>JARGYO010000720.1:0-600000 GCA_029206835.1 Rana muscosa | reverse complement strand
TCCTTTACAATAAAGTCTCCTCTTACCCGGTGATGTGAGGGGCGGCTGATTGTCCATCATGACGTCCTTGTAGAGATCCTTGTGTCCTTCTAAATACTCCCACTCCTCCATGGAGAAATATACAGTGACATCCTGACACCTTATAGGAACCTGACACACAATGATACAGTCACCATCCAGACACATCCCTTGTCTGTTACTGTATAATGTCCCAGAATTCCCACAATCCTCCTCACCTCTCCTGTCAGCAGCTCCATCATCTTCTGGGTGACTTCTAGAATCGTCTCCATGTTGTGTCTCTCAGGTTTTAGGGAGTCACATGGAGGCACTGTGATGGTCATA
Organism: Rana muscosa; assembly: GCA_029206835.1. Classification (NCBI taxonomy): domain Eukaryota; kingdom Metazoa; phylum Chordata; class Amphibia; order Anura; family Ranidae; genus Rana; species Rana muscosa. The sequence goes on along the minus strand of JARGYO010000720.1, from coordinate 599,658 downwards.
TGATCTCCTGACTTCACAAGAGGAAATCTCTGTATTGGAGAACCAATAGGAATATCATGTTAGAATCCCAGAATCCTCCTCACCTCTCTGGTCAGGTCTGTGTTTTATTAATAGAGATAAGAGTGATTGTGACAGGGGTCACTTTGGGCACAGGGTGAGCAAGGAAATAATGGACATTAAGAATATATCTTGGACTACCTAGATTGGGATAGTAATATTAGTCCACAATATGTACTGGTTGTTTGATTCTGAACTCAACAAGTTAATTGAGAGATGTGTTACCTGCCTGTTGTGATGTAAATGAAGCTGAAAGGGGCTGATGTGTTCTAAAGATCCTTTCATTGTGAATAGTGATAATTAACTCTGTACTTGTGTGTATATAAAGGTTATGCATAGCCATTTAAGATGTAAAGGGATTATCTATTGAACTCACCTGTGTCTCCTAAGAGCTGTCAGATGGGTATTGGGAGCTCATTATATAACCATTGTGTGAAGTCTTTTAATTATAGGTATTGTACTCTAGCAGACAGACAGGCTGGGGAGCCTAAAGGTCATGTGTCTGAGTCATCAGCTGTAGTTAATTAGCTCATGTAAATTAGGTCTGGTCAAAAGTGTATTATGAGAAGAAAATCAGAAACTTGTCTCTGTGTGTATAAAACTTGTAGTGTTTCAATAAAGGGTGGCAGTCTAGTCACGGAAAGATACAGAGCGGTTGTCTCGTTCTTCTGGAAGGATTATCCCTATGGGTCGGTCGCCTGACTGTGGAGCGTCTGTAGTGGATGTGTGTTCTGGAGAGGGAATATCTTAAAACTGCGTTTAACCCCTTTCATACTTGGGGTGCCGTTACATTGGTGGCAGCAGTGGGATCTTCCCTCTAGTTACTGGGACACTCCAAACCACCACAGTGAATGACCAGCTATGCAGCCTGCAGGAAAACCATGCTGAAAGACCTACTTGAGAGCCGTGGAGGGACCGGTGGGACAAAGAACAAGGCCATCTTGATCAGGGAGCTAGCCGAGATGGATCAGAGGGATGGTGATCCAGGACCCCGGTCAGTTGAAGACTTGTTTCAGCAACGAGTTTGAGAGCGGTTGGCATTATATGGTGCTAACCTATCAGAGACCGCCATACAGAAAGCCATTAAAGACATCCAGCTACAGGATGAGCGACAAGAGAGAGAACTAGAGTGACGAGAGAGAGAACTAAAGCGGCAACATGAGCAGAGAATGGCGGAAATACGGCAATCGGAGACAACACCTAAAGATGCAGCGCCTGCCCGTAAGTTGCCCTTTCAGGCGTTCAAACTATTTAAGGAAGAAGAGGAGAAAATTGAAGCGTTCCTGCAGGACTTTGAGAGACTATGCCAGATACATGAAGTACTGCCCCAAGATTGGGTCTCCTTACTGGCAAGTAATTTAATGGGCAGAGCGGCGGATGCATATCGGGCCCTGGAGGATGAGGACGTTAAAGACTATGACCGGGTAAAAGAAGCTCTGCTAGCCCGATTTGCCATTACACCCGAAGCCAGCCGGATTAAGTTTTGAGAATCCCGGAAACAAACCCACATAACATACGTGGAGTGGGCCCATCGTCTGCAGCGAAACCTTAAGGGCTGGTTCCAGGGAAGCCACGCTTATACCATAGAGGACATCACCCAGCTAGTACTCTTAGAACAGTTCTTTAACCACACCCCTCCGGTACTACGGGATTGGGTGCGAGATAAGCGACCACGGACTGTACAGCAAGCGGCTACTTTGGCCGATGAATATCTGGACTCTCGAAGGTCAGGCGGAAGCGAGCGCTATCCACTATCTCGGCCCAGTTTATCAGCCTCTAACCCAACTTCAGCACCAACTCCAGCGGCCACTTATCCTCAGCAGCCCAGGTTCAACTCCCAGGACTACTCACAACCCATCAGGTGTTTCGGATGTAAACAGCTAGGGCACAAAAAGCCAGACTGTCCGTTGAATCCAGCCATCCAGTCCCAGTCATGGAGACAGCCAGCAAGGGGGAGCCCCCGCACATCCATACCTGCGGCCCACTGCGTTGAGGAGGAAGAACATTGGGGCGTCCTGCACAAGGCTGATCCAATACAAGCAGCTAACCGGGACAACCGACAGCAACACAGGCAGACTGTCTGGGTCAATGGAAAGGTAGCCAATGGCTTACGTGATTCTGGTGCCACAATGACCCTACTACAGAAGAACCTCATCCCAGAGAGCCAACATACTGGAGACACTGTAGCCGTAAGAGTAGCGGGAGGCACCGTCTTCCGGCTACCCGTTGCCCGTGTTCACCTGGATTGGGGGGTTGGTTCGGGACACGTGAATGTGGGGGTGATGAAGGACTTGCCCGTGGAAGTACTACTGGGGAATGATTTGGCCCCCCTCGTTTCTGCTTACGCCCCGATGGGCCCCGCTGAAGCCAATCCAGTGACTACCTGTGCCCAGACCCAGGCTGCTGGAACCGGCCCGCTTGCGGCTGAGAACTGGGTAAGACTATCTTCCCCGACATGTACCTTAGATCAGGCAAAATATCACAGTCTAGAATTGGAATGTGACAAGTTGGCCAGGGAGAAATTGGAGATGCAACGACACTACGTCATGTATTATGAGATGTCCCATGGCTTGAACATTGAAATGCATAAACAGGCTGAAATTGTCAAAAGGTTAAATGGGATTTGCGCCCAGGTTTTGCCGTACCTCTCCCAAGAGCATCAGCAACAAGTTTTGGGAGCCATTGAGAGAGCAAAGCAAGTGACTGTTCCAGAACTGAATTCCATTATTCGCCCGGCAACCTTACAACGTCACCATCAGCTACTGACCCAGTAAGCAAAATGGCCATGCTGATGGGTTGTCCAGGCATTAGAGGAATGGAACTATGGACTAACTTCGGAATCAACCCGTCTGGGGTCTCCTCCTGTGTTAGTCTCCTGCCGAAAGGGGAGATGTGTGACAGGGGTCACTTTGGGCACAGGGTGAGCAAGGAAATAATGGACATTAAGAATATATCTTGGACTACCTGGATTGGGATAGTAATATTAGTCCACAATATGTACTGGTTGTTTGATTCTGAACTCAACAAGTTAACTGAGAGATGTGTTACCTGCCTGTTGTGATGTAAATGAAGCTGAAAAGGGCTGATGTGTTCTAAAGATCCTTTCATTGTGAATAGTGATAATTAACTCTGTACTTGTGTGTATATAAAGGTTATGCATAGCCATTTAAGATGTAAAAGGGATTATCTATTGAACTCACCTGTGTCTCCTAAGAGCTGTCAGATGGGTATTGGGAGCTCGTTATATAACCATTGTGTGAAGTCTTTTAATTCATGTGTCTGAGTCATCAGCTGTAGTTAATTAGCTCATGTAAATTAGGTCTGGTCAAAAGTGTATTATGAGAGGAAAATCAGAGATTTGTCTCTGTGTGTATAAAGCTTGCAGTGTTTCAATAAAGGGTGTCAGTCTAGTCACGGAACGATACAGAGCGTCTCGATCTTCTGGAAGGATTATCCCTATGGGCCGGTCGCCTGACTGTGGAGCGTCGGTAGTGGATGTGTGTTCTGGAGAGGGAATATCTTAAAACGGCGTTTAACCCCTTTCATACTTGGAGTGCCGTTACAGTGATGTCATGTGACCTCCCAGAATCCTCCTCACCTCTCCGGTCAGGTCTGTTTTTTATTATTAGAGATAAGATTGATGTCATGTGACCTCCCAGAATCCTCCTCACCTCTCCGGTCAGGTCTGTTTTATTAATAGAGATGACAGTGATGTCATGTGACCTCCCAGAATCCTCCTCACCTCTCCGGTCAGGGCTGTGTTTTATTAATAGAGATAAGAGTGATGTCATGTGACCTCCCAGAATCCTCCTCACCTCTCCGGTCAGGTCTGTTTTTTATTATTAGAGATAAGATTGATGTCATGTGACCTCCCAGAATCCTCCTCCCCACTCCGGTCAGGACTGTTTTATTAATAGAGATGACAGTGATGTCATGTGACCTCCCAGAATCCTCCTCACCTCTCCGGTCAGGTCTGTGTTTTATTAATAGAGATAAGAGTGATGTCATGTGACCTCCCAGAATCCTCCTCACCTCTCCGGTCAGGTCTGTGTATTATTAATAGAGATAAGAGTGATGTCATGTGACCTCCCAGAATTCTCCTCACCTCTCCGGTCAGGTCAGTATTTTATTAATAGAGATAAGATTGATGTCATGTGACCTCCCAGAATCCTCCTCACCTCTCCGGTCAGGTCTGTGTTTTATTAATAGAGATAAGAGTGATGTCATGTGACCTCCCAGAATCCTCCTCACCTCTCCGGTAAGGTCTGTTTTTTATTATTAGAGATAAGATTGATGTCATGTGACCTCCCAGAATCCTCCTCACCTCTCCGGTCAGGTCTGTGTATTATTAATAGAGATAAGAGTGATGTCATGTGACCTCCCAGAATCCTCCTCACCTCTCCGGTCAGGTCTGTTTTATTAATAGAGATGACAGTGATGTCATGTGACCTCCCAGAATCCTCCTCACCTCTCCGGTCTGTGTTTTATTAATAGAGATAAGAGTGATGTCATGTGACCTCCCAGAATCCTCCTCACCTCTCCGGTCAGGTCTGTGTATTATTAATAGAGATAAGAGTGATGTCATGTGACCTCCCAGAATCCTCCTCACCTCTCCGGTCAGGTCTGTGTATTATTAATAGAGATAAGAGTGATGTCATGTGACCTCCCAGAATTCTCCTCACCTCTCCGGTCAGGTCAGTATTTTATTAATAGAGATAAGATTGATGTCATGTGACCTCCCAGAATCCTCCTCACCTCTCCGGTCAGGTCTGTGCATTATTATTAGAGATAAGAGTGATGTCATGTGACCTCCCAGAATCCTCCTCACCTCTCCGGTCAGGTCTGTTTTTTATTATTAGAGATAAGATTGATGTCATGTGACCTCCCAGAATCCTCCTCACCTCTCCGGTCAGGTCTGTTTTATTAATAGAGATGACAGTGATGTCATGTGACCTCCCAGAATCCTCCTCACCTCTCCGGTCAGGGCTGTGTTTTATTAATAGAGATAAGAGTGATGTCATGTGACCTCCCAGAATCCTCCTCACCTCTCCGGTCAGGTCTGTGCATTATTATTAGAGATAAGAGTGATGTCATGTGACCTCCCAGAATCCTCCTCACCTCTCCGGTCAGGTCTGTGTTTTATTAATAGAGATAAGAGTGATGTCATGTGACCTCCCAGAATCCTCCTCACCTCTCCGGTCAGGTCTGTGTATTATTAATAGAGATAAGAGTGATGTCATGTGACCTCCCAGAATCCTCCTCACCTCTCCGGTCAGGTCTGTGTATTATTATTAGAGATAAGAGTGATGTCATGTGACCTCCCAGAATCCTCCTCACCTCTCCGGTCAGGTCTGTGCATTATTATTAGAGATAAGAGTGATGTCATGTGACCTCCCAGAATCCTCCTCACCTCTCCGGTCAGGTCTGTGTTTTATTAATAGAGATAAGAGTGATGTCATGTGACCTCCCAGAATCCTCCTTACCTCTCAGGTCAGGTCTGTGTATTATTAATAGAGATAAGAGTGATGTCATGTGACCTCCCAGAATCCTCCTCACCTCTCCGGTCAGGTCTGTGTATTATTAATAGAGATAAGAGTGATGTCATGTGACCTCCCAGAATCCTCCTCACCTCTCCGGTCAGGTCTGTATTATTAATAGAGATAAGAGTGATGTCATGTGACCTCCCAGAATCCTCCTCACCTCTCCGGTCAGGTCTGTATTATTAATAGAGATAAGAGTTATGTCATGTGACCTCCCAGAATCCTCCTCACCTCTCCGGTCAGCAGGTAGATGATCTCCAGGGTGAGGTTTAGTATCTTCTCAGTCATGTGACTCCGGTCCTCCTCCATCCTCATTGGTGCCGTCATTTGATCTATACAGGTCTCCTTGTAGACGGATAACTTTGGGAAATTATTATTATTATTATTATACAGGATTTATATAGCGCCAACAGTTTACGCAGCGCTTTAAAATGAAACTAAGAATTATTTGGATGGTATTGGTGACACAATAATAGGATGTGTGTGTGTGGGGGGGGGGGGGGTAAATGAAGAACTACTACAACCATGGGAACACATTTAGTCTGGCCTATTTAGTGCTTTCTACATTTTCGTGGGCCTTGTGCCGTATCAGAATTTCCCCTTTCTCTGTTGGGTTTGGTTGGTTCCTGAACTGGATTTGATTAATATTAGATCTTCAGACAAGGAATGATAAATACGATCCTTCCTGTGACTTGTTTGCTCTGAGGCCATGCTGTGAGGTCAATGGAGGGTCATCATGATGTCCAGGAAGGGGAACTTGGTGACTTTTAGCCGGAGTTGCCGGTTATTCGACATGATTTCCAGAATTTCGGCGTAAGGCTCCAATCTCCGGTAGTCTGCTGACTGACAGGAGTGATGTCACACTCTGCAGTAAGAGAAGGGATTGGATTGGATAGCAGGAGGATGCTGCTGGTACAGTAGAGAGCTGAGGGGGAGGAGGCTGTTATCTTCCCTCCAATCCATCTTGATCCCCTTCAGTCTGGATTTCGCCCACAGCACTCCACAGAAACTGCCCTCCTAAAACTCACAAACAACTTGCTAACAGCAAAAACCAACGGTCATTATTCCGTACTCTTACTCTTGGACCTTTCCGCTGCCTTTGATACAGTTGACCACCCCCTCCTCCTCAAAAAACTCACTTTGCTTGGTCTCCATGGCTGCACTCTCCGTTGGTTCGAATCTTACCTATCTCATCGCACCTTCAGGCTTCATGCCCACGGACGTTTTTACAGCCGTGTTTTTGAGCGTTTTTTACAGCTTAAAAACGCCTGTCTATGTTAGTCTATAAAATACAAACAATATTCGTGCTACTAACAAATGTGAGCAGCTACAATGCCTATGGAAAAAGCAAAAAACAAACAATATACAAAAAATGTAGCGCTATACATAAAAGTTATATACAAAACACCCAAGTGTAGTGCTCAAAACAAATAAATGTAAAAGAGTCCGTGAAAAGTCCAAAATGGACAAAATATATGTGTAAATAAAGTCTTTGATGACCATTCAAACGTGGATAGTCTTGAAATTTTCAAAACACAACTGGTGACTTTCAAAGAGCAAATGACTATAACGTGACCACCACCAAATGGAAAGGAGGCTTACCAGATGGAATGGACCCAGTAAACGTATGTCTAAAGGGTCAAACAGGCTTGGTACATGTATACTCGTAGGTCTAGAGTCCTGGCTGGCGTTGCACACATCAATGTCCAAAATCCAGGGTCTAGTGGTGTCACCAAATATCCGAACCCAGTATGATGATGGGATAGCTCACAATGGAACCATATTATAGGGAAGAAGGAGAGGGCACATAGCGTAATAACGTAGATAATATTTATTAAATGCAGGTAGATACACTTACATTCAAGCAGTAAACGTAGCGCTTTGCAAAACACTCAGTGGCAGTGGGAGATTCCACTGCTGCCACTGAGTGTTTTGCAAAGCGCTACGTTTACTGCTTGAATGTAAGTGTATCTACCTGCATTTAATAAATAGTATCTACGTTATTACGCTATGTGCCCTCTCCTTCTTCCCTATAATATGGTTCCATTGTGAGCTATCCCATCATCATACTGGGTTCGGATATTTGGTGACACCACTAGACCCTGGATTTTGGACATTGATGTGTGCAACGCCAGCCAGGACTCTAGACCTACGAGTATACATGTACCAAGCCTGTTTGACCCTTTAGACATACGTTTACTGGGTCCATTCCATCTGGTAAGCCTCCTTTCCATTTGGTGGTGGTCACGTTATAGTCATTTGCTCTTTGAAAGTCACCAGTTGTGTTTTGAAAATTTCAAGACTATCCACGTTTGAATGGTCATCAAAGACTTTATTTACACATATATTTTGTCCATTTTGGACTTTTCACGGACTCTTTTACATTTATTTGTTTTGAGCACTACACTTGGGTGTTTTGTATATAACTTTTATGTATAGCGCTACATTTTTTATGTTAGTCTATAGCTTCATGGCCACCTAGACGTTTTTGAGCTGCAAATAGCATAGACGTTTTTAAGCTGTAAAAAAAACCCAGGACCAGTGCGTTTCTCAGCGTCAGAATTAGGCAGAAAAAAACGCGAGCGTCAAAAAACGCGCATTAACGCGCGGTCGCGTTTTTAGCTCCGATTTTTTTATTTTTTTTAAATAAAAAAAATAAAAAAAATATTTACAATAACATGGACAGGCGTTTTTAAGCTGTAAAAAACGCAGCTGTAAAAACGTCAGTGGGCATGAGGCCTTATTGTAAAAAAATTAAAAATAAAAAAAAAACGTCGGAGCTAAAAAACGCGACCACGCGTTAGTGCGCGTTTTTTTCTGCCTAACTCCGACGCTGAGGAACGCACTGGTCCTGGTTTTTTTTTTACAGCTTAAAAACGTCTATGCTATTTGCAGCTCAAAAACGTCTAGGTGGGCATGAAGCTATAGACTAACATGGACAGGCGTTTTTAAGCTGTAAAAATCGCTCAAAAACGCGGCTGTAAAAACGTCCATGGGCATGAGGCCATAGTGTCACTTACAACTCCACTTCCTCCTCTCCAACTCCTCTTACCGTTGGGGGTCCCCCAAGGTTCTGTCCTTGGACCTCTGCTATTCTCAATCTACACATCCTCCCTGGGTCAGCTGATAGCCTCCCATGGCTTCCACTACCATTTATATGCTGATGACACCCAAATCTATCTCTCTGCTCCTCAGCTCACCCCATCAGTCTCCTCACACATCACTGATTTACTAACAGACATATCAGCCTGGATGTCACACCACTTCCTCAAACTGAATCTATCTAAAACTGAGCTCTTAATATTTCCTCCCCCACGTGCCCCTTCCCCTGACTTCTCTATCAAGATCAATGGCACATCTATCAGTCCGTCCTCACATGCCAGGGTGCGAGGGGTAACCTTAGACTCTGAACTGTCCTTTCAGGTCCACATTAAATCCCTGTCCAAATCATGCCGCCTCGGCCTCTGCAACATTTCCAGAATACGCCCCTTTTTAACTAATGACACCACTAAGCTTCTAATTCACTCCCTGGTCATCTCTCGCCTCGACTACTGCAACTCCCTCCTCATTGGATTACCTTTATATAGACTCCTCCCCCTTCAGTCCATCATGAATGCCGCTGCAAGACTCATCCACCTTACCAACCATTCAGTGTCCTCCACCCCTCTCTCCCAAACCCTCCACTGGCTTCCAACTCACCCAACGAATAAAATTCAAAGTACTAACAATAATTTACAAAGCCACCCACAACTTGGCCCCCAGCTACATCACTAACCTAGTCCCAAAATACCAACCAAGCCGCTCTCTTCGGTCCTCCCAAGACCTTCTGCTCTCTAGCTCCCTTGTCACCTCCTCCCATGCTCGCCTCCAGGATTTCTCCAGAGCTTCTCCCATCCTTTGGAACTCCCTACCCCAATCTGTCCGACTGTCCCCTAATCTATCCATCTTTAGACGATCCCTGAAAACTCTGCTGTTTAAAGAAGCCTATACTGCTTCTAACTAACTTGTACTTCCTCCATCAGCTCATCCCCCACAGCTATTACCTTTTGTATCAATTGACCCTCCCTTTTTAGATTGTAAGCTCTAATGAGCAGGGCCCTCTTGTACCAAATTGTAATGTAACTCTAATGTCTGCCTTTATTTTGTAAAGCGCTGCGCAAACTGTTGGCGCTATATAAACCCTGTATAATAATAATTGGTAGAAGAAGGGTAGTGGGGGGGAGGGGTTTGTTCTCTTAGTTGCCAAGTATACTGCAGTATCCAGGACATTGTACAGGGTGGTGGTGGGTTCCTGGGGCTCTGAATTCCAGCACCAAGCACTGCCAGGGCCTGTGTCATGGGAAGGTATTGGATTGTCTCCCTGTATGCAAAGCACTGACCACCCGTCTGCACAAACAGACCTCTTTTAGGTATGAGTGCCCACCAAGGGGTGAAGGACTGCCCTTCTTCATTGCACTTGGTATCTTGAAATTTTTTTTTTGACCAGTGAGATGGTAAGAAGGTGAAGCTCGCCTCCATTTCCTGGAAGGAGTTCTGTAAGCAGGTTCTGAAAAGTAAGTGCAGGTTGTAGGACCATCATAGACCAAGAAGAGCTCCCCTTCCTACCTTACCTTCCTTCCCCCTGAGCCCAACAATCGCCTCTTCCCTCAGAGCCCTGCTGCCCGCCAACCCTATCAAGCTCCACTGCCTCCTCAGGGGCCCCAAAGTCCTCTAGCCTCATTACCCCCTGAGATGTTCCTTAGCTCCTCTACTTCCCTCAGAACCCTCAGGATTTTCCTCCCTCTGGCACCAATGATGGATCATATTCTTCATGGCAGGCTGGGGAATGTTTCCTTCCTCCTGACCAGCGATGTAAGGGGCTCTATGCTCCATACTCCAGACCCCTGAACTCCATCAGTGTGTTGGCTGCATAGTGTAATGATTGCCCATTAGCTGCCTGTGTAGTGTAATAATTGCCCTTTGTAGGCCATGTATGGTCAGGATGGTCATTGTCTTGTCTGTTTATTGTCAGTGCTGTTTGTTTACAGGAACACATTACTAGATTTTATCTCCAGAATGAAGAGAATGCTCCGACCTAAGTGGGGGAATGTTCTGCCCCTGAAGGGGTTAATCTAGATTGATGCAATACATGAGGACATCTCCACTGTGCATACATCTTCCCCACTGTCACGTACCTGACGGTAGAGCCTGATATGCAGAGGACGGCCTCTCTTACACCTCTGACTCTGGGCCCGCTGGTAGAGTAGACAGGTGGCGCAGGAGTGCAGAGTCGCACGAGTGCCTGATGGATCGCTGTAGTGGAGCCGCGGCAACTGCAGATGGGATGGAAGTTCAGCAGGACTCCAAGGGCAGAAGATAAGGCAGGTGAAGACAAGCCGGGTCATACACTGGTGGGCACGTCAGGCACAGTTGCAAAAGGCAAGAGCGTAGTCAGGATACAGGCCGGATTGGTAATAGGCTGGCAGCGAGGTTGTAGAGGGAGCAGGCAGATGTGTAGTCAAAACAAGCCGGGTCAGATGCAGGCAGAAAGCTGGAACGTCAGTAGCAATCCGGGTCAAGTACAGGAGAAGAACGGGAACACACTGGAATGCTGTAGAGCAGACAGCACTGAGTCTGGGTACTGACCCAGTTTAAATAGCCTTCTGGGCACCAAAGAGCATCATGGGGCGCGCGCAACAGTGGTATTCTGACAGGAACAACAGGCCGTCTTCTTTGGCTGCCATCTTGGGTGCTGGCATGCCCTTCCTGACACCCACTCAACATACCCTTTCTAACAGCACAGTCAACACTCTCCTCTTTTGAACTGGCTACTACTAAAGAGGTTGCAAAACTTTTCAGATGCCCTGTTCCCTCGCAACTCTTACGGTCACTCTATTATTCGATCCTCCCTCACTCACAACTTTAATCTTTCCCTCTCTAGTGGTACCTTCCCCTCCCCTCCCCTCTAAAGCATGCGCAGATCACTCCCATACTTAAAAAGCCCTCACTGGACCCCACCAACCCCAATGACTTAAGACCCATCTCACTGCTCCCGTTCACCTCTAAACTTCTAGAAAACTTGGTCTACAACCGTCTTAGCTCCTACCTCATTGAAAATAACCTTCTTGACTCCTTACAGTCTGGCTTTTGCTCGCAGCACTCCACAGAAACTGTCCTACTAAAGCTCACTAACGATTTACTGCTAAAACCAATTGCCAGAACTCCATACTCCTAATACTTTGACCTCTCTCCAGCCTTTGATACTGTTGACCATACGCTCCATCTCAATAAACTCCATTCCCTTGGCCTCCAGGACTCTGCTCTATCCTCATTCTCCTCTTACCTATCACAGCTCTCCTTCAGTGTTACCTACAACTCTGTCTCCTCCTCTCCACTTCCTCTTTCTCTAGGGGTCCCCAAGGCTCTGTACTTGGACCCCTTCTCTTCTCAATCTACACCTCCTCCCTTGGTCACTTGATAACCTCCCATGGCTTCCAATACCATCTCTACACCGATGACATCCAAATCTATCTGTCTACTCCTCACCTCACTCCTTCAGTCTCCTCTCCCATTTCTAACTTACTGACATATCAGTCTGGATGTCACACCACTTCCTTAAAGTAAATCTCTCTAAAACCGAGCTGATAATATTCCCCCCATCCGTGTCCCCCCGTGACTTTTCTATCAAGGTCAATAAAGCAACCATCAATCCCATCTCTTATGCCAGGGTACTAGGTGTAATCCTAGACTTTGACCTGTCCTTTCAGCCCCAAAGCCAATCGTTGTCAAAAGTTTGTAGACTTCATCTCCATAAACATCTCTAAAATTCATCCCTTTTTAATGAATGAAACCACCAAAATCCTCATTCTCTCCCTCGTTATTAGTGATGAGCCGAACACCCCCGGGTTCGGTTCGCACCAGAACCCGCGAACGGACCGAAAGTTCGAACGAACATTAGAACCCTATTAAATACAATGGATGCGAACGTTCGAATTCTAAAGTGCTAATTATAACAACTATTATGCATGTTATTGTCCTAAAAAGGGTTTGGGAACCCGGGTTCTGCACCAGGGGACATGTATCAATGCAAAAAGAAGTTTTAAAAACGGTCGTTTTTCGGGAGCAGTCATTTTAATGATGCATAAAGTGAAAAAAAAAAAAGTCAAATATTCCTTTAAATATCGTACCTGGGGGGTGTCTAAAGTATGCCTGTGAAGTGCCACGTGTTTCCCGTGTTTAGAACTGTCCCTGCACAAAATGACACTTCTAAAGGAAAAAAAAGCCATTTAAAACTGCTTGCGGCTTTAATGTAATGTCTGGTCCCGGTAATATGGATGAAATTCTTTAAGAAAAATGGCATAGCTACCCCATGACCCCCCCCCCCCTACCCCAGCCCATTACCAGCCCCTTTGGGTCTTGTATGGATATTAAGGGGAACCCCGCACATAAAATAAAAAAGGCCCTATATACTCTGAACAGCCCTATACAGGCGGTGCATACAAGACAGGGACTGTAGGTTTGTTCTTATGTAGAGTCTGTTTGTAATTTTGAACAGGTACATTGTTGAAGTGTAGCTCCAGACCAAAAATCTATTTTTAAACTTTTTGGAAAACATAGGTAAGGGTTATCACCCCTGTAACATTTGTTTTGCTGTCTGTGCCCCTGTTCAGAACATTTCACCTCACTTTCCGTCCCAATGACAACTCTTTTTGAAATGTGGTGTTTTTCTTGAAACAAGGATTGCTGATAAAGCATCAGTACAGAGGAGACACCTTTCTCCCATATTTATTCTTACAGGAGAGAATTTTCCTTCCTAGTGGTAGATTTCCTCTCACTTCCTGTTGTCTTCTTGCGTTTGCAAGTAGGAGTCGTTTGTAAGTTGGATGTTTGAAAGTAGGGACCTGCCGTATATACTCTGCAGAAATAGGCCCCTTAGTTGTTGGTGTTGGCACAACACTGTAAGCACTCACAGTTACTCTTGGTTGGTGCTGGAACGCCCTGCTGTCAACTATTATATCAGGAATTTTAATTACATATAATTGTTGAACAGTGGTAGTAAAAATTGGGCCTTTGATGGTGGTGCTGGTGCCACAACACTGTAAGCCCTGACAGTTACTCTTGGTGGGTGCAGCAATGGGCCCTGCTGTGAATTATTAGATCAAGAATTGTAATTACATGCCCCTGTTGAACAGGGGCTGAAAAATTGGGCCTTAGGCACTGGTGGCACAACACTGCAACCCCTCACAGATACTGTACTTGGAGCACAGCAATGAGCCCTGTTGCAAAGTATTGCTTCAAAAATTGTAATGACACGCCCCTGTTAAACAGGGGCTGAAAAATTGGGCCTTAGGCACTGGTGGCACAACACTGCAACTCCTCACAGATACTGTACTTGGAGCACAGCAATGAGCCCTGTTGCAAAGTATTGCTTCAAAAATTGTAATGACACGCCCCTGTTAAACAGGGGCTGAAAAATTGGGCCTTAGGCACTGGTGGCACAACACTGCAACTCCTCACAGATACTGTACTTGGAGCACAGCAATGAGCCCTGTTGCAAAGTATTGCTTCAAAAATTGTAATTACACGCCCCTGTTAAACAGGGGCTGAAAAATTGGGCGTTAGGCACTGGTGGCGGCACCCATAAACAAAAATGATCTTACAAGCTATCATCATCAATCGTATCATTGAGGACTCGGAGGAGGAGGATAGCCAGTCAACATAACAGCACAGGCACTCAGCATCAGCATCAGTCTTGAAGGGATGTGACATGTTAAAATCAATTAGTCTGTTATATCAGCATCAGGTGTGTGGTAGCTGGTGGTGATCCAAGACTGGTTCATCTTGATGAAAGTCAGTCGATCAACCGAGTCGGTGGACAGGCGCACCCTGTGATCCGTGACAAATCCTCCAGCAGCACTGAATGTGCGTTCCGAAAGAACGCTGGATGCAGGACAGGCCAGTAGCTCAATTGCATACTGTGCAAGCTCTGGCCAGTGATCCATCCTCAAGACCCAGTAAGCCAGAGGATTTTCGGTGGGGAAGGTGTCCAAGTCTGACCTTGCCCCTAGATATTCCTGCACCATGTTTATCAGACGCTGGCGATGGTTGCTGGAACCGATCATACTTTGGGGCTGCGGACTAAAGAATTGTCTGAACGCATCGGTCAGACGGCCACCTTCCCCACTGCTCCTTCTTTGACTGGCCGAAGCCTCAGCAACTCGTTGTCCAGGACCAGGAGTTTGCAACCTCCCAGTCTCTGGGAACGCGTTGCACAGACCTTTCTGCAAGGCCTCCCGGAGTTGTCTCATCCTCTGCTCCCTCTGCGACGGTAACATAAGGTCCGCAACCTTACCCTTGTACCGTGGATCAAGGAGAGTGGCCAGCCAGTAATGGTCCCTCTCCTTGATCCGAAGAATACGAGGATCCTTCCGCAGACTTTGCAGGATCAGGGAGGCCATGCAGCGTAGGTTTGCTGAGGCATTCGCTCCGGAGTCCTCTGGGTCACTAAGGACGACATGATCCGCAGCCACCTCCTCCCAGCCACGTACAAGTCCACTGGTTTCTTGGGACTGTAAATCATCCCTAAAAGACTGCTGCTGATGATGCTGAGTGCCAGCCTCCACCTCCATGCTGACACAATCCTCCTCCTCCTCCTCCTCCTCCTCCTGTGCGATGGGTGGGACAGAAGGAACACTGTCTGGGTAAAGGGGGCCTTGAGAGGCAAGGAAGTCCTCCTCTTCCTGCCTCTGTTCTGCCTCAAGTGCCCTGTCCATTATTCCACGCAGCGTGTGCTCCAACAGGTGGACAAGAGGTACAGTGTCACTGATGCATGCACTGTCACTGCTCACCATCCTCGTGGCCTCCTCAAATGGTGCCAGGACAGTGCATGCATCCCTGATCATGCCCCACTGGCGTGGAGAAAAAAAACCAAGCTCCCCTGACCCTGTCCTGGTGCCGTAGTCGCACAGGTACTCATTGATGGCCCTCTGCTGCGTGTGCAGCCGCTGCAGCATGGCCAACGTTGAGTTCCACCTGGTGGGCATGTCACATATAAGGCGGTTCTTGGGCAGGTTCAACTCCTTTTGCAGCTCAGCCAGGCGAGCACTGGCATTATAAGATCTGCGGAAATGCACACAGACTTTCCTGGCCTGCCTCAGGACATCCTGTAAGCCCGGGTACCTGCCCAAGAAGCGCTGCACCACCAGGTTAAGGACGTGAGCCACACAGGGCACATGGGTCAGTTGTCCCTGTCGGAGGGCGGAGAGGAGGTTGGTGCCATTGTCGCAAACCACCATTCCTGGCTTAAGCTGGCGTGGCGTCAACCACCTCTCGGCCTGGCCCTGCAGAGCAGACAGGACCTCTGCCCCAGTGCGGCTTCTGTCCCCCAAACACACCAGCGCAAGCACGGCATGGCATCTTTTTGCCTGCGTACTTGCGTAGCCCCGTGAACGGCTACGGAGCACCGCTGGTTCATAGGACAAACCACAGGAAGAGGCCATGGAGGAAGAAGAAGAGGAGGGGGTGGAGGAGAGAGGTGTGTCACAACCAGTAGTAGCATTTTGGAGGCGTGGCGGTGGGACAACCTCCAACACTACTGCACCTTGTCCTGAATCCTTCCCAGCTGCCAAAAGAGTGACCCAATGGGCCGTGAAAGAAAGGTAACGTCCCTGTCCATGCCTGCTGGACCATGAGTCAGCGGTAATATGCACCTTACCGCTGACCGCCCTGTCCAGCGAGGCCAAGACATTGCCTTCCACATGCCGGTAGAGAGCCGGAATAGCCTTCCGTGAGAAAAAGTGGCGTTTGGGAACCTGCCACTGAGGAACCGCACATTGCACAAACTCACGGAAGGGGGCCGAGTCTACCAACTGAAAAGGCAGCAGTTGAAGCGCTAGCAATTTAGCCAAGCTAGCATTCAACCGCTGGGCATGTGGATGGCTGGGAGTGAACTTCTTTCGACGGTCCAGCAGCTGGGGCAGGGAAATTTGCCTGCTAGAATCGGACGTCGGTGTACTGCTAGCAGAGTGGGCGCAAGTACTTGGCTGTGACACACCTAATTCTACACCTTCATTCCTCTCAGTGCATGTTTCAGAGAGGACTGAAGTTATAGTGGGGTTGGAGATCCCAGCTGATGCGGTGCAAGGAGAGGTCCGCTTTGTTCTTTGGTGTGGGTCTTTAAGGTAGGCTTGCCAACGAGCTGCATGGCAGGTCAACATATGTCTGATCAGGCATGTGGTACCCAAGCGGCTGATGTTTTGGCCACGCGATATACGCTTGAGACATATGTTGCAAACAGCAGCTGTGCGATCTGATGCACTAGCCTCAAAAAAGGCCCACACCAAAGAACTTTTTGAATGACGGGCAGAGGCAGCGCCCTGCACAGGCGGAGCTCTGCGGTGTGATTCCGTCGGTGTACTGCCCTTACGCTGGCCACCAAAGGGCATCCTGCCTCGTTGGAGATGTGCCTCCTCCTCATCCTCCTCTCTCCTATTAGGCACCCACGTGGAGTCAGTGACCTCATCATCCCCTCCCTCCTCATCACTGGAGCCAATCTGGCAGTATGCTGCAGCTGCTGGAACATGACTGCCAGATTGGTGTCCTTCTTGAGCATCCCCTCTGTCTGCTCTCACGCTACTGCCTTCCTCTAGCTGGGTTTCATCATCAGACCCTTCGAAACGCTGGGCATCCTCCTGGAGCATGTACCCAACACTGTGCTGAAACAGTTCGGGGGACTCCTCAGGAGGAGGACATGGTGGGTCTAGGGAAGGAGTGACTGATGATTTGTCTGACATTGATACCAGGGAAGACGACGCTTTGGCAGCTGCTTTTCCAGTACCCTGAGCCTGGGTGAGAGAGGATGAGGAGGAGGAGGAGGGCTTGGTCATCCACTCTACCAAGTCTTCGGCATGATGTGGCTCAACATGTCCAGCTGCCGAAAAGAAGGACAAGCGTGTCCCATGGCCATGTGCTGATGACAATGCACCGCGTCCACGATCAGCACTGTTGCCCCCAGACACAGAGCCTGCTTGCCCTCTTTTATTGCCTCCTGACTGTCTGCCTCTCCTTGTTTGCCTTCCAGACATTCTAATAGATGGCCTGCAGGGAGATGGGAAAAAAGGAATAAGGGCTACCTTCAGGTGTCCTTCTCTGTCCCTTGAAACAAGGACTTTCACAGTGAAAGAAACTGACACTCTCCCTACCTACAGTTTTCTGTCCCTAGAAAAAATATTTTTTTTAAGCACAATATAGCACAAGGACAATTCACTCACTGTCCTTACAGGTCCCTGGAAACAAGGACTTGCAGAGTGAAAGAAAAAAAACACTCTCCCTACCTACAGTTTTCTGTCCCTAGAAAAAATGTTTTTTTTAATCACAATATAGCACAAGGACAATTCACTCACTGTCCTTACAGGTCCCTGGAAACAAGGACTTGCAGAGTGAAATAAACTGACACTCTCCCTACCTACAGTTTTCTGTCCCTAGAATAAATGTTTTTTTTTAAGCACAATATAGCACAAGGACAATTCACTCACTGTCCTTACAGGTCCCTGGAAACAAGGACTTGCAGAGTGAAAGAAAAAAAACACTCTCCCTACCTACAGTTTTCTGTCCCTAGAAAAAATGTTTTTTTTAATCACAATATAGCACAAGGACAATTCACTCACTGTCCTTACAGGTCCCTGGAAACAAGGACTTGCAGAGTGAAATAAACTGACACTCTCCCTACCTACAGTTTTCTGTCCCTAGAATAAATGTTTTTTTTAAGCACAATATAGCACAAGGACAATTCACTCACTGTCCTTACAGGTCCCTGGAAACAAGGACTTGCAGAGTGAAAGAAAAAAAACACTCTCCCTACCTACAGTTTTCTGTCCCTAGAAAAAATGTTTTTTTTAATCACAATATAGCACAAGGACCATTCACTCACTGTCCTTACAGGTCCCTGGAAACAAGGACTTGCAGAGTGAAAGAAAAAAAACACTCTCCCTACCTACAGTTTTCTGTCCCTAGAAAAAATGTTTTTTTTTAATCACAATATAGCACAAGGACAATTCACTCACTGTCCTTACAGGTCCCTGGAAACAAGGACTTGCAGAGTGAAATAAACTGACACTCTCCCTACCTACAGTTTTCTGTCCCTAGAATAAATGTTTTTTTTAAGCACAATATAGCACAAGGACAATTCACTCACTGTCCTTACAGGTCCCTGGAAACAAGGACTTGCAGAGTGAAAGAAAAAAAACACTCTCCCTACCTACAGTTTTCTGTCCCTAGAAAAAATGTTTTTTTTAATCACAATATAGCACAAGGACAATTCACTCACTGTCCTTCCAGGTCCCTGGAAACAAGGACTTGCAGAGTGAAATAAACTGACACTCTCCCTACCTACAGTTTTCTGTCCCTAGAATAATTTTTTTTTTTAAGCACAATATAGCATAAGGACAATTCACTCACTGTCCTTAGAGGTCCCTGGAAACAAGGACTTGCAGAGTGAAAGAAAATAAACACTCTCCCTACCTACAGTTTTCTGTCCCTAGAAAAAATGTTTTTTTTTAAGCACAATATAGCACAAGGACAATTCACTCACTGTCCTTCCAGGTCCCTGGAAACAAGGACTTGCAGAGTGAAAGAAAAAAAACACTCTCCCTACCTACAGTTTTCTGTCCCTAGAAAAAATGTTTTTTTTAATCACAATATAGCACAAGGACAATTCACTCACTGTCCTTCCAGGTCCCTGGAAACAAGGACTTGCAGAGTGAAATAAAAAAAACACTCTCCCTACCTACAGTTTTCTGTCCCTAGAAAAAATGTTTTTTTTTAAGCACACTATAGCACAAGGACAATTCACTCACTGTCCTTACAGGTCCCTGGAAACAAGGACTTGCAGAGTGAAAGAAAAAAAACACTCTCCCTACCTACAGTTTTCTGTCCCTAGAAAAAATGTTTTTTTTAATCACAATATAGCACAAGGACAATTCACTCACTGTCCTTACAGGTCCCTGGAAACAAGGACTTGCAGAGTGAAAGAAAAAAAACACTCTCCCTACCTACAGTTTTCTGTCCCTAGAAAAAATGTTTTTTTTAATCACAATATAGCACAAGGACAATTCACTCACTGTCCTTACAGGTCCCTGGAAACAAGGACTTGCAGAGTGAAAGAAAAAAAACACTCTCCCTACCTACAGTTTTCTGTCCCTAGAAAAAATGTTTTTTTTAATCACAATATAGCACAAGGACAATTCACTCACTGTCCTTACAGGTCCCTGGAAACAAGGACTTGCAGAGTGAAAGAAAAAAAACACTCTCCCTACCTACAGTTTTCTGTCCCTAGAAAAAATGTTTTTTTTAATCACAATATAGCACAAGGACAATTCACTCACTGTCCTTACAGGTCCCTGGAAACAAGGACTTGCAGAGTGAAATAAACTGACACTCTCCCTACCTACAGTTTTCTGTCCCTAGAATAAATGTTTTTTTTTAAGCACAATATAGCACAAGGACAATTCACTCACTGTCCTTACAGGTCCCTGGAAACAAGGACTTGCAGAGTGAAAGAAAAAAAACACTCTCCCTACCTACAGTTTTCTGTCCCTAGAAAAAATGTTTTTTTTAATCACAATATAGCACAAGGACAATTCACTCACTGTCCTTACAGGTCCCTGGAAACAAGGACTTGCAGAGTGAAATAAACTGACACTCTCCCTACCTACAGTTTTCTGTCCCTAGAATAAATGTTTTTTTTAAGCACAATATAGCACAAGGACAATTCACTCACTGTCCTTACAGGTCCCTGGAAACAAGGACTTGCAGAGTGAAAGAAAAAAAACACTCTCCCTACCTACAGTTTTCTGTCCCTAGAAAAAATGTTTTTTTTAATCACAATATAGCACAAGGACCATTCACTCACTGTCCTTACAGGTCCCTGGAAACAAGGACTTGCAGAGTGAAAGAAAAAAAACACTCTCCCTACCTACAGTTTTCTGTCCCTAGAAAAAATGTTTTTTTTAATCACAATATAGCACAAGGACAATTCACTCACTGTCCTTACAGGTCCCTGGAAACAAGGACTTGCAGAGTGAAATAAACTGACACTCTCCCTACCTACAGTTTTCTGTCCCTAGAAAAAATGTTTTTTTTAATCACAATATAGCACAAGGACAATTCACTCACTGTCCTTACAGGTCCCTGGAAACAAGGACTTGCAGAGTGAAATAAACTGACACTCTCCCTACCTACAGTTTTCTGTCCCTAGAATAAATGTTTTTTTTAAGCACAATATAGCACAAGGACAATTCACTCACTGTCCTTACAGGTCCCTGGAAACAAGGACTTGCAGAGTGAAAGAAAAAAAACACTCTCCCTACCTACAGTTTTCTGTCCCTAGAAAAAATGTTTTTTTTAATCACAATATAGCACAAGGACCATTCACTCACTGTCCTTACAGGTCCCTGGAAACAAGGACTTGCAGAGTGAAAGAAAAAAAACACTCTCCCTACCTACAGTTTTCTGTCCCTAGAAAAAATGTTTTTTTTAATCACAATATAGCACAAGGACAATTCACTCACTGTCCTTACAGGTCCCTGGAAACAAGGACTTGCAGAGTGAAATAAACTGACACTCTCCCTACCTACAGTTTTCTGTCCCTAGAATAAATGTTTTTTTTAAGCACAATATAGCACAAGGACAATTCACTCACTGTCCTTACAGGTCCCTGGAAACAAGGACTTGCAGAGTGAAAGAAAAAAAACACTCTCCCTACCTACAGTTTTCTGTCCCTAGAAAAAATGTTTTTTTTAATCACAATATAGCACAAGGACAATTCACTCACTGTCCTTCCAGGTCCCTGGAAACAAGGACTTGCAGAGTGAAATAAACTGACACTCTCCCTACCTACAGTTTTCTGTCCCTAGAATAATTTTTTTTTTTAAGCACAATATAGCATAAGGACAATTCACTCACTGTCCTTAGAGGTCCCTGGAAACAAGGACTTGCAGAGTGAAAGAAAATAAACACTCTCCCTACCTACAGTTTTCTGTCCCTAGAAAAAATGTTTTTTTTAAGCACAATATAGCACAAGGACAATTCACTCACTGTCCTTCCAGGTCCCTGGAAACAAGGACTTGCAGAGTGAAAGAAAAAAAACACTCTCCCTACCTACAGTTTTCTGTCCCTAGAAAAAATGTTTTTTTTAATCACAATATAGCACAAGGACAATTCACTCACTGTCCTTCCAGGTCCCTGGAAACAAGGACTTGCAGAGTGAAATAAAAAAAACACTCTCCCTACCTACAGTTTTCTGTCCCTAGAAAAAATGTTTTTTTTTAAGCACACTATAGCACAAGGACAATTCACTCACTGTCCTTACAGGTCCCTGGAAACAAGGACTTGCAGAGTGAAAGAAAAAAAACACTCTCCCTACCTACAGTTTTCTGTCCCTAGAAAAAATGTTTTTTTTAATCACAATATAGCACAAGGACAATTCACTCACTGTCCTTACAGGTCCCTGGAAACAAGGACTTGCAGAGTGAAAGAAAAAAAACACTCTCCCTACCTACAGTTTTCTGTCCCTAGAAAAAATGTTTTTTTTAATCACAATATAGCACAAGGACAATTCACTCACTGTCCTTCCAGGTCCCTGGAAACAAGGACTTGCAGAGTGAAAGAAACTGACACTGTCCCTACCTACAGTTTTCTGTCCCTAGAATAAATGTTTTTTTTAAGCACACTATAGCACAAGGACAATTCACTCACTGTCCTTACAGGTCCCTGGAAACAAGGACTTGCAGAGTGAAAGAAAAAAAACACTCTCCCTACCTACAGTTTTCTGTCCCTAGAAAAAATGTTTTTTTTAATCACAATATAGCACAAGGACAATTCAATCACTGTCCTTACAGGTCCCTGGAAACAAGGACTTGCAGAGTGAAAGAAAAAAAACACTCTCCCTACCTACAGTTTTCTGTCCCTAGAAAAAATGTTTTTTTTAATCACAATATAGCACAAGGACAATTCACTCACTGTCCTTCCAGGTCCCTGGAAACAAGGACTTGCAGAGTGAAATAAACTGACACTCTCCCTACCTACAGTTTTCTGTCCCTAGAATAAATGTTTTTTTTTAAGCACAATATAGCACAAGGACAATTCACTCACTGTCCTTACAGGTCCCTGGAAACAAGGACTTGCAGAGTGAAAGAAAATAAACACTCTCCCTACCTACAGTTTTCTGTCCCTAGAAAAAATGTTTTTTTTTAAGCACAATATAGCACAAGGACAATTCACTCACTGTCCTTCCAGGTCCCTGGAAACAAGGACTTGCAGAGTGAAAGAAAAAAAACACTCTCCCTACCTACAGTTTTCTGTCCCTAGAAAAAATGTTTTTTTTAATCACAATATAGCACAAGGACAATTCACTCACTGTCCTTACAGGTCCCTGGAAACAAGGACTTGCAGAGTGAAATAAACTGACACTCTCCCTACCTACAGTTTTCTGTCCCTAGAATAAATGTTTTTTTAAGCACAATATAGCACAAGGACAATTCACTCACTGTCCTTCCAGGTCCCTGGAAACAAGGACTTGCACAGTGAAAGAAACTGACACTCTCCCTACCTACAGTTTTCTGTCCCTAGAATAAATGTTTTTTTTAAGCACACTATAGCACAAGCACAAAACACACTGACACTCTCCCTACCTATCCTTCTCTTTCCCTAAACTAAAGGAATCCAGGTTAAGCAAGAAAGAAATAAAAGTCACTGTCCCTGCCTATGCTGCTCTATCCCTGCTCCGGAACACACTACACTAGGCCGCCGTGCTGGCGGCCTTTTATAGTGTGGGGCGTGTACTAAACACCCTCAGCAATAATTGGCCACAGGCATCCTGCCTGTGGCCAATCATTGCTCTCCTCGCTGCCGGCGCTGTGATTGGCCAAGCATG
The DNA here is from genome assembly GCA_029206835.1 of Rana muscosa. Taxonomy (NCBI): domain Eukaryota; kingdom Metazoa; phylum Chordata; class Amphibia; order Anura; family Ranidae; genus Rana; species Rana muscosa. The sequence continues at coordinate 576,153 of JARGYO010000720.1, read as the reverse complement.
CGGGGTCACAGTGCATGCTTGGCCAATCACAGCGCCTGGATGACACTGCGATGGCGTAGTGCATTGTGGGCCGTTCGCGTCACTCGAATTTGGCGCGAACGGCCCAAATCGTTCGATCTTCGTCGAACGATCGAACAGCCGATGTTCGAGTCGAACGTATGTTCGACTCGAACACGAAGCTCATCCCTACTCGTTATCTCTCGTCTTGACTTTTGTAACTCCCTCCTCCTTGATGAAGCTGAAGTTGGCTCCTTATTCGGCCAGCTTCTTATTCGAATGCTGAAGTTGGCTCCTTATTCGGCCAGCTTCTTATTCGAATGCAGAAGTTGGCTCCTTATTCAGCCAGCTTCTTATTCGAATGCAGAAGTTGGCTCCTTATTCGGCCAGCTTCTTATTCAAATGCAGAAGTTGGCTCCTTATTCGGCCAGCTTCTTATTCGAATGCAGAAGTTGGCTCCTTATTCGGCCAGCTTCTTATTCGAATGCAGAAGTTGGCTCCTTATTCAGCCAGCTTCTTATTCGAATGCAGAAGTTGGCTCCTTATTCGGCCAGCTTCTTATTCAAATGCTGAAGTTGGCTCCTTATTCGGCCAGCTTCTTATTCGAATGCAGAAGTTGGCTCCTTATTCGGCCAGCTTCTTATTCGAATGCTGAAGTTGGCTCCTTATTCGGCCAGCTTCTTATTCGAATGCAGAAGTTAGCTCCTTATTCAGCCAGCTTCTTATTCGAATGCAGAAGTTGGCTCCTTATTCGGCCAGCTTCTTATTCGAATGCAGAAGTTAGCTCCTTATTCAGCCAGCTTCTTATTCGAATGCAGAAGTTGGCTCCTTATTCGGCCAGCTTCTTATTCGAATGCAGAAGTTAGCTCCTTATTCAGCCAGCTTCTTATTCGAATGCAGAAGTTGGCTCCTTATTCGGCCAGCTTCTTATTCAAATGCTGAAGTTGGCTCCTTATTCGGCCAGCTTCTTATTCGAATGCAGAAGTTAGCTCCTTATTCGGCCAGCTTCTTATTCGAATGCAGAAGTTAGCTCCTTATTCGGCCAGCTTCTTATTCAAATGCTGAAGTTGGCTCCTTATTCGGCCAGCTTCTTATTCGAATGTAGAAGTTGGCTCCTTATTCGGCCAGCTTCTTATTCGAATGCTGAAGTTGGCTCCTTATTCGGCCAGCTTCTTATTCAAATGCTGAAGTTGGCTCCTTATTCGGCCAGCTTCTTATTCGAATGCAGAAGTTGGCTCCTTATTCGGCCAGCTTCTTATTCGAATGCAGAAGTTGGCTCCTTATTCGGCCAGCTTCTTATTCAAATGCTGAAGTTGGCTCCTTATTCAGCCAGCTTCTTATTCGAATGCAGAAGTTGGCTCCTTATTCGGCCAGCTTCTTATTCGAATGCTGAAGTTGGCTCCTTATTCAGCCAGCTTCTTATTCAAATGCAGAAGTTGGCTCCTTATTCGGCCAGCTTCATATTCAAATGCAGAAGTTGGCTCCTTATTCAGCCAGCTTCTTATTCGAATGCAGAAGTTGGCTCCTTATTCGGCCAGCTTCTTATTCGAATGCAGAAGTTGGCTCCTTATTCGGCCAGCTTCTTATTCGAATGCTGAAGTTGGCTCCTTATTCGGCCAGCTTCTTATTCAAATGCAGAAGTTGGCTCCTTATTCGGCCAGCTTCTTATTCGAATGCAGAAGTTGGCTCCTTATTCGGCCAGCTTCTTATTCGAATGCTGAAGTTGGCTCCTTATTCGGCCAGCTTCTTATTCGAATGCTGAAGTTGGCTCCTTATTCGGCCAGCTTCTTATTCGAATGCAGAAGTTGGCTCCCTATTCGGCCAGCTTCTTATTCGAATGCAGAAGTTGGCTCCTTATTCGGCCAGCTTCTTATTCGAATGCTGAAGTTGGCTCCTTATTCGGCCAGCTTCTTATTCAAATGCAGAAGTTAGCTCCTTATTCGGCCAGCTTCTTATTCGAATGCAGAAGTTGGCTTCTTATTCGGCCAGCTTCTTATTCGAATGCAGAAGTTGGCTCCTTATTCGGCCAGCTTCTTATTCGAATGCAGAAGTTGGCTCCTTATTCGGCCAGCTTCTTATTCGAATGCAGAAGTTGGCTTCTTATTCGGCCAGCTTCTTATTCGAATGCAGAAGTTGGCTCCTTATTCGGCCAGCTTCTTATTCGAATGCAGAAGTTGGCTCCTTATTCGGCCAGCTTCTTATTCGAATGCAGAAGTTGGCTCCTTATTTGGCCAGCTTCTTATTGAGGTTGGATCTTTATTCACAAAAGTGATTATTTACTAAACAATCATCTGCAATGTTTATAATAAAGTTGTGAACTTTAACAACAACTCTGTCTCCGTAAATGCCATGTATTTAAAGCGGAGCTCCGCCGGAAAAAAAAATATTAAAAGCCAGCAGATACAGCTACAGCAGCTGCTGGCTTTTAATATTTGGACACTTACCTGTCCTGGAGTCCAGCGACGTCCGCAGCAGAGGACGAGCGACCGCTCGTCGCTCTGCTGCTCCCTCCGCCATCCTCGCTGAGGGAACCAGGAAGTGAAGCCCTGCGGCTTCATGCCCGGGTTCCCTACGGCGCATGCGCGAGTCGCGCTGCGCCGTTCTGATTGGTGCTCCTGTGTTCTGGGAGCCGAGTGTCTCCCAGAACACCAAGGGAAGTCTGCGGGAAGTGACGTCACTCCCGCAGATTCCCGGAGAGAGGACTCCCGGATGTGGGTGAAAATACCTGTCTTAGACAGGTATCTTCACCCCCCTCCCCCCTGAAAGGTGTCAATTGTGACACCGGAGGGGGGGAGGAATCCAAACAGCAAAAGTTGCTATTTAGGGTGGAGCTCCACTTTAAAGGGGTAATTCTGAATATATGAAAACCATCTTGGCTTATCCAAATTCCACATGTTTTATACTCATTGGGTTTCCTTCTATTAGTTAAAGTTCAATTTGACCCGAGCCAAGTAATATTTTTAAATATGGCACCTTGACAGCCATGCATTTCAATGGGAAATTCTGAATAGGGAACCAAGCTATTCCTATATGAATACCAACTTGTCTCACCCAAATTGCACTTGTTTTATACTCATTGGGCATCCTACTATATAGAAAAGTTCAATTTGGCCCGAGCCAAGTGATAGAAATCTTAAAATATGGCAGCAAACTTGTCACCCTGTCACCCATGCATTTCAATGGGAAATTCAGAATCCTTCTGGCCGGGGTGCCCAGTCCCCACCGCCCACTCCCAAGGCAGCCAGGCTGCTCCGTGTGTCAGTGCCGCTCACCCGGCCTCACCACGGCCAGCTGACTATTCAGCTCAGGGGGGCGGAAATGAAGGGGTCAGGTGACCATGAAGGGGGAGGAGCTACCTGGAGGAATCCCCATCTGCCTGATGTCGCAAAGGTGTATCTGCAGCCACAGATACCAGGGCCTGGACAAGACTGCTAAAAAGTAAGTGATGCCAGCCTGCCTGTTTGAATAAATGATGTTTTACACCTGCATTTACACAAAGCATGATGAGAGCACTCAGGTAGTTCAGCATCACTCTTTACTGTGTAAAAGAGACCACTAACCAAACCAAAGCATGCTCTCATCATGCTGTGTGTAAAACATTGTGTGAGAGAGGGTCAGTTCTTGGGCCCAAAAGATGTCCTGCATTTTATTTTATTTTTTTATAAATTCTTTTTATTAGGTTTTCATACAGTACAGTACAACAATTAAACATAAACCCGGGTAGGCAACATACCTTCCCGACAGTGGCCATGCAAGGCCCAACCTACTAGAACTATAAATATAACCCCCCTTCCCCCCTCCCCCTCCCCCCCCAACCCAACCAAAGCCCAATATCTGAAGATCACATAAACATGCACCCAACGCTTACCGATGTTAAAGTCATAGTTTGTCCTCCTACAATACCGACCACAAACCTCCAGAAGATCCTATTATTTTCAGGAAACCCAGGGAGAGACGTATGTCAGATATACAGTAATAGAACTACAAGCATGTAACATCTGCCCAACCACTAATACCTATTGATCAGATCAGCCCACCATTGCAGATGAGTCCAGCCACGCCTGCCAAACCTTTTTCTCGTTCAATATTTTTATTAGGATTTACATGAGAAAGACATAGTGAGCTCATATATGGGAAATAATTAACAACAAAAGTCTCAAATATGAGAACAATTTTCACAATATAATTACTTATAAACTTGTATGAAATCAGGTCTTATATTGTTTATGTCAATATAAATTAAAACAGACAACAAAAACTAAAGCAACTAAAGTAATTGGAATTGGCCAATTGGAAACCACCAATTTTATATTTCTGCCACACATCCTCTTGTCCTGTAAGTAGCCTTATACAGATATATGACCAATCCCTTCCAGAATGAGAGCGTGCTGGCATTAGAGTTCTTCCATTTAAATAAAATAGCCTTTCTGCCATAAAATAACCCAATATTTAGCAATGTGCGGTGCGCCAAGGACGGAACTACCTCCTCCACCAACCCTATGAGGCAAACCCTAGGTGTCAGAGGGACCGGAGCACCGAGCACCTCCGACAGGCACCCAATCCACCCCAGACCAGAAAGTTTGAATTTGTGAGCAAGTCCAGAAAATATGTTCTGAATCCGCCGGGGAGTGTGTGCACCTCCAGCATTGACTGCTAGAGGAGGGATAGATACGAGAAAGCCTGGCAGGGGTGAAATAAATGCGGTGCAGAAATTTGAACTGTATAAACCGGTCTCTAGTGGAAACCAAATGCTTAAAGGGGTGATCCCACATATCCTCCCAATCCTCCCACTATATATCCGGGATTTCTCTTTCCCACCGCTCTCTACACCTAGATACCCCCAGAGGCGTCTTTTTAAATAAGGATTTGTAAACAGTGGATAGGGGTTTGGCCAGGTCCTCATCCTTCAAAAGGGTCTCCAGTGCTGATGGTAGGGACTCAACTCTTTGGCCACTGAACTGCACCTGAAAGGCGTGGCGCAGCTGCAGATAGCGAAAGAAGAAGGTACTCGGCAGGTCATGCCTTGCTTTCAATTGATCAAAAGAAATAAGATCACCTTCCCTAGTGATATCCTCCAACACCTTAACACCCCCACAAGCCCATATCATTGGATCCGGGAGGGAGCAAAAATCAGCTAGATTTGGGTTCAACCACAGCGGGGCCAATGGCGAGACTCCTAGATAGGAGGGTGACATCAGGGTAGTGGTGACCTCCCACGCTCTAATGGTGGCTTTCATTGAAACAGTTAGGGGCAGACTGGATTTAGGGCCCCTGTAGAGGGCCAGTCGCAGGCTTTCGTATGACCCTAAGTGTGCCGCTTCCAGGACCGTCTACTATCAATTATAGAAATCAAACAAATATGATGACCACATGAAAACAGTTAGTGGAGGGAAGATAGTTGAAGTTTTCACATAGGGGGACAAATACTGACAGCGGTGCAGAACCAGTAGATACCCCATGGCTTTGGTCAAAGAAACACCCCTGCTGTTATACCAGAAACTACTAGACTACCAAAAAAATTGAACATAAAATCAAAAACAAAAATTGTCCGGTATGCAGCTTTATCCCTGAAACAAACAAACCTGAAGTGTTGACAGTCCGGCATTGGAAGATGAAGAAAAATTCTGTGTCTGTCACGCCAGACTCCATCGGCTGTCTGTGACAGAAAAGTAGCAGCTGGCCGTGCACATAGAACCCCAAGTGGGGTCAACCTGAACTGCGGGATTTTAACATTGTGCAGTAGCTCCCACAGAGCACAATGTACTAGCCACAGTTTTGTGTATCATTGAATAAAAGTACTCACAAAAGGGATGAGGAGATGGTGGCACCACAGAAAACGTAGGCTCCGGATATCAGCAATAGCAATGTGGCCACAGCAAAAGAAAACAGAAAGGAGGGCAAAAGAAAAAGTCAAGCCCCCGTTCATGATCCGGAGTACATAGTAATGTGTGGCGTTTCAAAAAGAAAAGGGGAAATAGGATAAATCAACAAAAGCAGTCCCCTTGGTGAAAACAACAGACCAAAAAAAATTAAATAAAAACAGGACAAGCAAACCTCGTATGGAAAACGGCATCACGGATTTTGATCCAACCAGTCGCGGGCATCTTGTGGTGTTTCAAAGAACTTTACCGAGCCCTTGTACTGCACATGGAGACGGCTGGGGTACAACATACTGTACTTTCAGATCTTTCTCTCTGAGCCTTCTCTTCACATCAGTAAAGGACGCCTCCTCTGAGTCTCCGCCGAGAAGTCCGGGAAGAGCATGATGCGGGCATTTTCAAACTTCAGCTCTGTATGCTTTCTTGCCTCCGCCAGCAACATGTCACGGTCCCTGTAATTTAGGAACCGGACTAGAAAAGGACGTGGTGGGGCACCCGATGGCGGAGCTCCAGTGGGTACCCTGTGCGCTCTTTCAGCAACATATGTGGGGGGGAGATCACCTAAGGCCAGCAAGGATTTGAAGAACTGCTCAGCAAAGGTAGTTGTGGCAACCCCCTCAGCCCCTTCAGGCAACGCCACCACTCTTATATTGTTTCTCCTCTGGCGGTCCTCTGCGTCATCTGCTCTGTGTTGCAAAGTCCGGACCATATCTTTCAGCTCAGCGAGTTGAAAACCCTGGGAGTGAAAAGTGTCTCAGAGATACGATCCTCCGCGGTAGTTAACCGGCCTCTGATCTTGTCCAGATCATGCCGGATGAGGTTGCATTCTGAGGCCAGACAGGCGGGGGGCACAGTGGCAGCGTTTGATGGGCACAGTGGCAGCGTTTGATGGGCACAGTGGCACTATTTGATGGGCACAGTGGCTGCGTTTGATGGGCACAGTGGCTGCGTTTGATGGGCACAGTGGCAGCGTTTGATGGGCACAGTGGCTGCGTTTGATGGGCACAGTGGCTGCGTTTGATGGGCACAGTGGCTGCGTTTGATGGGCACAGTGGCTGCGTTTGATGGGCACAGTGGCAGCGTTTGATGGGCACAGAGGCTGCGTTTGATGGGCACAGAGGCTGCGTTTGATGGGCACAGTGGCTGCGCTTGATGGGCACAGTGGCTGCGTTTGATGGGAACAGAGGCTGCGTTTGATGGACACAGAGGCTGCGTTTGATGGGCGCAGCGGCTGCATTTGATGGACGCAGCGGCTGCGTTTGATGGGCACAGCGGCTGCGTTTGATGGGCACAGCGGCTGCGCTTGATGGGCACAGCGGCTGCGCTTGATGGGCACAGAGGCTGCGTTTGATGGGCACAGAGGCTGCGTTTGATGGGCACAGTGGCTGCGTTTGGAGGACACAGTGGCAGCGTTTGATGGACACAGTGGCAGCGTTTCATGGGCACAGTGGCTGCGTTTCATGGGCACAGTGGCTGCATTTCATGGGCACAGTGGCTCCGTTTCATGGGCACAGAGGCTGCGTTTGATGGGCGCAGTGGCTGCATTTGATGGACGCAGTGGCTGCATTTAATGGGCACAGTGGCTGCGTTTGATGGGCACAGCGGCTGCGCTTGATGGGCACAGTGGCTGCGTTTGATGGGCACAGAGGCTGCATTTGATGGGCACAGAGGCTGCATTTGATGGGCACAGAGGCTGCGTTTGATGGGCACAGAGGCTGTGTTTGATGGGCACAGTGGCTGCGTTTGATGGACACAGTGGCAGCGTTTGATGGACACAGTGGCAGCGTTTGATGGGCACAGTGGCTGCGTTTGATGGGCACAGTGGCTCCGTTTCATGGGCACAGAGGCTGCATTTGATGGGCACAGTGGCTGCGCTTGATGGGCACAGTGGCTGCGTTTGATGGGCACAGTGGCTGCATTTGATGGACACAGTGGCTGCGTTTGATGGACACAGTGGCTGCGTTTGATGGCACAGTGGCTGCGTTTGATGGGCACAGTGGCTGCGTTTGATGGACACAGTGGCTGCTTTTGATGGACACAGTGGCTGCGTTTGATGGGCACAGTGGCTGCGCTTGATGGGCACAGTGGCTGCGTTTGATGGGAACAGAGGCTGCGTTTGATGGACACAGAGGCTGCGTTTGATGGGTACAGTGGCTGCGTTTGATGTGCACAGTGGCTGCATTTGATGGGCACAGCGGCTGCGCTTGATGGGCACAGCGGCTGCGCTTGATGGGCACAGTGGCAGCGCTTGATGGACACAGTAGCTGCATTTGATGGGCACAGTGGCTGCGTTTGATGGACACAGTGGCTGCGTTTGATGGGCACAGGGGCTGCGTTTGATGGGCACAGGGGCAGCGTTTGATGGGCACAGTGGCTGCGTTTGATGGGCACAGTGGCTGCGTTTGATGGGCACAGTGGCTGCGTTTGATGGGCACAGTGGCAGCGTTTGATGGGCACAGTGGCAGCGTTTGATGGGCACAGAGGCTGCGTTTGATGGGCACAGAGGCTGCGTTTGATGGGCACAGTGGCTGCGCTTGATGGGCACAGTGGCTGCGTTTGATGGGAACAGAGGCTGCGTTTGATGGACACAGAGGCTGCGTTTGATGGGCGCAGCGGCTGCATTTGATGGACGCAGCGGCTGCGTTTGATGGGCTCAGCGGCTGCGTTTGATGGGCACAGCGGCTGCGCTTGATGGGCACAGCGGCTGCGCTTGATGGGCACAGAGGCTGCGTTTGATGGGCACAGAGGCTGCGTTTGATGGGCACAGTGGCTGCGTTTGGAGGACACAGTGGCAGCGTTTGATGGACACAGTGGCAGCGTTTCATGGGCACAGTGGCTGCGTTTCATGGGCACAGTGGCTGCATTTCATGGGCACAGTGGCTCCGTTTCATGGGCACAGAGGCTGCGTTTGATGGGCGCAGTGGCTGCATTTGATGGACGCAGTGGCTGCATTTAATGGGCACAGTGGCTGCGTTTGATGGGAACAGAGGCTGCGTTTGATGGACACAGAGGCTGCGTTTGATGGGTACAGTGGCTGCATTTGATGGGCACAGTGGCTGCGTTTGATGGGCACAGTGGCTGCGCTTGATGGGCACAGTGGCTGCGCTTGATGGGAACAGAGGCTGCGTTTGATGGACACAGAGGCTGCGTTTGATGGGTACAGTGGCTGCATTTGATGAGCACAGTGGCTGCATTTGATGGGCACAGCGGCTGCGCTTGATGGGCACAGTGGCTGCGTTTGATGGACACAGTGGCTGCATTTGATGGGCACAGTGGCTGCGTTTGATGGGCACAGCGGCTGCGCTTGATGGGCACAGTGGCTGCGTTTGATTGACACAGTGGCTGCCTTTGATGGGCACAGTGGCTGCGTTTGATGGGCACAGCGGCTGCGCTTGATGGGCACAATGGCTGCGTTTGATGGACACAGTGGCTGCATTTGATGGGCACAGCGGCTGCGCTTGATGGGCACAGTGGCTGCGTTTGATGGACACAGTGGCTGCATTTGATGGGCACAGTGGCTGCGTTTGATGGGCACAGTGGCTGCGCTTGATGGGCACAGTGGCTGCGTTTGATGGACACAGAGGCTGCGTTTGATGGCACAGTGGCTGCATTTGATGGGCACAGTGGCTGCGTTTGATGGGCACAGTGGCTGCGCTTGATGGGCACAGTGGCTGCGTTTGATGGGAACAGAGGCTGTGTTTGATGGACACAGAGGCTGCGTTTGATGGGTACAGTGGCTGCATTTGATGAGCACAGTGGCTGCATTTGATGGGCACAGCGGCTGCGCTTGATGGGCACAGCGGCTGCGCTTGATGGGCACAGTGGCAGCGCTTGATGGACACAGTAGCTGCATTTGATGGGCACAGTGGCTGCGTTTGATGGACACAGTGGCTGCATTTGATGGGCACAGCGGCTGCGTTTGATGGGCACAGCGGCTGCGCTTGATGGGCACAGTGGCTGCGTTTGATGGGCACAGTGGCTGCGTTTGATGGACACAGTGGCTGCATTTGATGGGCACAGCGGCTGCGCTTGATGGGCACAGCGGCTGCGCTTGATGGGCACAGTGGCAGCGTTTGATGGACACAGTAGCTGCATTTGATGGGCACAGTGGCTGCGTTTGATGGGCACAGCGGCTGCGCTTGATGGGCACAGTGGCTGCGTTTGATGGACACAGTGGCTGCGTTTGATGGGCACAGCGGCTGCATTTGATGGGCACAGCGGCTGCGCTTGATGGGCACAGCGGCTGCGCTTGATGGGCACAGTGGCAGCGTTTGATGGACACAGTAGCTGCATTTGATGGGCACAGTGGCTGCGTTTGATGGGCACAGCGGCTGCGCTTGATGGGCACAGTGGCGGCATTTGATGGGCACAGTGGCTGCGTTTGATGGGCACAGCGGCTGCGCTTGATGGGCACAGTGGCTGCGTTTGATGGGCACAGTGGCTGCGTTTGATGGACACAGTGGCTGCATTTGATGGGCACAGCGGCTGCGCTTGATGGGCACAGCGGCTGCGCTTGATGGGCACAGTGGCAGCGTTTGATGGACACAGTAGCTGCATTTGATGGGCACAGTGGATGCGTTTGATGGGCACAGCGGCTGCGCTTGATGGGCACAGTGGCTGCGTTTGATGGACACAGCGGCTGCATTTGATGGGCACAGCGGCTGCGTTTGATGGGCACAGCGGCTGCGCTTGATAGGCACAGTGGCTGCGTTTGATTGACACAGTGGCTGCCTTTGATGGGCACAGTGGCTGCGTTTGATGGGCACAGCGGCTGCGCTTGATGGGTACAGTGGCTGCGTTTGATGGACACAGTGGCTGCATTTGATGGGCACAGTGGCTGCATTTGATGGGCACAGCGGCTGCGCTTGATGGGCACAGTGGCTGCGTTTGATGGACACAGTGGCCGCATTTGATGGGCACAGTGGCTGCGTTTGATGGGCACAGTGGCTGCGCTTGATGGGCACAGTGGCTGCGTTTGATGGCACAGTGGCTGCATTTGATGGGCACAGTGGCTGCGTTTGATGGGCACAGTGGCTGCGCTTGATGGGCACAGTGGCTGCGTTTGATGGGAACAGAGGCTGTGTTTGATGGACACAGAGGCTGCGTTTGATGGGTACAGTGGCTGCATTTGATGAGCACAGCGGCTGCATTTGATGGGCACAGCGGCTGCGCTTGATGGGCACAGCGGCTGCGCTTGATGGGCACAGTGGCAGCGCTTGATGGACACAGTAGCTGCATTTGATGGGCACAGTGGCTGCGTTTGATGGACACAGTGGCTGCATTTGATGGGCACAGGGGCTGCGTTTGATGGGCACAGCGGCAGCGTTTGATGGGCACAGTGGCTGCGTTTGATGGGCACAGTGGCTGCGTTTGATGGGCACAGTGGCTGCGTTTGATGGGCACAGTGGCTGCATTTGATGGGCACAGTGGCAGCGTTTGATGGGCACAGAGGCTGCGTTTGATGGGCACAGAGGCTGCGTTTGATGGGCACAGAGGCTGCGTTTGATGGGCACAGTGGCTGCGTTTGATGGGAACAGAGGCTGCGTTTGATGGACACAGAGGCTGCGTTTGATGGGCGCAGCGGCTGCATTTGATGGACGCAGCGGCTGCGTTTGATGGGCACAGCGGCTGCGTTTGATGGGCACAGCGGCTGCGCTTGATGGGCACAGCGGCTGCGCTTGATGGGCACAGAGGCTGCGTTTGATGGGCACAGAGGCTGCGTTTGATGGGCACAGTGGCTGCGTTTGGAGGACACAGTGGCAGCGTTTGATGGACACAGTGGCAGCGTTTCATGGGCACAGTGGCTGCGTTTCATGGGCACAGTGGCTGCATTTCATGGGCACAGTGGCTCCGTTTCATGGGCACAGAGGCTGCGTTTGATGGGCGCAGTGGCTGCATTTGATGGACGCAGTGGCTGCATTTAATGGGCACAGCGGCTGCGCTTGATGGGCACAGTGGCTGCGTTTGATGGACACAGTGGCTGCATTTGATGGGCACAGTGGCTGCGTTTGATGGGCACAGTGGCTGCGCTTGATGGGCACAGTGGCTGCGTTTGATGGACACAGAGGCTGCGTTTGATGGCACAGTGGCTGCATTTGATGGGCACAGTGGCTGCGTTTGATGGGCACAGTGGCTGCGCTTGATGGGCACAGTGGCTGCGTTTGATGGGAACAGAGGCTGTGTTTGATGGACACAGAGGCTGTGTTTGATGGGTACAGTGGCTGCGTTTGATGGGTACAGTGGCTGCATTTGATGAGCACAGCGGCTGCATTTGATGGGCACAGCGGCTGCGCTTGATGGGCACAGCGGCTGCGCTTGATGGGCACAGTGGCAGCGCTTGATGGACACAGTAGCTGCATTTGATGGGCACAGTGGCTGCGTTTGATGGACACAGTGGCTGCATTTGATGGGCACAGTGGCTGCGTTTGATGGGCACAGCGGCTGCGCTTGATGGGCACAGTGGCTGCGTTTGATGGGCACAGTGGCTGCGTTTGATGGACACAGTGGCTGCATTTGATGGGCACAGCGGCTGCGCTTGATGGGCACAGCGGCTGCGCTTGATGGGCACAGTGGCAGCGTTTGATGGACACAGTAGCTGCATTTGATGGGCACAGTGGCTGCGTTTGATGGGCACAGCGGCTGCGCTTGATGGGCACAGTGGCTGCGTTTGATGGATACAGTGGCTGCATTTGATGGGCACAGCGGCTGCGTTTGATGGGCACAGCGGCTGCGCTTGATGGGCACAGTGGCTGCGTTTGATTGACACAGTGGCTGCCTTTGATGGGCACAGTGGCTGCGTTTGATGGGCACAGCGGCTGCACTTGATGGGTACAGTGGCTGCGTTTGATGGACACAGTGGCTGCATTTGATGGGCACACTGGCTGCATTTGATGGGCACAGCGGCTGCGCTTGATGGGCACAGTGGCTGCGTTTGATGGACACAGTGGCCGCATTTGATGGGCACAGTGGCTGCGTTTGATGGGCACAGTGGCTGCGCTTGATGGGCACAGTGGCTGCGTTTGATGGCACAGTGGCTGCATTTGATGGGCACAGTGGCTGCGTTTGATGGGCACAGTGGCTGCGCTTGATGGGCACAGTGGCTGCGTTTGATGGGAACAGAGGCTGTGTTTGATGGACACAGAGGCTGCGTTTGATGGGTACAGTGGCTGCATTTGATGAGCACAGTGGCTGCATTTGATGGGCACAGCGGCTGCGCTTGATGGGCACAGCGGCTGCGCTTGATGGGCACAGTGGCAGCGCTTGATGGACACAGTAGCTGCATTTGATGGGCACAGTGGCTGCGTTTGATGGACACAGTGGCTGCATTTGATGGGCACAGGGGCTGCGTTTGATGGGCACAGCGGCAGCGTTTGATGGGCACAGTGGCTGCGTTTGATGGGCACAGCGGCTGCGCTTGATGGGCACAGTGGCTGCGTTTGATGGGCACAGAGGCTGCATTTGATGGGCACAGAGGCTGCGTTTGATGGGCACAGAGGCTGTGTTTGATGGGCACAGTGGCTGCGTTTGATGGACACAGTGGCAGCGTTTGATGGACACAGTGGCTGCGTTTGATGGACACAGTGGCTGCATTTGATGGGCACAGTGGCTGCGTTTGATGGGCACAGCGGCTGCGCTTGATGGGCACAGTGGCTGCGTTTGATTGACACAGTGGCTGCGTTTGATGGGCACAGCGGCTGCGCTTGATGGGCACAGTGGCTGCGTTTGATGGACACAGTGGCTGCATTTGATGGGCACAGCGGCTGCGCTTGATGGGCACAGTGGCTGCGTTTGATGGACACAGTGGCTGCATTTGATGGGCACAGTGGCTGCGTTTGATGGGCACAGTGGCTGCGCTTGATGGGCACAGTGGCTGCGTTTGATGGACACAGAGGCTGCGTTTGATGGCACAGTGGCTGCATTTGATGGGCACAGTGGCTGCGTTTGATGGGCACAGTGGCTGCGCTTGATGGGCACAGTGGCTGCGTTTGATGGGAACAGAGGCTGTGTTTGATGGACACAGTGGCTGCGTTTGATGGGTACAGTGGCTGCATTTGATGAGCACAGTGGCTGCATTTGATGGGCACAGCGGCTGCGCTTGATGGGCACAGCGGCTGCGCTTGATGGGCACAGTGGCAGCGCTTGATGGACACAGTAGCTGCATTTGATGGGCACAGTGGCTGCGTTTGATGGACACAGTGGCTGCATTTGATGGGCACAGTGGCTGCGTTTGATGGGCACAGCGGCTGCACTTGATGGGCACAGTGGCTGCGTTTGATGGGCACAGTGGCTGCGTTTGATGGACACAGCGGCTGCATTTGATGGGCACAGCGGCTGCGCTTGATGGGCACAGCGGCTGCGCTTGATGGGCACAGTGGCTGCATTTGATGGGCACAGTGGCTGCGTTTGATGGGCACAGTGGCTGCGTTTGATGGGCACAGCGGCTGCGCTTGATGGGCACAGTGGCTGCGTTTGATGGACACAGTGGCTGCATTTGATGGGCACATGCGTTTGATGGCACAGTGGCTGCATTTGATGGGCACAGTGGCTGCGTTTGATGGGCACAGTGGCTGCGCTTGATGGGCACAGTGGCTGCGTTTGATGGGAACAGAGGCTGTGTTTGATGGACACAGTGGCTGCGTTTGATGGGTACAGTGGCTGCATTTGATGAGCACAGTGGCTGCATTTGATGGGCACAGCGGCTGCGCTTGATGGGCACAGCGGCTGCGCTTGATGGGCACAGTGGCAGCGCTTGATGGACACAGTAGCTGCATTTGATGGGCACAGTGGCTGCGTTTGATGGACACAGTGGCTGCATTTGATGGGCACAGCGGCTGCACTTGATGGGCACAGTGGCTGCGTTTGATGGGCACAGCGGCTGCGTTTGATGGACACAGCGGCTGCATTTGATGGGCACAGCGGCTGCGCTTGATGGGCACAGCGGCTGCGCTTGATGGGCACAGTGGCTGCATTTGATGGGCACAGTGGCTGCGTTTGATGGGCACAGCGGCTGCGCTTGATGGGCACAGTGGCTGCGTTTGATGGACACAGTGGCTGCATTTGATGGGCACAGTGGCTGCATTTGATGGGCACAGCGGCTGCGCTTGATGGGCACAGCGGCTGCGCTTGATGGGCACAGTGGCAGCGCTTGATGGACACAGTAGCTGCATTTGATGGGCACAGTGGCTGCGTTTGATGGGCACAGTGGCTGCGTTTGATGGACACAGTAGCTGCATTTGATGGGCACAGTGGCTGCGTTTGATGGCACAGTGGCAGCGCTTGATGGACACAGTAGCTGCATTTGATGGGCACAGTGGCTGCGTTTGATGGACACAGTGGCTGCGTTTGATGGACACAGTAGCTGCATTTGATGGGCACAGTGGCTGCGCTTGATGGGCACAGTGGCAGCGTTTGATGGACACAGTAGCTGCGTTTGATGGGCACAGTGGCTGCGTTTGATGGGCACAGCGGCTGCGCTTGATGGGCACAGTGGCTGCGTTTGATGGACACAGTGGCTGCATTTGATGGGCACAGTGGCTGCGTTTGATGGGCACAGCGGCTGCGCTTGATGGGCACAGTGGCTGCGTTTGATGGACACAGTGGCTGCATTTGATGGGCACAGTGGCTGTGTTTGATGGGCACAGTGGCTGCATTTGATGGGCACAGTGGCTGCGTTTGATGGGCACAGCGGCTGCGTTTGATGGGCACAGTGGCTGCGTTTGATGGACACAGTGGCTGCATTTGATGGGCACAGTGGCTGTGTTTGATGGGCACAGTGGCTGCATTTGATGGGCACAGTGGCTGCGTTTGATGGGCACAGCGGCTGCGTTTGATGGGCACAGCGGCTGCGTTTGGTACAGTCGTTGCATTTGAAGGGGGTTTTTTTTCCAGAATTTTTCAGTTTGTTTGCGCCTCCCCAAACATTTTGAGCACCAGCCGCCACTGATTTAAAGTGTATATATGATTTTTTTTTCTTTTGGGATTGTAATTGTGGTATATTTAGTACTGGCTGGCTGGGTATTAAAGGGGTTGTAAAGGTTATATGCATTCTATGCATTAGGGGGAAAAAACATCCGAGCATTAGCGGCCCCCCCGAGCCCTCATTTACTTACCTGACCCCTCGAAAGTCCCGCAGACCCCTCGAACGCGCAGGCTTCTCGGGTCATTCATTGGTTGATTGAAAGCAGCGCAGCCATTGGCTCGCGCTGCTGTCAATCATATCCAATGACGAGGTGCGCCGGTGGGCGGGGCCGAGTGATACAGGGAGCGGCTATGGCCGCTGGCTGTATCACGGGAGCGCGCCCACAAGGACTTTCCACCATGCGAGAGAGCTCCCATGAAGGAGGAAAGTTCTTGTAGGGGGGAGCCGAGGGACCCCCAGAAGAGGAGGATCGAAGCCACAAAACGAGCTGCACAGTGGAGGGAAGTGTAACATGTTTGTTATTTATTTTTATTTATTCTCTTTAGTGTTCCATTAACAAAAAAATGATATATACACTTTACATGCAGGACGCCTTTTGGATAATATTATATATAATTGTGGGTAATAGATTTTTAATGTGCCCTAAAATGAACTGGTAACTCTTAGCCTGGCTTCACACTAGATGTGGTGCGAATTTAAATCAAATCTGCATTCGAATAAGAAGCTGGCCGAATAAGGAGCCAACTTCAGCATTCGAATAAGAAGCTGGCCGAATAAGGAGCCAACTTCAGCATTCGAATAAGAAGCTGGCCGAATAAGGAGCCAACTTCAGCATTCGAATAAGAAGCTGGCCAAATAAGGAGCCAACTTCTACATTCGAATAAGAAGCTGGCCGAATAAGGAGCCAACTTCTGCATTCGAATAAGAAGCTGGCCGAATAAGGAGCCAACTTCAGCATTCGAATAAGAAGCTGGCCGAATAAGGAGCCAACTTCTACATTCGAATAAGAAGCTGGCCGAATAAGGAGCCAACTTCTGCATTCGAATAAGAAGCTGGCCGAATAAGGAGCCAACTTCTGCATTCGAATAAGAAGCTGGCCGAATAAGGAGCCAACTTCTACATTCGAATAAGAAGCTGGCCGAATAAGGAGCCAACTTCAGCATTCGAATAAGAAGCTGGCCGAATAAGGAGCCAACTTCAGCATTCGAATAAGAAGCTGGCCGAATAAGGAGCCAACTTCAGCATTCGAATAAGAAGCTGGCCGAATAAGGAGCCAACTTCTACATTCGAATAAGAAGCTGGCCGAATAAGGAGCCAACTTCTGCATTCGAATAAGAAGCTGGCCGAATAAGGAGCCAACTTCAGCATTCGAATAAGAAGCTGGCCGAATAAGGAGCCAACTTCTACATTCGAATAAGAAGCTGGCCGAATAAGGAGCCAACTTCTGCATTCGAATAAGAAGCTGGCCGAATAAGGAGCCAACTTCTGCATTCGAATAAGAAGCTGGCCGAATAAGGAGCCAACTTCTACATTCGAATAAGAAGCTGGCCGAATAAGGAGCCAACTTCAGCATTCGAATAAGAAGCTGGCCGAATAAGGAGCCAACTTCAGCATTCGAATAAGAAGCTGGCCGAATAAGGAGCCAACTTCAGCATTCGAATAAGAAGCTGGCCGAATAAGGAGCCAACTTCTACATTCGAATAAGAAGCTGGCCGAATAAGGAGCCAACTTCTGCATTCGAATAAGAAGCTGGCCGAATAAGGAGCCAACTTCAGCATTCGAATAAGAAGCTGGCCGAATAAGGAGCCAACTTCTACATTCGAATAAGAAGCTGGCCGAATAAGGAGCCAACTTCTGCATTCGAATAAGAAGCTGGCCGAATAAGGAGCCAACTTCTGCATTCGAATAAGAAGCTGGCCGAATAAGGAGCCAACTTCTACATTTGAATAAGAAGCTGGCCGAATAAGGAGCCAACTTCTACATTTGAATAAGAAGCTGGCCGAATAAGGAGCCAACTTCTGCATTCGAATAAGAAGCTGGCCGAATAAGGAGCCAACTTCTGCATTCGAATAAGAAGCTGGCCGAATAAGGAGCCAACTTCTGCATTCGAATAAGAAGCTGGCCGAATAAGGAGCCAACTTCAGCATTCGAATAAGAAGCTGGCCGAATAAGGAGCCAACTTCTACATTCGAATAAGAAGCTGGCCGAATAAGGAGCCAACTTCTGCATTTGAATAAGAAGCTGGCCGAATAAGGAGCCAACTTCTACATTCCAATAAGAAGCTGGCCGAATAAGGAGCCAACTTCTGCATTCGAATAAGAAGCTGGCCGAATAAGAAGCCAACTTCAGCATTCGAATAAGAAGCTGGCCGAATAAGGAGCCAACTTCTGCATTTGAATAAGAAGCTGGCCGAATAAGGAGCCAACTTCTACATTCCAATAAGAAGCTGGCCGAATAAGGAGCCAACTTCTGCATTCGAATAAGAAGCTGGCCGAATAAGAAGCCAACTTCAGCATTCGAATAAGAAGCTGGCCGAATAAGGAGCCAACTTCTACATTCGAATAAGAAGCTGGCCGAATAAGGAGCCAACTTCAGCATTTGAATAAGAAGCTGGCCGAATAAGGAGCCAACTTCTACATTCGAATAAGAAGCTGGCCGAATAAGGAGCCAACTTCTGCATTCGAATAAGAAGCTGGCCGAATAAGGAGCCAACTTCTACATTCGAATAAGAAGCTGGCCGAATAAGGAGCCAACTTCAGCATTCGAATAAGAAGCTGGCCGAATAAGGAGCCAACTTCAGCATTCGAATAAGAAGCTGGCCGAATAAGGAGCCAACTTCAGCATTCGAATAAGAAGCTGGCCGAATAAGGAGCCAACTTCTACATTCGAATAAGAAGCTGGCCGAATAAGGAGCCAACTTCTGCATTCGAATAAGAAGCTGGCCGAATAAGGAGCCAACTTCAGCATTCGAATAAGAAGCTGGCCGAATAAGGAGCCAACTTCTACATTCGAATAAGAAGCTGGCCGAATAAGGAGCCAACTTCTGCATTCGAATAAGAAGCTGGCCGAATAAGGAGCCAACTTCTGCATTCGAATAAGAAGCTGGCCGAATAAGGAGCCAACTTCTACATTTGAATAAGAAGCTGGCCGAATAAGGAGCCAACTTCTACATTTGAATAAGAAGCTGGCCGAATAAGGAGCCAACTTCTGCATTCGAATAAGAAGCTGGCCGAATAAGGAGCCAACTTCTGCATTCGAATAAGAAGCTGGCCGAATAAGGAGCCAACTTCTGCATTCGAATAAGAAGCTGGCCGAATAAGGAGCCAACTTCAGCATTCGAATAAGAAGCTGGCCGAATAAGGAGCCAACTTCTACATTCGAATAAGAAGCTGGCCGAATAAGGAGCCAACTTCTGCATTTGAATAAGAAGCTGGCCGAATAAGGAGCCAACTTCTACATTCCAATAAGAAGCTGGCCGAATAAGGAGCCAACTTCTGCATTCGAATAAGAAGCTGGCCGAATAAGAAGCCAACTTCAGCATTCGAATAAGAAGCTGGCCGAATAAGGAGCCAACTTCTGCATTTGAATAAGAAGCTGGCCGAATAAGGAGCCAACTTCTACATTCCAATAAGAAGCTGGCCGAATAAGGAGCCAACTTCTGCATTCGAATAAGAAGCTGGCCGAATAAGAAGCCAACTTCAGCATTCGAATAAGAAGCTGGCCGAATAAGGAGCCAACTTCTACATTCGAATAAGAAGCTGGCCGAATAAGGAGCCAACTTCAGCATTTGAATAAGAAGCTGGCCGAATAAGGAGCCAACTTCTACATTCGAATAAGAAGCTGGCCGAATAAGGAGCCAACTTCTGCATTCGAATAAGAAGCTGGCCGAATAAGGAGCCAACTTCTACATTCGAATAAGAAGCTGGCCGAATAAGGAGCCAACTTCAGCATTCGAATAAGAAGCTGGCCGAATAAGGAGCCAACTTCTACATTCGAATAAGAAGCTGGCCGAATAAGGAGCCAACTTCTGCATTTGAATAAGAAGCTGGCCGAATAAGGAGCCAACTTCTGCATTCGAATAAGAAGCTGGCCGAATAAGGAGCCAACTTCTGCATTCGAATAAGAAGCTGGCCGAATAAGGAGCCAACTTCTGCATTCGAATAAGAAGCTGGCCGAATAAGGAGCCAACTTCTGCATTTGAATAAGAAGCTGGCCGAATAAGGAGCCAACTTCAGCATTCGAATAAGAAGCTGGCCGAATAAGAAGCCAACTTCAGCATTCGAATAAGAAGCTGGCCGAATAAGGAGCCAACTTCTGCATTTGAATAAGAAGCTGGCCGAATAAGGAGCCAACTTCTACATTCCAATAAGAAGCTGGCCGAATAAGGAGCCAACTTCTGCATTCGAATAAGAAGCTGGCCGAATAAGAAGCCAACTTCAGCATTCGAATAAGAAGCTGGCCGAATAAGGAGCCAACTTCTGCATTCGAATAAGAAGCTGGCCGAATAAGGAGCCAACTTCTGCATTCGAATAAGAAGCTGGCCGAATAAGGAGCCAACTTCAGCATTCGAATAAGAAGCTGGCCGAATAAGGAGCCAACTTCTGCATTTGAATAAGAAGCTGGCCGAATAAGGAGCCAACTTCTACATTCGAATAAGAAGCTGGCCGAATAAGGAGCCAACTTCTGCATTCGAATAAGAAGCTGGCCGAATAAGGAGCCAACTTCAGCATTCGAATAAGAAGCTGGCCGAATAAGGAGCCAACTTCTGCATTCGAATAAGAAGCTGGCCGAATAAGGAGCCAACTTCTACATTCGAATAAGAAGCTGGCCGAATAAGGAGCCAACTTCAGCATTCGAATAAGAAGCTGGCCGAATAAGGAGCCAACTTCAGCATTCGAATAAGAAGCTGGCCGAATAAGGAGCCAACTTCTGCATTTGAATAAGAAGCTGGCCGAATAAGGAGCCAACTTCAGCATTCGAATAAGAAGCTGGCCGAATAAGGAGCTAACTTCAGCATTCGAATAAGAAGCTGACCGAATAAGGAGCCAACTTCTGCATTCGAATAAGAAGCTGGCCGAATAAGGAGCCAACTTCAGCATTCGAATAAGAAGCTGGCCGAATAAGGAGCCAACTTCAGCATTCGAATAAGAAGCTGGCCGAATAAGGAGCCAACTTCTGCATTTGAATAAGAAGCTGGCCGAATAAGGAGCCAACTTCAGCATTCGAATAAGAAGCTGGCCGAATAAGGAGCCAACTTCTACATTCGAATAAGAAGCTGGCCGAATAAGGAGCCAACTTCAGCATTCGAATAAGAAGCTGGCCGAATAAGGAGCCAACTTCAGCATTCGAATAAGAAGCTGGCCGAATAAGGAGCTAACTTCTGCATTTGAATAAGCTGGCCGAATAAGGAGCCAACTTCAGCATTCGAATAAGAAGCTGGCCGAATAAGGAGCCAACTTCAGCATTCAAATAAGAAACTGGCCGAATAAGGAGCCAACTTCTGCATTCGAATAAGAAGCTGGCCGAATAAGGAGCCAACTTCTACATTCGAATAAGAAACTGGCCGAATAAGGAGCCAACTTCTGCATTCGAATAAGAAGCTGGCCGAATAAGGAGCCAACTTCTACATTCGAATAAGAAGCTGGCCGAATAAGGAGCCAACTTCAGCATTCGAATAAGAAGCTGGCCGAATAAGGAGCCAACTTCAGCATTCGAATAAGAAGCTGGCCGAATAAGGAGCCAACTTCTGCATTTGAATAAGAAGCTGGCCGAATAAGGAGCCAACTTCAGCATTCGAATAAGAAGCTGGCCGAATAAGGACCAACTTCAGCATTCGAATAAGAAGCTGGCCGAATAAGGAGCCAACTTCAGCATTCGAATAAGAAGCTGGCCGAATAAGGAGCCAACTTCAGCATTCGAATAAGAAGCTGGCCGAATAAGGAGCCAACTTCTACATTCGAATAAGAAGCTGGCCGAATAAGGAGCCAACTTCAGCATTCGAATAAGAAGCTGGCCGAATAAGGAGCCAACTTCAGCATTCGAATAAGAAACTGGCCGAATAAGGAGCCAACTTCTGCATTCGAATAAGAAGCTGGCCGAATAAGGAGCCAACTTCTACATTCGAATAAGAAGCTGGCCGAATAAGGAGCCAACTTCAGCATTCGAATAAGAAGCTGGCCGAATAAGGAGCCAACTTCTACATTCGAATAAGAAGCTGGCCGAATAAGGAGCCAACTTCAGCATTCGAATAAGAAGCTGGCCGAATAAGGAGCCAACTTCAGCATTCGAATAAGAAGCTGGCCGAATAAGGAGCTAACTTCTGCATTTGAATAAGAAGCTGGCCGAATAAGGAGCCAACTTCAGCATTCGAATAAGAAGCTGGCCGAATAAGGAGCCAACTTCAGCATTCGAATAAGAAGCTGGCCGAATAAGGAGCCAACTTCAGCATTTGAATAAGAAGCTGGCCGAATAAGGAGCCAACTTCAGCATTCGAATAAGAAGCTGGCCGAATAAGGAGCCAACTTCTACATTCGAATAAGAAGCTGGCCGAATAAGGAGCCAACTTCAGCATTCGAATAAGAAGCTGGCCGAATAAGGAGCCAACTTCAGCATTCGAATAAGAAGCTGGCCGAATAAGGAGCCAACTTCAGCATTCGAATAAGAAGCTGGCCGAATAAGGAGCCAACTTCTGCATTCGAATAAGAAGCTGGCCGAATAAGGAGCCAACTTCTGCATTCGAATAAGAAGCTGGCCGAATAAGGAGCCAACTTCATCATTCGAATAAGAAGCTGGCCGAATAAGGAGCCAACTTCAGCATTCGAATAAGAAGCTGGCCGAATAAGGAGCCAACTTCAGCATTCGAATAAGAAGCTGGCCGAATAAGGAGCCAACTTCTGCATTCGAATAAGAAGCTGGCCGAATAAGGAGCCAACTTCAGCATTCGAATAAGAAGCTGGCCGAATAAGGAGCCAACTTCTGCATTCGAATAAGAAGCTGGCCGAATAAGGAGCCAACTTCTGCATTCGAATAAGAAGCTGGCCGAATAAGGAGCCAACTTCAGCATTCGAATAAGAAGCTGGCCGAATAAGGAGCCAACTTCAGCATTCGAAAAAGAAGCTGGCCGAATAAGGAGCCAACTTCTGCATTCGAATAAGAAGCTGGCCGAATAAGGAGCCAACTTCTGCATTCGAATAAGAAGCTGGCCGAATAAGGAGCCAACTTCAGCATTCGAATAAGAAGCTGGCCGAATAAGGAGCCAACTTCTGCATTCGAATAAGAAGCTGGCCGAATAAGGAGCCAACTTCTACATTCGAATAAGAAGCTGGCCGAATAAGGAGCCAACTTCTGCATTCGAATAAGAAGCTGGCCGAATAAGGAGCCAACTTCTACATTCGAATAAGAAGCTGGCCGAATAAGGAGCCAACTTCAGCATTCGAATAAGAAGCTGGCCGAATAAGGAGCCAACTTCAGCATTCGAATAAGAAGCTGGCCGAATAAGGAGCCAACTTCAGCATTCGAATAAGAAGCTGGCCGAA
This sequence comes from Rana muscosa, assembly GCA_029206835.1. Taxonomy (NCBI): domain Eukaryota; kingdom Metazoa; phylum Chordata; class Amphibia; order Anura; family Ranidae; genus Rana; species Rana muscosa. The sequence continues at coordinate 552,823 of JARGYO010000720.1, read as the reverse complement.
TAAGGAGCCAACTTCTGCATTCGAATAAGAAGCTGGCCGAATAAGGAGCCAACTTCTGCATTCGAATAAGAAGCTGGCCGAATAAGGAGCCAACTTCAGCATTCGAATAAGAAGCTGGCCGAATAAGGAGCCAACTTCAGCATTCGAATAAGAAGCTGGCCGAATAAGGAGCCAACTTCAGCATTCGAATAAGAAGCTGGCCGAATAAGGAGCCAACTTCTGCATTCGAATAAGAAGCTGGCCGAATAAGGAGCCAACTTCAGCATTCGAATAAGAAGCTGGCCGAATAAGGAGCCAACTTCTGCATTCGAATAAGAAGCTGGCCGAATAAGGAGCCAACTTCTGCATTCGAATAAGAAGCTGGCCGAATAAGGAGCCAACTTCAGCATTCGAATAAGAAGCTGGCCGAATAAGGAGCCAACTTCAGCATTCGAATAAGAAGCTGGCCGAATAAGGAGCCAACTTCAGCATTCGAATAAGAAGCTGGCCGAATAAGGAGCCAACTTCTGCATTCGAATAAGAAGCTGGCCGAATAAGGAGCCAACTTCAGCATTCGAATAAGAAGCTGGCCGAATAAGGAGCCAACTTCAGCATTCGAATAAGAAGCTGGCCGAATAAGGATCCTACTTCAGCATTCGAATAAGAAGCTGGCCGAATAAGGAGCCAACTTCAGCATTCGAATAAGAAGCTGGCCGAATAAGGAGCCAACTTCAGCATTCGAATAAGAATCTGGCCGAATAAGGAGCCAACTTCAGCATTCGAATAAGAATCTGGCCGAATAAGGAGCCAACTTCTGCATTCGAATAAGAAGCTGGCCGAATAAGGAGCCAACTTCTGCATTCGAATAAGAAGCTGGCCGAATAAGGAGCCAACTTCTGCATTCGAATAAGAAGCTGGCCGAATAAGGAGCCAACTTCAGCATTCGAATAAGAAGCTGGCCGAATAAGGAGCCAACTTCAGCATTCGAATAAAAAGCTGGCCGAATAAGGAGCCAACTTCAGCATTCGAATAAGAAGCTGGCCGAATAAGGAGCCAACTTCAGCATTCGAATAAGAAGCTGGCCGAATAGGGAGCCAACTTCAGCATTCGAATAAGAAGCTGGCCGAATAAGGAGCCAACTTCAGCATTCGAATAAGAAGCTGGCCGAATAAGGAGCCAACTTCAGCATTCGAATAAAAAGCTGGCCGAATAAGGAGCCAACTTCAGCATTCGAATAAGAAGCTGGCCGAATAAGGAGCCAACTTCAGCATTCGAATAAGATGCTGGCCGAATAAGGAGCCAACTTCAGCATTCGAATAAGAAGCTGGCCGAATAAGGAGCCAACTTCAGCATTCGAATAAGAAGCTGGCCGAATAAGGAGCCAACTTCAGCATTCGAAAAAGAAGCTGGCCGAATAAGGAGCCAACTTCTGCATTCGAATAAGAAGCTGGCCGAATAAGGAGCCAACTTCTGCATTCGAATAAGAAGCTGGCCGAATAAGGAGCCAACTTCAGCATTCGAATAAGAAGCTGGCCGAATAAGGAGCCAACTTCAGCATTCGAAAAAGAAGCTGGCCGAATAAGGAGCCAACTTCTGCATTCGAATAAGAAGCTGGCCGAATAAGGAGCCAACTTCAGCATTCGAATAAGAAGCTGGCCGAATAAGGAGCCAACTTCAGCATTCGAATAAGAAGCTGGCCGAATAAGGAGCCAACTTCTGCATTCGAATAAGAAGCTGGCCGAATAAGGAGCCAACTTCTACATTCGAATAAGAAGCTGGCCGAATAAGGAGCCAACTTCTGCATTCGAATAAGAAGCTGGCCGAATAAGGAGCCAACTTCTACATTCGAATAAGAAGCTGGCCGAATAAGGAGCCAACTTCAGCATTCGAATAAGAAGCTGGCCGAATAAGGAGCCAACTTCAGCATTCGAATAAGAAGCTGGCCGAATAAGGAGCCAACTTCAGCATTCGAATAAGAAGCTGGCCGAATAAGGAGCCAACTTCTGCATTCGAATAAGAAGCTGGCCGAATAAGGAGCCAACTTCTGCATTCGAATAAGAAGCTGGCCGAATAAGGAGCCAACTTCAGCATTCGAATAAGAAGCTGGCCGAATAAGGAGCCAACTTCAGCATTCGAATAAGAAGCTGGCCGAATAAGGAGCCAACTTCAGCATTCGAATAAGAAGCTGGCCGAATAAGGAGCCAACTTCTGCATTCGAATAAGAAGCTGGCCGAATAAGGAGCCAACTTCAGCATTCGAATAAGAAGCTGGCCGAATAAGGAGCCAACTTCTGCATTCGAATAAGAAGCTGGCCGAATAAGGAGCCAACTTCTGCATTCGAATAAGAAGCTGGCCGAATAAGGAGCCAACTTCAGCATTCGAATAAGAAGCTGGCCGAATAAGGAGCCAACTTCAGCATTCGAATAAGAAGCTGGCCGAATAAGGAGCCAACTTCAGCATTCGAATAAGAAGCTGGCCGAATAAGGAGCCAACTTCTGCATTCGAATAAGAAGCTGGCCGAATAAGGAGCCAACTTCAGCATTCGAATAAGAAGCTGGCCGAATAAGGAGCCAACTTCAGCATTCGAATAAGAAGCTGGCCGAATAAGGATCCTACTTCAGCATTCGAATAAGAAGCTGGCCGAATAAGGAGCCAACTTCAGCATTCGAATAAGAAGCTGGCCGAATAAGGAGCCAACTTCAGCATTCGAATAAGAATCTGGCCGAATAAGGAGCCAACTTCAGCATTCGAATAAGAATCTGGCCGAATAAGGAGCCAACTTCTGCATTCGAATAAGAAGCTGGCCGAATAAGGAGCCAACTTCTGCATTCGAATAAGAAGCTGGCCGAATAAGGAGCCAACTTCTGCATTCGAATAAGAAGCTGGCCGAATAAGGAGCCAACTTCAGCATTCGAATAAGAAGCTGGCCGAATAAGGAGCCAACTTCAGCATTCGAATAAAAAGCTGGCCGAATAAGGAGCCAACTTCAGCATTCGAATAAGAAGCTGGCCGAATAAGGAGCCAACTTCAGCATTCGAATAAGAAGCTGGCCGAATAGGGAGCCAACTTCAGCATTCGAATAAGAAGCTGGCCGAATAAGGAGCCAACTTCTGCATTCGAATAAGAAGCTGGCCGAATAAGGAGCCAACTTCAGCATTCGAATAAGAAGCTGGCCGAATAAGGAGCCAACTTCAGCATTCAAATAAAAAGCTGGCCGAATAAGGAGCCAACTTCAGCATTCGAATAAGAAGCTGGCCGAATAAGGAGCCAACTTCAGCATTCGAATAAGAAGCTGGCCGAATAGGGAGCCAACTTCAGCATTCGAATAAGAAGCTGGCCGAATAAGGAGCCAACTTCAGCATTCGAATAAGAAGCTGGCCGAATAAGAAGCCAACTTCAGCATTCGAATAAGAAGCTGGCCAAATAAGGAGCCAACTTCTGCATTCGAATAAGAAGCTGGCCGAATAAGGAGCCAACTTCAGCATTCGAATAAGAAGCTGGCCGAATAAGGAGCCAACTTCAGCATTCGAATAAGAAGCTGGCCGAATAAGGAGCCAACTTCAGCATTCGAATAAGAAGCTGGCCGAATAAGGAGCCAACTTCAGCATTCGAATAAGAATCTGGCAGAATAAGGAGCCAACTTCTGCATTCGAATAAGAAGCTGGCCGAATAAGGAGCCAACTTCTGCATTCGAATAAGAAGCTGGCCGAATAAGGAGCCAACTTCTGCATTCGAATAAGAAGCTGGCCGAATAAGGAGCCAACTTCAGCATTCGAATAAGAAGCTGGCCGAATAAGGAGCCAACTTCAGCATTCGAATAAAAAGCTGGCCGAATAAGGAGCCAACTTCAGCATTCGAATAAGAAGCTGGCCGAATAAGGAGCCAACTTCAGCATTCGAATAAGAAGCTGGCCGAATAGGGAGCCAACTTCAGCATTCGAATAAGAAGCTGGCCGTATAAGGAGCCAACTTCAGCATTCGAATAAGAAGCTGGCCGAATAAGGAGCCAACTTCAGCATTCGAATAAAAAGCTGGCCGAATAAGGAGCCAACTTCAGCATTCGAATAAGAAGCTGGCCGAATAAGGAGCCAACTTCAGCATTCGAATAAGAAGCTGGCCGAATAAGGAGCCAACTTCAGCATTCGAATAAGAAGCTGGCCGAATAAGGAGCCAACTTCAGCATTCGAATAAGAATCTGGCAGAATAAGGAGCCAACTTCTGCATTCGAATAAGAAGCCAACTTCTGCATTCGAATAAGAAGCTGGCCGAATAAGGAGCCAACTTCTGCATTCGAATAAGAAGCTGGCCGAATAAGGAGCCAACTTCAGCATTCGAATAAGAAGCTGGCCGAATAAGGAGCCAACTTCAGCATTCGAATAAAAAGCTGGCCGAATAAGGAGCCAACTTCAGCATTCGAATAAGAAGCTGGCCGAATAGGGAGCCAACTTCAGCATTCGAATAAGAAGCTGGCCGAATAACGAGCCAACTTCAGCATTCGAATAAGAAGCTGGCCGAATAAGAAGCCAACTTCAGCATTCGAATAAGAAGCTGGCCAAATAAGGAGCCAACTTCTGCATTCGAATAAGAAGCTGGCCGAATAAGGAGCTAACTTCTGCATTTGAATAAGAAGCTGGCCGAATAAGGAGCCAACTTCTGCATTCGAATAAGAAGCTGGCCGAATAAGGAGCCAACTTCTGCATTCGAATAAGAAGCTGGCCGAATAAGGAGCCAACTTCAGCATTCGAATAAGAAGCTGGCCGAATAAGGAGCCAACTTCTGCATTCGAATAAGAAGCTGGCCGAATAAGGAGCCAACTTCTGCATTCGAATAAGAAGCTGGCCGAATAAGGAGCCAACTTCAGCATTCGAATAAGAAGCTGGCCGAATAAGGAGCCAACTTCTGCATTCGAATAAGAAGCTGGCCGAATAAGGAGCCAACTTCAGCATTTGAATAAGAAGCTGGCCGAATAAGGAGCCAACTTCAGCATTCGAATAAGAAGCTGGCCGAATAAGGAGCCAACTTCTGCATTCGAATAAGAAGCTGGCCGAATAAGGAGCCAACTTCTACATTCGAATAAAAAGCTGGCCGAATAAGGAGCCAACTTCAGCATTTGAATAAGAAGCTGGCCGAATAAGGAGCCAACTTCAGCATTCGAATAAGAAGCTGGCCGAATAAGGAGCCAACTTCAGCATTCGAATAAAAAGCTGGCCGAATAAGGAGCCAACTTCTACATTCGAATAAGAAGCTGGCCGAATAAGGAGCCAACTTCAGCATTCGAATAAGAAGCTGGCCGAATAAGGAGCCAACTTCAGCATTCGAATAAAAAGCTGGCCGAATAAGGAGCCAACTTCTACATTCGAATAAGAAGCTGGCCGAATAAGGAGCCAACTTCTGCATTCGAATAAGAAGCTGGCCGAATAAGGAGCCAACTTCTGCATTCGAATAAGAAGCTGGCCGAATAAGGAGCCAACTTCTGCATTCGAATAAGAAGCTGGCCGAATAAGGAGCCAACTTCAGCATTCGAATAAAAAGCTGGCCGAATAAGGAGCCAACTTCTACATTCGAATAAGAAGCTGGCCGAATAAGGAGCCAACTTCTGCATTCGAATAAGAAGCTGGCCGAATAAGGAGCCAACTTCTACATTCGAATAAGAAGCTGGCCGAATAAGGAGCCAACTTCTACATTCGAATAAGAAGCTGGCCGAATAAGGAGCTAACTTCTGCATTCGAATAAGAAGCTGGCCAAATAAGGAGCCAACTTCTGCATTCGAATAAGAAGCTGGCCGAATAAGGAGCTAACTTCTGCATTTGAATAAGAAGCTGGCCGAATAAGGAGCCAACTTCTGCATTCGAATAAGAAGCTGGCCGAATAAGGAGCCAACTTCAGCATTCGAATAAGAAGCTGGCCGAATAAGGAGCCAACTTCAGCATTCGAATAAGAAGCTGGCCGAATAAGGAGCCAACTTCAGCATTCGAATAAGAAGCTGGCCGAATAAGGAGCCAACTTCAGCATTCGAATAAGAAGCTGGCCGAATAAGAAGCCAACTTCAGCATTCGAATAAGAAGCTGGCCAAATAAGGAGCCAACTTCTGCATTCGAATAAGAAGCTGGCCGAATAAGGAGCTAACTTCTGCATTTGAATAAGAAGCTGGCCGAATAAGGAGCCAACTTCTGCATTCGAATAAGAAGCTGGCCGAATAAGGAGCCAACTTCAGCATTCGAATAAGAAGCTGGCCGAATAAGGAGCCAACTTCTGCATTCGAATAAGAAGCTGGCCGAATAAGGAGCCAACTTCTGCATTCGAATAAGAAGCTGGCCGAATAAGGAGCCAACTTCTACATTCGAATAAGAAGCTGGCCGAATAAGGAGCCAACTTCTACATTCGAATAAGAAGCTGGCCGAATAAGGAGCCAACTTCAGCATTCGAATAAGAAGCTGGCCGAATAAGGAGCTAACTTCTGCATTCGAATAAGAAGCTGGCCGAATAAGGAGCCAACTTCTACATTCGAATAAGAAGCTGGCCGAATAAGGAGCCAACTTCAGCATTCGAATAAGAAGCTGGCCGAATAAGGAGCCAACTTCTGCATTCGAATAAGAAGCTGGCCGAATAAGGAGCCAACTTCAGCATTCAAATAAGAAGCTGGCCGAATAAGGAGCCAACTTCTGCATTTGAATAAGAAGCTGGCCGAATAAGGAGCCAACTTCTACATTCGAATAAGAAGCTGGCCGAATAAGGAGCCAACTTCTGCATTTGAATAAGAAGCTGGCCGAATAAGGAGCCAACTTCTGCATTCGAATAAGAAGCTGGCCGAATAAGGAGCTAACTTCAACATTTGAATAAGAAGCTGGCCGAATAAGGAGCCAACTTCAGCATTCGAATAAGAAGCTGGCCAAATAAGGAGCCAACTTCTGCATTCGAATAAGAAGCTGGCCGAATAAGGAGCCAACTTCAGCATTCGAATAAGAAGCTGGCCGAATAAGGAGCCAACTTCTGCATTCGAATAAGAAGCTGGCCAAATAAGGAGCCAACTTCTGCATTTGAATAAGAAGCTGGCTGAATAAGGAGCCAACTTCTACATTCGAATAAGAAGCTGGCCGAATAAGGAGCCAACTTCTACATTCCAATAAGAAGCTGGCCGAATAAGGAGCCAACTTCAGCATTCGAATAAGAAGCTGGCCGAATAAGGAGCCAACTTCTGCATTCGAATAAGAAGCTGGCCAAATAAGGAGCCAACTTCTACATTCGAATAAGAAGCTGGCCGAATAAGGAGCCAACTTCAGCATTCGAATAAGAAGCTGGCCGAATAAGGAGCCAACTTCTACATTCGAATAAGAAGCTGGCCGAATAAGAAGCCAACTTCAGCATTTGAATAAGAAGCTGGCTGAATAAGAAGCCAACTTCAGCATTTGAATAAGAAGCTGGCAGAATAAGGAGCCAACTTCTGCATTCGAATAAGAAGCTGGCTGAATAAGGAGCCAACTTCTGCATTCGAATAAGAAGCTGGCCGAATAAGGAGCCAACTTCTGCATTCGAATAAGAAGCTGGCCGAATAAGGAGCCAACTTCTACATTCGAATAAGAAGCTGGCCGAATAAGAAGCCAACTTCAGCATTTGAATAAGAAGCTGGCTGAATAAGGAGCCAACTTCAGCATTCGAATAAGAAGCTGGCCGAATAAGGAGCCAACTTCAGCATTTGAATAAGAAGCTGGCCGAATAAGGAGCCAACTTCATCATTCGAATAAGAAGCTGGCCGAATAAGGAGCCAACTTCAGCATTCGAATAAGAAGCTGGCAGAATAAGGATCCTACTTCAGCATTCGAATAAGAAGCTGGCTGAATAAGGAGCCAACTTCTGCATTCGAATAAGAAGCTGGCCGAATAAGGAGCCAACTTCAGCATTCGAATAAGAAGCTGGCCGAATAAGGAGCCAACTTCAGCATTTGAATAAGAAGCTGGCCGAATAAGGAGCCAACTTCAGCATTCGAATAAGAAGCTGGCCGAATAAGGAGCCAACTTCAGCATTCGAATAAGAAGCTGGCCGAATAAGGAGCCAACTTCTGCATTCGAATAAGAAGCTGGCCGAATAAGGAGCCAACTTCAGCATTCGAATAAGAAGCTGGCCGAATAAGGAGCCAACTTCTGCATTCGAATAAGAAGCTGGCCGAATAAGGAGCCAACTTCTGCATTCGAATAAGAAGCTGGCCGAATAAGGAGCCAACTTCAGCATTCGAATAAGAAGCTGGCCGAATAAGGAGCCAACTTCAGCATTCGAATAAGAAGCTGGCCGAATAAGGAGCCAACTTCAGCATTCGAATAAGAAGCTGGCCGAATAAGGAGCCAACTTCTGCATTCGAATAAGAAGCTGGCCGAATAAGGAGCCAACTTCAGCATTCGAATAAGAAGCTGGCCGAATAAGGAGCCAACTTCAGCATTCGAATAAGAAGCTGGCCGAATAAGGATCCTACTTCAGCATTCGAATAAGAAGCTGGCCGAATAAGGAGCCAACTTCAGCATTCGAATAAGAAGCTGGCCGAATAAGGAGCCAACTTCAGCATTCGAATAAGAATCTGGCCGAATAAGGAGCCAACTTCAGCATTCGAATAAGAATCTGGCCGAATAAGGAGCCAACTTCTGCATTCGAATAAGAAGCTGGCCGAATAAGGAGCCAACTTCTGCATTCGAATAAGAAGCTGGCCGAATAAGGAGCCAACTTCTGCATTCGAATAAGAAGCTGGCCGAATAAGGAGCCAACTTCAGCATTCGAATAAGAAGCTGGCCGAATAAGGAGCCAACTTCAGCATTCGAATAAAAAGCTGGCCGAATAAGGAGCCAACTTCAGCATTCGAATAAGAAGCTGGCCGAATAAGGAGCCAACTTCAGCATTCGAATAAGAAGCTGGCCGAATAGGGAGCCAACTTCAGCATTCGAATAAGAAGCTGGCCGAATAAGGAGCCAACTTCAGCATTCGAATAAGAAGCTGGCCGAATAAGGAGCCAACTTCAGCATTCGAATAAAAAGCTGGCCGAATAAGGAGCCAACTTCAGCATTCGAATAAGAAGCTGGCCGAATAAGGAGCCAACTTCAGCATTCGAATAAGATGCTGGCCGAATAAGGAGCCAACTTCAGCATTCGAATAAGAAGCTGGCCGAATAAGGAGCCAACTTCAGCATTCGAATAAGAATCTGGTAGAATAAGGAGCCAACTTCTGCATTCGAATAAGAAGCTGGCCGAATAAGGAGCCAACTTCTGCATTCGAATAAGAAGCTGGCCGAATAAGGAGCCAACTTCTGCATTCGAATAAGAAGCTGGCCGAATAAGGAGCCAACTTCAGCATTCGAATAAGAAGCTGGCCGAATAAGGAGCCAACTTCAGCATTCAAATAAAAAGCTGGCCGAATAAGGAGCCAACTTCAGCATTCGAATAAGAAGCTGGCCGAATAAGGAGCCAACTTCAGCATTCGAATAAGAAGCTGGCCGAATAGGGAGCCAACTTCAGCATTCGAATAAGAAGCTGGCCGAATAAGGAGCCAACTTCAGCATTCGAATAAGAAGCTGGCCGAATAAGAAGCCAACTTCAGCATTCGAATAAGAAGCTGGCCAAATAAGGAGCCAACTTCTGCATTCGAATAAGAAGCTGGCCGAATAAGGAGCCAACTTCAGCATTCGAATAAGAAGCTGGCCGAATAAGGAGCCAACTTCAGCATTCGAATAAGAAGCTGGCCGAATAAGGAGCCAACTTCAGCATTCGAATAAGAAGCTGGCCGAATAAGGAGCCAACTTCAGCATTCGAATAAGAATCTGGCAGAATAAGGAGCCAACTTCTGCATTCGAATAAGAAGCTGGCCGAATAAGGAGCCAACTTCTGCATTCGAATAAGAAGCTGGCCGAATAAGGAGCCAACTTCTGCATTCGAATAAGAAGCTGGCCGAATAAGGAGCCAACTTCAGCATTCGAATAAGAAGCTGGCCGAATAAGGAGCCAACTTCAGCATTCGAATAAAAAGCTGGCCGAATAAGGAGCCAACTTCAGCATTCGAATAAGAAGCTGGCCGAATAAGGAGCCAACTTCAGCATTCGAATAAGAAGCTGGCCGAATAGGGAGCCAACTTCAGCATTCGAATAAGAAGCTGGCCGAATAAGGAGCCAACTTCAGCATTCGAATAAGAAGCTGGCCGAATAAGGAGCCAACTTCAGCATTCGAATAAAAAGCTGGCCGAATAAGGAGCCAACTTCAGCATTCGAATAAGAAGCTGGCCGAATAAGGAGCCAACTTCAGCATTCGAATAAGAAGCTGGCCGAATAAGGAGCCAACTTCAGCATTCGAATAAGAAGCTGGCCGAATAAGGAGCCAACTTCAGCATTCGAATAAGAATCTGGCAGAATAAGGAGCCAACTTCTGCATTCGAATAAGAAGCCAACTTCTGCATTCGAATAAGAAGCTGGCCGAATAAGGAGCCAACTTCTGCATTCGAATAAGAAGCTGGCCGAATAAGGAGCCAACTTCAGCATTCGAATAAGAAGCTGGCCGAATAAGGAGCCAACTTCAGCATTCGAATAAAAAGCTGGCCGAATAAGGAGCCAACTTCAGCATTCGAATAAGAAGCTGGCCGAATAAGGAGCCAACTTCAGCATTCGAATAAGAAGCTGGCCGAATAGGGAGCCAACTTCAGCATTCGAATAAGAAGCTGGCCGAATAACGAGCCAACTTCAGCATTCGAATAAGAAGCTGGCCGAATAAGAAGCCAACTTCAGCATTCGAATAAGAAGCTGGCCAAATAAGGAGCCAACTTCTGCATTCGAATAAGAAGCTGGCCGAATAAGGAGCTAACTTCTGCATTTGAATAAGAAGCTGGCCGAATAAGGAGCCAACTTCTGCATTCGAATAAGAAGCTGGCCGAATAAGGAGCCAACTTCTGCATTCGAATAAGAAGCTGGCCGAATAAGGAGCCAACTTCAGCATTCGAATAAGAAGCTGGCCGAATAAGGAGCCAACTTCTGCATTCGAATAAGAAGCTGGCCGAATAAGGAGCCAACTTCTGCATTCGAATAAGAAGCTGGCCGAATAAGGAGCCAACTTCAGCATTCGAATAAGAAGCTGGCCGAATAAGGAGCCAACTTCTGCATTCGAATAAGAAGCTGGCCGAATAAGGAGCCAACTTCAGCATTTGAATAAGAAGCTGGCCGAATAAGGAGCCAACTTCAGCATTCGAATAAGAAGCTGGCCGAATAAGGAGCCAACTTCTGCATTCGAATAAGAAGCTGGCCGAATAAGGAGCCAACTTCTACATTCGAATAAAAAGCTGGCCGAATAAGGAGCCAACTTCAGCATTTGAATAAGAAGCTGGCCGAATAAGGAGCCAACTTCAGCATTCGAATAAGAAGCTGGCCGAATAAGGAGCCAACTTCAGCATTCGAATAAAAAGCTGGCCGAATAAGGAGCCAACTTCTACATTCGAATAAGAAGCTGGCCGAATAAGGAGCCAACTTCAGCATTCGAATAAGAAGCTGGCCGAATAAGGAGCCAACTTCAGCATTCGAATAAAAAGCTGGCCGAATAAGGAGCCAACTTCTACATTCGAATAAGAAGCTGGCCGAATAAGGAGCCAACTTCTGCATTCGAATAAGAAGCTGGCCGAATAAGGAGCCAACTTCTGCATTCGAATAAGAAGCTGGCCGAATAAGGAGCCAACTTCTGCATTCGAATAAGAAGCTGGCCGAATAAGGAGCCAACTTCAGCATTCGAATAAAAAGCTGGCCGAATAAGGAGCCAACTTCTACATTCGAATAAGAAGCTGGCCGAATAAGGAGCCAACTTCTGCATTCGAATAAGAAGCTGGCCGAATAAGGAGCCAACTTCTACATTCGAATAAGAAGCTGGCCGAATAAGGAGCCAACTTCTACATTCGAATAAGAAGCTGGCCGAATAAGGAGCTAACTTCTGCATTCGAATAAGAAGCTGGCCAAATAAGGAGCCAACTTCTGCATTCGAATAAGAAGCTGGCCGAATAAGGAGCTAACTTCTGCATTTGAATAAGAAGCTGGCCGAATAAGGAGCCAACTTCTGCATTCGAATAAGAAGCTGGCCGAATAAGGAGCCAACTTCAGCATTCGAATAAGAAGCTGGCCGAATAAGGAGCCAACTTCAGCATTCGAATAAGAAGCTGGCCGAATAAGGAGCCAACTTCAGCATTCGAATAAGAAGCTGGCCGAATAAGGAGCCAACTTCAGCATTCGAATAAGAAGCTGGCCGAATAAGAAGCCAACTTCAGCATTCGAATAAGAAGCTGGCCAAATAAGGAGCCAACTTCTGCATTCGAATAAGAAGCTGGCCGAATAAGGAGCTAACTTCTGCATTTGAATAAGAAGCTGGCCGAATAAGGAGCCAACTTCTGCATTCGAATAAGAAGCTGGCCGAATAAGGAGCCAACTTCAGCATTCGAATAAGAAGCTGGCCGAATAAGGAGCCAACTTCTGCATTCGAATAAGAAGCTGGCCGAATAAGGAGCCAACTTCTGCATTCGAATAAGAAGCTGGCCGAATAAGGAGCCAACTTCTACATTCGAATAAGAAGCTGGCCGAATAAGGAGCCAACTTCTACATTCGAATAAGAAGCTGGCCGAATAAGGAGCCAACTTCAGCATTCGAATAAGAAGCTGGCCGAATAAGGAGCTAACTTCTGCATTCGAATAAGAAGCTGGCCGAATAAGGAGCCAACTTCAGCATTCGAATAAGAAGCTGGCCGAATAAGGAGCCAACTTCTACATTCGAATAAGAAGCTGGCCGAATAAGGAGCCAACTTCAGCATTCGAATAAGAAGCTGGCCGAATAAGGAGCCAACTTCTGCATTCGAATAAGAAGCTGGCCGAATAAGGAGCCAACTTCAGCATTCAAATAAGAAGCTGGCCGAATAAGGAGCCAACTTCTGCATTTGAATAAGAAGCTGGCCGAATAAGGAGCCAACTTCTACATTCGAATAAGAAGCTGGCCGAATAAGGAGCCAACTTCTGCATTCGAATAAGAAGCTGGCCGAATAAGGAGCCAACTTCTGCATTCGAATAAGAAGCTGGCCGAATAAGGAGCTAACTTCAACATTTGAATAAGAAGCTGGCCGAATAAGGAGCCAACTTCAGCATTCGAATAAGAAGCTGGCCAAATAAGGAGCCAACTTCTGCATTCGAATAAGAAGCTGGCCGAATAAGGAGCCAACTTCAGCATTCGAATAAGAAGCTGGCCGAATAAGGAGCCAACTTCTGCATTCGAATAAGAAGCTGGCCAAATAAGGAGCCAACTTCTGCATTTGAATAAGAAGCTGGCTGAATAAGGAGCCAACTTCTACATTCGAATAAGAAGCTGGCCGAATAAGGAGCCAACTTCTACATTCCAATAAGAAGCTGGCCGAATAAGGAGCCAACTTCAGCATTCGAATAAGAAGCTGGCCGAATAAGGAGCCAACTTCTGCATTCGAATAAGAAGCTGGCCAAATAAGGAGCCAACTTCTACATTCGAATAAGAAGCTGGCCGAATAAGGAGCCAACTTCAGCATTCGAATAAGAAGCTGGCCGAATAAGGAGCCAACTTCTACATTCGAATAAGAAGCTGGCCGAATAAGAAGCCAACTTCAGCATTTGAATAAGAAGCTGGCTGAATAAGAAGCCAACTTCAGCATTTGAATAAGAAGCTGGCAGAATAAGGAGCCAACTTCTGCATTCGAATAAGAAGCTGGCCGAATAAGGAGCCAACTTCTACATTCGAATAAGAAGCTGGCCGAATAAGGAGCCAACTTCTGCATTCGAATAAGAAGCTGGCCGAATAAGGAGCCAACTTCTACATTCGAATAAGAAGCTGGCCGAATAAGGAGCCAACTTCAGCATTCGAATAAGAAGCTGGCCGAATAAGGAGCCAACTTCAGCATTCGAATAAGAAGCTGGCCGAATAAGGAGCCAACTTCTGCATTTGAATAAGAAGCTGGCCGAATAAGGAGCCAACTTCAGCATTCGAATAAGAAGCTGGCCGAATAAGGAGCCAACTTCTACATTCGAATAAGAAGCTGGCCGAATAAGGAGCCAACTTCAGCATTCGAATAAGAAGCTGGCCGAATAAGGAGCCAACTTCAGCATTCGAATAAGAAGCTGGCCGAATAAGGAGCCAACTTCTGCATTTGAATAAGAAGCTGGCCGAATAAGGAGCCAACTTCAGCATTCGAATAAGAAGCTGGCCGAATAAGGAGCCAACTTCTACATTCGAATAAGAAGCTGGCCGAATAAGGAGCCAACTTCAGCATTCGAATAAGAAGCTGGCCGAATAAGGAGCCAACTTCAGCATTCGAATAAGAAGCTGGCCGAATAAGGAGCTAACTTCTGCATTTGAATAAGAAGCTGGCCGAATAAGGAGCCAACTTCAGCATTCGAATAAGAAGCTGGCCGAATAAGGAGCCAACTTCTACATTCGAATAAGAAGCTGGCCGAATAAGGAGCCAACTTCAGCATTCGAATAAGAAGCTGGCCGAATAAGGAGCCAACTTCAGCATTCAAATAAGAAACTGGCCGAATAAGGAGCCAACTTCTGCATTCGAATAAGAAGCTGGCCGAATAAGGAGCCAACTTCTACATTCGAATAAGAAGCTGGCCGAATAAGGAGCCAACTTCAGCATTCGAATAAGAAGCTGGCCGAATAAGGAGCCAACTTCAGCATTCGAATAAGAAGCTGGCCGAATAAGGAGCCAACTTCTGCATTTGAATAAGAAGCTGGCCGAATAAGGAGCCAACTTCAGCATTCGAATAAGAAGCTGGCCGAATAAGGAGCCAACTTCTACATTCGAATAAGAAGCTGGCCGAATAAGGAGCCAACTTCAGCATTCGAATAAGAAGCTGGCCGAATAAGGAGCCAACTTCAGCATTCGAATAAGAAGCTGGCCGAATAAGGAGCTAACTTCTGCATTTGAATAAGAAGCTGGCCGAATAAGGAGCCAACTTCAGCATTCGAATAAGAAGCTGGCCGAATAAGGAGCCAACTTCTACATTCGAATAAGAAGCTGGCCGAATAAGGAGCCAACTTCAGCATTCGAATAAGAAGCTGGCCGAATAAGGAGCCAACTTCAGCATTCGAATAAGAAACTGGCCGAATAAGGAGCCAACTTCTGCATTCGAATAAGAAGCTGGCCGAATAAGGAGCCAACTTCTACATTCGAATAAGAAGCTGGCCGAATAAGGAGCCAACTTCAGCATTCGAATAAGAAGCTGGCCGAATAAGGAGCCAACTTCAGCATTCGAATAAGAAGCTGGCCGAATAAGGAGCTAACTTCTGCATTTGAATAAGAAGCTGGCCGAATAAGGAGCCAACTTCAGCATTCGAATAAGAAGCTGGCCGAATAAGGAGCCAACTTCAGCATTCGAATAAGAAGCTGGCCGAATAAGGAGCCAACTTCAGCATTTGAATAAGAAGCTGGCCGAATAAGGAGCCAACTTCAGCATTCGAATAAGAAGCTGGCCGAATAAGGAGCCAACTTCTACATTCGAATAAGAAGCTGGCCGAATAAGGAGCCAACTTCAGCATTCGAATAAGAAGCTGGCCGAATAAGGAGCCAACTTCAGCATTCGAATAAGAAGCTGGCCGAATAAGGAGCCAACTTCAGCATTCGAATAAGAAGCTGGCCGAATAAGGAGCCAACTTCTGCATTCGAATAAGAAGCTGGCCGAATAAGGAGCCAACTTCTGCATTCGAATAAGAAGCTGGCCGAATAAGGAGCCAACTTCAGCATTCGAATAAGAAGCTGGCCGAATAAGGAGCCAACTTCAGCATTCGAATAAGAAGCTGGCCGAATAAGGAGCCAACTTCTGCATTCGAATAAGAAGCTGGCCGAATAAGGAGCCAACTTCAGCATTCGAATAAGAAGCTGGCCGAATAAGGAGCCAACTTCTGCATTCGAATAAGAAGCTGGCCGAATAAGGAGCCAACTTCTGCATTCGAATAAGAAGCTGGCCGAATAAGGAGCCAACTTCAGCATTCGAATAAGAAGCTGGCCGAATAAGGAGCCAACTTCAGCATTCGAAAAAGAAGCTGGCCGAATAAGGAGCCAACTTCTGCATTCGAATAAGAAGCTGGCCGAATAAGGAGCCAACTTCAGCATTCGAATAAGAAGCTGGCCGAATAAGGAGCCAACTTCAGCATTCGAATAAGAAGCTGGCCGAATAAGGAGCCAACTTCTGCATTCGAATAAGAAGCTGGCCGAATAAGGAGCCAACTTCTACATTCGAATAAGAAGCTGGCCGAATAAGGAGCCAACTTCTGCATTCGAATAAGAAGCTGGCCGAATAAGGAGCCAACTTCTACATTCGAATAAGAAGCTGGCCGAATAAGGAGCCAACTTCAGCATTCGAATAAGAAGCTGGCCGAATAAGGAGCCAACTTCAGCATTCGAATAAGAAGCTGGCCGAATAAGGAGCCAAGTTCAGCATTCGAATAAGAAGCTGGCCGAATAAGGAGCCAACTTCTGCATTCGAATAAGAAGCTGGCCGAATAAGGAGCCAACTTCTGCATTCGAATAAGAAGCTGGCCGAATAAGGAGCCAACTTCAGCATTCGAATAAGAAGCTGGCCGAATAAGGAGCCAACTTCAGCATTCGAATAAGAAGCTGGCCGAATAAGGAGCCAACTTCAGCATTCGAATAAGAAGCTGGCCGAATAAGGAGCCAACTTCTGCATTCGAATAAGAAGCTGGCCGAATAAGGAGCCAACTTCAGCATTCGAATAAGAAGCTGGCCGAATAAGGAGCCAACTTCTGCATTCGAATAAGAAGCTGGCCGAATAAGGAGCCAACTTCTGCATTCGAATAAGAAGCTGGCCGAATAAGGAGCCAACTTCAGCATTCGAATAAGAAGCTGGCCGAATAAGGAGCCAACTTCAGCATTCGAATAAGAAGCTGGCCGAATAAGGATCCTACTTCAGCATTCGAATAAGAAGCTGGCCGAATAAGGAGCCAACTTCAGCATTCGAATAAGAAGCTGGCCGAATAAGGAGCCAACTTCAGCATTCGAATAAGAATCTGGCCGAATAAGGAGCCAACTTCAGCATTCGAATAAGAATCTGGCCGAATAAGGAGCCAACTTCTGCATTCGAATAAGAAGCTGGCCGAATAAGGAGCCAACTTCTGCATTCGAATAAGAAGCTGGCCGAATAAGGAGCCACCTTCTGCATTCGAATAAGAAGCTGGCCGAATAAGGAGCCAACTTCAGCATTCGAATAAGAAGCTGGCCGAATAAGGAGCCAACTTCAGCATTCGAATAAAAAGCTGGCCGAATAAGGAGCCAACTTCAGCATTCGAATAAGAAGCTGGCCGAATAAGGAGCCAACTTCAGCATTCGAATAAGAAGCTGGCCGAATAGGGAGCCAACTTCAGCATTCGAATAAGAAGCTGGCCGAATAAGGAGCCAACTTCAGCATTCGAATAAGAAGCTGGCCGAATAAGGAGCCAACTTCAGCATTCGAATAAAAAGCTGGCCGAATAAGGAGCCAACTTCAGCATTCGAATAAGAAGCTGGCCGAATAAGGAGCCAACTTCAGCATTCGAATAAGATGCTGGCCGAATAAGGAGCCAACTTCAGCATTCGAATAAGAAGCTGGCCGAATAAGGAGCCAACTTCAGCATTCGAATAAGAATCTGGTAGAATAAGGAGCCAACTTCTGCATTCGAATAAGAAGCTGGCCGAATAAGGAGCCAACTTCTGCATTCGAATAAGAAGCTGGCCGAATAAGGAGCCAACTTCTGCATTCGAATAAGAAGCTGGCCGAATAAGGAGCCAACTTCAGCATTCGAATAAGAAGCTGGCCGAATAAGGAGCCAACTTCAGCATTCAAATAAAAAGCTGGCCGAATAAGGAGCCAACTTCAGCATTCGAATAAGAAGCTGGCCGAATAAGGAGCCAACTTCAGCATTCGAATAAGAAGCTGGCCGAATAGGGAGCCAACTTCAGCATTCGAATAAGAAGCTGGCCGAATAAGGAGCCAACTTCAGCATTCGAATAAGAAGCTGGCCGAATAAGAAGCCAACTTCAGCATTCGAATAAGAAGCTGGCCAAATAAGGAGCCAACTTCTGCATTCGAATAAGAAGCTGGCCGAATAAGGAGCCAACTTCAGCATTCGAATAAGAAGCTGGCCGAATAAGGAGCCAACTTCAGCATTCGAATAAGAAGCTGGCCGAATAAGGAGCCAACTTCAGCATTCGAATAAGAAGCTGGCCGAATAAGGAGCCAACTTCAGCATTCGAATAAGAATCTGGCAGAATAAGGAGCCAACTTCTGCATTCGAATAAGAAGCTGGCCGAATAAGGAGCCAACTTCTGCATTCGAATAAGAAGCTGGCCGAATAAGGAGCCAACTTCTGCATTCGAATAAGAAGCTGGCCGAATAAGGAGCCAACTTCAGCATTCGAATAAGAAGCTGGCCGAATAAGGAGCCAACTTCAGCATTCGAATAAAAAGCTGGCCGAATAAGGAGCCAACTTCAGCATTCGAATAAGAAGCTGGCCGAATAAGGAGCCAACTTCAGCATTCGAATAAGAAGCTGGCCGAATAGGGAGCCAACTTCAGCATTCGAATAAGAAGCTGGCCGAATAAGGAGCCAACTTCAGCATTCGAATAAGAAGCTGGCCGAATAAGGAGCCAACTTCAGCATTCGAATAAAAAGCTGGCCGAATAAGGAGCCAACTTCAGCATTCGAATAAGAAGCTGGCCGAATAAGGAGCCAACTTCAGCATTCGAATAAGAAGCTGGCCGAATAAGGAGCCAACTTCAGCATTCGAATAAGAAGCTGGCCGAATAAGGAGCCAACTTCAGCATTCGAATAAGAATCTGGCAGAATAAGGAGCCAACTTCTGCATTCGAATAAGAAGCCAACTTCTGCATTCGAATAAGAAGCTGGCCGAATAAGGAGCCAACTTCTGCATTCGAATAAGAAGCTGGCCGAATAAGGAGCCAACTTCAGCATTCGAATAAGAAGCTGGCCGAATAAGGAGCCAACTTCAGCATTCGAATAAAAAGCTGGCCGAATAAGGAGCCAACTTCAGCATTCGAATAAGAAGCTGGCCGAATAAGGAGCCAACTTCAGCATTCGAATAAGAAGCTGGCCGAATAGGGAGCCAACTTCAGCATTCGAATAAGAAGCTGGCCGAATAACGAGCCAACTTCAGCATTCGAATAAGAAGCTGGCCGAATAAGAAGCCAACTTCAGCATTCGAATAAGAAGCTGGCCAAATAAGGAGCCAACTTCTGCATTCGAATAAGAAGCTGGCCGAATAAGGAGCTAACTTCTGCATTTGAATAAGAAGCTGGCCGAATAAGGAGCCAACTTCTGCATTCGAATAAGAAGCTGGCCGAATAAGGAGCCAACTTCTGCATTCGAATAAGAAGCTGGCCGAATAAGGAGCCAACTTCAGCATTCGAATAAGAAGCTGGCCGAATAAGGAGCCAACTTCTGCATTCGAATAAGAAGCTGGCCGAATAAGGAGCCAACTTCTGCATTCGAATAAGAAGCTGGCCGAATAAGGAGCCAACTTCAGCATTCGAATAAGAAGCTGGCCGAATAAGGAGCCAACTTCTGCATTCGAATAAGAAGCTGGCCGAATAAGGAGCCAACTTCAGCATTTGAATAAGAAGCTGGCCGAATAAGGAGCCAACTTCAGCATTCGAATAAGAAGCTGGCCGAATAAGGAGCCAACTTCTGCATTCGAATAAGAAGCTGGCCGAATAAGGAGCCAACTTCTACATTCGAATAAAAAGCTGGCCGAATAAGGAGCCAACTTCAGCATTTGAATAAGAAGCTGGCCGAATAAGGAGCCAACTTCAGCATTCGAATAAGAAGCTGGCCGAATAAGGAGCCAACTTCAGCATTCGAATAAAAAGCTGGCCGAATAAGGAGCCAACTTCTACATTCGAATAAGAAGCTGGCCGAATAAGGAGCCAACTTCAGCATTCGAATAAGAAGCTGGCCGAATAAGGAGCCAACTTCAGCATTCGAATAAAAAGCTGGCCGAATAAGGAGCCAACTTCTACATTCGAATAAGAAGCTGGCCGAATAAGGAGCCAACTTCTGCATTCGAATAAGAAGCTGGCCGAATAAGGAGCCAACTTCTGCATTCGAATAAGAAGCTGGCCGAATAAGGAGCCAACTTCTGCATTCGAATAAGAAGCTGGCCGAATAAGGAGCCAACTTCAGCATTCGAATAAAAAGCTGGCCGAATAAGGAGCCAACTTCTACATTCGAATAAGAAGCTGGCCGAATAAGGAGACAACTTCTGCATTCGAATAAGAAGCTGGCCGAATAAGGAGCCAACTTCTACATTCGAATAAGAAGCTGGCCGAATAAGGAGCCAACTTCTACATTCGAATAAGAAGCTGGCCGAATAAGGAGCTAACTTCTGCATTCGAATAAGAAGCTGGCCAAATAAGGAGCCAACTTCTGCATTCGAATAAGAAGCTGGCCGAATAAGGAGCTAACTTCTGCATTTGAATAAGAAGCTGGCCGAATAAGGAGCCAACTTCTGCATTCGAATAAGAAGCTGGCCGAATAAGGAGCCAACTTCAGCATTCGAATAAGAAGCTGGCCGAATAAGGAGCCAACTTCAGCATTCGAATAAGAAGCTGGCCGAATAAGGAGCCAACTTCAGCATTCGAATAAGAAGCTGGCCGAATAAGGAGCCAACTTCAGCATTCGAATAAGAAGCTGGCCGAATAAGAAGCCAACTTCAGCATTCGAATAAGAAGCTGGCCAAATAAGGAGCCAACTTCTGCATTCGAATAAGAAGCTGGCCGAATAAGGAGCTAACTTCTGCATTTGAATAAGAAGCTGGCCGAATAAGGAGCCAACTTCTGCATTCGAATAAGAAGCTGGCCGAATAAGGAGCCAACTTCAGCATTCGAATAAGAAGCTGGCCGAATAAGGAGCCAACTTCAGCATTCGAATAAGAAGCTGGCCGAATAAGGAGCCAACTTCAGCATTCGAATAAGAAGCTGGCCGAATAAGGAGCCAGCTTCTGCATTCGAATAAGAAGCTGGCCGAATAAGGAGCCAACTTCAGCATTCGAATAAGAAGCTGGCCGAATAAGGAGCCAACTTCTGCATTCGAATAAGAAGCTGGCCGAATAAGGAGCCAACTTCTGCATTCGAATAAGAAGCTGGCCGAATAAGGAGCCAACTTCAGCATTCGAATAAGAAGCTGGCCGAATAAGGAGCCAACTTCAGCATTCGAATAAGAAGCTGGCCGAATAAGGAGCCAACTTCAGCATTCGAATAAGAAGCTGGCCGAATAAGGAGCCAACTTCTGCATTCGAATAAGAAGCTGGCCGAATAAGGAGCCAACTTCAGCATTCGAATAAGAAGCTGGCCGAATAAGGAGCCAACTTCAGCATTCGAATAAGAAGCTGGCCGAATAAGGATCCTACTTCAGCATTCGAATAAGAAGCTGGCCGAATAAGGAGCCAACTTCAGCATTCGAATAAGAAGCTGGCCGAATAAGGAGCCAACTTCAGCATTCGAATAAGAATCTGGCCGAATAAGGAGCCAACTTCAGCATTCGAATAAGAATCTGGCCGAATAAGGAGCCAACTTCTGCATTCGAATAAGAAGCTGGCCGAATAAGGAGCCAACTTCTGCATTCGAATAAGAAGCTGGCCGAATAAGGAGCCACCTTCTGCATTCGAATAAGAAGCTGGCCGAATAAGGAGCCAACTTCAGCATTCGAATAAGAAGCTGGCCGAATAAGGAGCCAACTTCAGCATTCGAATAAAAAGCTGGCCGAATAAGGAGCCAACTTCAGCATTCGAATAAGAAGCTGGCCGAATAAGGAGCCAACTTCAGCATTCGAATAAGAAGCTGGCCGAATAGGGAGCCAACTTCAGCATTCGAATAAGAAGCTGGCCGAATAAGGAGCCAACTTCAGCATTCGAATAAGAAGCTGGCCGAATAAGGAGCCAACTTCAGCATTCGAATAAAAAGCTGGCCGAATAAGGAGCCAACTTCAGCATTCGAATAAGAAGCTGGCCGAATAAGGAGCCAACTTCAGCATTCGAATAAGATGCTGGCCGAATAAGGAGCCAACTTCAGCATTCGAATAAGAAGCTGGCCGAATAAGGAGCCAACTTCAGCATTCGAATAAGAATCTGGTAGAATAAGGAGCCAACTTCTGCATTCGAATAAGAAGCTGGCCGAATAAGGAGCCAACTTCTGCATTCGAATAAGAAGCTGGCCGAATAAGGAGCCAACTTCTGCATTCGAATAAGAAGCTGGCCGAATAAGGAGCCAACTTCAGCATTCGAATAAGAAGCTGGCCGAATAAGGAGCCAACTTCAGCATTCAAATAAAAAGCTGGCCGAATAAGGAGCCAACTTCAGCATTCGAATAAGAAGCTGGCCGAATAAGGAGCCAACTTCAGCATTCGAATAAGAAGCTGGCCGAATAGGGAGCCAACTTCAGCATTCGAATAAGAAGCTGGCCGAATAAGGAGCCAACTTCAGCATTCGAATAAGAAGCTGGCCGAATAAGAAGCCAACTTCAGCATTCGAATAAGAAGCTGGCCAAATAAGGAGCCAACTTCTGCATTCGAATAAGAAGCTGGCCGAATAAGGAGCCAACTTCAGCATTCGAATAAGAAGCTGGCCGAATAAGGAGCCAACTTCAGCATTCGAATAAGAAGCTGGCCGAATAAGGAGCCAACTTCAGCATTCGAATAAGAAGCTGGCCGAATAAGGAGCCAACTTCAGCATTCGAATAAGAATCTGGCAGAATAAGGAGCCAACTTCTGCATTCGAATAAGAAGCTGGCCGAATAAGGAGCCAACTTCTGCATTCGAATAAGAAGCTGGCCGAATAAGGAGCCAACTTCTGCATTCGAATAAGAAGCTGGCCGAATAAGGAGCCAACTTCAGCATTCGAATAAGAAGCTGGCCGAATAAGGAGCCAACTTCAGCATTCGAATAAAAAGCTGGCCGAATAAGGAGCCAACTTCAGCATTCGAATAAGAAGCTGGCCGAATAAGGAGCCAACTTCAGCATTCGAATAAGAAGCTGGCCGAATAGGGAGCCAACTTCAGCATTCGAATAAGAAGCTGGCCGAATAAGGAGCCAACTTCAGCATTCGAATAAGAAGCTGGCCGAATAAGGAGCCAACTTCAGCATTCGAATAAAAAGCTGGCCGAATAAGGAGCCAACTTCAGCATTCGAATAAGAAGCTGGCCGAATAAGGAGCCAACTTCAGCATTCGAATAAGAAGCTGGCCGAATAAGGAGCCAACTTCAGCATTCGAATAAGAAGCTGGCCGAATAAGGAGCCAACTTCAGCATTCGAATAAGAATCTGGCAGAATAAGGAGCCAACTTCTGCATTCGAATAAGAAGCCAACTTCTGCATTCGAATAAGAAGCTGGCCGAATAAGGAGCCAACTTCTGCATTCGAATAAGAAGCTGGCCGAATAAGGAGCCAACTTCAGCATTCGAATAAGAAGCTGGCCGAATAAGGAGCCAACTTCAGCATTCGAATAAAAAGCTGGCCGAATAAGGAGCCAACTTCAGCATTCGAATAAGAAGCTGGCCGAATAAGGAGCCAACTTCAGCATTCGAATAAGAAGCTGGCCGAATAGGGAGCCAACTTCAGCATTCGAATAAGAAGCTGGCCGAATAACGAGCCAACTTCAGCATTCGAATAAGAAGCTGGCCGAATAAGAAGCCAACTTCAGCATTCGAATAAGAAGCTGGCCAAATAAGGAGCCAACTTCTGCATTCGAATAAGAAGCTGGCCGAATAAGGAGCTAACTTCTGCATTTGAATAAGAAGCTGGCCGAATAAGGAGCCAACTTCTGCATTCGAATAAGAAGCTGGCCGAATAAGGAGCCAACTTCTGCATTCGAATAAGAAGCTGGCCGAATAAGGAGCCAACTTCAGCATTCGAATAAGAAGCTGGCCGAATAAGGAGCCAACTTCTGCATTCGAATAAGAAGCTGGCCGAATAAGGAGCCAACTTCTGCATTCGAATAAGAAGCTGGCCGAATAAGGAGCCAACTTCAGCATTCGAATAAGAAGCTGGCCGAATAAGGAGCCAACTTCTGCATTCGAATAAGAAGCTGGCCGAATAAGGAGCCAACTTCAGCATTTGAATAAGAAGCTGGCCGAATAAGGAGCCAACTTCAGCATTCGAATAAGAAGCTGGCCGAATAAGGAGCCAACTTCTGCATTCGAATAAGAAGCTGGCCGAATAAGGAGCCAACTTCTACATTCGAATAAGAAGCTGGCCGAATAAGGAGCCAACTTCTGCATTCGAATAAGAAGCTGGCCGAATAAGGAGCCAACTTCTACATTCGAATAAAAAGCTGGCCGAATAAGGAGCCAACTTCAGCATTTGAATAAGAAGCTGGCCGAATAAGGAGCCAACTTCAGCATTCGAATAAGAAGCTGGCCGAATAAGGAGCCAACTTCAGCATTCGAATAAAAAGCTGGCCGAATAAGGAGCCAACTTCTACATTCGAATAAGAAGCTGGCCGAATAAGGAGCCAACTTCAGCATTCGAATAAGAAGCTGGCCGAATAAGGAGCCAACTTCAGCATTCGAATAAAAAGCTGGCCGAATAAGGAGCCAACTTCTACATTCGAATAAGAAGCTGGCCGAATAAGGAGCCAACTTCTGCATTCGAATAAGAAGCTGGCCGAATAAGGAGCCAACTTCTGCATTCGAATAAGAAGCTGGCCGAATAAGGAGCCAACTTCTGCATTCGAATAAGAAGCTGGCCGAATAAGGAGCCAACTTCAGCATTCGAATAAAAAGCTGGCCGAATAAGGAGCCAACTTCTACATTCGAATAAGAAGCTGGCCGAATAAGGAGCCAACTTCTGCATTCGAATAAGAAGCTGGCCGAATAAGGAGCCAACTTCTACATTCGAATAAGAAGCTGGCCGAATAAGGAGCCAACTTCTACATTCGAATAAGAAGCTGGCCGAATAAGGAGCTAACTTCTGCATTCGAATAAGAAGCTGGCCAAATAAGGAGCCAACTTCTGCATTCGAATAAGAAGCTGGCCGAATAAGGAGCTAACTTCTGCATTTGAATAAGAAGCTGGCCGAATAAGGAGCCAACTTCTGCATTCGAATAAGAAGCTGGCCGAATAAGGAGCCAACTTCAGCATTCGAATAAGAAGCTGGCCGAATAAGGAGCCAACTTCAGCATTCGAATAAGAAGCTGGCCGAATAAGGAGCCAACTTCAGCATTCGAATAAGAAGCTGGCCGAATAAGGAGCCAACTTCAGCATTCGAATAAGAAGCTGGCCGAATAAGAAGCCAACTTCAGCATTCGAATAAGAAGCTGGCCAAATAAGGAGCCAACTTCTGCATTCGAATAAGAAGCTGGCCGAATAAGGAGCTAACTTCTGCATTTGAATAAGAAGCTGGCCGAATAAGGAGCCAACTTCTGCATTCGAATAAGAAGCTGGCCGAATAAGGAGCCAACTTCAGCATTCGAATAAGAAGCTGGCCGAATAAGGAGCCAACTTCTGCATTCGAATAAGAAGCTGGCCGAATAAGGAGCCAACTTCTGCATTCGAATAAGAAGCTGGCCGAATAAGGAGCCAACTTCTACATTCGAATAAGAAGCTGGCCGAATAAGGAGCCAACTTCTACATTCGAATAAGAAGCTGGCCGAATAAGGAGCCAACTTCAGCATTCGAATAAGAAGCTGGCCGAATAAGGAGCTAACTTCTGCATTCGAATAAGAAGCTGGCCGAATAAGGAGCCAACTTCTACATTCGAATAAGAAGCTGGCCGAATAAGGAGCCAACTTCAGCATTCGAATAAGAAGCTGGCCGAATAAGGAGCCAACTTCTGCATTCGAATAAGAAGCTGGCCGAATAAGGAGCCAACTTCAGCATTCAAATAAGAAGCTGGCCGAATAAGGAGCCAACTTCTGCATTTGAATAAGAAGCTGGCCGAATAAGGAGCCAACTTCTACATTCGAATAAGAAGCTGGCCGAATAAGGAGCCAACTTCTGCATTTGAATAAGAAGCTGGCCGAATAAGGAGCCAACTTCTGCATTCGAATAAGAAGCTGGCCGAATAAGGAGCTAACTTCAACATTTGAATAAGAAGCTGGCCGAATAAGGAGCCAACTTCAGCATTCGAATAAGAAGCTGGCCAAATAAGGAGCCAACTTCTGCATTCGAATAAGAAGCTGGCCGAATAAGGAGCCAACTTCAGCATTCGAATAAGAAGCTGGCCGAATAAGGAGCCAACTTCTGCATTCGAATAAGAAGCTGGCCAAATAAGGAGCCAACTTCTGCATTTGAATAAGAAGCTGGCTGAATAAGGAGCCAACTTCTACATTCGAATAAGAAGCTGGCCGAATAAGGAGCCAACTTCTACATTCCAATAAGAAGCTGGCCGAATAAGGAGCCAACTTCAGCATTCGAATAAGAAGCTGGCCGAATAAGGAGCCAACTTCTGCATTCGAATAAGAAGCTGGCCAAATAAGGAGCCAACTTCTACATTCGAATAAGAAGCTGGCCGAATAAGGAGCCAACTTCAGCATTCGAATAAGAAGCTGGCCGAATAAGGAGCCAACTTCTACATTCGAATAAGAAGCTGGCCGAATAAGAAGCCAACTTCAGCATTTGAATAAGAAGCTGGCTGAATAAGAAGCCAACTTCAGCATTTGAATAAGAAGCTGGCAGAATAAGGAGCCAACTTCTGCATTCGAATAAGAAGCTGGCTGAATAAGGAGCCAACTTCTGCATTCGAATAAGAAGCTGGCCGAATAAGGAGCCAACTTCTGCATTCGAATAAGAAGCTGGCCGAATAAGGAGCCAACTTCTACATTCGAATAAGAAGCTGGCCGAATAAGAAGCCAACTTCAGCATTTGAATAAGAAGCTGGCTGAATAAGGAGCCAACTTCAGCATTCGAATAAGAAGCTGGCCGAATAAGGAGCCAACTTCAGCATTTGAATAAGAAGCTGGCCGAATAAGGAGCCAACTTCATCATTCGAATAAGAAGCTGGCCGAATAAGGAGCCAACTTCAGCATTCGAATAAGAAGCTGGCAGAATAAGGATCCTACTTCAGCATTCGAATAAGAAGCTGGCTGAATAAGGAGCCAACTTCTGCATTCGAATAAGAAGCTGGCCGAATAAGGAGCCAACTTCAGCATTCGAATAAGAAGCTGGCCGAATAAGGAGCCAACTTCAGCATTTGAATAAGAAGCTGGCCGAATAAGGAGCCAACTTCTGCATTCGAATAAGAAGCTGGCCGAATAAGGAGCCAACTTCAGCATTCGAATAAGAAGCTGGCCGAATAAGGAGCCAACTTCAGCATTCGAATAAGAAGCTGGCCGAATAAGGAGCCAACTTCAGCATTCGAATAAGAAGCTGGCCGAATAAGGAGCCAACTTCTGCATTCGAATAAGAAGCTGGCCGAATAAGGAGCTAACTTCTGCATTCGAATAAGAAGCTGGCCGAATAAGGAGCCAACTTCAGCATTTGAATAAGAAGCTGGCCAAATAAGGAGCCAACTTCAGCATTTGAATAAGAAGCTGGCCGAATAAGGAGCCAACTTCAGCATTCGAATAAGAAGCTGGCCGAATAAGGAGCCAACTTCAGCATTCGAATAAGAAGCTGGCCGAATAAGGAGCCAACTTCTGCATTTGAATAAGAAGCTGGCCGAATAAGGAGCCAACTTCTGCATTCGAATAAGAAGCTGGCCGAATAAGGAGCCAACTTCAGCATTCGAATAAGGAGCTGGCCGAATAAGGAGCCAACTTCAGCATTCGAATAAGAAGCTGGCCGAATAAGGAGCCAACTTCAGCATTCGAATAAGAAGCTGGCCGAATAAGGAGCCAACTTCTGCATTCGAATAAGAAGCTGGCCGAATAAGGAGCCAACTTCAGCATTCGAATAAGAAGCTGGCCGAATAAGGAGCCAACTTCAGCATTCGAATAAGAAGCTGACCGAATAAGGAGCCAACTTCTGCATTCGAATAAGAAGCTGGCCGAATAAGGAGCCAACTTCTGCATTCGAATAAGAAGCTGGCCGAACAAGGAGCTAACTTCTGCATTCGAATAAGAAGCTGGCCGAATAAGGAGCTAACTTCAGCATTTGAATAAGAAGCTGGCCGAATAGGGAGCCAACTTCAGCATTCGAATAAGAAGCTGGCCGAATAAGGAGCCAACTTCTACATTCGAATAAGAAGCTGGCCGAATAGGGAGCCAACTTCAGCATTCGAATAAGAAGCTGGCCGAATAAGGAGCCAACTTCTACATTCGAATAAGAAGCTGGCCGAATAAGGAGCCAACTTCTACATTCGAATAAGAAGCTGGCCGAATAAGGAGCCAACTTCTACATTCGAATAAGAAGCTGGCCGAATAGGGAGCCAACTTCAGCATTCGAATAAGAAGCTGGCCGAATAAGGAGCCAACTTCTGCATTTGAATAAGAAGCTGGCCGAATAAGGAGCCAACTTCTACATTCGAATAAGAAGCTGGCCGAATAAGGAGCCAACTTCTACATTCGAATAAGAAGCTGGCCGAATAGGGAGCTAACTTCTACATTCGAATAAGAAGCTGGCCGAATAGGGAGCTAACTTCAGCATTCGAATAAGAAGCTGGCCGAATAAGGAGCCAACTTCAGCATTCGAATAAGAAGCTGGCCGAATAAGGAGCCAACTTCTGCATTCGAATAAGAAGCTGGCCGAATAAGGAGCCAACTTCTACATTCGAATAAGAAGCTGGCCGAATAGGGAGCCAACTTCTGCATTCGAATAAGAAGCTGGCCGAATAAGGAGCCAACTTCAGCATTCGAATAAGAAGCTGGCCGAATAAGGAGCCAACTTCTACATTCGAATAAGAAGCTGGCCGAATAGGGAGCTAACTTCAGCATTCGAATAAGAAGCTGGCCGAATAAGGAGCCAACTTCAGCATTCGAATAAGAAGCTGGCCGAATAAGGAGCCAACTTCTGCATTCGAATAAGAAGCTGGCCGAACAAGGAGCTAACTTCTGCATTCGAATAAGAAGCTGGCCGAATAAGGAGCTAACTTCTGCATTCGAATAAGAAGCTGGCCGAATAAGGAGCCAACTTCAGCATTCGAATAAGAAGCTGGCCGAATAAGGAGCCAACTTCAGCATTCGAATAAGAAGCTGGCCGAATAAGGAGCCAACTTCTGCATTCGAATAAGAAGCTGGTCGAATAAGGAGCCAACTTCTACATTCGAATAAGAAGCTGGCCGAATAAGGAGCCAACTTCAGCATTCGAATAAGAAGCTGGCCGAATAAGGAGCCAACTTCTGCATTCAAATAAGAAGCTGGCCGAATAAGGAGCCAACTTCTGCATTTGAATAAGAAGCTGGCCGAATAAGGAGCCAACTTCTACATTCGAATAAGAAGCTGGCCGAATAAGGAGCCAACTTCTACATTCGAATAAGAAGCTGGCCGAATAAGGAGCCAACTTCAGCATTCGAATAAGAAGCTGGCCAAATAAGGAGCCAACTTCTGCATTCGAATAAGAAGCTGGCCAAATAAGGAGCCAACTTCTACATTCGAATAAGAAGCTGGCCGAATAAGGAGCTAACTTCTGCATTCGAATAAGAAGCTGGCCGAATAAGGAGCCAACTTCTACATTCGAATAAGAAGCTGGCCGAATAAGGAGCCAACTTCAGCATTCGAATAAGAAGCTGGCCGAATAAGGAGCCAACTTCTGCATTCGAATAAGAAGCTGGCCGAATAAGGAGCCAACTTCTGCATTCGAATAAGAAGCTGGCCGAATAAGGAGCCAACTTCTACATTCGAATAAGAAGCTGGCCGAATAAGGAGCCAACTTCTACATTCGAATAAGAAGCTGGCCGAATAAGGAGCCAACTTCAGCATTCGAATAAGAAGCTGGCCGAATAAGGAGCCAACTTCAGCATTCGAATAAGAAGCTGGCCGAATAAGGAGCCAACTTCTGCATTCGAATAAGAAGCTGGCCGAATAAGGAGCCAACTTCAGCATTCGAATAAGAAGCTGGCCGAATAAGGAGCTAACTTCAGCATTCGAATAAGAAGCTGGCCGAATAAGGAGCTAACTTCAACATTTGAATAAGAAGCTGGCCGAATAAGGAGCTAACTTCAGCATTCGAATAAGAAGCTGGCCGAATAAGGAGCCAACTTCAACATTTGAATAAGAAGCTGGCCGAATAAGGAGCCAACTTCAGCATTCGAATAAGAAGCTGGCCGAATAAGGAGCCAACTTCTGCATTCGAATAAGAAGCTGGCCGAATAAGGAGTCAACTTCAGCATTCGAATAAGAAGCTGGCCGAATAAGGAGCCAACTTCTGCATTCGAATAAGAAGCTGGCCGAATAAGGAGCCAACTTCTGCATTCGAATAAGAAGCTGGCCGAATAAGGAGCTAACTTCTGCATTTGAATAAGAAGCTGGCCGAATAAGGAGCCAACTTCAGCATTCGAATAAGAAGCTGGCCGAATAAGGAGCCAACTTCTGCATTCGAATAAGAAGCTGGCCGAATAAGGAGCTAACTTCAGCATTTGAATAAGAAGCTGGCCGAATAAGGAGCCAACTTCAGCATTTGAATAAGAAGCTGGCCGAATAAGGAGCCAACTTCTGCATTCGAATAAGAAGCTGGCCGAATAAGGAGCCAACTTCAGCATTCGAATAAGAAGCTGGTCGAATAAGGAGCCAACTTCAGCATTCGAATAAGAAGCTGGCCGAATAAGGAGCCAACTTCTGCATTCGAATAAGAAGCTGGCCGAATAAGGAGCCAACTTCTACATTCGAATAAGAAGCTGGCCGAATAAGGAGCCAACTTCAGCATTCGAATAAGAAGCTGGCCGAATAAGGAGCCAACTTCTGCATTCGAATAAGAAGCTGGCCGAATAAGGAGCCAACTTCTGCATTCGAATAAGAAGCTGCCCAAATAAGGAGCCAACTTCTACATTCGAATAAGAAGCTGGCCGAATAAGGAGCTAACTTCTGCATTCGAATAAGAAGCTGGCCGAATAAGGAGCCAACTTCTGCATTCGAATAAGAAGCTGGCCGAATAAGGAGCTAACTTCTGCATTTGAATAAGAAGCTGGCCGAATAAGGAGCCAACTTCAGCATTCGAATAAGAAGCTGGCCGAATAAGGAGCCAACTTCTGCATTCGAATAAGAAGCTGGCCGAATAAGGAGCTAACTTCAGCATTTGAATAAGAAGCTGGCCGAATAAGGAGCCAACTTCTGCATTTGAATAAGAAGCTGGCCGAATAAGGAGCTAACTTCTGCATTCGAATAAGAAGCTGGCCAAATAAGGAGCCAACTTCTGCATTCGAATAAGAAGCTGGCCGAATAAGGAGCCAACTTCTACATTCGAATAAGAAGCTGGCCGAATAAGGAGCTAACTTCTGCATTCGAATAAGAAGCTGGCCGAATAAGAAGCCAACTTCAGCATTCGAATAAGAAGCTGGCCGAATAAGGAGCCAACTTCAGCATTCGAATAAGAAGCTGGCCGAATAAGGAGCCAACTTCAGCATTCGAATAAGAAGCTGGCCGAATAAGGAGCCAACTTCAGCATTCGAATAAGAAGCTGGCCGAATAAGGAGCCAACTTCTACATTCGAATAAGAAGCTGGCCGAATAAGGAGCCAACTTCTACATTCGAATAAGAAGCTGGCCGAATAAGGAGCCAACTTCTACATTCGAATAAGAAGCTGGCCGAATAAGGAGCCAACTTCTACATTCGAATAAGAAGCTGGCCGAATAAGGAGCCAACTTCAGCATTCGAATAAGAAGCTGGCCGAATAAGGAGCCAACTTCAGCATTCGAATAAGAAGCTGGCCGAATAAGGAGCCAACTTCTGCATTTGAATAAGAAGCTGGCCGAATAAGGAGCCAACTTCAGCATTCGAATAAGAAGCTGGCCGAATAAGGAGCCAACTTCAGCATTCGAATAAGAAGCTGGCCGAATAAGAAGCCAACTTCAGCATTCGAATAAGAAGCTGGCCAAATAAGGAGCCAACTTCTGCATTCGAATAAGAAGCTGGCCGAATAAGGAGCTAACTTCTGCATTTGAATAAGAAGCTGGCCGAATAAGGAGCCAACTTCTGCATTCGAATAAGAAGCTGGCCGAATAAGGAGCCAACTTCAGCATTCGAATAAGAAGCTGGCCGAATAAGGAGCCAACTTCTGCATTCGAATAAGAAGCTGGCCGAATAAGGAGCCAACTTCTGCATTCGAATAAGAAGCTGGCCGAATAAGGAGCCAACTTCTACATTCGAATAAGAAGCTGGCCGAATAAGGAGCCAACTTCTACATTCGAATAAGAAGCTGGCCGAATAAGGAGCCAACTTCAGCATTCGAATAAGAAGCTGGCCGAATAAGGAGCTAACTTCTGCATTCGAATAAGAAGCTGGCCGAATAAGGAGCCAACTTCTACATTCGAATAAGAAGCTGGCCGAATAAGGAGCCAACTTCAGCATTCGAATAAGAAGCTGGCCGAATAAGGAGCCAACTTCTGCATTCGAATAAGAAGCTGGCCGAATAAGGAGCCAACTTCAGCATTCAAATAAGAAGCTGGCCGAATAAGGAGCTAACTTCAGCATTCGAATAAGAAGCTGGCCGAATAAGGAGCCAACTTCTGCATTTGAATAAGAAGCTGGCCGAATAAGGAGCCAACTTCTGCATTCGAATAAGAAGCTGGCCGAATAAGGAGCTAACTTCAACATTTGAATAAGAAGCTGGCCGAATAAGGAGCCAACTTCAGCATTCGAATAAGAAGCTGGCCGAATAAGGAGCCAACTTCTGCATTCGAATAAGAAGCTGGCCAAATAAGGAGCCAACTTCTGCATTCGAATAAGAAGCTGGCCGAATAAGGAGCCAACTTCAGCATTCGAATAAGAAGCTGGCCGAATAAGGAGCCAACTTCTGCATTCGAATAAGAAGCTGGCCAAATAAGGAGCCAACTTCTGCATTTGAATAAGAAGCTGGCTGAATAAGGAGCCAACTTCTACATTCGAATAAGAAGCTGGCCGAATAAGGAGCCAACTTCTACATTCCAATAAGAAGCTGGCCGAATAAGGAGCCAACTTCAGCATTCGAATAAGAAGCTGGCCGAATAAGAAGCCAACTTCAGCATTTGAATAAGAAGCTGGCAGAATAAGGAGCCAACTTCAGCATTTGAATAAGAAGCTGGCAGAATAAGGAGCCAACTTCTGCATTCGAATAAGAAGCTGGCTGAATAAGGAGCTAACTTCTGCATTCGAATAAGAAGCTGGCCGAATAAGGAGCCAACTTCTACATTCGAATAAGAAGCTG
Organism: Rana muscosa; assembly: GCA_029206835.1. NCBI lineage: Eukaryota > Metazoa > Chordata > Amphibia > Anura > Ranidae > Rana > Rana muscosa. Next base: position 519,560 of record JARGYO010000720.1, on the reverse strand, counting down.
GCCGAATAAGAAGCCAACTTCAGCATTTGAATAAGAAGCTGGCTGAATAAGGAGCCAACCTCAGCATTCGAATAAGAAGCTGGCCGAATAAGGAGCCAACTTCAGCATTTGAATAAGAAGCTGGCCGAATAAGGAGCCAACTTCATCATTCGAATAAGAAGCTGGCCGAATAAGGAGCCAACTTCAGCATTCGAATAAGAAGCTGGCAGAATAAGGATCCTACTTCAGCATTCGAATAAGAAGCTGGCTGAATAAGGAGCCAACTTCTGCATTCGAATAAGAAGCTGGCCGAATAAGGAGCCAACTTCAGCATTCGAATAAGAAGCTGGCCGAATAAGGAGCCAACTTCAGCATTTGAATAAGAAGCTGGCCGAATAAGGAGCCAACTTCTGCATTCGAATAAGAAGCTGGCCGAATAAGGAGCCAACTTCAGCATTCGAATAAGAAGCTGGCCGAATAAGGAGCCAACTTCAGCATTCGAATAAGAAGCTGGCCGAATAAGGAGCCAACTTCAGCATTCGAATAAGAAGCTGGCCGAATAAGGAGCCAACTTCTGCATTCGAATAAGAAGCTGGCCGAATAAGGAGCCAACTTCTGCATTCGAATAAGAAGCTGGCCGAATAAGGAGCCAACTTCTACATTCGAATAAGAAGCTGGCCGAATAAGGAGCCAACTTCAGCATTCGAATAAGAAGCTGGCCGAATAAGGAGCCAACTTCTACATTCGAATAAGAAGCTGGCCGAATAAGGAGCCAACTTCAGCATTCGAATAAGAAGCTGGCCGAATAAGGAGCCAACTTCAGCATTCGAATAAGAAGCTGGCCGAATAAGGAGCCAACTTCTGCATTTGAATAAGAAGCTGGCCGAATAAGGAGCCAACTTCAGCATTCGAATAAGAAGCTGGCCGAATAAGGAGCCAACTTCTACATTCGAATAAGAAGCTGGCCGAATAAGGAGCCAACTTCAGCATTCGAATAAGAAGCTGGCCGAATAAGGAGCCAACTTCAGCATTCGAATAAGAAGCTGGCCGAATAAGGAGCCAACTTCTGCATTTGAATAAGAAGCTGGCCGAATAAGGAGCCAACTTCAGCATTCGAATAAGAAGCTGGCCGAATAAGGAGCCAACTTCTACATTCGAATAAGAAGCTGGCCGAATAAGGAGCCAACTTCAGCATTCGAATAAGAAGCTGGCCGAATAAGGAGCCAACTTCAGCATTCGAATAAGAAGCTGGCCGAATAAGGAGCTAACTTCTGCATTTGAATAAGAAGCTGGCCGAATAAGGAGCCAACTTCAGCATTCGAATAAGAAGCTGGCCGAATAAGGAGCCAACTTCTACATTCGAATAAGAAGCTGGCCGAATAAGGAGCCAACTTCAGCATTCGAATAAGAAGCTGGCCGAATAAGGAGCCAACTTCAGCATTCAAATAAGAAACTGGCCGAATAAGGAGCCAACTTCTGCATTCGAATAAGAAGCTGGCCGAATAAGGAGCCAACTTCTACATTCGAATAAGAAGCTGGCCGAATAAGGAGCCAACTTCAGCATTCGAATAAGAAGCTGGCCGAATAAGGAGCCAACTTCAGCATTCGAATAAGAAGCTGGCCGAATAAGGAGCCAACTTCTGCATTTGAATAAGAAGCTGGCCGAATAAGGAGCCAACTTCAGCATTCGAATAAGAAGCTGGCCGAATAAGGAGCCAACTTCTACATTCGAATAAGAAGCTGGCCGAATAAGGAGCCAACTTCAGCATTCGAATAAGAAGCTGGCCGAATAAGGAGCCAACTTCAGCATTCGAATAAGAAGCTGGCCGAATAAGGAGCTAACTTCTGCATTTGAATAAGAAGCTGGCCGAATAAGGAGCCAACTTCAGCATTCGAATAAGAAGCTGGCCGAATAAGGAGCCAACTTCTACATTCGAATAAGAAGCTGGCCGAATAAGGAGCCAACTTCAGCATTCGAATAAGAAGCTGGCCGAATAAGGAGCCAACTTCAGCATTCGAATAAGAAACTGGCCGAATAAGGAGCCAACTTCTGCATTCGAATAAGAAGCTGGCCGAATAAGGAGCCAACTTCTACATTCGAATAAGAAGCTGGCCGAATAAGGAGCCAACTTCAGCATTCGAATAAGAAGCTGGCCGAATAAGGAGCCAACTTCAGCATTCGAATAAGAAGCTGGCCGAATAAGGAGCTAACTTCTGCATTTGAATAAGAAGCTGGCCGAATAAGGAGCCAACTTCAGCATTCGAATAAGAAGCTGGCCGAATAAGGAGCCAACTTCAGCATTCGAATAAGAAGCTGGCCGAATAAGGAGCCAACTTCAGCATTTGAATAAGAAGCTGGCCGAATAAGGAGCCAACTTCAGCATTCGAATAAGAAGCTGGCCGAATAAGGAGCCAACTTCTACATTCGAATAAGAAGCTGGCCGAATAAGGAGCCAACTTCAGCATTCGAATAAGAAGCTGGCCGAATAAGGAGCCAACTTCAGCATTCGAATAAGAAGCTGGCCGAATAAGGAGCCAACTTCAGCATTCGAATAAGAAGCTGGCCGAATAAGGAGCCAACTTCTGCATTCGAATAAGAAGCTGGCCGAATAAGGAGCCAACTTCTGCATTCGAATAAGAAGCTGGCCGAATAAGGAGCCAACTTCATCATTCGAATAAGAAGCTGGCCGAATAAGGAGCCAACTTCAGCATTCGAATAAGAAGCTGGCCGAATAAGGAGCCAACTTCAGCATTCGAATAAGAAGCTGGCCGAATAAGGAGCCAACTTCTGCATTCGAATAAGAAGCTGGCCGAATAAGGAGCCAACTTCAGCATTCGAATAAGAAGCTGGCCGAATAAGGAGCCAACTTCTGCATTCGAATAAGAAGCTGGCCGAATAAGGAGCCAACTTCTGCATTCGAATAAGAAGCTGGCCGAATAAGGAGCCAACTTCAGCATTCGAATAAGAAGCTGGCCGAATAAGGAGCCAACTTCAGCATTCGAAAAAGAAGCTGGCCGAATAAGGAGCCAACTTCTGCATTCGAATAAGAAGCTGGCCGAATAAGGAGCCAACTTCAGCATTCGAATAAGAAGCTGGCCGAATAAGGAGCCAACTTCAGCATTCGAATAAGAAGCTGGCCGAATAAGGAGCCAACTTCTGCATTCGAATAAGAAGCTGGCCGAATAAGGAGCCAACTTCTACATTCGAATAAGAAGCTGGCCGAATAAGGAGCCAACTTCTGCATTCGAATAAGAAGCTGGCCGAATAAGGAGCCAACTTCTACATTCGAATAAGAAGCTGGCCGAATAAGGAGCCAACTTCAGCATTCGAATAAGAAGCTGGCCGAATAAGGAGCCAACTTCAGCATTCGAATAAGAAGCTGGCCGAATAAGGAGCCAACTTCAGCATTCGAATAAGAAGCTGGCCGAATAAGGAGCCAACTTCTGCATTCGAATAAGAAGCTGGCCGAATAAGGAGCCAACTTCTGCATTCGAATAAGAAGCTGGCCGAATAAGGAGCCAACTTCAGCATTCGAATAAGAAGCTGGCCGAATAAGGAGCCAACTTCAGCATTCGAATAAGAAGCTGGCCGAATAAGGAGCCAACTTCAGCATTCGAATAAGAAGCTGGCCGAATAAGGAGCCAACTTCTGCATTCGAATAAGAAGCTGGCCGAATAAGGAGCCAACTTCAGCATTCGAATAAGAAGCTGGCCGAATAAGGAGCCAACTTCTGCATTCGAATAAGAAGCTGGCCGAATAAGGAGCCAACTTCTGCATTCGAATAAGAAGCTGGCCGAATAAGGAGCCAACTTCAGCATTCGAATAAGAAGCTGGCCGAATAAGGAGCCAACTTCAGCATTCGAATAAGAAGCTGGCCGAATAAGGAGCCAACTTCAGCATTCGAATAAGAAGCTGGCCGAATAAGGAGCCAACTTCTGCATTCGAATAAGAAGCTGGCCGAATAAGGAGCCAACTTCAGCATTCGAATAAGAAGCTGGCCGAATAAGGAGCCAACTTCAGCATTCGAATAAGAAGCTGGCCGAATAAGGATCCTACTTCAGCATTCGAATAAGAAGCTGGCCGAATAAGGAGCCAACTTCAGCATTCGAATAAGAAGCTGGCCGAATAAGGAGCCAACTTCAGCATTCGAATAAGAATCTGGCCGAATAAGGAGCCAACTTCAGCATTCGAATAAGAATCTGGCCGAATAAGGAGCCAACTTCTGCATTCGAATAAGAAGCTGGCCGAATAAGGAGCCAACTTCTGCATTCGAATAAGAAGCTGGCCGAATAAGGAGCCAACTTCTGCATTCGAATAAGAAGCTGGCCGAATAAGGAGCCAACTTCAGCATTCGAATAAGAAGCTGGCCGAATAAGGAGCCAACTTCAGCATTCAAATAAAAAGCTGGCCGAATAAGGAGCCAACTTCAGCATTCGAATAAGAAGCTGGCCGAATAGGGAGCCAACTTCAGCATTCGAATAAGAAGCTGGCCGAATAAGGAGCCAACTTCAGCATTCGAATAAGAAGCTGGCCGAATAAGAAGCCAACTTCAGCATTCGAATAAGAAGCTGGCCAAATAAGGAGCCAACTTCTGCATTCGAATAAGAAGCTGGCCGAATAAGGAGCCAACTTCAGCATTCGAATAAGAAGCTGGCCGAATAAGGAGCCAACTTCAGCATTCGAATAAGAAGCTGGCCGAATAAGGAGCCAACTTCAGCATTCGAATAAGAAGCTGGCCGAATAAGGAGCCAACTTCAGCATTCGAATAAGAATCTGGCAGAATAAGGAGCCAACTTCTGCATTCGAATAAGAAGCTGGCCGAATAAGGAGCCAACTTCTGCATTCGAATAAGAAGCTGGCCGAATAAGGAGCCAACTTCTGCATTCGAATAAGAAGCTGGCCGAATAAGGAGCCAACTTCAGCATTCGAATAAGAAGCTGGCCGAATAAGGAGCCAACTTCAGCATTCGAATAAAAAGCTGGCCGAATAAGGAGCCAACTTCAGCATTCGAATAAGAAGCTGGCCGAATAAGGAGCCAACTTCAGCATTCGAATAAGAAGCTGGCCGAATAGGGAGCCAACTTCAGCATTCGAATAAGAAGCTGGCCGAATAAGGAGCCAACTTCAGCATTCGAATAAGAAGCTGGCCGAATAAGGAGCCAACTTCAGCATTCGAATAAAAAGCTGGCCGAATAAGGAGCCAACTTCAGCATTCGAATAAGAAGCTGGCCGAATAAGGAGCCAACTTCAGCATTCGAATAAGAAGCTGGCCGAATAAGGAGCCAACTTCAGCATTCGAATAAGAAGCTGGCCGAATAAGGAGCCAACTTCAGCATTCGAATAAGAATCTGGCAGAATAAGGAGCCAACTTCTGCATTCGAATAAGAAGCCAACTTCTGCATTCGAATAAGAAGCTGGCCGAATAAGGAGCCAACTTCTGCATTCGAATAAGAAGCTGGCCGAATAAGGAGCCAACTTCAGCATTCGAATAAGAAGCTGGCCGAATAAGGAGCCAACTTCAGCATTCGAATAAAAAGCTGGCCGAATAAGGAGCCAACTTCAGCATTCGAATAAGAAGCTGGCCGAATAAGGAGCCAACTTCAGCATTCGAATAAGAAGCTGGCCGAATAAGAAGCCAACTTCAGCATTCGAATAAGAAGCTGGCCAAATAAGGAGCCAACTTCTGCATTCGAATAAGAAGCTGGCCGAATAAGGAGCTAACTTCTGCATTTGAATAAGAAGCTGGCCGAATAAGGAGCCAACTTCTGCATTCGAATAAGAAGCTGGCCGAATAAGGAGCCAACTTCTGCATTCGAATAAGAAGCTGGCCGAATAAGGAGCCAACTTCAGCATTCGAATAAGAAGCTGGCCGAATAAGGAGCCAACTTCTGCATTCGAATAAGAAGCTGGCCGAATAAGGAGCCAACTTCTGCATTCGAATAAGAAGCTGGCCGAATAAGGAGCCAACTTCAGCATTCGAATAAGAAGCTGGCCGAATAAGGAGCCAACTTCTGCATTCGAATAAGAAGCTGGCCGAATAAGGAGCCAACTTCAGCATTTGAATAAGAAGCTGGCCGAATAAGGAGCCAACTTCAGCATTCGAATAAGAAGCTGGCCGAATAAGGAGCCAACTTCTGCATTCGAATAAGAAGCTGGCCGAATAAGGAGCCAACTTCTACATTCGAATAAAAAGCTGGCCGAATAAGGAGCCAACTTCAGCATTTGAATAAGAAGCTGGCCGAATAAGGAGCCAACTTCAGCATTCGAATAAGAAGCTGGCCGAATAAGGAGCCAACTTCAGCATTCGAATAAAAAGCTGGCCGAATAAGGAGCCAACTTCTACATTCGAATAAGAAGCTGGCCGAATAAGGAGCCAACTTCAGCATTCGAATAAGAAGCTGGCCGAATAAGGAGCCAACTTCAGCATTCGAATAAAAAGCTGGCCGAATAAGGAGCCAACTTCTACATTCGAATAAGAAGCTGGCCGAATAAGGAGCCAACTTCTGCATTCGAATAAGAAGCTGGCCGAATAAGGAGCCAACTTCTGCATTCGAATAAGAAGCTGGCCGAATAAGGAGCCAACTTCTGCATTCGAATAAGAAGCTGGCCGAATAAGGAGCCAACTTCTACATTCGAATAAGAAGCTGGCCGAATAAGGAGCCAACTTCTACATTCGAATAAGAAGCTGGCCGAATAAGGAGCTAACTTCTGCATTCGAATAAGAAGCTGGCCAAATAAGGAGCCAACTTCTGCATTCGAATAAGAAGCTGGCCCAATAAGGAGCTAACTTCTGCATTTGAATAAGAAGCTGGCCGAATAAGGAGCCAACTTCTGCATTCGAATAAGAAGCTGGCCGAATAAGGAGCCAACTTCAGCATTCGAATAAGAAGCTGGCCGAATAAGGAGCCAACTTCAGCATTCGAATAAGAAGCTGGCCGAATAAGGAGCCAACTTCAGCATTCGAATAAGAAGCTGGCCGAATAAGGAGCCAACTTCAGCATTCGAATAAGAAGCTGGCCGAATAAGAAGCCAACTTCAGCATTCGAATAAGAAGCTGGCCAAATAAGGAGCCAACTTCTGCATTCGAATAAGAAGCTGGCCGAATAAGGAGCTAACTTCTGCATTTGAATAAGAAGCTGGCCGAATAAGGAGCCAACTTCTGCATTCGAATAAGAAGCTGGCCGAATAAGGAGCCAACTTCAGCATTCGAATAAGAAGCTGGCCGAATAAGGAGCCAACTTCTGCATTCGAATAAGAAGCTGGCCGAATAAGGAGCCAACTTCTGCATTCGAATAAGAAGCTGGCCGAATAAGGAGCCAACTTCTACATTCGAATAAGAAGCTGGCCGAATAAGGAGCCAACTTCTACATTCGAATAAGAAGCTGGCCGAATAAGGAGCCAACTTCAGCATTCGAATAAGAAGCTGGCCGAATAAGGAGCTAACTTCTGCATTCGAATAAGAAGCTGGCCGAATAAGGAGCCAACTTCTACATTCGAATAAGAAGCTGGCCGAATAAGGAGCCAACTTCAGCATTCGAATAAGAAGCTGGCCGAATAAGGAGCCAACTTCTGCATTCGAATAAGAAGCTGGCCGAATAAGGAGCCAACTTCAGCATTCAAATAAGAAGCTGGCCGAATAAGGAGCCAACTTCTGCATTTGAATAAGAAGCTGGCCGAATAAGGAGCCAACTTCTACATTCGAATAAGAAGCTGGCCGAATAAGGAGCCAACTTCTGCATTTGAATAAGAAGCTGGCCGAATAAGGAGCCAACTTCTGCATTCGAATAAGAAGCTGGCCGAATAAGGAGCTAACTTCAACATTTGAATAAGAAGCTGGCCGAATAAGGAGCCAACTTCAGCATTCGAATAAGAAGCTGGCCAAATAAGGAGCCAACTTCTGCATTCGAATAAGAAGCTGGCCGAATAAGGAGCCAACTTCAGCATTCGAATAAGAAGCTGGCCGAATAAGGAGCCAACTTCTGCATTCGAATAAGAAGCTGGCCAAATAAGGAGCCAACTTCTGCATTTGAATAAGAAGCTGGCTGAATAAGGAGCCAACTTCTACATTCGAATAAGAAGCTGGCCGAATAAGGAGCCAACTTCTACATTCCAATAAGAAGCTGGCCGAATAAGGAGCCAACTTCAGCATTCGAATAAGAAGCTGGCCGAATAAGGAGCCAACTTCTGCATTCGAATAAGAAGCTGGCCAAATAAGGAGCCAACTTCTACATTCGAATAAGAAGCTGGCCGAATAAGGAGCCAACTTCAGCATTCGAATAAGAAGCTGGCCGAATAAGGAGCCAACTTCTACATTCGAATAAGAAGCTGGCCGAATAAGAAGCCAACTTCAGCATTTGAATAAGAAGCTGGCTGAATAAGAAGCCAACTTCAGCATTTGAATAAGAAGCTGGCAGAATAAGGAGCCAACTTCTGCATTCGAATAAGAAGCTGGCTGAATAAGGAGCCAACTTCTGCATTCGAATAAGAAGCTGGCCGAATAAGGAGCCAACTTCTGCATTCGAATAAGAAGCTGGCCGAATAAGGAGCCAACTTCTACATTCGAATAAGAAGCTGGCCGAATAAGAAGCCAACTTCAGCATTTGAATAAGAAGCTGGCTGAATAAGGAGCCAACTTCAGCATTCGAATAAGAAGCTGGCCGAATAAGGAGCCAACTTCAGCATTTGAATAAGAAGCTGGCCGAATAAGGAGCCAACTTCATCATTCGAATAAGAAGCTGGCCGAATAAGGAGCCAACTTCAGCATTCGAATAAGAAGCTGGCAGAATAAGGATCCTACTTCAGCATTCGAATAAGAAGCTGGCTGAATAAGGAGCCAACTTCTGCATTCGAATAAGAAGCTGGCCGAATAAGGAGCCAACTTCAGCATTCGAATAAGAAGCTGGCCGAATAAGGAGCCAACTTCAGCATTTGAATAAGAAGCTGGCCGAATAAGGAGCCAACTTCTGCATTCGAATAAGAAGCTGGCCGAATAAGGAGCCAACTTCAGCATTCGAATAAGAAGCTGGCCGAATAAGGAGCCAACTTCAGCATTCGAATAAGAAGCTGGCCGAATAAGGAGCCAACTTCAGCATTCGAATAAGAAGCTGGCCGAATAAGGAGCCAACTTCTGCATTCGAATAAGAAGCTGGCCGAATAAGGAGCTAACTTCTGCATTCGAATAAGAAGCTGGCCGAATAAGGAGCCAACTTCAGCATTTGAATAAGAAGCTGGCCAAATAAGGAGCCAACTTCAGCATTTGAATAAGAAGCTGGCCGAATAAGGAGCCAACTTCAGCATTCGAATAAGAAGCTGGCCGAATAAGGAGCCAACTTCAGCATTCGAATAAGAAGCTGGCCGAATAAGGAGCCAACTTCTGCATTTGAATAAGAAGCTGGCCGAATAAGGAGCCAACTTCTGCATTCGAATAAGAAGCTGGCCGAATAAGGAGCCAACTTCAGCATTCGAATAAGGAGCTGGCCGAATAAGGAGCCAACTTCAGCATTCGAATAAGAAGCTGGCCGAATAAGGAGCCAACTTCAGCATTCGAATAAGAAGCTGGCCGAATAAGGAGCCAACTTCTGCATTCGAATAAGAAGCTGGCCGAATAAGGAGCCAACTTCAGCATTCGAATAAGAAGCTGGCCGAATAAGGAGCCAACTTCAGCATTCGAATAAGAAGCTGACCGAATAAGGAGCTAACTTCAGCATTTGAATAAGAAGCTGGCCGAATAGGGAGCCAACTTCAGCATTCGAATAAGAAGCTGGCCGAATAAGGAGCCAACTTCTACATTCGAATAAGAAGCTGGCCGAATAGGGAGCCAACTTCAGCATTCGAATAAGAAGCTGGCCGAATAAGGAGCCAACTTCTGCATTTGAATAAGAAGCTGGCCGAATAAGGAGCCAACTTCTACATTCGAATAAGAAGCTGGCCGAATAAGGAGCCAACTTCTACATTCGAATAAGAAGCTGGCCGAATAGGGAGCTAACTTCTACATTCGAATAAGAAGCTGGCCGAATAGGGAGCTAACTTCAGCATTCGAATAAGAAGCTGGCCGAATAAGGAGCCAACTTCAGCATTCGAATAAGAAGCTGGCCGAATAAGGAGCCAACTTCTGCATTCGAATAAGAAGCTGGCCGAATAAGGAGCCAACTTCTACATTCGAATAAGAAGCTGGCAGAATAGGGAGCCAACTTCTGCATTCGAATAAGAAGCTGGCCGAATAAGGAGCCAACTTCAGCATTCGAATAAGAAGCTGGCCGAATAAGGAGCCAACTTCTACATTCGAATAAGAAGCTGGCCGAATAGGGAGCTAACTTCAGCATTCGAATAAGAAGCTGGCCGAATAAGGAGCCAACTTCAGCATTCGAATAAGAAGCTGGCCGAATAAGGAGCCAACTTCTGCATTCGAATAAGAAGCTGGCCGAACAAGGAGCTAACTTCTGCATTCGAATAAGAAGCTGGCCGAATAAGGAGCTAACTTCTGCATTCGAATAAGAAGCTGGCCGAATAAGGAGCCAACTTCAGCATTCGAATAAGAAGCTGGCCGAATAAGGAGCCAACTTCAGCATTCGAATAAGAAGCTGGCCGAATAAGGAGCCAACTTCTGCATTCGAATAAGAAGCTGGTCGAATAAGGAGCCAACTTCTACATTCGAATAAGAAGCTGGCCGAATAAGGAGCCAACTTCAGCATTCGAATAAGAAGCTGGCCGAATAAGGAGCCAACTTCTGCATTCGAATAAGAAGCTGGCCGAATAAGGAGCCAACTTCTGCATTCGAATAAGAAGCTGGCCGAATAAGGAGCCAACTTCTACATTCGAATAAGAAGCTGGCCGAATAAGGAGCCAACTTCTACATTCGAATAAGAAGCTGGCCGAATAAGGAGCCAACTTCAGCATTCGAATAAGAAGCTGGCCAAATAAGGAGCCAACTTCTGCATTCGAATAAGAAGCTGGCCAAATAAGGAGCCAACTTCTACATTCGAATAAGAAGCTGGCCGAATAAGGAGCTAACTTCTGCATTCGAATAAGAAGCTGGCCGAATAAGGAGCCAACTTCTACATTCGAATAAGAAGCTGGCCGAATAAGGAGCCAACTTCAGCATTCGAATAAGAAGCTGGCCGAATAAGGAGCCAACTTCTGCATTCGAATAAGAAGCTGGCCGAATAAGGAGCCAACTTCTGCATTCGAATAAGAAGCTGGCCGAATAAGGAGCCAACTTCTACATTCGAATAAGAAGCTGGCCGAATAAGGAGCCAACTTCTACATTCGAATAAGAAGCTGGCCGAATAAGGAGCCAACTTCAGCATTCGAATAAGAAGCTGGCCGAATAAGGAGCCAACTTCAGCATTCGAATAAGAAGCTGGCCGAATAAGGAGCCAACTTCTGCATTCGAATAAGAAGCTGGCCGAATAAGGAGCCAACTTCAGCATTCGAATAAGAAGCTGGCCGAATAAGGAGCTAACTTCAGCATTCGAATAAGAAGCTGGCCGAATAAGGAGCTAACTTCAACATTTGAATAAGAAGCTGGCCGAATAAGGAGCTAACTTCAGCATTCGAATAAGAAGCTGGCCGAATAAGGAGCTAACTTCAACATTTGAATAAGAAGCTGGCCGAATAAGGAGCTAACTTCAGCATTCGAATAAGAAGCTGGCCGAATAAGGAGCTAACTTCAGCATTTGAATAAGAAGCTGGCCGAATAAGGAGCCAACTTCAGCATTCGAATAAGAAGCTGGCCGAATAAGGAGCCAACTTCTGCATTCGAATAAGAAGCTGGCCGAATAAGGAGTCAACTTCAGCATTCGAATAAGAAGCTGGCCGAATAAGGAGCCAACTTCTGCATTCGAATAAGAAGCTGGCCGAATAAGGAGCCAACTTCTGCATTCGAATAAGAAGCTGGCCGAATAAGGAGCCAACTTCAGCATTCGAATAAGAAGCTGGCCGAATAAGGAGCTAACTTCTGCATTTGAATAAGAAGCTGGCCGAATAAGGAGCCAACTTCAGCATTCGAATAAGAAGCTGGCCGAATAAGGAGCCAACTTCTGCATTCGAATAAGAAGCTGGCCGAATAAGGAGCTAACTTCAGCATTTGAATAAGAAGCTGGCCGAATAAGGAGCCAACTTCAGCATTTGAATAAGAAGCTGGCCGAATAAGGAGCCAACTTCTGCATTCGAATAAGAAGCTGGCCGAATAAGGAGCCAACTTCAGCATTCGAATAAGAAGCTGGTCGAATAAGGAGCCAACTTCAGCATTCGAATAAGAAGCTGGCCGAATAAGGAGCCAACTTCTGCATTCGAATAAGAAGCTGGCCGAATAAGGAGCCAACTTCTACATTCGAATAAGAAGCTGGCCGAATAAGGAGCCAACTTCAGCATTCGAATAAGAAGCTGGCCGAATAAGGAGCCAACTTCTGCATTCGAATAAGAAGCTGGCCGAATAAGGAGCCAACTTCTGCATTCGAATAAGAAGCTGGCCAAATAAGGAGCCAACTTCTACATTCGAATAAGAAGCTGGCCGAATAAGGAGCTAACTTCTGCATTCGAATAAGAAGCTGGCCGAATAAGGAGCCAACTTCTGCATTCGAATAAGAAGCTGGCCGAATAAGGAGCTAACTTCTGCATTTGAATAAGAAGCTGGCCGAATAAGGAGCCAACTTCAGCATTCGAATAAGAAGCTGGCCGAATAAGGAGCCAACTTCTGCATTCGAATAAGAAGCTGGCCGAATAAGGAGCTAACTTCAGCATTTGAATAAGAAGCTGGCCGAATAAGGAGCCAACTTCTGCATTTGAATAAGAAGCTGGCCGAATAAGGAGCTAACTTCTGCATTCGAATAAGAAGCTGGCCAAATAAGGAGCCAACTTCTGCATTCGAATAAGAAGCTGGCCGAATAAGGAGCCAACTTCTACATTCGAATAAGAAGCTGGCCGAATAAGGAGCTAACTTCTGCATTCGAATAAGAAGCTGGCCGAATAAGGAGCCAACTTCAGCATTCGAATAAGAAGCTGGCCGAATAAGGAGCCAACTTCAGCATTCGAATAAGAAGCTGGCCGAATAAGGAGCCAACTTCAGCATTCGAATAAGAAGCTGGCCGAATAAGGAGCCAACTTCAGCATTCGAATAAGAAGCTGGCCGAATAAGGAGCCAACTTCTACATTCGAATAAGAAGCTGGCCGAATAAGGAGCCAACTTCTACATTCGAATAAGAAGCTGGCCGAATAAGGAGCCAACTTCTACATTCGAATAAGAAGCTGGCCGAATAAGGAGCCAACTTCTACATTCGAATAAGAAGCTGGCCGAATAAGGAGCCAACTTCAGCATTCGAATAAGAAGCTGGCCGAATAAGGAGCCAACTTCAGCATTCGAATAAGAAGCTGGCCGAATAAGGAGCCAACTTCTGCATTTGAATAAGAAGCTGGCCGAATAAGGAGCCAACTTCAGCATTCGAATAAGAAGCTGGCCGAATAAGGAGCCAACTTCAGCATTCGAATAAGAAGCTGGCCGAATAAGAAGCCAACTTCAGCATTCGAATAAGAAGCTGGCCAAATAAGGAGCCAACTTCTGCATTCGAATAAGAAGCTGGCCGAATAAGGAGCTAACTTCTGCATTTGAATAAGAAGCTGGCCGAATAAGGAGCCAACTTCTGCATTCGAATAAGAAGCTGGCCGAATAAGGAGCCAACTTCAGCATTCGAATAAGAAGCTGGCCGAATAAGGAGCCAACTTCTGCATTCGAATAAGAAGCTGGCCGAATAAGGAGCCAACTTCTGCATTCGAATAAGAAGCTGGCCGAATAAGGAGCCAACTTCTACATTCGAATAAGAAGCTGGCCGAATAAGGAGCCAACTTCAGCATTCGAATAAGAAGCTGGCCGAATAAGGAGCTAACTTCTGCATTCGAATAAGAAGCTGGCCGAATAAGGAGCCAACTTCTACATTCGAATAAGAAGCTGGCCGAATAAGGAGCCAACTTCAGCATTCGAATAAGAAGCTGGCCGAATAAGGAGCCAACTTCTGCATTCGAATAAGAAGCTGGCCGAATAAGGAGCCAACTTCAGCATTCAAATAAGAAGCTGGCCGAATAAGGAGCTAACTTCAGCATTCGAATAAGAAGCTGGCCGAATAAGGAGCCAACTTCTGCATTTGAATAAGAAGCTGGCCGAATAAGGAGCCAACTTCTGCATTCGAATAAGAAGCTGGCCGAATAAGGAGCTAACTTCAACATTTGAATAAGAAGCTGGCCGAATAAGGAGCCAACTTCAGCATTCGAATAAGAAGCTGGCCGAATAAGGAGCCAACTTCTGCATTCGAATAAGAAGCTGGCCAAATAAGGAGCCAACTTCTGCATTCGAATAAGAAGCTGGCCGAATAAGGAGCCAACTTCAGCATTCGAATAAGAAGCTGGCCGAATAAGGAGCCAACTTCTGCATTCGAATAAGAAGCTGGCCAAATAAGGAGCCAACTTCTGCATTTGAATAAGAAGCTGGCTGAATAAGGAGCCAACTTCTACATTCGAATAAGAAGCTGGCCGAATAAGGAGCCAACTTCTACATTCCAATAAGAAGCTGGCCGAATAAGGAGCCAACTTCAGCATTCGAATAAGAAGCTGGCCGAATAAGAAGCCAACTTCAGCATTTGAATAAGAAGCTGGCAGAATAAGGAGCCAACTTCAGCATTTGAATAAGAAGCTGGCAGAATAAGGAGCCAACTTCTGCATTCGAATAAGAAGCTGGCTGAATAAGGAGCTAACTTCTGCATTCGAATAAGAAGCTGGCCGAATAAGGAGCCAACTTCTACATTCGAATAAGAAGCTGGCCGAATAAGAAGCCAACTTCAGCATTTGAATAAGAAGCTGGCTGAATAAGGAGCCAACTTCAGCATTCGAATAAGAAGCTGGCCGAATAAGGAGCCAACTTCAGCATTTGAATAAGAAGCTGGCCGAATAAGGAGCCAACTTCATCATTCGAATAAGAAGCTGGCCGAATAAGGAGCCAACTTCAGCATTCGAATAAGAAGCTGGCAGAATAAGGATCCTACTTCAGCATTCGAATAAGAAGCTGGCTGAATAAGGAGCCAACTTCTGCATTCGAATAAGAAGCTGGCCGAATAAGGAGCCAACTTCAGCATTCGAATAAGAAGCTGGCCGAATAAGGAGCCAACTTCAGCATTTGAATAAGAAGCTGGCCGAATAAGGAGCCAACTTCTGCATTCGAATAAGAAGCTGGCCGAATAAGGAGCCAACTTCAGCATTCGAATAAGAAGCTGGCCGAATAAGGAGCCAACTTCAGCATTCGAATAAGAAGCTGGCCGAATAAGGAGCCAACTTCAGCATTCGAATAAGAAGCTGGCCGAATAAGGAGCCAACTTCTGCATTCGAATAAGAAGCTGGCCGAATAAGGAGCTAACTTCTGCATTCGAATAAGAAGCTGGCCGAATAAGGAGCCAACTTCAGCATTCGAATAAGAAGCTGGCCGAATAAGGAGCCAACTTTTACATTCGAATAAGAAGCTGGCCGAATAAGGAGCCAACTTCAGCATTCGAATAAGAAGCTGGCCGAATAAGGAGCCAACTTCTGCATTCGAATAAGAAGCTGGCCGAATAAGGAGCCAACTTCAGCATTCAAATAAGAAGCTGGCCGAATAAGGAGCTAACTTCAGCATTCGAATAAGAAGCTGGCCGAATAAGGAGCCAACTTCTGCATTTGAATAAGAAGCTGGCCGAATAAGGAGCCAACTTCTGCATTCGAATAAGAAGCTGGCCGAATAAGGAGCCAACTTCTACATTCGAATAAGAAGCTGGCCGAATAAGAAGCCAACTTCTGCATTCGAATAAGAAGCTGGCCGAATAAGGAGCCAACTTCAGCATTCGAATAAGAAGCTGGCCGAATAAGGAGCCAACTTCTGCATTCGAATAAGAAGCTGGCCAAATAAGGAGCCAACTTCTGCATTTGAATAAGAAGCTGGCTGAATAAGGAGCCAACTTCTACATTCGAATAAGAAGCTGGCCGAATAAGGAGCCAACTTCTACATTCCAATAAGAAGCTGGCCGAATAAGGAGCCAACTTCAGCATTCGAATAAGAAGCTGGCCGAATAAGGAGCCAACTTCTGCATTCGAATAAGAATCTGGCCAAATAAGGAGCCAACTTCAGCATTCGAATAAGAAGCTGGCCGAATAAGGAGCCAACTTCTACATTCGAATAAGAAGCTGGCCGAATAAGAAGCCAACTTCAGCATTTGAATAAGAAGCTGGCTGAATAAGAAGCCAACTTCAGCATTTGAATAAGAAGCTGGCAGAATAAGGAGCCAACTTCTGCATTCGAATAAGAAGCTGGCCGAATAAGGAGCCAACTTCTGCATTCGAATAAGAAGCTGGCCGAATAAGGAGCCAACTTCTACATTCGAATAAGAAGCTGGCCGAATAAGGAGCCAACTTCAGCATTCAAATAAGAAGCTGGCCGAATAAGGAGCCAACTTCAGCATTCGAATAAGAAGCTGGCCGAATAAGGAGCCAACTTCAGCATTTGAATAAGAAGCTGGCTGAATAAGGAGCCAACTTCAGCATTCGAATAAGAAGCTGGCCGAATAAGGAGCCAACTTCAGCATTTGAATAAGAAGCTGGCCGAATAAGGAGCCAACTTCATCATTCGAATAAGAAGCTGGCCGAATAAGGAGCCAACTTCAGCATTCGAATAAGAAGCTGGCAGAATAAGGATCCTACTTCAGCATTCGAATAAGAAGCTGGCTGAATAAGGAGCCAACTTCTGCATTCGAATAAGAAGCTGGCCGAATAAGGAGCCAACTTCAGCATTCGAATAAGAAGCTGGCCGAATAAGGAGCCAACTTCAGCATTTGAATAAGAAGCTGGCCGAATAAGGAGCCAACTTCTGCATTTGAATAAGAAGCTGGCCGAATAAGGAGCCAACTTCAGCATTCGAATAAGAAGCTGGCCGAATAAGGAGCCAACTTCAGCATTCGAATAAGAAGCTGGCCGAATAAGGAGCCAACTTCAGCATTCGAATAAGAAGCTGGCCGAATAAGGAGCCAACTTCTGCATTCGAATAAGAAGCTGGCCGAATAAGGAGCTAACTTCTGCATTCGAATAAGAAGCTGGCCGAATAAGGAGCCAACTTCAGCATTCGAATAAGAAGCTGGCCGAATAAGGAGCCAACTTCAGCATTCGAATAAGAAGCTGGCCGAATAAGGAGCCAACTTCAGCATTCGAATAAGAAGCTGGCCGAATAAGGAGCCAACTTCTGCATTCGAATAAGAAGCTGGCCGAATAAGGAGCCAACTTCTGCATTCGAATAAGAAGCTGGCCGAATAAGGAGCCAACTTCAGCATTCGAATAAGGAGCTGGCCGAATAAGGAGCCAACTTCAGTATTCGAATAAGAAGCTGGCCGAATAAGGAGCCAACTTCAGCATTCGAATAAGAAGCTGGCCGAATAAGGAGCCAACTTCTGCATTCGAATAAGAAGCTGGCCGAATAAGGAGCCAACTTCAGCATTCGAATAAGAAGCTGGCCGAATAAGGAGCCAACTTCAGCATTCGAATAAGAAGCTGACCGAATAAGGAGCTAACTTCAGCATTTGAATAAGAAGCTGGCCGAATAAGGAGCCAACTTCTACATTCGAATAAGAAGCTGGCCGAATAAGGAGCCAACTTCAGCATTCGAATAAGAAGCTGGCCGAATAAGGAGCCAACTTCTGCATTCGAATAAGAAGCTGGCCGAATAAGGAGCCAACTTCAGCATTCAAATAAGAAGCTGGCCGAATAAGGAGCTAACTTCAGCATTCGAATAAGAAGCTGGCCGAATAAGGAGCCAACTTCTGCATTTGAATAAGAAGCTGGCCGAATAAGGAGCCAACTTCTGCATTCGAATAAGAAGCTGGCCGAATAAGGAGCTAACTTCAACATTCGAATAAGAAGCTGGCCGAATAAGGAGCCAACTTCAGCATTCGAATAAGAAGCTGGCCGAATAAGGAGCCAACTTCTGCATTCGAATAAGAAGCTGGCCGAATAAGGAGCCAACTTCAGCATTCGAATAAGAAGCTGGCCGAATAAGGAGCCAACTTCTGCATTCGAATAAGAAGCTGGCCAAATAAGGAGCCAACTTCTGCATTTGAATAAGAAGCTGGCTGAATAAGGAGCCAACTTCTACATTCGAATAAGAAGCTGGCCGAATAAGGAGCCAACTTCTACATTCCAATAAGAAGCTGGCCGAATAAGGAGCCAACTTCAGCATTCGAATAAGAAGCTGGCCGAATAAGGAGCCAACTTCTGCATTCGAATAAGAAGCTGGCCGAATAAGGAGCCAACTTCTGCATTCGAATAAGAAGCTGGCCGAATAAGGAGCCAACTTCTGCATTCGAATAAGAAGCTGGCCGAATAAGGAGCCAACTTCAGCATTCGAATAAGAAGCTGGCCAAATAAGGAGCCAACTTCTACATTCGAATAAGAAGCTGGCCGAATAAGGAGCCAACTTCAGCATTCGAATAAGAAGCTGGCCGAATAAGGAGCCAACTTCTACATTCGAATAAGAAGCTGGCCGAATAAGGAGCCAACTTCTGCATTCGAATAAGAAGCTGGCCGAATAAGGAGCTAACTTCTGCATTCGAATAAGAAGCTGGCCGAATAAGGAGCCAACTTCTACATTCGAATAAGAAGCTGGCCGAATAAGGAGCCAACTTCTGCATTTGAATAAGAAGCTGGCCGAATAAGGAGCCAACTTCTACATTCGAATAAGAAGCTGGCCGAATAAGGAGCCAACTTCAGCATTTGAATAAGAAGCTGGCCGAATAAGGAGCCCACTTCTGCATTCGAATAAGAAGCTGGCCGAATAAGGAGCCAACTTCTGCATTTGAATAAGAAGCTGGCCGAATAAGGAGCCAACTTCTACATTCGAATAAGAAGCTGGCCGAATAAGGAGCCAACTTCTGCATTCGAATAAGAAGCTGGCCGAATAAGGAGCCAACTTCTGCATTCGAATAAGAAGCTGGCCAAATAAGGAGCCAACTTCTGCATTCGAATAAGAAGCTGGCCGAATAAGGAGCCAACTTCAGCATTCGAATAAGAAGCTGGCCAAATAAGGAGCCAACTTCTGCATTCGAATAAGAAGCTGGCCAAATAAGGAGCCAACTTCTACATTCGAATAAGAAGCTGGCCGAATAAGGAGCCAACTTCTGCATTCGAATAAGAAGCTGGCCGAATAAGGAGCCAACTTCTACATTCGAATAAGAAGCTGGCCGAATAAGGAGCCAACTTCTACATTCGAATAAGAAGCTGGCCGAATAAGGAGCCAACTTCTGCATTCGAATAAGAAGCTGGCCGAATAAGGAGCCAACTTCTACATTCGAATAAGAAGCTGGCTGAATAAGGAGCCAACTTCTACATTCGAATAAGAAGCTGGCCGAATAAGGAGCCAACTTCTACATTCGAATAAGAAGCTGGCCGAATAAGGAGCCAACTTCTACATTCGAATAAGAAGCTGGCCGAATAAGGAGCCAACTTCTACATTCGAATAAGAAGCTAGCCGAATAAGGAGCCAACTTCAGCATTCGAATAAGAAGCTGGCCGAATAAGGAGCCAACTTCTGCATTCGAATAAGAAACTGGCCGAATAAGGAGCCCACTTCTGCATTCGAATAAGAAGCTGGCCGAATAAGGAGCCAACTTCTACATTTGAATAAGAAGCTGTCCGAATAAGGAGCCAACTTCTGCATTTGAATAAGAAGCTGGCCGAATAAGGAGCCAACTTCTGCATTTGAATAAGAAGCTGGCCGAATAAGGAGCCCACTTCTGCATTCGAATAAGAAGCTGGCCGAATAAGGAGCCAACTTCTACATTTGAATAAGAAGCTGTCCGAATAAGGAGCCAACTTCTGCATTCGAATAAGAAGCTGGCCGAATAAGGAGCCCACTTCTGCATTCGAATAAGAAGCTGGCCGAATAAGGAGCCAACTTCTACATTTGAATAAGAAGCTGTCCGAATAAGGAGCCAACTTCTGCATTCGAATAAGAAGCTGGCCGAATAAGGAGCCAACTTCTGCATTTGAATAAGAAGCTGGCCGAATAAGGAGCCCACTTCTGCATTCGAATAAGAAGCTGGCCGAATAAGGAGCCAACTTCTGCATTTGAATAAGAAGCTGGCCGAATAAGGAGCCAACTTCAGCATTCGAATAAGAAGCTGGCAGAATAAGGAGCCAACTTCTGCATTCCAATAAAAAGCTGGCCGAATAAGGAGCCAACTTCTACATTCGAATAAGAAGCTGGCCGAATAAGGAGCCAACTTCTGCATTCGAATAAGAAGCTGGCCGAATAAGGAGCCAACTTCTGCATTTGAATAAGAAGCTGGCCGAATAAGGAGCCCACTTCTGCATTCGAATAAGAAGCTGGCCGAATAAGGAGCCAACTTCTGCATTCGAATAAGAAGCTGGCCGAATAAGGAGCCAACTTCAGCATTCGAATAAGAAGCTGGCAGAATAAGGAGCCAACTTCTGCATTCCAATAAAAAGCTGGCCGAATAAGGAGCCAACTTCTACATTCGAATAAGAAGCTGGCCGAATAAGGAGCCAACTTCTGCATTCGAATAAGAAGCTGGCCGAATAAGGAGCCAACTTCTGCATTCGAATAAGAAGCTGGCCGAATAAGGAGCCAACTTCTGCATTCGAATAAGAAGCTGGCCGAATAAGGAGCCAACTTCTGCATTTGAATAAGAAGCTGGCCGAATAAGGAGCCAACTTCAGCATTTGAATAAGAAGCTGGCCGAATAAGGAGCCAACTTCAGCATTCGAATAAGAAGCTGGCCGAATAAGGAGCCAACTTCTGCATTTGAATAAGAAGCTGGCCGAATAAGGAGCCAACTTCAGCATTTGAATAAGAAGCTGGCCGAATAAGGAGCCAACTTCTGCATTCGAATAAGAAGCTGGCCGAATAAGGAGCCAACTTCTGCATTCGAATAAGAAGCTGGCCGAATAAGGAGCCAACTTCTGCATTCGAATAAGAAGCTGGCCGAATAAGGAGCTAACTTCTGCATTTGAATAAGAAGCTGGCCGAATAAGGAGCCAACTTCTGCATTCGAATAAGAAGCTGGCCGAATAAGGAGCCAACTTCTGCATTCGAATAAGAAGCTGGCCGAATAAGGAGCTAACTTCTGCATTCGAATAAGAAGCTGGCCGAATAAGGAGCCAACTTCTACATTCGAATAAGAAGCTGGCCGAATAAGGAGCCAACTTCTGCATTTGAATAAGAAGCTGGCCGAATAAGGAGCCAACTTCTACATTCGAATAAGAAGCTGGCCGAATAAGGAGCCAACTTCAGCATTTGAATAAGAAGCTGGCCGAATAAGGAGCCAACTTCTGCATTCGAATAAGAAGCTGGCCGAATAAGGAGCCAACTTCAGCATTCGAATAAGAAGCTGGCCGAATAAGGAGCCAACTTCAGCATTCGAATAAGAAGCTGGCCGAATAAGGAGCCAACTTCTGCATTCGAATAAGAAGCTGGCCGAATAAGGAGCCAACTTCAGCATTCGAATAAGAAGCTGGCCGAATAAGGAGCCAACTTCTACATTCGAATAAGAAGCTGGCCGAATAAGGAGCCAACTTCAGCATTCGAATAAGAAGCTGGCCGAATAAGGAGCCAACTTCAGCATTCGAATAAGAAGCTGGCCGAATAAGGAGCCAACTTCTGCATTCGAATAAGAAGCTGGCCGAATAAGGAGCCAACTTCAGCATTCGAATAAGAAGCTGGCCGAATAAGGAGCCAACTTCAGCATTCGAATAAGAAGCTGGCCGAATAAGGAGCCAACTTCAGCATTCGAATAAGAAGCTGGCCGAATAAGGAGCCAACTTCAGCATTCGAATAAGAAGCTGGCCGAATAAGGAGCCAACTTCTACATTCGAATAAGAAGCTGGCCGAATAAGGAGCCAACTTCAGCATTCGAATAAGAAGCTGGCCGAATAAGGAGCCAACTTCAGCATTCGAATAAGAAGCTGGCCGAATAAGGAGCCAACTTCAGCATTCGAATAAGAAGCTGGCCGAATAAGGAGCCAACTTCAGCATTCGAATAAGAAGCTGGCCGAATAAGGAGCCAACTTCTGCATTCGAATAAGAAGCTGGCCGAATAAGGAGCCAACTTCTACATTCGAATAAGAAGCTGGCCGAATAAGGAGCCAACTTCAGCATTTGAATAAGAAGCTGGCCGAATAAGGAGCCAACTTCTGCATTCGAATAAGAAGCTGGCCGAATAAGGAGCCAACTTCAGCATTCGAATAAGAAGCTGGCCGAATAAGGAGCCAACTTCAGCATTCGAATAAGAAGCTGGCCGAATAAGGAGCCAACTTCTGCATTCGAATAAGAAGCTGGCCGAATAAGGAGCCAACTTCAGCATTCGAATAAGAAGCTGGCCGAATAAGGAGCCAACTTCTACATTCGAATAAGAAGCTGGCCGAATAAGGAGCCAACTTCAGCATTCGAATAAGAAGCTGGCCGAATAAGGAGCCAACTTCAGCATTCGAATAAGAAGCTGGCCGAATAAGGAGCCAACTTCAGCATTCGAATAAGAAGCTGGCCGAATAAGGAGCCAACTTCAGCATTCGAATAAGAAGCTGGCCGAATAAGGAGCCAACTTCAGCATTCGAATAAGAAGCTGGCCGAATAAGGAGCCAACTTCAGCATTCGAATAAGAAGCTGGCCGAATAAGGAGCCAACTTCTGCATTCGAATAAGAAGCTGGCCGAATAAGGAGCCAACTTCTACATTCGAATAAGAAGCTGGCCGAATAAGGAGCCAACTTCTACATTCGAATAAGAAGCTGGCCGAATAAGAAGCTAACTTCAGCATTCGAATAAGAAGCTGGCCGAATAAGGAGCCAACTTCTACATTCGAATAAGAAGCTGGCCGAATAAGAAGCTAACTTCAGCATTCGAATAAGAAGCTGGCCGAATAAGGAGCCAACTTCAGCATTCGAATAAGAAGCTGGCCGAATAAGGAGCCAACTTCAGCATTCGAATAAGAAGCTGGCCGAATAAGGAGCCAACTTCAGCATTCGAATAAGAAGCTGGCCGAATAAGGAGCCAACTTCTGCATTCGAATAAGAAGCTGGCCGAATAAGGAGCCAACTTCTACATTCGAATAAGAAGCTGGCCGAATAAGGAGCCAACTTCTACATTCGAATAAGAAGCTGGCCGAATAAGAAGCTAACTTCAGCATTCGAATAAGAAGCTGGCCGAATAAGGAGCCAACTTCTACATTCGAATAAGAAGCTGGCCGAATAAGAAGCTAACTTCAGCATTCGAATAAGAAGCTGGCCGAATAAGGAGCCAACTTCTACATTCGAATAAGAAGCTGGCCGAATAAGGAGCCAACTTCTACATTCGAATAAGAAGCTGGCCGAATAAGGAGCCAACTTCTACATTCGAATAAGAAGCTGGCCGAATAAGAAGCTAACTTCAGCATTCGAATAAGAAGCTGGCCGAATAAGGAGCCAACTTCAGCATTCGAATAAGAAGCTGGCCGAATAAGGAGCCAACTTCAGCATTCGAATAAGAAGCTGGCCAAATAAGGAGCCAACTTCAGCCTTATTCCTCATTGGGCGACCCCTCCATAGGCTCCTCCCCTCTTCCCTCCATCATGAATGCTGCTGCCAAACTCATCTACCTTACCAACCACTCAGTGTCTGCCACCCCTCTCCGCCAATCCCTCCACTGGCTTCCCATCGCCCAGCAAATTAAATTCAAAATACAACATACAAAGCCATTCATAACTCTGCCCTGAGGTACATCACCAATCTTGTCTCCAAATATCACCCAAACCGTCCTCTCAAGATCTCCTGCTCTCTACCTCCCTTGTCTTCACCTCCCATGCTCATCTCCAGAGCCTCTCCCATCCCATGGATCTCCCTACCCCAATCTGTCTGGCTATCTCCTACTCTGGCTGCCTTCAGGTGAGCCCTAAAAACTCACCTTTTCAGGGAAGCCTATCACGCCTCCAACTAATCTTCTACCACTTCCCTCATCTCATTCCCCACAGATACGACCTTTTGTACCACCTGTCCCACCCTAGTAGATTGTAAGCTCTTCTGAGCAGAGCCCTCTTTACCCTCTTTTATTTTATTGTCTCCCTTTCATATTGGCGCTATATAAATCCTGTATAAGAATAATCTACGTTTCCACACTATACATGTGTGTGTGTTATCATCTGCTGGAGATAAAAGACGTCACAGTGACTATGGAGGAAGAGGACGGACATGACGGGGGGGGGGGGGTTACTGGGTGTAAATAATAATAATAAGATCTTATTACCTCCTCTGCTGCCTCTTCCAGCAATGTCTCCTCTCTACTTCCTCCTGACTCACCTCTCACCCGGAACTTCCTGTCTGTGCCTGACATCACTTCCTGTCTTCCATAGAGACTTCCTGTCTGGGTAGAAGTGAGATCACCACCTTGTGTAGCTCAGAGGAACTGCAATCTCAAGAAACATTTCATATTGTGAACAGGGATGAGCCGAACACCCCCCTGTTCGGTTCACACCAGAACCTGCGAACAGACAGAATGTTTGCTTGAACTTTAGAACCCTATTAAATACAATGGACTCGAACGTTCGAAATCTAAAGTGCTAATTATAAAGGCTAATATGCAAGTTATTGTCCTAAAAAGTGTTTGGGGACCGGGGTCCTGCCCCAGGGGACATGTATCAATGCAAAAAGAAGTTTTAAAAACGGCCGTTTTTTCGGGAGCAGTGATTTTAATAATGCTTAAAATGAAAAAATAAAAGTGAAATATTCCTTTAAATTTCGTACCTGGGGGGTGTGTATGATATGCATGTAAAGTGGCGCATGTTTCCCGTGCTTAGAACTGTCCCTGCACGAAGTGTCATTTCTGAAGGAAAAAAAGTAATTTAAAACTCACTCGCGGCTATTAATGAATTGTCGGCTTTTATCAATACATAGAAAAGTCATTGATAAAAAAAAAAAAAAAAAAAAGCGTGGGGGTTCCCCCAAATTCAATTACCAGGCCCTTTAGGTCTGGAATGGATATTAAGGGGAACCCCGCCGCAAATTTTTAAAAAAATGGTGTGGGGTTCCCCCTAAATATCCATACCAGGCCCTTCAGGTCTGGTATGGATTTCAAGGGGAACTCCACCCCAAATTTAAAAAAAAATGGCGTGGAGTCCCCCCAAAAATCCATACCAGACCCTTATCCGAGCACGCAACCTGGCCGGCCGCAGGGGAAGAAGGGGGGACGAGAGAGCGGCCCCCCCTCCCTCCTGAACCGTACCAGGCCACATGCCCTCAACATGGGGAGGATGTCCCCATGTTGATGGGGACAAGGGCCTCATCCCCACAACCCTTGCCCGGTGGTTGTGGGGGTCTGCGGGCGGGGGGGCTTATCGGAATCTGGAAGACTCCTTTAACAAAGGGGACCCCCAGATCCCGCCCCCCTATGTGAATTGGTAAGGGGTACATTGTACCCCTACCATTTCACGAAGAAAGCGTAAAAAAATGTAAAAAAAATCACACAAACACCTTGAAAAAGTCCTTTATTAAAAAAAAAAAAAAAAAAACATTCCAGCAATGAAATCCAGTGTCCCGCAGCGATCCGATGTCCAGCGCTGTCCATCATTGGTTTTGCCTGAGCGGACCTGATGGGGAACTTGCTCCGCAGTGTTTTAAATGTATAGACCCCGCCCCTTCTAAAGTTCCCCATCAGGTCCGCTCAGCGGGGTCTGACATACCGAGGGGGCGGACCTGATGGGGAACTTCCTTCACTGCGTAATATATGTATAGAGTCTATAGCAGTGAAGGGGTTTTTTAATTTGCGGCGGGGTTCCCCTTAATATCCATTCCAGACCTCAAGGGCCTGGTAATTTTTTTTTTTTTTTTTATCAATGACTTTTGAATGTATTGCCGGGAGCCGACAATTCATTAATAGCCGCGAGTGAGTTTTAAATGACTTTTTTTCCTTCAGAAATGACACTTTATGCAGGGACAGTTCTAAGCACGGGAAACATGCGCCACTTTACATGCATATCATACACACCCCCCCAGGTACGAAATATAAAGGAATATTTCACTTTTATTGTTTCACTTTAAGCATTATTAAAATCACTGCTCCCGAAAAAACGGCCGTTTAAAAAAAAAAAAAATTGCATTGATACATGTCCCCTGGGGCAGGACCCGGGTCCCCAAACACTTTTTAGGACAATAACTTGCATATAAGCCTTTATAATTAGCACTTTAGATTTCTCCCATAGACATTTCGAATTTGCCGGGAACACCCCAATTTGTTTGCTGTTCGGCGAACAGGCGAACAGGCAATGTTCGTGTCGAACATGAGTTCGACTCGAACTCGAAGCTCATCCCTAATTGTGAATACAGCCTTGTGCTGTGTGTGTGTGTACTGCATATCCTTATTAGGGATGAGCTCAGGCGTGTTCGCATGGAACACATGCAGAGCCTGCCAAGGAAGTCGGCACCGCGCTGCGCTAATCACAGGCAGGGAGACATTTCCCGATCTCTGCAGCTGAGCATCGGGACAATGTCTCCCTGCCTGTGATTAGCGCAGCGCGGTTCCGACGGTGCCAACTTCCTTGGCGGGCTCTGCATGTGTTCAATGCGAACACGCCTGAGCTCATCCCTAATCCTTATAGATGGGGGTCATCTCCACTCCCACCAAGGGGGAAATATATGTAGCAGGTACTTCTCCAGACTGATCTAATCTATATGGGAGAGCTGTCTGCAACAGCAGCGTGGGCTTCCCCCCCCCCTTTTCTCTTCACACAGACACTCAGAAATTGTTTGTAAACTCCATATTGGAAGTTGTCTGTGAACTCCCTATTGGAAGAACCTGAGGCAATCATCAGACAGCAGCAAAGGACTGTGGGGAAGGAGATAAAAAGCCAGAGGAACTAGGCCAGAGCCTCTTTTTGCCTGCACCCCTTCAGGAGAACATCTCCTGCGCTCCATGTGTGTGTGTAGAATCACGGCCTACCAAGGGGCACACAGTCTGCAGCTCCAGCCCAGAGGAACAGACTGTCCATGCTAAAGAAGGACACCCTGCAACAGCTCAAGGACTGAATGCCACTGCGACACACCTGCATCTAAGAACGATCGATCACTCAGGGGAGGAGCGCTGACTGTGTACAGGATTTGGTGAGGGGGCTTTGTCCAGGAACCTTTAGTGCTTTTCATAGAATAACACATCTAAATATTGTCCGCAGAGCTCTTATACATTGCTGGTGAAGATAAAACACAAAGCTTTGCTTCCAGGACATTGCCGCGGTTGTTCTTAAAGGAGACACACCACGGGTATTGAGTTTATTTCACTGGGTGGGTACTAGAGGTATCATAGGCCGGCCTGGGGGTTCCCCTTTAGCCACAGCACCCCACACACACCAAAAGTTATTGGGGAGTCTGTTTAATCTGTGCATATTGCTACTTATTGTTTTAGTGGTTGCACAGTGTTCCTAATTGTTTCTTTAAACTGTTTCAGACAAGTCCTGAGTGTCAAAGGAATTTCGGACCGACTCTCGTTACAAGTCAAGATGTTTTATTGCATATGCAGAGAAAATGGTTAAAGTATATTTGCGGCTTCAGAGATCCATTTTCTGCCTGTCATAGATTCACATTCTGCTTTTATAACCCTTAAACCTTCCCCTTTCCTGCTCGTAACGTCCTGACCATGTATAATTTCAACCTTTATTCTGACGTCAGCAGGAAAGAGGGAAATATCCTTTTTCAGCCTACACCTTATGACAGGATATTTCATACAATGGATACATAAATTATCTCATACAATGGACACATAAATTATTTCATGGTTCACAGCCCATGTTTGGCAGGTGTAAGCAAATTACAGTTTTACTATAAGTCAGCACATTTTTTGCACAAATAGAATATGGTCATATGACTTATTCCAGTAATTAGGACTATTAGAGCTATTCTGCATATTTATGTATAATAGAGTTATAAAACAAACATTTTAACTTTAGAAGACTAATATGCATCTTGATAGTTGACAGATAAAGTATAATTTTAAATTTATCTAACATTCCCTCCTCATTATACTTATAATGTCAATACTTCAAATATCCAGGTTCTTTATTTTACCAGGTATTATCATTTAGACAAATAGGTCTTTTGAAAGGACTGTAAGTTCATCTTCATTAGGTTCCGGGTATAGTTCAGTGTTCTGGAAAAACATAGTCTTTGTTAGTGATGTGTCAATCAGTCTTTGAAGAATTCCTCTAATACAAGGAATGCAGCAACATCCACACAGCGTAAGGACCGTGGCTGCCATGACAACAGAGATGAGCAAACCTTTTGCAAGATCACCCCATTTACCAAACCATTTTTCAAAGAGTCCTGTTAAGGGGTTCTCTACACCAGAGTTCTCAGTTAGTTCCTGGGATAACATTTGTAGGCCTTGCAAAGCCTTGGTGATACTTCCATCAGGTGCCGTATTATTTGGAATAAAAGTGCAGCAGAAGGTGCCGAACATTTTGCATACCCCGCCCCTTTCTGCCAGCAACATATCCAATGCTATACGGTTCTGCCACGCTGTCAAAGAGGTGGCGTCCAATTGTGCTGCTATACCTTTGATAGCATCTCTGGTGTAATTCACAAACCTCTGCTGGTTGTAGTAAATGTAGTTTATCCAGTCGACATTCTTATTGGGCTGTACCCATAGGAAGAGTGAGGTGAGTCCTGCTGTTACTTGATTCTGTGCTTTAAATTCATCCGGAACTCCTCGTGGAACACCTATTGAGTCTATATAAACCCGGTTGTCAAAGGATCCTTGGGGTGTTTCTCGCTTAAACCGTTTAAAATAGTGTTTACCTGGTAGTTTTATCAATTTGTTAGTCATAGGAACAATATAAAAGGGAAGCAACAGGCGGGTAAGGGCACAACTACCCTCCCATCTAGGTGGCAGTCTAGGTCTTAGTTTCATGTCCCCACACAGCCACCAAACATCAGCCAGTTGCTGTTTCTGTTCCTGAAACCATTTTAGTTGGTACTTAATGTCTGTAGTTGATGTTGTGGTCGCACAGTATTCAGGAGATAGGGTGCCAACCTTTGAACCATCCTTGTCTATGTTAGAGAAACAAGAAAAATGTCCTGGTAATGCTTGTACTGAAGGGGGTATACTTCGCATTTTAGTTTTAGGGTATCTCTTTTTCTCATTTGCACATTCAGACCCAGTAATATTTTCTGAAAACAGTCTTATTATGCAAGCTAAATCTGTTTCCTCTTCAGGGAGAGGAATATAATAAGGTTTACCATACAACATTTCATACGGTGTTAGGCCCTTAGCAGTAGGGGTAATTCTTGTACTTAACAATGCCATTGGCAAACACTGAACCCAGTTTTTTCCTGTTTCCTCCATCAATTTTCTTAGTTTACTCTTTAAGGTACCATTATGTCTTTCCACTGTGCCTGCAGATTGTGGGTGGTAGACACAGTGGTTTTTCAGGTCAATATTATACCATTTACCAATCTGTTGTATTGTTCGGTTCACAAAATGGGAGCCATTGTCACTGTAAATTACCGAGGGGATCCCTTGTCGTGGAATCACCTCTTTTGATTAGTACTTTGGCTACTGACTGCCCATCCGGGTGTGTCATAGGAAAAGCTTCCACCCACTTTGTAAACATATCAACAATAACCAGACAGTACTTTTTATTCTCACATTTGTTCAATTCAATAAAATCCATGCATATTGTGTGAAAGGGATAAGGGGGTTGTGGGAAATGACCTCGTAAGGGTCGTAGGGCACCTTGTGCATGGTATCTGTTACAAATCGGACATGTGAGACAAATTTTTTTTGAGTAGTTCGTAAATCCATATGTTGTGAATACCTTGTTGATCACCTGTACCATCCCTCCTTTTGAGGTATGGGCTTGCCCATGGCTCAATAATGCAGCATACCTAAATAATGATGTAGGTAAGATGGGTTTACCGTCTGTACCTGTATATACATCATTGACCAGTGTTGCCCCTTTTGATAACCACTTTTGTTTTTTACCTTCCGGTGATGCCTTCTGCATTTCTGATAACCATGTTTCATCAATAGCTTTCCGTACCTCACCATTTACTTGGAGATTTGTATAACATATGTACGTTATTTGCTGTCCTTCAGCAGCTGCTTTTGCTGTCTTGTCTGCTAGTGCATTCCCTAGGGTAATTGGATCTGTTCCCTTTCTATGTGCTGTACATTTACAAATAGCCACTTGTGCTGGTTTTTGTACATTTTCTAGAAGGGCAAGAATGAGATCTCTATGTGTGATCGGTTTACTAGGGATGAGCTTCGTGTTCGAGTCGAACATACGTTCGACTCGAACATCGGCTGTTCGATCGTTCGACGAAGATCGAACGATTTGGGCCGTTCGCGCCAAATTCGAGTGACGCGAACGGCCCACAATGCACTACGCCATCGCAGTGTCATCCAGGCGCTGTGATTGGCCAAGCATGCACTGTGACCCCGCATGCTTGGCCAATCACAGCGCCGGCAGCGAGGAGAGCAATGATTGGCCACAGGCAGGATGCCTGTGGCCAATTATTGCTGAGGGTGTTTAGTACACGCCCCACACTATAAAAGGCCGCCAGCACGGCGGCCTAGTGTAGTGTGTTCCGGAGCAGGGATAGAGCAGCATAGGCAGGGACAGTGACTGTTATTTCTTTCTTGCTTAACCTGGATTCCTTTAGTTTAGGGAAAGAGAAGGATAGGTAGGGAGAGTGTCAGTGTGTTTTGTGCTTGTGCTATAGTGTGCTTAAAAAAAACATTTATTCTAGGGACAGAAAACTGTAGGTAGGGACAGTGTCAGTTTCTTTCACTCTGCAAGTCCTTGTTTCCAGGGACCTGGAAGGACAGTGAGTGAATTGTCCTTGTGCTATATTGTGCTTAAAAAAACATTTATTCTAGGGACAGAAAACTGTAGGTAGGGAGAGTGTCAGTTTCTTTCACTCTGCAAGTCCTTGTTTCCAGGGACCTGTAAGGACAGTGAGTGAATTGTCCTTGTGCTATATTGTGATTAAAAAAAACATTTTTTCTAGGGACAGAAAACTGTAGGTAGGGAGAGTGTTTTTTTTCTTTCACTCTGCAAGTCCTTGTTTCCAGGGACCTGGAAGGACAGTGAGTGAATTGTCCTTGTGCTATATTGTGCTTAAAAAAAAACATTTTTTCTAGGGACAGAAAACTGTAGGTAGGGAGAGTGTTTATTTTCTTTCACTCTGCAAGTCCTTGTTTCCAGGGACCTCTAAGGACAGTGAGTGAATTGTCCTTGTGCTATATTGTGCTTAAAAAAAACATTTATTCTAGGGACAGAAAACTGTAGGTAGGGAGAGTGTCAGTTTATTTCACTCTGCAAGTCCTTGTTTCCAGGGACCTGGAAGGACAGTGAGTGAATTGTCCTTGTGCTATATTGTGATTAAAAAAAACATTTTTTCTAGGGACAGAAAACTGTAGGTAGGGAGAGTGTTTTTTTTCTTTCACTCTGCAAGTCCTTGTTTCCAGGGACCTGTAAGGACAGTGAGTGAATTGTCCTTGTGCTATATTGTGCTTAAAAAAAACATTTATTCTAGGGACAGAAAACTGTAGGTAGGGAGAGTGTCAGTTTATTTCACTCTGCAAGTCCTTGTTTCCAGGGACCTGGAAGGACAGTGAGTGAATTGTCCTTGTGCTATATTGTGATTAAAAAAAACATTTTTTCTAGGGACAGAAAACTGTAGGTAGGGAGAGTGTTTTTTTTCTTTCACTCTGCAAGTCCTTGTTTCCAGGGACCTGGAAGGACAGTGAGTGAATTGTCCTTGTGCTATATTGTGCTTAAAAAAAACATTTTTTCTAGGGACAGAAAACTGTAGGTAGGGAGAGTGTTTATTTTCTTTCACTCTGCAAGTCCTTGTTTCCAGGGACCTCTAAGGACAGTGAGTGAATTGTCCTTGTGCTATATTGTGCTTAAAAAAAACATTTATTCTAGGGACAGAAAACTGTAGGTAGGGAGAGTGTCAGTTTATTTCACTCTGCAAGTCCTTGTTTCCAGGGACCTGGAAGGACAGTGAGTGAATTGTCCTTGTGCTATATTGTGATTAAAAAAAACATTTTTTCTAGGGACAGAAAACTGTAGGTAGGGAGAGTGTTTTTTTTCTTTCACTCTGCAAGTCCTTGTTTCCAGGGACCTGTAAGGACAGTGAGTGAATTGTCCTTGTGCTATATTGTGCTTAAAAAAAACATTTATTCTAGGGACAGAAAACTGTAGGTAGGGAGAGTGTCAGTTTATTTCACTCTGCAAGTCCTTGTTTCCAGGGACCTGGAAGGACAGTGAGTGAATTGTCCTTGTGCTATATTGTGATTAAAAAAAACATTTTTTCTAGGGACAGAAAACTGTAGGTAGGGAGAGTGTTTTTTTTCTTTCACTCTGCAAGTCCTTGTTTCCAGGGACCTGTAAGGACAGTGAGTGAATTGTCCTTGTGCTATATTGTGATTAAAAAAAACATTTTTTCTAGGGACAGAAAACTGTAGGTAGGGAGAGTGTTTTTTTTCTTTCACTCTGCAAGTCCTTGTTTCCAGGGACCTGTAAGGACAGTGAGTGAATTGTCCTTGTGCTATAGTGTGCTTAAAAAAAACATTTATTCTAGGGACAGAAAACTGTAGGTAGGGACAGTGTCAGTTTCTTTCACTCTGCAAGTCCTTGTTTCCAGGGACCTGTAAGGACAGTGAGTGAATTGTCCTTGTGCTATATTGTGCTTAAAAAAAACATTTATTCTAGGGACAGAAAACTGTAGGTAGGGAGAGTGTCAGTTTCTTTCACTCTGCAAGTCCTTGTTTCCAGGGACCTGTAAGGACAGTGAGTGAATTGTCCTTGTGCTATATTGTGATTAAAAAAAACATTTTTTCTAGGGACAGAAAACTGTAGGTAGGGAGAGTGTTTTTTTTCTTTCACTCTGCAAGTCCTTGTTTCCAGGGACCTGTAAGGACAGTGAGTGAATTGTCCTTGTGCTATATTGTGCTTAAAAAAAACATTTATTCTAGGGACAGAAAACTGTAGGTAGGGAGAGTGTCAGTTTATTTCACTCTGCAAGTCCTTGTTTCCAGGGACCTGGAAGGACAGTGAGTGAATTGTCCTTGTGCTATATTGTGATTAAAAAAAACATTTTTTCTAGGGACAGAAAACTGTAGGTAGGGAGAGTGTTTTTTTTCTTTCACTCTGCAAGTCCTTGTTTCCAGGGACCTGTAAGGACAGTGAGTGAATTGTCCTTGTGCTATATTGTGCTTAAAAAAAACATTTATTCTAGGGACAGAAAACTGTAGGTAGGGAGAGTGTCAGTTTATTTCACTCTGCAAGTCCTTGTTTCCAGGGACCTGTAAGGACAGTGAGTGAATTGTCCTTGTGCTATATTGTGATTAAAAAAAACATTTTTTCTAGGGACAGAAAACTGTAGGTAGGGAGAGTGTTTTTTTTCTTTCACTCTGCAAGTCCTTGTTTCCAGGGACCTGTAAGGACAGTGAGTGAATTGTCCTTGTGCTATATTGTGCTTAAAAAAAACATTTATTCTAGGGACAGAAAACTGTAGGTAGGGAGAGTGTCAGTTTATTTCACTCTGCAAGTCCTTGTTTCCAGGGACCTGTAAGGACAGTGAGTGAATTGTCCTTGTGCTATATTGTGATTAAAAAAAACATTTTTTCTAGGGACAGAAAACTGTAGGTAGGGAGAGTGTTTTTTTTCTTTCACTCTGCAAGTCCTTGTTTCCAGGGACCTGTAAGGACAGTGAGTGAATTGTCCTTGTGCTATATTGTGCTTAAAAAAAATATTTTTTCTAGGGACAGAAAACTGTAGGTAGGGAGAGTGTCAGTTTCTTTCACTGTGAAAGTCCTTGTTTCAAGGGACAGAGAAGGACACCTGAAGGTAGCCCTTATTGCTTTTTTCCCATCTCCCTGCAGGCCATCTATTAGAATGTCTGGAAGGCAAACAAGGAGAGGCAGACAGTCAGGAGGCAATAAAAGAGGGCAAGCAGGCTCTGTGTCTGGGGGCAACAGTGCTGGTCGTGGACGCGGTGCATTGTCATCAGCACATGGCCATGGGACACGCTTGTCCTTCTTTTCGGCAGCTGGACATGTTGAGCCACATCATGCCGAAGACTTGGTAGAGTGGATGACCAAGCCCTCCTCCTCCTCCTCATCCTCTCTCACCCAGGCTCAGGGTACTGGAAAAGCAGCTGCCAAAGCGTCGTCTTCCCTGGTATCAATGTCAGACAAATCATCAGTCACTCCTTCCCTAGACCCACCATGTCCTCCTCCTGAGGAGTCCCCCGAACTGTTTCAGCACAGTGTTGGGTACATGCTCCAGGAGGATGCCCAGCGTTTCGAAGGGTCTGATGATGAAACCCAGCTAGAGGAAGGCAGTAGCGTGAGAGCAGACAGAGGGGATGCTCAAGAAGGACACCAATCTGGCAGTCATGTTCCAGCAGCTGCAGCATACTGCCAGATTGGCTCCAGTGATGAGGAGGGAGGGGATGATGAGGTCACTGACTCCACGTGGGTGCCTAATAGGAGAGAGGAGGAGGAGGAGGATGAGGAGGAGGCACATCTCCAACGAGGCAGGATGCCCTTTGGTGGCCAGCGTAAGGGCAGTACACCGACGGAATCACACCGCAGAGCTCCGCCTGTGCAGGGCGCTGCCTCTGCCCGTCATTCAAAAAGTTCTTTGGTGTGGGCCTTTTTTGAGGCTAGTGCATCAGATCGCACAGCTGCTGTTTGCAACATATGTCTCAAGCGTATATCGCGTGGCCAAAACATCAGCCGCTTGGGTACCACATGCCTGACCAGACATATGTTGACCTGCCATGCAGCTCGTTGGCAAGCCTACCTCAAAGACCCACACCAAAGAACAAAGCGGACCTCTCCTTGCACCGCATCAGCTGGGATCTCCAACCCCACTATAACTTCAGTCCTCTCTGAAACATGCACTGAGAGGAATGAAGGTGTAGAATTAGGTGTGTCACAGCCAAGTACTTGCGCCCACTCTGCTAGCAGTACACCGACGTCCGATTCTAGCAGGCAAATTTCCCTGCCCCAGCTGCTGGACCGTCGAAAGAAGTTCACTCCCAGCCATCCACATGCCCAGCGGTTGAATGCTAGCTTGGCTAAATTGCTAGCGCTTCAACTGCTGCCTTTTCAGTTGGTAGACTCGGCCCCCTTCCGTGAGTTTGTGCAATGTGCGGTTCCTCAGTGGCAGGTTCCCAAACGCCACTTTTTCTCACGGAAGGCTATTCCGGCTCTCTACCGGCATGTGGAAGGCAATGTCTTGGCCTCGCTGGACAGGGCGGTCAGCGGTAAGGTGCATATTACCGCTGACTCATGGTCCAGCAGGCATGGACAGGGACGTTACCTTTCTTTCACGGCCCATTGGGTCACTCTTTTGGCAGCTGGGAAGGATTCAGGACAAGGTGCAGTAGTGTTGGAGGTTGTCCCACCGCCACGCCTCCAAAATGCTACTACTGGTTGTGACACACCTCTCTCCTCCACCCCCTCCTCTTCTTCTTCCTCCATGGCCTCTTCCTGTGGTTTGTCCTATGAACCAGCGGTGCTCCGTAGCCGTTCACGGGGCTACGCAAGTACGCAGGCAAAAAGATGCCATGCCGTGCTTGCGCTGGTGTGTTTGGGGGACAGAAGCCACACTGGGGCAGAGGTCCTGTCTGCTCTGCAGGGCCAGGCCGAGAGGTGGTTGACGCCACGCCAGCTTAAGCCAGGAATGGTGGTTTGCGACAATGGCACCAACCTCCTCTCCGCCCTCCGACAGGGACAACTGACCCATGTGCCCTGTGTGGCTCACGTCCTTAACCTGGTGGTGCAGCGCTTCTTGGGCAGGTACCCGGGCTTACAGGATGTCCTGAGGCAGGCCAGGAAAGTCTGTGTGCATTTCCGCAGATCTTATAATGCCAGTGCTCGCCTGGCTGAGCTGCAAAAGGAGTTGAACCTGCCCAAGAACCGCCTTATATGTGACATGCCCACCAGGTGGAACTCAACGTTGGCCATGCTGCAGCGGCTGCACACGCAGCAGAGGGCCATCAATGAGTACCTGTGCGACTACGGCACCAGGACAGGGTCAGGGGAGCTTGGTTTTTTTTCTCCACGCCAGTGGGGCATGATCAGGGATGCATGCACTGTCCTGGCACCATTTGAGGAGGCCACGAGGATGGTGAGCAGTGACAGTGCATGCATCAGTGACACTGTACCTCTTGTCCACCTGTTGGAGCACACGCTGCGTGGAATAATGGACAGGGCACTTGAGGCAGAACAGAGGCAGGAAGAGGAGGACTTCCTTGCCTCTCAAGGCCCCCTTTACCCAGACAGTGTTCCTTCTGTCCCACCCATCGCACAGGAAGAGGAGGAGGAGGAGGAGGAGGAGGATTGTGTCAGCATGGAGGTGGAGGCTGGCACTCAGCATCATCAGCAGCAGTCTTTTAGGGATGATTTACAGTCCCAAGAAACCAGTGGACTTGTACGTGGCTGGGAGGAGGTGGCTGCGGATCATGTCGTCCTTAGTGACCCAGAGGACTCCGGAGCGAATGCCTCAGCAAACCTACGCTGCATGGCCTCCCTGATCCTGCAAAGTCTGCGGAAGGATCCTCGTATTCTTCGGATCAAGGAGAGGGACCATTACTGGCTGGCCACTCTCCTTGATCCATGGTACAAGGGTAAGGTTGCGGACCTTATGTTACCGTCGCAGAGGGAGTAGAGGATGAGACAACTCCGGGAGGCCTTGCAGAAAGGTCTGTGCAACGCGTTCCCAGAGACTGGGAGGTTGCAAACTCCTGGTCCTGGACAACGAGTTGCTGAGGCTTCGGCCAGTCAAAGAAGGAGCGGTGGGGAAGGTGGCCGTCTGACCGATGCGTTCAGACAATTCTTTAGTCCGCAGCCCCAAAGTATGATCGGTTCCAGCAACCATCGCCAGCGTCTGATAAACATGGTGCAGGAATATCTAGGGGCAAGGTCAGACTTGGACACCTTCCCCACCGAAAATCCTCTGGCTTACTGGGTCTTGAGGATGGATCACTGGCCAGAGCTTGCACAGTATGCAATTGAGCTACTGGCCTGTCCTGCATCCAGCGTTCTTTCGGAATGCACATTCAGTGCTGCTGGAGGATTTGTCACGGATCACAGGGTGCGCCTGTCCACCGACTCGGTTGATCGACTGACTTTCATCAAGATGAACCAGTCTTGGATCACCACCAGCTACCACACACCTGATGCTGATATAACAGACTAATTGATTTTAACATGTCACATCCCTTCAAGACTGATGCTGATGCTGAGTGCCTGTGCTGTTATGTTGACTGGCTATCCTCCTCCTCCGAGTCCTCAATGATACGATTGATGATGATAGCTTGTAAGATCATTTTTGTTTATGGGTGCCGCCACCAGTGCCTAACGCCCAATTTTTCAGCCCCTGTTTAACAGGGGCGTGTAATTACAATTTTTGAAGCAATACTTTGCAACAGGGCTCATTGCTGTGCTCCAAGTACAGTATCTGTGAGGAGTTGCAGTGTTGTGCCACCAGTGCCTAAGGCCCAATTTTTCAGCCCGTTTAACAGGGGCGTGTCATTACAATTTTTGAAGCAATACTTTGCAACAGGGCTCATTGCTGTGCTCCAAGTACAGTATCTGTGAGGGGTTGCAGTGTTGTGCCACCAGTGCCTAAGGCCCAATTTTTCAGCCCCTGTTCAACAGGGGCATGTAATTACAATTCTTGATCTAATAATTCACAGCAGGGCCCATTGCTGCACCCACCAAGAGTAACTGTCAGGGCTTACAGTGTTGTGGCACCAGCACCACCATCAAAGGCCCAATTTTTACTACCACTGTTCAACAATTATATGTAATTAAAATTCCTGATATAATAGTTGACAGCAGGGCGTTCCAGCACCAACCAAGAGTAACTGTGAGTGCTTACAGTGTTGTGCCAACACCAACAACTAAGGGGCCTATTTCTGCAGAGTATATACGGCAGGTCCCTACTTTCAAACATCCAACTTACAAACGACTCCTACTTGCAAACGCAAGAAGACAACAGGAAGTGAGAGGAAATCTACCACTAGGAAGGAAAATTCTCTCCTGTAAGAATAAATATGGGAGAAAGGTGTCTCCTCTGTACTGATGCTTTATCAGCAATCCTTGTTTCAAGAAAAACACCACATTTCAAAAACAGTTGTCATTGGGACGGAAAGTGAGGTGAAATGTTCTGAACAGGGGCACAGACAGCAAAACAAATGTTACAGGGGTGATAACCCTTACCTATGTTTTCCAAAAAGTTTAAAAATAGATTTTTGGTCTGGAGCTACACTTCAACAATGTACCTGTTCAAAATTACAAACAGATTCTACATAAGAACAAACCTACAGTCCCTGTCTTGTATGCACCGCCTGTATAGGGCTGTTCAGAGTATATAGGGCCTTTTTTATTTTATGTGCGGGGTTCCCCTTAATATCCATACAAGACCCAAAGGGGCTGGTAATGGGCTGGGGTAGGGGGGGGGGGGTCATGGGGTAGCTATGCCATTTTTCTTAAAGAATTTCATCCATATTACCGGGACCAGACATTACATTAAAGCCGCAAGCAGTTTTAAATGGCTTTTTTTCCTTTAGAAGTGTCATTTTGTGCAGGGACAGTTCTAAACACGGGAAACACGTGGCACTTCACAGGCATACTTTAGACACCCCCCAGGTACGATATTTAAAGGAATATTTGACTTTTTTTTTTCACTTTATGCATCATTAAAATGACTGCTCCCGAAAAACGACCGTTTTTAAAACTTCTTTTTGCATTGATACATGTCCCCTGGTGCAGAACCCGGGTTCCCAAACCCTTTTTAGGACAATAACATGCATAATAGTTGTTATAATTAGCACTTTAGAATTCGAACGTTCGCATCCATTGTATTTAATAGGGTTCTAATGTTCGTTCGAACTTTCGGTCCGTTCGCGGGTTCTGGTGCGAACCGAACCCGGGGGTGTTCGGCTCATCACTACGGTTTACATGTGGACGTAATCATACCCCTATTTTTCCATTGCTGGGCAAATATGTGTATAGTGGAGAAAGCGTATTGGCTGTCAGTATAAATATTTATTTTTTTCCCTTCCCCTAGACTGCAAGCCCTAGACAGGGCTATAATTTCAGCTTGTTGTGCAGAATAGGAATTGGGAAGGGATCTGGCTTCAATGACCTGGTCATATGTCACTATAGCATAAGCTGTTTGATTTATCCCTTTATCGTTTTTTCTACACGACCCATCAACAAAAAAGGTAATGTCAGCATCTAAAAAGGGAACATCAGTGAGATCCTTTCTAGGGAGTACCCGTTCATCAATTTGAGCTATACAATCATGTGGATCCCCGTCACCAGGTGTTGGCATTAGTGTAGCGGGATTCAATGTAGTGCACCTCTCAATTGTAAGGTGTGGCTGTCCCAGAAGTGTAGTCATGCATGATAAATGTCTGGCTGGAGATAAATAGGAGATCTTGTCTTGTAGTAAGATCACTGAGATGGCATGTGGGACCTTAAGTACCAGGGGATGGAACAAATACTATCAATGCAGAGGACCGTATGGCCAATGAGGCTGCTACTACAGCTTGTACACAGTGGGGCAAACTCCGTGCCACTGGATCTAATTTAGTTGAGTAAAATGCAATTGGTTTGTGTTTGTCCCCATAAATCTGAGTGAGAACAGAAGTCATGTACCCCTCTTTACAGTCTACAGTCTGATAAAATATTTTACTGTAATTGGGTAAGCTGAGCACAGAGGAACCCACAATGAGGTGCTTCACTTTTGTAAATGCATCCTCTGCTTGTACATTCCACTGGATGCAATCTTTCGCAGACATTTGTGTACCATAGATGAGATCAGAAAGAGGCGCCACCTCCGTAGCATAATTAGCTATCCATGCTCTACAAAAATTTGCCATACCAAGAAATGACATCATTTCTTTTTTGGTGCGTGGTTTGGGGACTTGAAGGATGGCCTCTTTTCGGATCTCATCCAGATGTCTGCCTTCTTGAGACAAAATATAACCCAAGTATGTCACCTTTTCTTTCCATAGTTGTAGTTTATGCTTGCTGACCTTGTGACCTTGTTCTGCGAGGAAATGCATCAGAGCCAAGGTGTCAAGTTTGCATTGTTGCTCCGAAGGAGCTGCTACCAAAATGTCATCCACATACAAGAGAATTTGACTCCCACAGGGAGGTATAAACCGAGACAAATTATTGGACATTTCTTGTGAGAAAATAGTTGGACTTTCACAATATCCCTGGGGTAACCTGGTGTATGTGTATTTTTTCTTTTTATGTGTAAAAGCGAACCAGAACTGACTGTCTTTGTGTAAGGCAATAGAAAAGAAAGCGTTACTGATATCAATGACAGAAAATACCTTGTTATCTGGGTGAAGGTCGTTCAGAAGTACATGCGGGTCTGGGACCACCGGGGCCCTCGGTAATGCGGCCCTATTGACCGCCTGTAAATCCTGTACAAGTCTCCACCCATCTTCCCCTCCCTTCTGCTTCCTGACTGGGAACAGGGGCGTGTTACATGGTGAATCCGGACATTCAATGATGACACCATTTTTTAGTAATTCCATTATCAAGTGGTCTGCTCCCTCTTCGGCATCTTTCCTTAGTGGATATTGTTTTTGATGAGGCCTCATTGTACTTTTAGGGGTTATTTGGACCTCACTGGCTGTTTTAATTAGTCCAACGTCTGTTTTTACTTTTGACCACAAGAAATCGGGGACGTCTTTTAATGCATCCTCTTCTTCTTGGGTCAAAAGTGTCAGTCACTGTCTTTTGTCACAAACTTCAATCATGTGGATTCTGGGTGTACATTCAACAAACCATGCTAATCTGCACCTCCGAATCCCTTTGGATTCTAGTTCCTCATCTGTTAGTAGAACCCAGTCTGTGATAAGTTCTCCCAGCTCATACCATGATACCCCAGGGTTCCGGGTGACCGAAACATGAGGTACAGTATCCTGCCTGTATATTTGCAGAATTGGTTGTGGTAGGAGACAAGTAGCCACACTATTTCCTTCCTTATCACAGTACAGGTATCATAAGAGCACTTCAGTGTTAGTGAGACTCATTAACTGTTTCCCATAAGACTTATCAGGCCCTGAGGTCTTTTTGTAGTACATAGTGCAATAGAGGTTCGTCTGGACCTTGTACCCGCTCCTCACAGGCTCTTCTTCAACTATTTCTGTCAGGGTTTTGGGCATCTTTAACCCCTCAGTTTGCAAATCCAAGCTATACCAGTATCGGGGCTCATTATCCACGGCTGTGATTCGTTTTTCACACAGCCGATGGGCTTTGAGGCCCCCCTCCACTGGTATGACAGAAATATCGAGAGCATGCAACATGTCTCTACCCAACAAATTAACAGGACATTTAGTTGAAATTACAATTTTACACTGAGCCTTTTTACCTGTCTGTGGATCTTCCACAGTAAGGCCTTCAGACACGGCCTCCTGGTGCATTAACCCATTTGCAGACTTTACATATACTACACCTGTTTTCTTTACCCCTGGTGGCATATCCAGTGGGTGTATTAGGGTCCTGCAAGCCCCGGTGTCACAGAGAAATGTTACCCAACTACCCTTTACAATCAATGTTATTTCTGGCTTGACTTCAGCATGCAAACAAGCTTCAACATTACACACATCCAAGATCTCAGACTCTTTCTCCTCATTTCCCTCTGTATCTCTCTCTGTGGACATACCAACATTTTCTAGTCATGCTTCTTCCTCTCTGTTTGACTCACATGCTCTCGCTAAGTGACCTCTTTTACCACACAGGAAACACTCCCCCCTCTTCTTTTTCCCCTCATAATCCTGAATGTGGGGCCTTGTTCGAGTGTTCCCCAATCTTTTGTTCCGATTCTCAACAACATACACATCATTACTTTCACCCATCATAAACACCTTCCCTTTTTTTACTTTCTTTTTTGATTGGAAGTGCCTTTCAGCATGCCTTGCATACTCAATTAGCTCCTGAAGTCTGCAAATCCTATGGTTAATCATGTGTTTGGTAACAAAACTTGATATAGGGGCTATCAGCCCCTTCAGGATTGCATTCTTTAGCTGTTGCTCATATGGGCTATCGTTCACTTGGTCTGCTGGGATTTCTATCCCAGAGTGGTTATTGAAAATCTCCCTCATCCTAACAATGAAATTATCCACTGTTTCCTCTTCTCCTTGCATACACTGATTTATAATGGACCAGTCGGCCCGACGTACCCATCTATTTTCTATCCTTGCTATAAGAGCATTTCTCCTGACTTCGAGTGCTGCATCATCATGAGGCAACACCCTTCCCTGGTTGTTTAATCCACTCCAATCTCCCACTACATGATGCCAGTCAGGTCCCAGTACCTGTCGGATGACCTGCTCTATTTCCCTCCCATTGAGATGATAGCTAGCAATCATTCCCATGATACCATCCCTGAATTGAGCTATGTTAACTTTGGGATGTGGTATCCCTTCAATAGCTTTCTTAACATCCTCGGGGGTCCAGGGGCGATAGACCATCATAGTGTTGGGGGCTGGTACACCTCCTACATCTTGTCCTGCCCTAGGGTTGGGAACTTCAATTAATGGGAACTCTTCCTCCCCAAATTCTGTTTGTTCCCCAGCTGCGGGGGATTTTAATTAATTGAGCAGGTGGCCGACGAGTTTTGTAACCGTTGCTGTAAGGGGGGTCCCTTGTGGACTTCTGTGGACAGCAAGGGTCATTTTGAGAGGGGGTTTTGCTGCAGCCGTAGGAGAAACGGTTGCATCTGGGGGTGACCCAGGTGACCACGAAGGGACAGCAAACAGTGGGGGGTCACATTGCATGGAAAAAGGGTTGTATGCCGATAGTCGGGGGGTCAGTCGAGGTGGCCTATTGCATGCCTCTGTCCCGTATGGTGGTGGGGAATGTAAGTCTGCAATAGGGTATAGGGATTTGGGAGTGGGAGTTGTGGTTAAAGGGGGAGCGGCAACTGTCAGTGGGTTTGGGGTATCTTCTAAAGGGTGTGTGGGGGCTGTTGGGTGCATTTGATTTGTTGAGTTTTGTTCAGTCAATACTTGCTGAACTAAGCTTCGGAGGACAGTCATATTATTGTCCTCCTCTTTGTCTAAAAACATAGTTTTTTATGGTTTTCTGAATTTAACCTACGATTAGCCTCCTCAAGCCATTTTTTTGCCTGGGGAAGACCTAATTTCTTCTGTTTCCTTTTTTTCGGGCCGGCCTTATTTTTAAGCTTTCTACACAGCATTACACAACCATCCTTATTTAAGGAAGTATCAAAATCATATTTTGTTTCCCACATCTTAAGAAATTTCACATTCTCTTTGTCTAGACTGCACATATACTTAGCATCTTCATTCAAACCAACAGATTTTCCATGGATCACACCCATTTTAACGTGCACACGGAGTTTTTTTTATAAGGTCTTCTCACACTGACACAATACCTGCACACAGTATCTTATCACTTCTGCAGCTACTCACAAACTTTCTAGTCGTGACATATCACTTCTAGATTATTGATCTTGTGTGCTGTTATAATACTGGTGTCTTGTCTTCTTACTTAATGTTTTATTCATTTATAGGGAGAATGAACAGAATTACAAGGCGAACATAAATTCACCTGACTGGTCAACCCCCCCTGATCAAAACATTAATATTTCAGTAAACTGTAGGGAGCATGAACAGAATTACAAGGCGAACATAAATTCACCTGACTGGTCAACCCCCCCTGATCAAAACATTAATATTTCAGTAAACTGTAGGGAGCATGAACAGAATTACAAGGCGAACATAAATTCACCTGACTGGTCAACCCCCCCTGATCAAAACATTAATATTTCAGTAAACTGTAGGGAGCATGAACAGAATTACAAAAGAGACTTAATTTCTCTCGACTGTTGTTCCCACACTTTATCAAAACATTAATATTTGTTGATTCAACGGTATTTATAAATGCCTGTACAGGTTTTTTACACAACATACGAGGCTGGCTGAGCGCAAGGGCTCGTCAAATTACCTCTATTTGTTACCTGGAAATCTATCAGGCCATACCTTTTTATTAACAGGGGTTCATGTTTTTGATGTAGGAATATTTATGTGTCCCCCACGGGAATTCCTGCAGTTTACAAGGCTGTCAGGACCTAGGTCCTTTGTCGACAAATTTCCTTTATCTGCACCCGGGTATTGGAATGGGACCATACTCCTATATCAAAGG
This sequence comes from Rana muscosa, assembly GCA_029206835.1. Lineage (NCBI taxonomy): Eukaryota > Metazoa > Chordata > Amphibia > Anura > Ranidae > Rana > Rana muscosa. The sequence continues at coordinate 475,335 of JARGYO010000720.1, read as the reverse complement.
GATTTAAACTACGGACGTATCTACTTATATTCCCTCAACTTGGATAAAGCAAAACATATACACAACAGATAAACATTCAATTCATCTCTATATTATATGTATTTAACAAAAAATCCCTTAATTCATTAAATCCCTAATCACATTTAGGCCTAAAGGTATAATATAATAAATGAAAATATCTTACCTTGCCCCGAGAGCGGTCTCTTGTGCTTATCCGGTAAGTCGCTGCCCGGGAGGCACTAGTTCAGTGAGCCGGCCTCTGTTAACGTCAAATTTAAGACGGAGGACTTACAGTTTTTTGCCGTACGGACATCGGTTCACTGGGTTGTTGGCTAGTGCTTTCCAGGAATTTGGACTTCCGGTCCGAAGGAGCAAAATGTCAAAGGAATTTCGGACCGACTCTCGTTACAAGTCAAGATGTTTTATTGCATATGCAGAGAAAATGGTTAAATTATATTTGCGGCTTCAGAGATCCATTTTCTGCCTGTCATAGATTTACATTCTGCTTTTATAACCCTTAAACCTTCCCCTTTCCTGCTCGTAACGTCCTGACCATGTATAATTTCAACCTTTATTCTGACGTCAGCAGGAAAGAGGGAAATAATAGGATTTTTATAACAGCTTACCTGTAAAATCCTTTTCTTGGAGTACATCACGGGACACAGAGCGACATAGTCATTACTAATGGGTTATATAGATACCGTCAGGTGCTGGCACTGGCAACTTCCAAAACCGGAAGTACCCTCCCCTATATAAGCCCCTCCCATCCGGGAGCACCTCAGTTTTGTAGCAAAGCAATAAGTGTCCCCAAAGAGGGGCGGGAGCTCTGTGTCCCGTGATGTACTCCAAGAAAAGGATTTTACAGGTAAGCTGTTATAAAAATCCTATTTTCTTTCTCGTACATCACGGGACACAGAGCGACATAGTCATTACTAATGGGATGTCCTAAAGCAATGCCAAATGAGGGGGGGGGGATACACCATATATAAGCTGAGCGCTATCAGACATGAGGATCTTTTGCGGCCTGCAACACACTGCGCCCAAAGGCGACATCCTCCTGACTTCTAACGTCCACCTGGTAGAACCTAGTAAACGTGTGTACCGAAGACCATGTTGCGGCCTTACAGATTTGAGCCAGGGAGGCCTGGTGATGCACTGCCCATGAAGTTCCAACTGCTCTCGTGGAGTGCGCCCTAACTTTGAACAGAGGCGGTCTCCTTCTCAAGCCATAAGCTTGTATTATGACCTGTCGAATCCACTTGGCTAAAGTAGATTTTGGCGCTGCCTGACCCTTTCTGGGGCCTTCCGGCAGAATAAACAAAGTATCCGTTCTGCGAATCTGAGCAGTGGCTTTTAGATAAGCTTTAACTGCTCTTACTACATCCAAAGAATGCAATAACTTTTCCTCTACCGAAGTAGGTTTGGGGAAAAAAGAAGGAAGAACCACATCTTGGTTCAAATGAAACCTCGATACCACCTTAGGAAGAAAGGCTGGATGAGGACGTAACACTACTCTGTCCTTATGGATAACCAGATATGGCTCCTTACAGGACATAGCTGCTAATTCCGATACTCTTTTAGCCGAACAAATGGCTACTAGAAAAATCAATTTCCTGGTGAGAAGCACCAAGGAAATATGCTGTAATGGTTCAAATGGTTGTTTCTGTAGAACCGACAGAACCAAGTTTAGATCCCATGGACATATGGGAATATTAACCGGAGGACTAATACGCATCACTCCTTGTATAAAGGCTTTGACTAGTGAATGCGAAGCCAAGGGCCTTTGAAAAAATATTGACAAGGCTGAAATCTGACCCTTGATAGTACTCAAGGCAAGCTTCCTATCTACAGCCCACTGTAGGAAGTCCAGAATCCTACCTATTACGTACTTATGTGGATGCCATTTCTTGGCCTCACACCACGCGATGTACGCCTTCCAGATTCTATAGTAGATCTGCCTGGATACCGGCTTCCTGGCATTGATCATGGTAGATACCACAGCATTAGAGAGCCCTCTCTTTTTTAGAATGTGGGCTTCAATAGCCAGGCCGTCAAACCTAGGGCTGGTAAGGAAGGGTGGTATATCGGTCCTTGCGAAAGCCGGACGACGTGGGAGAGTCCAAGGACTCCCCACTGAAATTTTACAATCTCCGCGTACCACGCTCTTCGGGGCCACGCTGGAGCCACCGGAATCACTGGTTTCTTTTCTACCCTGATTCTGCGGAGTAATCGAGGTAACCATTGTGGCGGTGTGAATGCATATATCAGCTTGAACTGATCCCAAGGGAACACTAGGGCATCCGAGCCGCAAGCTAGGGGATCCCTTGTCCGAGAGACAAACCTGTCCCCCTTTGCGTTGAATCTGGATGCTAGAAGATCTACATCCGATGTTCCCCACCGCTGACATATTGTCCAGAAAACCTCGGGGTGAAGGGACCATTCCTCTGGGCCTAATTGCTGGCGACTTAGAAAGTCCGCCTTCCAATTCTCCACTCCTGGAATGAATACCGCAGATATGGCTGGGACATATTTTTCTGCCCATTTCAGGATGTAATTTACTTCCCTCTGGGCTGCACGACTCCTGGTGCCCCCCTGATGATTGATATATGCCACTGCTGTGGCATTGTCTGATTGCATTCTGACAGGGGACCCTTGGAGTTTGGATGTCCATGCTACTAGGGCATACCGGGCTGCTCGTATCTCTAAGAGATTGATGGGCAGGGCCTTTTCTGCATCTGACCATCTGCCCTGGAGAGACTATTGCTCCAGTACTGCTCCCCAGCCTATAAGGCTGGCATCTGTAGTGACCACCTTCCAAGAAATCGGACTGAAGGATTTCCTTTTTTCCAGATTCTGGGGAACCAACCACCAACGGAGGCTCTTGCGAACGGAAGGGGACAAGGACATTGTAAGTCTAGGGCCTGAACTTTTTTGTTCCAGGCTGACAGTATGGCCCCTTGCAAATTCCTTGAATGGAATTGACCGTAGGGTACTGCTTCGAATGATGCCACCATTTTTCCCAGCAGCCTCATATACAGGCGTATGGACGGCTGTCTTTTTTGTACCCACTAAGTGGATCAAATCTTTCAAAGACAACACCTTTCCTCGAGGCAAGAATATTTTTCTCTGGCCTGAATCCAACCTTAGCCCCAAGTATTCCAGACTTTTGACTGGTTTTTAGGGCTGACTTGTCTCGGTTGATAATCCAACCGTGAGATTTCAGATACTTGATCGTCTTGTGAACGACCACGTCTAGTTTTTTCACTGAGTGGTCTATCAGCAACAAGTCATCCAGATATGCCATTATCATTACACCTTGTGTTCTTAGATTGGCCAATAAAGGGCCAGAATTTTTGTAAACACTCGTGGTGCTGTGGCCAAACCGAAGGGTAAGGCTCTGAACTGAAAATGGCGCCCTTCTACTGCAAAGCGTAGAAATTTTTGGTGGACTGGAAAGATGGGAATGTGCAAATAAGCATCTTTGATGTCGATCGTGGCTAACCAATCCTCCCCTTGTAGGGCAGTGGCCACCGATCGGATCGACTCCATCGGAAAGTCCTGATATACAGGAATTTGTATAGCCCTTTTAGAATTAATATGGGCCTCCCGTCCGCGTTTGCTTCGGGACTGTAAAGAGGTTTGAGTAAAACCCGAACCCTCATTCTTCCAGGGGAACCTCCATAATTACTCCTTGGAGCAATAGTTGTTCTAGTGCCAACAGGAGGGACTCTCTCTTCCGGGGATCCCTTGGCACGTTTGACCTCAAAAATGGGAAGGAGGAGAGTCTTTTAACTCCAAACTGTATCCCAAACCTACTGCGGAGAGCACCTATCTGTCTTGATCGTGTCCCGCCAGGTCTCTTGCGAACAACTGGAGTCCTCCCCCCACCCGACTGAGTGGGGGCTTCATGAATTTAACTTTGGGGGAGGTTTTGTACCTCCCCTGACCCAGGGTTTCTCATTACCCTGCTACTGTCCCTGTTTTTTACCCCCGGGATTTGACCGAGGAGGCCGTCGGAACTGTTACACAGCCGATGCCCCAGGGACTGGAGAAGCAGGCCTCTTAAAGAGGGACCTCTAACTCTGCTTTTAACCGGCAAGAGCGTATTTTTACCGCTGGAAATTTTCTGGATATATTTGTCCAGGTTTTCCCTGAATAAGCGTTCACCATGAAATGGGACGCTAACCAGCCATTCTTTACAGGGAGCTTCAGCAGACCAGTTTTTGAGCCATAGGAGCCTACGCATATGTACTATAGACAGCGTAAGGTGGGAGGCCTGATGGACTGAATCCTCTATGGCGTCAACCGCAAAGCCTAAGGCTCTAGGTAGATCAGCTAGGGCAAAGCCTGCTGATCTGTCAAGTCCCTCAAGACCTGTTTCAACTGATCCTTCACTGCTTAGCAGACCCCAATAGCTGCTACTGCTGGTTGTATCACCAAGCAGATTTTCATAAGGACTCCAATCTTTTATCTATTGGGTTCTTGAACATTTGGACATTATCCACTGGACATGTCAGTGATTTATACATACAAGAGATGGCTGCGTCCATTGTAGGGACCTTCCATTTTTTTTTTTTTTTTTTTTTTTTTTTGATGAACTTATCCTCCATGGGATAGACCACCGGAAATCTCTTGGGGGAATAAATATTTTCTCAGGACGTTCCCAATCCTGGTAAATGAGCCCTTTCAGTAAAGGGTGAAGTGGAAAAGAACAAACAGTCTGGGGGCTTCTAGCGACCCCAACGAGGATACAGTAGTGGTTGATGGTTCCGCAAGGTGCATTTTTAAATGCTGATCGGACCATGTTAGTCAGAGACTCAACCCATAATCTTTCAGCTTGAGATGCTGAGAAAAGGTTCCCCCACTGTTGACTCCTCTATAACAGAATCAACCTCATCCTGATCCCCTTCAGGCAGGTGGATCCCTGTATGGGACTGTTGCTCTGCTAACAGGCATTCTGAAGGAGGAGACGGAGATCGCTCTCTCTAATCCTCCCAGAGCTGAGGAAAAAACCTCCTCTGTTACATACACAGGAGCAGGTGACTGAGGACAGCCACAGTACCAAGTACCCCTGCGGGGTCTCTACGGTCACTTACCTCTGAACTTCAGGGGAGACTGGTGCAGCAGGAGTATGCCCAAGATCCTCCGAGCCCGATGAGACCCCCTTCGCTTCCTGGAAGATTCAGTTCCGGAGCTTCTGGACGGCATATTCCTAAGCCTAAAGCTGAGGTATTCCAGCCGTAATACACCACTTCTACTGAGAATAGTCTAGCACAATTGCTGCTATATCACAGTTGGTGTCTACTAATGTGCCTTTCTAGGGGATGCCTGTATCAACCGCTTGCTGTATGCCTTTAAATGTTGCCAGCTCTGTCTCTGTACTTCATAGCCAGCTCACTACAATATTGTGTTTTTTTTTTTTTGTTTTTTTTTAAACTGCTGGGACGCCCGCACATGCGCAGAAGCGCTGCGGCGCGCACAGAGCGTCATCCCCCAGGCTCCGCCCCCTTTCCCGGCTCACCTCTATATATAGAGGCGCGTGCACGCGCACGCGCGCGGGCACGTGCGCCTTCGGCGCTAATTTCAAATAGGGTAACAAGGGACAGGAGCCAGGGCCCCTCTTTGCCGCAGGCCGGGGGATGGACGAGCACTGCAACATGGCAGAGGAAGCAGTTTCCTATAAGAGAACTCACCATCTGCCTGGACTTTGCTCTGCTGAGAAGAAGCTAGTCCACATGACAAGAAAACATTCCACAGCGGCCTCTAGTGGACAAACACAGGTACCGCAGTCTAATATCTTAAATATATATAATAAAAATATATATATTTTTTTTTCTTGACCACCATTAAAAATTATTACATTTTTTTAGTAGTTACAGGCATGCACAGAATTTTGCGGGAATACCATTAGGTAACAGACAGAAAGACAAATTAGGCTTGGGGGTCCCCCAATAGAACCAAGTTCCTGGGGGCCCCCACTTACCTGTTCCCCGCCGCAGGACTTTGTTTGGTCCACAAAAGCCCAAACTTCACCTATCACGGCAGGCATTGTAATCAAACCTTCAGGGACCGGGTTCCCAAGGATTCCACTCCCCTGGACCTGTATAGCACCCTGCACAGAAAACATCTTGGTCGTGGGTATGACCAGAGCTCTGGATCCCAGGGTCCAGCTCTCCTAAGAGAAGCATTACAGGCAAAACCTTGCTCTTCTCTGCAAGGCCCGGGTACCGACCGTTTAGCTATGAAGCTTTTTTGGTCGGATCCGGAATAGCTTACTGAGGCCCAAAAGAACCTGTACGCAAGCTCAGTGAAAAACACATGTTTCTTCTTGGCCAACACCTTAGACACTGGCAAAAAACGGAGGTGCTCCCGGATGGGAGGGGCTTATATAGGGGAGGGTACTTCCGGTTTTGGAAGTTGCCAGTGCCAGCACCTGACGGTATCTATATAACCCATTAGTAATGACTATGTCGCTCTGTGTCCCGTGATGTACGAGAAAGAAATCCTTTTTCAGCCTACACCTTATGACAGGATATTTCATACAATGGATACATAAATTATCTCATACAATGGAAACATAAATTATCTCATGGTTCACAGCCCATGTTTGGCAGGTGTAAGCAAATTACAGTTTTACTATAAGTCAGCACATTTTTTGCACAAATAGAATATGGTCATATGACTTATTCCAGTAATTAGGACTATTAGAGCTATTCAGCATATTTATGTATAATAGAGTTATAAAACAAACATTTTAACTTTAGAAGATTAATATGCATCTTGATAGTTGACAGATAAAGTATAATTTTAAATTTATCTAACACTGAGTACTTATACAGGTCTTGGCTGACAAATGTTAACCTGAACTTTTCTTTTCTTTAAGTAAACTACAAACGGAACTGTGTTGTGTATTGCTGTGGAGTTATTCCATTATTAACATTGCCAGGTGTGCCAGAGGGGCTGGGACAGTTCATTGGGGTTGGAAGGCAGAGTAACAGACTGAACAAAAAAAGCAGCATATATATATGTAGCGGCCCCCTCTCTCTTCTCTCTATTATTCTGGCTCTGGCTCTGGTCTAGGGGTACCTCTGAGGAGAGAGTGTGGGGTCACCATGCCAAGTCCCCCTGCAGAGTATGTGCAGTGAGAGACAATCCTCTTTTACCTTCGGGTCGGTGATCTGCATCTGGAGTCTCCTCCTGGTGGTTTCTTAAACAATGTCTGCCAGAAAATGAGCCCCACACCAATAAAGTCCAACACTCATTTATTCTTCGGATAACAGAGTAATGTACAGACAGTTGGACTCCCTCAACGAGTAGAACAGACAGAGGGGTGTGGATACGAGTAGGCCCAGACACAATGAACTCTCCACTTTCCTTCCTGAAAATGGGTTGCGGTCTCCAATCGAGGGAGAATATCCTTCCAGGCGGTCTCCGGTGGAGACTCACCCGTCACTGGCGATATGCTGCACCAGGTCTTCAAGCAAGTACCCCCTCCCGGTCCATTACGCCTCTGGATTCGGGTACCCACTCCCGGGGTCCCCTAGGATCTCCTTCCCTCGCGGAACTCAGCGTTGGGCACTGAGCTCCAGACCTCCATCCGAGTACCTCACCCCAGGCCAAAGGTGCCTGGGATGGAACACGACCTCCGAACGTCCTCCAGGCCTAGGCCGCCTAGAGGACCGACACGAACCACCGCCCTCAGGCTGAAGGTGCTCGGGACTCCACCTCATGACAAAGATGGCCGCTCCCTTTATACCCTCTCCCAGCAAGCATGGCGGGTTCCCCGCCCCACCATACCACTGCCGAGGGAGGACAAAAAGGGGTACGGCACACAGCAATGGTTCAACCCCAGCCCAAGGCGACAGCGCCACCCACTGAGCTGCAGGGAACTGCACATTACTGGTGTCTCTGCCAGTTTAAATACACAGGGAAAGTGCATGCCCGCTACATATATATAGTATATGTGTATCAAGGTGTCACTTTTGCACATAGCTTACGGACTACAGTTTGTGCCTAATCAGGAATCTAGCTCCCTCCGGTGTACGTCCTATACTAGGCTACTAACGTTATTTGGTTCAGTTATTGGATAAAGCATTGTGGGTATTGTGGCGTCAGAGACAAAGACTCTATTGGCATGGATAGAACTGAGACTACTGTAGCGCACAGACCCCTTTCTTTACCTGCATTAACTTTGGCTCCTCACAGGAAGAGAGAGGCACACCGCACCACAAGCCCGTACCCTCCTATGTGAAGAGGTTGAGCGGTGTTATTGATGGGTCTTCCACAGTTAGACAACCAGAGAATGTCTCTCACCTCTATTTTTAATAAAGACAAGTCTTTGTATCCCCACAGTAACTTGAATGTCCACACCAGCTGCACTCCAACGTAGAGGTTTATTTCTTATAAAACTCAGTCTCTGACAGGAAAGGTTGGAGGGAGAACAGGACAGCCCAAGATGCGGATGAGGTCCAGGCACAAACGTTACACAATTCACTGCTCCGATTCTCAAGCAGACTCAGCCCATTCGGATAGTCTCCCTAGCTTAGGACTAGCAGCCGAAATGATGCTCGAACTTTACCCTTGGTCTCTGCTACAGACCTGGTGAACTCGGTCTCTGCCACAGACACGGTGAACTCGATCTCTGCCACAGACCTGGTGAACTCGATCTCTGCCACAGACCTGGTGAACTCGGTCTCTGCCACAGACCCGGTGAACTCGATCTCTGCCACAGACCCGGTGAACTCGGTCTCTGCCACAGACCCGGTGAACTCGGTCTCTGCCACAGACCCGGTGAACTCGGTCTCTGCCACAGACCCGGTGAACTCGATCTCTGCCACAGACCCGGTGAACTCGATCTCTGCCACAGACCCGGTGAACTCGGTCTCTGCCACAGACCCGGTGAACTCGGTCTCTGCCACAGACCCGGTGAACTCGGTCTCTGCCACAGACCCGGTGAACTCGGTCTCTGCCACAGACCCGGTGAACTCGATCTCTGCCACAGACCCGGTGAACTCGATCTCTGCCACAGACCCGGTGAACTCGGTCTCTGCCACAGACCCGGTGAACTCGGTCTCTGCCACAGACCCGGTGAACTCGATCTCTGCCACAGACCCGGTGAACTCGGTCTCTGCCACAGACCCGGTGAACTCGATCTCTGCCACAGACCCGGTGAACTCGATCTCTGCCACAGACCCGGTGAACTCGGTCTCTGCCACAGACCCGGTGAACTCGGTCTCTGCCACAGACCCGGTGAACTCGGTCTCTGCCACAGACCCGGTGAACTCGATCTCTGCCACAGACCCGGTGAACTCGATCTCTGCCACAGACCCGGTGAACTCGATCTCTGCCACAGACCCGGTGAACTCGATCTCTGCCACAGACCCGGTGAACTCGGTCTCTGCCACAGACCCGGTGAACTCGGTCTCTGCCACAGACCCGGTGAACTCGATCTCTGCCACAGACCCGGTGAACTCGATCTCTGCCACAGACCTGGTGAACTCGGTCTCTGCCACAGACCCGGTGAACTCGATCTCTGCCACAGACCCGGTGAACTCGGTCTCTGCCACAGACCTGGTGAACTCGATCTCTGCCACAGACCTGGTGAACTCGATCTCTGCCACAGACCCGGTGAACTCGGTCTCTGCCACAGACCCGGTGAACTTGGTCTCTGCCACAGACCCGGTGAACTCGGTCTCTGCCACAGACCCGGTGAACTCGGTCTCTGCCACAGACCCGGTGAACTCGGTCTCTGCCACAGACCCGGTGAACTCGGTCTCTGCCACAGACCCGGTGAACTCGGTCTCTGCCACAGACCCGGTGAACTCGGTCTCTGCCACAGACCCGGTGAACTCGATCTCTGCCACAGACCCGGTGAACTCGATCTCTGCCACAGACCCGGTGAACTCGGTCTCTGCCACAGACCCGGTGAACTCGGTCTCTGCCACAGACCCGGTGAACTCGGTCTCTGCCACAGACCCGGTGAACTCGATCTCTGCCACAGACCCGGTGAACTCGATCTCTGCCACAGACCCGGTGAACTCGGTCTCTGCCACAGACCCGGTGAACTCGGTCTCTGCCACAGACCCGGTGAACTCAGTCCCTGCCACAGACCCGGTGAACTCGATCTCTGCCACAGACCTGGTGAACTCGATCTCTGCCACAGACCCGGTGAACTCGATCTCTGCCACAGACCCGGTGAACTCGATCTCTGCCACAGACCTGGTGAACTTGGTCTCTTTTCAAGGAGAAGACATCCCTCCAGAGAGTTACCGGGACCCTTCCTTCACTGTGACTTCCGCACTAGTCCCTCGGAACGGTTCCTCCCCCGGCGTCCTCATCTAGGATACGGGTCCCCTCACAAGGCGGCACACTGAGATTCCTCGATCCCCGGTGTGCTCCAGCCGAAGGTGCCGGGCCTAGACCTTTGGCGCAGTCCCAGGGCTAAAGGTGCCTGGGACCCTTGACAACGAACCGCATACCCGCCCCTGGGCTAAAGGCAGTGCCGGCCCAAGACATTGTGCTGCCTGGTACCAAGAATTAAATGCTGCCCCCCCACCCCCCCAAAAAAATCACGCCCACCAAATACCCCACATTCATTATTTTATATCATGATAACTAAAGTGGACCTGTCATGGCTCTATACATGTAAAGGAGTATAAAAGGACCTGTGCGTGGCTGGTGGCCACGATCGCTCCAGAGAGCCAGAACGGGGATCTGTTAATGTAAACAGACAGATCCCTATTCTGACAGGGGAGGAGAGACAGATCTTCTCTTCCTAGTGATTAGGAACAGAGATCTCTCTCCTCCTACAGTCAGTCCCACCCCCCCCCCCCAGTTAGAAATACCTCCCAGGGAACACATTTAACCCCTTTCCTGCCAGTGACATTTACACAGTAATCAGTGCATTTTTATAGCACAGATCGCTGTATAAATGTCACTGATCCCAAAAAAGTGTCAAAAGTGTCTGATCTCTCCACCGCAATGTCACAGTCTAGCTAAAAATCGCAGATCACCAGATCCCGCTACACTAGTAAAAAAATAATAATAATAATAAAAATGCCATAAATCTATCCTCTATTTTGTAGACGGTATAACTTTTACGCAAACTAATCAATATACACATTGCATTTTTTTTACCAAACATATGTAGAAGAATACATATCGACCTAAACTGATCAAGAAATGTTTATTTTTATTTTATTATTCTCCACTAGACCCTAGTCTCTTTATTGGCTACAGCCCTTAACCCTTCACGGATTTGCTTTTGGAATTAACTCTTCACGGACTATGTTGTGTTCTTTTTGGACTCTGCATTAGTTTTCTTTTTAATTAATTTTTCATGTATTAATTTTTCACATTTCAAGGTTTAACATTTATTTCACACATGGTTTTAACCATATAGCGCTGCACATTTTTTGAACACATGTGACCTATCTGACCCCTACACTGACCCCCTGACACACCTACGTGACACATGCACTGATCCACCTGACTCCTACTTCCTGCACTACTCACATAACACTGACCTACCTGACCTACATGACCATTACCCTGACCCCTACACTGACCCCTACCTCACTCCTACTTCCTGCACTACTCACATTACACTGGCCTACATGACCATTACCCTGACCCCTACACTGACCCCTACACTGACCCTTACACTGACCTACCTGACACCTACCTGACACCTACACTGACCTACCTGACACCTACCTCACTCCTACTTCCTGCACTACTCACATTACACTGACCTGACAGCAACACTGACTATTACACTGACTGACACATACACTGACCCACCGACCTTACACCTACACTGACCTACTACACAGACCCACCTGACTCCTACAGTAGGAGTCCTACTTCCTGCACTACTCACACCCGACCCCCGACCCACAGCTCGGTGCGAATCCATCCTTTGAGTCCTCCTTACCTTTGTCTGCTCTTCACCAGGACTCTCCTCAGGACCTCAGCACTGGATGTGCAGAACTGCTTCGGCGTCCCAACTTCCCGCCAGCGCCATCCACCCGCAGCCCGCTCCATGGTGGTCAGACGCTGCACGCCTGCACCTCCATGATCCCATCTCCACCGCGCCGTAACAAAGCAGAGGAACAGGCGGAGGGGAAGACAGCTCACACTTCCAGTGCTTGTCTCCCGCCACCATGTTCGTGTTTCCCGGCGCACTGTGATTGGGCGTATGGCGGTCATGTGCGGAGGCGGGACTTCTAGAGCGATCGCTGACAGGCCAGCCCCACGCCGCACATGACCCCCATTCGTCCAATCACAGGGCGCCGGACACTAAACATGGTGGGGACACAGGAAAGGAAAATTAGTAGGAGACACGGAATGTCGCTGGCTGACGGGCGGCAATTTGCCGCCCCCCTTAAAGTGCCGCCTGGGACCGGGGTACCATCGGGTCCCATGGTAGGGCCGGCCCTGGCTAAAGGTGCCCAGGGCGGACAGGAACGAGAACCCTGAACAGGCAGCGTCTGCCCCTTTTATATCCTCTCCCAGCATGCCCAGCAGGTAGACCACACCCACTGTATGGTTGCCGAGAGGGGACACACAAGGCACAGCACTGTATCAGTGGTTCAACCCTGGCCTACTATGGCAGCGCCACCTGCAGGCCACAGGGAACTGTACACCAATACTCCACCTGTGGACAAAAATGGTTTCAAGAACTCTATCAATTAGGGTGTTTGGGCAAAACTACCACCCAAACACTTCCCCTAAATTTAGCACCCCGCTACACTACATTACCCAAAAGACCACTGTCCTACCAAAAGTGTGTAGCGACCTCACCTCTCACTCCCTCCTTCTCTTCTCGATCAATGGCTCTCGTCTAGGGGACCAGGGAGGAGAGTGTGGCACACCACCAGCTCGTATCCTCTTGTGTGCAGAGGTGTGAGCTATAACCTTTTACCTTCGGGTCTGTGTCCCTGTCCAGAGCTAAAACTTCCCTTGAGAATGACCCTTCCACACCACTGAAAGTCCAACACTTATTTATTCTTCAGAGCAATAAATAGTCCTTTAAGAGCGACTGGTCAGACATAGAACAGAACACAGTGGGGAGGAGGTCCAGGCACAAACTTGAACTTGGGTTTTCTCCTGTTCCGTTATAGCGCGAACAGGCTTGGCGCACAGTCGCTGCCACCGACCGTGAGGGGGTCTCTGCCACAGACCAGATGAATAAGGCCTCTGCCACAGACCTGGTTGTTGGGTCTCTGCCACCGACCCGATTCACGATGGGTCCCTGCCACAGACCACGAGAACGTGGACTACCTTCTATAAGCAATGGCCCCTGTCAGAGAGAGGACATCGATCCGGACAGTTACCAGAGGCCCCTCCGTCACCAGCAAAGGCTGCACTGGGTCTTCGGAAGGGTCACCTCCCTGGCCTCCTCGTCCCAGATTCAGGTGTCCACACCGGGGGACACCCTAGTAGTCCTCGATCCCTTGCGGGACCCAGTCGAAGGTACTGGGCCCCAGGCCTCCAGAGAGTACCCCACCCCAGACTGAAGGTGTCTGGGGTGGAACCGCAACTTCGTCCCCGGGCCTAGGGCACCGGGAGACGACACCCACATGCACCCAGGCTGAAGGTGCCTGGGCGCGGACCTCATGCGGAAGATGTCTGCCCCTTTATACCCTCTCCCAGCATGCACAGCGGGTTCCCCGCCCCGCTGTACTACTGCCACGAGAGGACACAAAGGGCACAGCCCTCCAATGGTGGTTCAACCCCAGCCCATGGCAACATCGCCACCTATAGGCCGCAGGGAACTGAACACCACTAATATCCTCCACTGGCATAAATGGGTCCAGGAATCCTAACAATTGCTGCATCTGAGCCTGTTATCACTCAGATGCATCCCCTAAATATGACCACCCCGCTACAAGTGCATGGCATCACGCATGGTCTGCTGGGAGAACTTATTTAAGGCAAGGCGGGGCTTTTGTTCTGTCTCTTGGGACGCCATCTTCAAGCCGGCAGAAGGCCTGTGTTGAGCCCTGGATCGAGCGTGCTTAGGCCGGAGAAGCTTTGGTGCTTTGAGGGGTTACAGACCCCCAAAGCATCCTCCCCATGTTGAGGGCATGTGGCCTGGTACGGTTCAGGAGGGGGGTGCTCTCTCGTCCCCCCCCCTCTTTTCCTGCGGCCTGCCAGGTTGCGTGCTCGGATAAAGGGTCTGGTATGGATTTTTGGGGGGAACTTCACGCCATTTTTTTTTTATTTGGCGTGGAGTTCCCCTTAAAATCCATACCAGACCTGAAGGGCCTGGTAATTGAATTTGGGGGAACCGCACGCATTTTTTTTTTTATCAATGACTTTTCTCTGTATTGCCGGGAGCCGACAATTCATTAATAGCCGCGAGTGAGTTTTAAATGCCTTTTTTTCCTTCATAAATGACACTTTGTGCAGGGACAGTTCTAAGCACGGGAAACAAGCGCCACTTTACAGGCATACTATACACACCCCCCAGGTACGGAATTTAAAGGAAAATGTCACTTTTATTGTTTCACTTTAAGCATTATTAAAATCACTGCTCCCGAAAAAACGGCCGTTTTTAAAACATTTTTTTGCATTGATACATGTCCCCTGGTGTAGGACCCGGGTCCCCAAACACTTTTTAGGACAATAACATGCATATAAGCCTTTATAATTAGCACTTTAGATTTCAAACGTTCGAGTCCATTGTATTTAATGGGGTTCTTAAGTTCGCGCAAACATTTGGTCTGTTCGCAGGTTCTGGTGCGAACCGAACAGGGGGGTGTTCGGCTCATCACTATCCTCCATTGCCCTGACCCCAGACCCAAGCTTGTCCGGATTCCAGTTCCAACCCTAGAACCTCCCCCTCATTCCAGTCCTATCCCTAATGACACAGCCAGACCCCAATCCCATCTCTAACATAAACATAGAAGGGGAGGTGACCCCACTCTGTGGATATCGGGGTCTTATCCATGTCATGTCTGGCGGGGTTCTCTCTGAGCATGTGGAGCCAGTTCCAGAAGAAAAAGAAGGGGGACAAATGTTGGGACTTTGAATGAGGCGTGAAAGCAAGTTCACGCCTCAATGAAACGTGAGGAAAGGTTCACGCCTCCATCCCTGTGCTGAATGCAACATAAAGGGGGGAAGGTTTGGGACTTTAAATGAGGTGTGTTTGTACAGACCAACAGATCATGTGGATAAAAATATACATGTGTTTATTCCTAAATCATGCATGAGCATGACATGGTACAACATAACAGGCATGATACAGTTTAACAAACTTGCATAAGAATAATGATAAAACGCATGGCACTTGATGATGAAAGATATGCATATTGAATATAAAGGCAATATATAATTAGAAGGAAACATATGTTGATAGAACCATTTGAAAATACATAGGATGCATCAAAATAGACCCGACGCGTTTCGTGGACTGCATCCACTCATCAGGGGCCATGCATCCATGTTCTAAAAAGGAACAGAAAAAAAATATATATATATATATATATAAATGACCATTCTAGTCTATTGTATCAAGGACATAAACAATTTATTGAAAATGCTAAAGGATTCCTGGCCGAACCAAAAAGTTGATTACTCACATCTGAACTGAAACATATAATAATGTGTGTCAAAGGCCGGCCAAGTATGTCTCGCCCGGGAGCTGAGGAAGGGATCCAGTGAGAGAACCTGGGCACGCGGCCACAATTCCCCATTGAGAAAGACTGCAAGATGTCACGGATGATAGGGATTCTGGAGTGAATAAAATTGATTGAATTTGTATGGTATAAATGACCTTTCAATGTATAAAAGTATACAAGAAAAAAGAGAGCCCATAACCGTAATTATATATTGTCTTTATATTCAATATGCATATCTTTCATCATCAAGTGCCATGCGTTTTTATCATTATTCTTATGCAAGTTTGTGAAACTGTATTATGCATGTTCTGTTGTACCATGTCATGCTCATGCATGATTTAGGAATGAACACATGTATGTTTTTATCCATATGATCTGTTGGTCTGTACAAACACCTCATTTAAAGTCCCAAACCTTCCCCAGTTCCAGAAGAACGTCTCGGCTTCCTGGACATCGATCAGTGGGAGGCGGCTGAATAGTGACAGAAAAGGGGTTTCATGTCGTCACCAGCCAGTCAGAGCTCACTGTAATTGTTCTGATTGGTTGTCAGGATTGGCTGGCTGGGAAAAAACAGAAGACTGAGGGGTGAATTATCACATGTCACCACAAGATGGCAGCAGAGCAGTGGAGATATTTTGTGGGTGAAGTTATCAGTTTCGGCCGCTAGATGGCAGCAGAGGAAATGTATTCCTCCTAATAGAAGAGTGTGAAGGAAAAAAAGAGAGGTCATGTGACCGGAAATGAAGTCGTCTTCTAGTGTTTCTAGAGGGGAACATCCGGTCTCCGGAAAGATGGCGGCAAGAAAAGGATTATGGGAGTTGGTGGGGGAGGGAAGGAGAGGCTACTGATGGAAATATTCGGAGTCAGTCTACAGATACAGGTATTAATATTACCACCCCTCCCCCCCCAAGTATTAATACTACAACCCTTCCATAAGTATTAATATTACCAGCCTCCCCCCAAGTATTAATACTACCACCCCTCCCCCAAGTATTAATATTACCACCCCTCCCCCCAGATTTTAATACTACCACCCCTCCCCCACCTAGTATTTATATTATTACCAACCCCCCACAAGTATTATTACCACCCTTCCCCCCAAATATTTATATTACCACCCCTCCTCCTAGGGTTGCCACCTGTCCAGGATTCTCCCGGACAGTTCAGGTTTTGAATCATATGTCTGGGTTTCAGTCCACCTGAAACCCGGACACAATATTCAGACCAGGCTGTGGCTCCCCCAAGTAAATGAGATAGTCATACACAAATCTGTTGCCATCCGGGACCTGCAGGCAGCTGTTTAGGGGCAGGTTTGGTTGAAGGGTGGGGTGATAATGTCAGCAAGAGCAGTTTGGCTCCGCCCACTGTTTGCCAAGGTGCTCTCTGTGCGCTACATTACTACTTTCCTTGGGGCATCCAAATGTACCCAAGGTCTTTTATAATCCTACAGTGTTTGGCTTGAAGAAAAGGTGACAACCCTACCTCCCCCACAAGTATTAATACTACCAACCCCCAAGTATAATTACTACCCCTCCCTCTTCTGAGTATTAATACTACCACCCCTCCACCCCCCTCAAGTATTAATCCCCCAGGTATTCTTACTACTAACCAGCATCCTTCTGGGGGTGTAATTATATTATCACCCCTCCCCAAGTATTATTATTACCCATCACCCTCTTGTGCTGGGGGGAAATTCTGTTATGACGGCCCCAAATTATTACCTGTCACCATCTGCAGTGGCCCCTTCCCCCGTACCATTACCCATCTTCCTCTGTGGGGGGAGGAGCTTATATTACCCCCCATCATTATCCATCATCTTGCAGGGGGAGGAGCTTATATTGCCCCCTTAGGGTTACAGTTATTGATATGTATTGGGTATTGATACATGTGTAGGAGGGGGGGGTAATATAAACTCCCTGCACCACAGTAGAGGGTGATGGGTAATGATATAGGAGGAGCTTATATTACCCCCCACCCCCCCTTTTTATCAATACCCATCATCCTCCTCTGTAGGGGGAGGAGCTTATATTACCCCCTTAGAGTTATTGATACGGGGGAGGGGTGTAATATAAGGTCCTCCCATCACAGTGGAGGATGATGGCAAAGGATATGGGGAGGAGCTTTTTATTACCCCTGTGTATGAATACCCATTATCCTCTTCTGTAGGGGGAGGAGCTTATAATACCCCCTTAGAGTTATGGATACATGGGGGGGTAATATAAGCTCCTCCCACCACAGTGGAGTATGATGTGTGTGACAGGGGTCACTTGGGGCACAGGGGGAATGAGAACCCCACCATGATCTGTGATAAGTCATATTCAATGCTGTATATACATGGTATATATTGGGTGTATATTGTGTGTGGGCTGTGGTGTCCTAATTGCTGTGATGAGGGGGGGGGGGGGGGGTGAATACATTCTACTGTCTAGTGTGGCTTGTGGTAATTAAGTCTGTAATTATAGGTATTGTACTCTAGCAGACAGACAGGCTGGGGAACACAAAGGGTCATGCATAGTCATTTCAGCTGAAAAGGAATTAGCTAACAAACTCACCTATTGTCTCTTAAGAGATGTCAAAATAATGTGGAGACATTAAGGCTAGCCTAAATGTCATGTGTCTGAATCATCAGCTATAGTTAACTAGCTCATGTAAATTAGGTCTGGTCAAAAGTGTATTATGAGAGGAAAATCAAAACTTCTCTCTGTGTGTATAAAAGCTGTAGTGTTTTCAATAAAGAGTGTCATTCGAGTTGGAAACTTCATACAGAGTGTTTGTCTCGTTTTTCTGGAAGGATTATTCCTATGGAAAGCGGTCGCCTGACTGTGGAGCTTCGGTAGTGGATGTGTGTTCTGGAGAGGGAATATCTTAAAACGGCGTTTAACCCCGTTCATATTTGGGGTGCCGTTACAATGGGAAATGATATGGAGGGGGGGCTTTATATTACCTCCGTGTATCAATACCCATCATCCTCCTCTGTAGGGGGAGGAGCTTATATTACCATTACTATATTATATTGGTTAGTGAGCCCATAACTCCGCCCCTTTTCTGGTATTTGCATACACGGCAGTAATTGGATGTGTTTCCTTCCAGGTGAAAACCGCGACTCGCCACCAATGAGGACAATATGGCCGACATGAAGCCCTCGTCTGCTGGTGGTATGGAGGAACTCCACTCAGATAATACTTCAGCCCAAATTAAAGTGGAACCCCCCGAGGATGAAGATCCTCCACAGGATACTCACACTCTATTTCTGACCAATCATATTAAAGAAGAGCCATGTGACTATGAGGGAGAGCTCTGCCCACCTGCAGATCAGTCTCTGGGTAATGGTTGTGAGGATCGGTTCCCAGGTGGGGGTGGGCCACCTCTAAACTCCACCCCCTTATGTATTAAAGAGGAGTCAGATGAGGATGGCCTGGAGGAGGAGCTAGAGTACACCACCGTCTTCATAAAGGAGGAGCCAATCTCCGGTGACGAAGGTGACTTTCCTCCAGCAGATGTTGGGGAGCGGCGTACCTCGGGGGTGTTACCAGATGGCTCCGCCCTGGGTGGAGACGAGGAGTTGGATAGCCTAAGTGACCACACAGAGATTGAATACACTACAGTGCGCATCAAGGGGGAGGAGTCATCCGATGAAGAGGCGGTCTCTGACATCGACAACTACGCCACCCGAGATCACACCTACATGGTGACCCGCACGGATGACCGCATGAGGGCACCCTGCAACATCCGCAAACTCCACAAGACTCTGAACTGCAGCGAATGCGGGAAAGTCTTCTTCGGGAAAGCTGCCTATCGGCTCCACCAGAGACTTCACCGGGGTGAGGCCATCTACGCCTGCTCCACCTGCGGGAAGAAGTTCTCCCGGAAGGGCTCGTGTCTGAAGCACCAAGAGGCTGCCCACAGCCGAGAGAAGTCCTTTGAGTGTGCCAACTGCGACCGCTACTTCTCCTCCAAGCTGGGTCTGACCCTCCACCAACGCGTCCACACCCGAGAGCCCGCCTTCACTTGCAAGGGCTGCGCCAAGTCCTTCACCAGTAACTCGGCTCTTATCCAGCACCAGCGGGTCCACTACACTGACCGGCGCCTGGTGTGCGCCAAGTGTGGCGTCACCTTTGACAACAAGTCAGACTTGATCAACCACGAGATCCTCCACCCGGTGCAGCAATCCTTCGTGTGCTCTGAGTGCAGCGAGAAGTTCCAGACCAAGGCGGAGCTCTCCGCCCACTGGAAGGTCCACACCGTCATCAAAGCCTTCTCCTGGCGGAAGATCCACTTCAAGCATAAGGACACTCATGACTCCGAGGAGACGGCACCCGGTGCTTCCGGAGGACAGTGATGACGGCACATTCTCCAACTCACAGAGTCCACCTTACCAGAGAGTCCACCAAAAACTGACCACTCTGGATAGGAAGCATGCAGGGTCAGGTTAGTTGTCCCCGGATTCACAGATCTCCCACACAAGGCGGCTTCTTGGAAGGGCACCAGTTGGGTTAATTACCAAACCTCTGACCTTGAGTTCCCAGCTCCGCCCATCCAGTACAGACATTGTGATAGGGCCTCTTTTCTGTAGGGAGGAATGGAGAAATCAGCCCGTGGTTAATATGGGAGGTTAGTGGTTGGGTCACCCCTCCACCTACAACTCAAGCCTCCATTTTGGATGGAGGAGTTCTTAAAGTGGATCTTCACTGCATCTGAGCACCACAAAAACACAATTCAATTCATTTTTAATATTCAAAGCAAACCCCCCATCCATCCATCCATCCTTCCACTCCCCCATCCATCCATGTCTCCATCCATCCATCCATCCTTCCACTCCCCCATCCATCCTTCCATGTCTCCATCCATCCATGTCTCTATCCTTCCACTCCCACATCCATCCATCCTTCCACTCCCCCATCCATCCTTCCATGTCTCCATCCATCCTTCCACTCCCCAAACCATCCTTCCACTCCCCAAACCATCCATGTCTCCATCCATCCTTCCATCCTTCCACTCCCCCATCCATCTTTCCATGTCTCCATCCATCCATCCATCCATCCATGTCTCTATCCTTCCATTCACCCATCCATCCATGTCTCCATCCATCCATCCACTCCCCCATCCATCCTTTCATGTCTCCATCCATCCATGTCTCCATCCATCCATCCATCTATGTCTCTATCCTTCCACTCCCCCATCCATCCATCTATCCACTCCCCCATCCATCCTTCCATGTCTCCATCCATCCTTCCACTCCCCAAACCATCCTTCCACTCCCCCATCCATCCATGTCTCCATCCATCCTTCCATCCTTCCACTCCCCCATCCATCTTTCCATGTCTCCATCCATCCATCCATGTCTCTATCCTTCCACTCCCCCATCCATCCATCCTTCCACTCCCCCATCCATCCTTTCATGTCTCCATCCATCCATGTCTCCATCCATCCATGTCTCCATCCATCCATCCATGTCTCTATCCTTCCACTCCCCCATCCATCCATCCTTCCACTCCCCCATCCATCCTTTCATGTCTCCATCCATCCATGTCTCCATCCATCCATGTCTCCATCCATCCATCCATGTCTCTATCCTTCCACTCCCCCATCCATCCATCCTTCCACTCCCCCATCCATCCTTTCATGTCTCCATCCATCCATGTCTCCATCCATCCATGTCTCCATCCATCCATCCATCCATGTCTCTATCCTTCCACTCCCCCATCCATCCATCCTTCCACTCCCCCATCCATCCTTTCATGTCTCCATCCATCCATGTCTCCATCCATCCATGTCTCCATCCATCCATCCATGTCTCTATCCTTCCACTCCCCCATCCATCCATCCATCCTTCCACTCCCCCATCCATCCTTTCATGTCTCCATCCATCCATGTCTCCATCCATCCATGTCTCCATCCATCCATCCATGTCTCTATCCTTCCACTCCCCCATCCATCCATCCTTCCACTCCCCCATCCATCCTTTCATGTCTCCATCCATCCATGTCTCCATCCATCCATGTCTCCATCCATCCATCCATCCATGTCTCTATCCTTCCACTCCCCCATCCATCCATCCTTCCACTCCCCCATCCATCCTTTCATGTCTCCATCCATCCATGTCTCCATCCATCCATGTCTCCATCCATCCATCCATGTCTCTATCCTTCCACTCCCCCATCCATCCATCCTTCCACTCCCCCATCCATCCTTTCATGTCTCCATCCATCCATGTCTCCATCCATCCATCCATCCATGTCTCTATCCTTCCACTCCTCCATCCATCCATCCTTCCACTCCCCCATCCATCCTTCCATGTCTCCATCCATCCATCCATCCATGTCTCTATCCTTCCACTCCCCCATCCATCCATCCTTCCACTCCCCCATCCATCCTTCCATGTCTCCATCCTTCCATGTCTCCATCCATCCATCCATGTCTCCATCCATCTTTCCACTCCCCAAACCATCCTTCCACTCCCCCATCCATCCATCCTTCCATGTCTCCATCCTTCCACTCCCCCATCCATCCATGTCTCCATTCATCCTTCCACTCCCCCATCCATCCTTCCATGTCTCCATCCATCCATGTCTCCATCCATCCTTCCACTCCCCCACCCATCCTTCCACTCCCCCATCCATCCATGTCTCCATTCATCCTTCCACTCCCCCATCCATCCTTCCATGTCTCCATCCATCCATGTCTCCATCCATCCTTCCACTCCCCGAACCATCCATGTCTCCATCTATCCATCCTTCCACACCCCCATCCATCCATCCATCCTTCCACCCCCCATCCATCCATGTCTCATCCATCCTTCCACTCCCCGAACCACCCATGTCTCCATCCTTCCATGTCTCCATCCATCCTTCCATGTCTCCATCCATCCTTCCATGTCTCCATCCATCCTTCCACTCCCCCATCCATCTTTCCACTCCCCCATCCATCCATGTCTCCATCCATCCATCCATGTCTCCATCCATCCTTCCACCCCCCATCCATCCTTCCACTCCCCCATCCTTCCATTTCTCCATCCATCCATGTCTCCATCCATCCATCCATGTCTCCATCCATCCTTCCACTCCCCCATCCATCCTTCCACTCCCCCATTCATCCATGTCTCCATCCATCCATCCATCCATGTCTCCATCCATCCTTCCACTCCCCCATCCATCCATCCATGTCTCCATCCATCCTTCCACTCCCCCATCCATCCATCCACTCCCCCATCCATCCATGTCTCCATCCATCCATGTCTCCATCCATCCTTCCACTCCCCCATCCATCCTTCCATGTCTCCATCCATCCTTCCACTCCCCCATCCACCCTTCCACTCCCCCATCCATCCATGTCTCCATCCATCCTTCCACTCCCCCATCCACCCTTCCACTCCCCCATCCATCCATGTCTCCATCCATCCTTCCACTCCCCCATCCATCCATGTCTCCATCCATCCTTCCACTCCCCCATCCATCCATGTCTCCATCCATCCTTCCACTCCCCCATCCATCCATCCATCCATGTCTCCATCCATCCATCCATGTCTCCATCCATCCTTCCACTCCCTCATCCATCCTTCCACTCCCCCATCCATCCATGTCTCCATCCATCCTTCCACTCCCCCATCCATCCATCCATGTCTCCATCCATCCATGTCTCCATCCATCCTTCCACTCCCTCATCCATCCTTCCACTCCCCCATCCATCCATGTCTCCATCCATCCTTCCACTCCCCCATCCATCCATGTCTCCATCCATCCTTCCACTCCCCCATCCATCCATGTCTCCATCCATCCTTCCACTCCCCCATCCATCCATCCATGTCTCCATCCATCCTTCCACTCCCCCATCCATCCATCCATGTCTCCATCCTTCCACTCCCCCATCCATCCATGTCTCCATCCATCCACCCATGTCTCCATCCTTCCACTCCCCCATCCATCCATGTCTCCATCCATCCATCCTTCCACTCCCCCATCCACCCCTCCATGTCTCCATCCATCCATCCTTCCACGTCTCCATCCTTCCACTCCCCCATCCATGTCTCCATCCATCCTTCCACTCCCCCATCCACCCATCCATGTCTCCATCCATCCATCCTTCCACGTCTCCATCCTTCCACTCCCCCATCCTTGTCTCCATCCATCCTTCCACTCCCCCATCCTTGTCTCCATCTTTTCTTCCACTCCCCCATCCATCCTTCCACTCCCCCATCCATCCATCCTTCCACTCCCCCATCCTTGTCTCCATCCATCCTTCCACTCCCCCATCCATCCATGTCTCCATCCATCTTTCCACTCCCCCATCCATCCATGTCTCCATCCATCCTTCCACTCCCCCATCCATCCATCCTTCCACTCCCCCATCCATCCATCCATCCTTCCACTCCCAAATCCATCCATGTCTCCATAATTTGTTTTGCTGAGAAATCACTTGGAAAAACATCCACCTAGCATTTCTGGCCATCCTGAGTAAGGGCAGATGATTCATGTAGCATTTACTTCCTGGAATCCATCTGTCCTTAGCTCAGGTATGCAGAAGAGTGTAAGAAGAAAAGAGCAGAGGGCGCCTCCATCTGAGTGTACAAACCAGCAAATAGTATAAGGAAAGAAAATAATGCACTCACATGTGGTAGAGGAAGAGTCGGCATGTCCTCTAAGAAGGACTTTTCGTCACTGGCAGAGTTTGGCCGGGAAGCGAGGAAGTTGATATGAAGGAGAGTGCTGTGGCTTGGAAAGTTTGGAGGCAGCGCAGTGTGTAGCAGTTTCCAGGTCTCCTCGGCTGGCTTGGCAGCCTTGGCTTAGATTGGTGATGACGTCACTCTGCAAGGGGGCGTGGTTGAGTGAAAGAAGATGCGCTGCGGTCCAGTTTTCCAAGCCACAGTTCTCCCCTTCACATCCGCCCAGCAGCTTCCTGGCTGAACTCTACTTACACCAGCTGACTGCCCAGCAAGCCGAGGACACCCGGAAACTGCCGCACACTGTGCTTCCCACATTCCAACTCTCCTCCCCTTCTCCCCTCCCCTCCTGAAGACTCCTGGGATGTATGACATCATTTGCCTAGGCAGGAAACCAGGAAGTAACTGAAGAAATGTAAAAAAAAATGTTTTAAAACAAGTAAATCTGATCTCCTTTCCTATCCTTTACTAATGCCGGCAGCATGAGGATTACACATAATTAATGTTGATTGGGAGAGTGGAGTTCCACTTGTATCATCAGCAGAATCTCTCACTTATTCTGAACACCGGAAGCCCCCTTTAGTCTGGGATTGGGTTTCCATAGAGAGTCCCCATACCTATCGATGGTACCACATCGTAGGCGTGGTCACTGTCCATAGATTGGGGGTGGAGTCTCGAGAGGGTGGAAGCCATGCGGAAATTTTATTTTCTGTTACATTTCAGTTCCTGTTCTCATTTATAAAGCGATTGGAATATTTTATTGTTATAAAACTTTGAGGGAAAAATTACGACTTGTCCTTTTCTTCACATGATTATTTCTCACCGTATCCTGCCTGCATGTAGAGGAGCCATAACACACAATGCCTGCATGTAGAGGAGCCATAACACACAATGCCTGCATGTAGAGGAGCCATAGCACACAATGCCTGCATGTAGAGGAGCCATAACACACAATGCCTGCATGTAGAGGAGCCATAGCACACAATGCCTGCATGTAGAGGAGCCATAACACACAATGCCTGCATGTAGAGGAGCCATAGCACACAATGCCTGTACGTAGAGGAGCCATAACACACAATGCCTGCATGTAGAGGAGCCATAACACACAATGCCTGCATGTAGAGGAGCCATAGCACACAATGCCTGTACGTAGAGGAGCCATAACACACAATGCCTGCATGTAGAGGAGCCATAGCACACAATGCCTGTACGTAGAGGAGCCATAGCACACAATGCCTGCATGTAGAGGAGCCATAACACACAATGCCTGCATGTAGAGGAGCCATAGCACACAATGCCTGCATGTAGAGGAGCCATAACACACAATGCCTGTACGTAGAGGAGCCATAACACACAATGCCTGCATGTAGAGGAGCCATAACACACAATGCCTGTACGTAGAGGAGCCATAGCACACAATGCCTGCATGTAGAGGAGCCATAACACACAATGCCTGCATGTAGAGGAGCCATAGCACACAATGCCTGTACGTAGAGGAGCCATAACACACAATGCCTGCATGTAGAGGAGCCATAACACACAATGCCTGCATGTAGAGGAGCCATAGCACACAATGCCTGTACGTAGAGGAGCCATAACACACAATGCCTGCATGTAGAGGAGCCATAGCACACAATGCCTGCATGTAGAGGAGCCATAACACACAATGCCTGCATGTAGAGGAGCCATAACACACAATGCCTGCATGTAGAGGAGCCATAGCACACAATGCCTGCATGTAGAGGAGCCATAACACACAATGCCTGTACGTAGAGGAGCCATAACACACAATGCCTGCATGTAGAGGAGCCATAGCACACAATGCCTGTACGTAGAGGAGCCATAGCACACAATGCCTGCATGTAGAGGAGCCATAACACACAATGCCTGCATGTAGAGGAGCCATAGCACACAATGCCTGTACGTAGAGGAGCCATAACACACAATGCCTGCATGTAGAGGAGCCATAACACACAATGCCTGCATGTAGAGGAGCCATAGCACACAATGCCTGTACGTAGAGGAGCCATAACACACAATGCCTGCATGTAGAGGAGCCATAGCACACAATGCCTGCATGTAGAGGAGCCATAACACACAATGCCTGCATGTAGAGGAGCCATAACACACAATGCCTGCATGTAGAGGAGCCATAGCACACAATGCCTGCATGTAGAGGAGCCATAACACACAATGCCTGCATGTAGAGGAGCCATAGCACACAATGCCTGTACGTAGAGGAGCCATAACACACAATGCCTGCATGTAGAGGAGCCATAACACACAATGCCTGCATGTAGAGGAGCCATAGCACACAATGCCTGTACGTAGAGGAGCCATAGCACACAATGCCTGTATGTAGAGGAGCCATAGCACACAATGCCTGTACGTAGAGGAGCCATAACACACAATGCCTGCATGTAGAGGAGCCATAGCACACAATGCCTGCATGTAGAGGAGCCATAGCACACAATGCCTGTACGTAGAGGAGCCATAACACACAATGCCTGCATGTAGAGGAGCCATAGCACACAATGCCTGCATGTAGAGGAGCCATAACACACAATGCCTGCATGTAGAGGAGCCATAACACACAATGCCTGCATGTAGAGGAGCCATAACACACAATGCCTGCATGTAGAGGAGCCATAGCACACAATGCCTGTACGTAGAGGAGCCATAACACACAATGCCTGCACGTAGAGGAGCCATAGCACACAATGCCTGCATGTAGAGGAGCCATTACACACAATGCCTGCATGTAGAGGAGCCATAGCACACAATGCCTGCATGTAGAGGAGCCATAGCACACAATGCCTGTACGTAGAGGAGCCATAACACACAATGCCTGCACGTAGAGGAGCCATAGCACACAATGCATGCATGTAGAGAAGCCATAACACACAATGCCTGCACGTAGAGGAGCCATAGCACACAATGCCTGCATGTAGAGGAGCCATAACACACAATGCCTGTACGTAGAGGAGCCATAACACACAATGCCTGCACGTAGAGGAGCCATAGCACACAATGCCTGCATGTAGAGGAGCCATAACACACAATGCCTGCATGTAGAGGAGCCATAACACACAATGCCTGCATGTAGAGGAGCCATAACACACACTGCCTGCATGTAGAGGAGCCATAACACACAATGCCTGCACGTAGAGGAGCCATAGCACACAATGCCTGCATGTAGAGGAGCCATAACACACGATGTGTGCTATGCGGGGTGTACAAAGATGGCCGCTTTCTTACTGTATCCTTTCTGTGGGATGTACAAACCAGACATGGGAGTAAGTCACAAGCAAGTCTCAAGTCTTAACCTTCAAGTCTCCAGCAAGTCCCAAGTTACTGTGACGAAAAGCAAGCAAGTCAAGTCGAATCCCTGCTAGAAGTCAAGCAAGTCAAGTCAAGTCATTTATTTTGGTCAAGTCACAGATCAAGTCAAAATACTGATCTACCCCATACTGTATAAAAATAATATTGGTTATGTGCCCATGCCTCACTGTGCCCATGCTTCACTGTGCCCGTGCTTCACTGTGCCCGTGCCTCACTGTGCCCGTGCTTCACTGTGCCCGTGCTTCACTGTGTCCGTGCTTCACTGTGCCCGTGCCTCACTGTGCCCGTGCCTCACTGTGCCCGTCAGCCTTGTACCTGATCGGCGGCATCCCGGCGGCCATTCCAGTATTCAAAAGCCGCGCCTCCTCCTCGTCTGTGATAGGCGGAACACTCAATTTCCCAGCATTCAGTGTTCCGCCTATCACGGACATCCGCTCATCCTCATAACACAGACGAGGATAAGAGTATGTCCGTGATAGGCTGAACACTGCCTGCTGTGAAATTGAGTATTCCGCCTATCAAAGAGGAGGAGGCGCAGCTTTTGAACACTGCAATGGCCGCCGTCTGTCTGCATGACACGCTGATCAGGTAGGCAGACGGTGGCTTGCGGTTAGTGTTAGTGGTGCCAAGTCATTGCAAGTCATATAGCCCAAGTCAAAGTCAAGTCGCAAGTCATTAGTGACAAGTCAAAGTCAAATCGAGTCATTTATTGAATTCTGTCAAGCAAGTCGCAAGTCCTCAAACAGGTGACTCAAGTCTGACTTGTCAAGTCATGTGACTCAAGTCCCCCACCTCTGGTACAAAGATGACCGCTTTCCTAATGTATCCTTTCTGTGGAATGTACAAAGATAGCCGCTTTACTAATGTATCCTTACTGTGGGGTGTACAAAGATGGGCGCTTTCTTAATGTATCCTTACTGCGGGGTGTACAAAGATGGCCGCTTTCTTAACGTATCCTTATGTAGCAGGCATTTTTTTTTGTAATGCAATTTCTACTTTTTGCCACAATATGGAGACAAAGAGATGCTGACTTGTCCTTACAGAAAACTCAAACAAAAAGCTCACTGGAAAAAAGGGGAGTGTCAGGAAGTGCTGAGGAGGGGAACTACTGAGGTAAAATGGAGAGGGAGTGCTGACAGGAGATTGTCAGACAGAGAGAGAGAGACTCTGGAAGCATCAGAGAGGGAGATACCAAGGCTCCAACAGTCCTTTGCTGGGACACAGTGACACTTAACAGTGAGGAGAGCTGTCTGAGGTAAAAAAGCATCCGAGGAGAGCTGTCTGAGGTAAAAAAGCATCTGAGGAAAGCTGTCTGAGGTAAAAAAGCATCTGAGGAGAGCTGTCTGAGGTAAAAACATCTGAGGAGAGCTGTCTGAGATAAAAAAGCATCTGAGGAGAGCTGTCTGAGGTAAAAACATCTGAGGAGAGCTGTCTGAGGTAAAAAAGCATCTGAGGAGAGCTGTCTGAGGTAAAAAAGCATCTGAGGAGAGCTGTCTGAGGTACAGCATCAGAGAGAGAGAGACATATAAAAGAGCGAGGAGGCTGAGGTGTTTTTCAGAGGAAGAGAGAGAGAAAGAGATCTAGGAGCCCAGGAGTGGAAAAGAAAAGACTCTGACATGACAGTGCAGAGACAGTGAGGAGAGAACAACTGTGCCCAAGATTGTCAACCAGAGAAAGAGAGAGTTGGTAGAAATCCACAGCCATTTGGGAAACCTCCTCAGTCTGCAGCAAGTTATCGGGGCCAGTGTGGAGAGAGGACAAGGTGCCATTGGTAGCTACGACAATGTGATGAAGCAGTTCTAGGACCAGATCATGGAGAGACAAAGCCACTCCCAGGATGCTGTCTTTGCCCTGCTGCCTGCCAGAGTCACCCTAAGCGAGTTGACGCCTGACCGAAGAGACAACTAAATCATTGTTACCGGGACTGGTAAGTGGGCCTTGCGGCCAAAATATTGCTACCACTGCTAGGGAATAAAGTCACTAGGAGCTACCTAAGGACCAGCCACTGTATATATACGTCGGCAGAATGGCACGTACAGGCACAATCACATACCTGTACGTCCCCTTTAACTGCCTCCAGTGTGGTTGCGCGCACGCCGCCAGCGGCGCGCTTGCGACCCTGCCGCCATCCCCGTGAGTCGGACCGGGGGTCCCGTGGACTCGATCGCCACGGGGATCCCCGCGATCATCTCACGGAGGGATGGAGCGGGGGAGATGTCAGTGTAAACACAACATCTCCCCGCTCTCCTACTGACACTGTCACCGATCTCCGCTCTGTGTAATCAGAGCGGAGATCGGTGACGTGTCACTCGTAGCCACGCCCCCTAACAGTAAGCATCACTCCCCTAGGCACACTTAACCCCTTCAGCGCCCCTAGTGGTTAACCCCTTCACTGCCAGTGTCATTTTTACAGTAATCAGTGCATTTTTATAGCTCTGATTGCTGTAAAAATGACAATGGTCCCAAAATGGTGTCAAAAGTGTCCGATGTGTCCGCCGTAATGTCGCAGTCACAATAAAATTCGCTGATCGCCGCCATTACTAGTAAACGCTATAACTTTTGTGCAAACCAATCAATAAACGGCGATTGCATTTTTTTTTACCAGAAATATGTAGAAGAATACGTATCGGCCTAAACTAAGGAAAATAAATGTTTTTTTATATTTTTTGGGGATATTTATTATAGCAAAAAGTAAAAAATATTGATTTCTTTTTCAAAATTGTCGCTCTATTTTTGTTTATAGCGCAAAAAATAAAAACCGAAGAGGTGATCAAATACCACCAAAAGAAAGCTCTATTTGTGTGGAAAAAAAGGATACCAATTTTGTTTGGGAGCCACGTTGCACGACTGCGCAATTGTCAGTTAAAGCGACGCAGTGCTGAATCGCAAAAAAGGGCCTGGCCTTTAACCAGACAAAATGGTCCGGGGCTGAAGTGGTTAACAATGTCGTCCAGCGAGGTACCAAAAAACCTCAGAAAGGCAATCTGCCAGAGCTCACTTGGATGCTTAGTCAGTGGACCAGCAGTCCAGCCAATCAGGAGGAAGGGAGCCGCTCAGGTGTGGAAGTCCCTGGAATTACCTCCTCCCAGCAACCAAGGGTGCAGGCAAATGCAAATGCAATTGAAGAAAGAAAAGAAGGTCTTCTGGACGCAGCACTCCGGTTAAAAGGCCTTTATTCCAAAAAAAAGGGTTTCAGGAAACCAAAAACACTCTGCACAACACAACAAACTGATCTAGTTTAGCTGACGCGTTTCACACTATTTAAAGTGCTTATTCATAGCTATAAATAAGCACTTTAAATAGTGTGAAACGCGTCAGCTAAACTAGATCAGTTTGTTGTGTTGTGCAGAGTGTTTTTGGTTTCCTGAAACCCTTTTTTTTGGAATAAAGGCCTTTTAACCGGAGTGCTGCGTCCAGAAGACCTTCTTTTCTTTCTTCAGTCCAGCCAATCAGGCGGCGCAGTACCACCGCAGATACAGAGGTCCTGCAAGTCATTTACATACACACACACTGGGTATTGGTTTATATGTTTTTACTGTGGCGCCAAAGGCGCGCATGTCTTTGGAGGGTGACCACATTTCCAAACTACCATTCAGAGACACTCCCCCTTCCCAAAAATCAGCTTGTGCTGTAACCAATCACAGCACAGTGATTGGACACAAGAGGCGGGATTTATGATTTCTCCAATCACAGGCAGGGGGCGGGGATTGTGCTCCTCCAGGCATTCCCAGCCAGGACAAGTACTGTCAGTGAGTAAAGAGGTGATGTGGCGCCCTTTTTTGGGGGCATCAGGGGGGGTGGCTGTGTCAGTTTCATTCCGGGACACTGTATTGTCCTGGAATGAATGTGCCTGGGACAGACCTGCAAAATGTGGGACTGTCCCGGGCAATCCGGGACATGTGGTCTCCCTAGTGGGAGGAAACCCACGCAGACACAGGGAAAACATGCAAACCCCAGGCAAACAGCGACGGGGTCCGGGTGGAACCAGTGACCCCCCTACTGCCAGGTGAGGGAGATAACCACCACACCACTGTGCTGCCCTCCATTCAGTGAATGTCTCAGCCATATATAGGTCGCAACACTGACCCCGGCACCACCGCCTTGGACCTCCTATCTGAAGGGTCCTGGAGGATAAGGGACCGCCATGCGCTGGGGGACAACAAGGACCTCTGTGGCCGTTCCCATTCCTTAGTTATGAACTTATCAAAGAAAGTAACATAAGGAAAAGCGTCACAAAGCGGTCAGATTTGTGTGACCTGAGGAAGTCCCAGCTGGAGAGTGTCCATCACATCATCACAAGTGCCCTGACTAACACTCCCCAGAAGATGGCGCGCTTCTTTACCCCCCTTACGCCTCCATTTCTACCTTGGAAACAAAAGATTCCAGGACTGTCTACAACGTATCCATGGAAACCGCAGGTGCATGGGGAAGAAAGGTCACCTACTGACTCCATGAACACCCACTGTCAGCCCTCAGGGACCAAGTGAAACACACACAAGAGTCCACCCTCCATGCTGCACTGAACGGGGGGCCGGGGGGGGTAACCCAGGGGACTGACCACCCAGAGGGAGACCGCTCAGCACCGCTGCCCGCCTTGTATACACAGCATGTGTGTGATGAAAAAACTGTGAGGAGAATGAACTGCGCTGTTCAGAAAGCCATAGCTAGAGGCCAAACCCACTCCAAAATGGCCGCCAGACACCTCAGATAAAAAGGGCGTGGACCACAAGAAAATGGCCGCCCGCAATATCGACCTGCGCCACAGCGCGGCTACAACACAATGGCCGCCAATGGAAGTTTTACACAGAAAAAAAACACACTATAAATGGCGTCCACGCCGCAAAAAATGGCGCCCGGGATGTGGACGAGAAGGCCTGCAGAGACTTCCCAGGAGACAGACTCACAGAAAGCGGACCCAGGCACCCCACGGTCCCCCACAGGGACTCAGAGCCCCCCCCACAGGTACACCACGGTTGCAGCGGGCCCTAGGGCAGGAGGGGAAAGGGCGACAGAGAGTAGGGAAAGGGAGGACAGGAGAACCCCTTAATCCCGGGAGTGCCCAGCTGTACCATCCTGCTGAGGCAAGAGGAACCGTACTTACCCGTCCTTGCGAGGACAAGCTGGCGCGTCCCTGACAGACCCACAACCGATGGTACGGAAAAGCTGTCGAACCGGTCCACTGTGAGTGAGGCAACAAGCAGCCCAGTCATATGTGGACCCCGAAGCCATGGGGTACGTCGTGGCAAAACCAGCGCGAAGCTAAGGACTGGCACGCTCGATGGCAGGAACTGGGAAGACTACAATGATCTATAATATCCAGCCTGTCATCCAGCCGGCTGGTGATAGAAGATATCACAAAAAAAATTAAAATTCTTCTGGACTCTGGGCCCAAAGGGAGCCACGTCCTTCTCCTCTGCTAGGCAGAAAAAAACTGAGGCTGCTGACTGCAGGTAGGAGGGTTATGTTCGGAGGGACCGCCCCCTGGGTGGGGCTGTTCAACTCTGTTAAAGTTACATGTTTCAGGATAAATAACATGTTCTGCCTAGTCCTCTCCTATGAACAGGAACATAACCCAACTTGTCAAGATTTATGGAGCTGTGTCCGTCCATGGACGAAAAGAGAAATAATGGTAAAGTTCCGCCAAGACCCCTTTCACACTGCCAGCGCCCGAAAAACGCTGGTAAAGCTCCGCCAAGACCCGTTTCACACTGCCAGCGCCCGAAAAATCCTGGTAAAGCTCCGCCAAGACCCCTTTCACACTGCCAGTGCCCGAAAAACGCTGGTAAAGCTCTGCTAAGATCCCATTCACACTGCCAGCGCCCGAAAACCGCTGGTAAAGCTCCGCTAAGACCCCTTTCACACTGCCAGTGCCCGAAAAACGCTGGTAAAGCTCCGCCAAGACCCCTTTCACAATGCCAGCGCCCGAAAAACGCTGGTAAAGCTCCACCAAGATCCCATTCACACTGCCAGCGCCCGAAAAACACTGGTAAAGCTCCGCTAAGACCCCTTTCACACTGCCAGCGCCCGAAAAACCCTGGTAAAGCTCCGCCAAGACCCCTTTCACACTGCCAGTGCCCGAAAAAACGCTGGTAAAGCTCCGCCAAGATCCCATTCACACTGCCAGCGCCGAAAAACGCTGGTAAAGCTCCGCCAAGATCCCATTCACACTGCCAGCGCCTGAAAAACGCTGGTAAAGCTCCGCCAAGATCCCATTCACACTGCCAGCGCCCGAAAAACATTGGTAAAGCTCCGCCAAGACCCCTTTCACACTGCCAGCGCCCGAAAAACACTAGTAAAGCTCCGCCAAGACCCCTTTCACACTGCCAGCACCCGAAAAACGCAGGTAAAGCTCTGCCAAGATCCCATTCACACTGCCAGCGCCCGAAAAACGCTGGTAAAGCTCCGCCAAGATCCCATTCACACTGCCAGCGCCCGAAAAACACTAGTAAAGCTCCGCCAAGACCCCTTTCACACTGCCAGCACCCGAAAAACGCAGGTAAAGCTCTGCCAAGATCCCATTCACACTGCCAGCGCCCGAAAAACGCTGGTAAAGCTCCGCCAAGATCCCATTCACACTGCCAGCGCCCGAAAAACGCTGGTAAAGCTCCGCCAAGACCCCTTTTACACTGCCAGCGCCTGAAAAACACTGGTAAAGCTCCACTAAGACCCCTTTCACACTGCCAGCGCCCGAAAAACACTGGTAAAGCTCCACTAAGACCCCTTTCACACTGCCAGCGCCCGAAAAACACTGGTAAAGCTCCACTAAGACACCTTTCACACTGCCAGCGCCCGAAAAATGCTGGTAAAGCTCCGTCAAGACCCCTTTCACACTGCCAGCGCCCGAAAAACACTGGTAAAGCTCCGCTAAGACCCCTTTCACACTGCCAGCGCCCGAAAAACACTGGCAAAGCTCCGCTAAGATCCCATTCACACTGCCAGCGCCCGAAAAACACTGGTAAAGCTCCGCCAAGACCCCTTTCACACTGCCAGCACCCGAAAAAACGCTGGTAAAGCTCTGCCAAGACCCCTTTCACACTGCCAACGCCCGAAAAACGCTGGTAAAGCTCCGCCAAGATCCCATTCACACTGCCAGTGCCCGAAAAACACTGGTAAAGCTCCGCCAAGACCCCTTTCACACTGCCAGCGCCCGAAAAACGCTGGTAAAGCTCCGTCAAAACCCCTTTCACACTGCCAGCGCCCGAAAAACACTGGTAAAGCTCCACTAAGACCCCTTTCACACTGCCAGCGCCCGAAAAACGCTGGTAAAGCTCCGCCAAGACCCCTTTCACACTGCCAGCGCCCGAAAAACACTGGTAAAGCTCCGCCAAGACCCCTTTCACACTGCCAGCGCCCGAAAAACACTGGTAAAGATCCACTAAGACCCCTTTCACACTGCCAGTGCCCGAAAAACACTGGTAAAGCTCCACTAAGACCCCTTTCACACTGCCAGCGCCCGAAAAACGCTGGTAAAGCTCCGCCAAGACCCCTTTCACACTGCCAGCGCCCGAAAAACACTGGTAAAGCTCCGCCAAGACCCCTTTCACACTGCCAGCGCCCGAAAAACGCTGGTAAAGCTCCGCCAAGACCCCTTTCACACTGCCAGCGCCCGAAAAACACTGGTAAAGCTCCGCTAAAACCCCTTTCACACTGCCAGCGCCCAAAAAACGCTGGTAAA
Source organism: Rana muscosa (assembly GCA_029206835.1). Classification (NCBI taxonomy): domain Eukaryota; kingdom Metazoa; phylum Chordata; class Amphibia; order Anura; family Ranidae; genus Rana; species Rana muscosa. The sequence continues at coordinate 440,036 of JARGYO010000720.1, read as the reverse complement.
GCTCTGCTAAGACCCCGTTCACACTGCCAGCGCCCGAAAAACGCTGGTAAAGCTCTGCCAAGATCCCATTCACACTGCCAGTGCCCGAAAAACGCTGGTAAAGCTCCGCCAAGACCCCTTTCACACTGCCAGCGCCCGAAAAACACTGGTAAAGCTACGCTAACATCCCTTTCACACTGCCAGCACCCAAAAAACATTGGTAAAGCTCCGCTAAGATCCCATTCACACTGCCAGCGCCCCGAAAAACGCTGGTAAAGCTCCGCCAAGACCCCTTTCACACTGCCAGTGCCCGAAAAACACTGGTAAAGCTCCGCCAAGACCCCTTTCACACTGCCAGCGCCCGAAAAACGCTGGTAAAGCTCCGCCAAGACCCCTTTCACACTGCCAGCGCCCGAAAAACACTGGTAAAGCTCCGCCAAGACCCCTTTCACACTGCCAGCGCCCGAAAAACACTGGTAAAGCTCCACTAAGACCCCTTTCACACTGCCAGCGCCCGAAAAACGCTGGTAAAGCTCCGCCAAGACCCCTTTCACACTGCCAGCGCCCGAAAAACACTGGTAAAGCTCCGCTAAAACCCCTTTCACACTGCCAGCGCCCGAAAAACGCTGGTAAAGCTCTGCTAAGACCCCGTTCACACTGCCAGCGCCCAAAAAACGCTGGTAAAGCTCTGCCAAGATCCCATTCACACTGCCAGTGCCCGAAAAACGCTGGTAAAGCTCTGCTAAGACCCCTTTCACACTGCCAGCACCCGAAAAACACTGGTAAAGCTCCGCTAACATCCCTTTCACACTGCCAGCACCCAAAAAACACTGGTAAAGCTCCGCTAAGATCCCATTCACACTGCCAGCGCCCAAAAAACGCTGGTAAACCTCCGCCAAGACCCCTTTCACACTGCCAGTGCCCGAAAAACGCTGGTAAAGCTCCGCCAAGACCCCTTTCACACTGCCAGTGCCCGAAAAACAATGGTAAAGCTCCGCCAAGACCCCTTTCACACTGCCAGCGCCCAGAAAACACTGGCAAAGCTCCGCTAAGATCCCATTCACACTGCCAGCGCCCGAAAAACGCTGGTAAAGCTCCGCCAAGACCCGTTTCACACTGCCAGCGCCCAAAAAACACTGGTAAAGCTCCGCTAAGACCCCTTTCACACTGCCAGCACCCCAAAAAACGCTGGTAAAACTCTGCTAAGACCCCGTTCACACTGCCAGTGCCCGAAAAATGCTGGTAAAGCTCTGCCAAGATCCCATTCACACTGCCAGTGCCCGAAAAACACTGGTAAAGCTCTGCTAAGACCCCTTTCACACTGCCAGCGCCCGAAAAACACTGGTAAAGCTCCGCTAAGATCCCATTCACACTGCCAGCGCCCGAAAAACACTGGTAAAGCTCCACTAAGACCCCTTTCACACTGCCAGCGCCCGAAAAACGCTGGTAAAGCTCCGCTAAGACCCCTTTCACACTGCCAGCGCCTGAAAAACGCGGATAAAGCTCCGCTAAGATCCCATTCACACTGCCAGCGCCCGAAAAAATGCTGGTAAAGCTCTGCTAAGACCCCTTTCACACTGCCAGCGCCCGAAAAATGCTGGTAAAGCTTCGCCAAGACCCCTTTCACACTGCCAGCGCCCGAAAAACGCTGGTAAAGCTCCACTAAGACCCCTTTCACACTGCCAGCGCCCGAAAAACACTGGTAAAGCTCCGCTAAGATCCCATTCACACTGCCAGCGCCCGAAAAACGCTGGTAAAGCTCCACTGAGACCCCTTTCACACTGCCAGCGCCCGAAAAACGCTGGTAAAGCTCCGCTAACACCCCTTTCACACTGCCAGCGCCCGAAAAACACTGGTAAAGCTCTGCTAAGACCCCGTTCACACTACCAGCGCCCGAAAAATGCTGGTAAAGCTCTGCTAAGACCCCGTTCACACTGCCAGTGCCCGAAAAATGCTGGTAAAGCTCTGCCAAGATCCCATTCACACTGCCAGCACCCAAAAAACGCTGGTAAAGCTCCGCTAAGATCCCATTCACACTGCCAGCGCCCGAAAAACGCTGGTAAACCTCCGCTAAGAGTCCTTTCACACTGCCAGCGCCTGAAAAACGCTGGTAAAGTTCCGCTAAGATCCTATTCACACTGCCAGTGCCCGAAAAACACTGGTAAAGCTCCGCTAAGAGCCCTTTCACACTGCCAGTGCCCGAAAAACACTGGTAAAGCTCCACTAAGACCCCTTTCACACTGCCAGCGCCCGAAAAAATGCTGGTAAAGCTCCGCTAAGACCCCTTTCACACTGCCAGCGCCCGAAAACATGCTGGTAAAGCTCCACTAAGACCCCTTTCACACTGCCAGCGCCCGAAAAACACTGGCAAAGCTCCGCTAAGACCCCTTTCACACTGCCAGTGCCCGAAAAACGCTGGTAAAGCTCTGCTAAGACCCCTTTCACACTGCCAGCACCCGAAAAACACTGGTAAAGCTCCACTAAGATCCCTTTCACACTGCCAGTACCCGAGAAACACTGGCAAAGCTCCGCTGAGACCCCTTTCACACTGCCAGCACCCGAAAAACACTGGTAAAGCTCCACTAAGACCCCTTTCACACTGCCAGCACCCGAAAAACACTGGTAAAGCTTCACTAAGACCCCTTTCACACTGCCAGCACCCGAAAAACACTGGTAAAGCTCCACTAAGACCCCTTTCACACTGCCAGCGCCCGAAAAACGCTGTTAAAGCTCTGCTAAGACCCCTTTCACACTGCCAGCGCCCGAAAAACGCTGGTAAAGCTCAGCTAACACTCCTTTAACACTGCCAGCACCCGAAAAACACTGGTAAAGCTCCACTAAGATCCCTTTCACACTGCCAGCACCCGAAAAACACTGGTAAAGCTCCGCTGAGACCCTTTTCACACTGCCAGCACCCGAAAAACACTGGTAAAGCTCTGCCAAGACCCCTTTCACACTGCCAGCACCCGAAAAACACTGGTAAAGCTCCACTAAGATCCCTTTCACACTGCCAGCACCCGAAAAACACTGGTAAAGCTCAACTAAGATCCCTTTCACACTGCCAGCACCCGAAAAACACTGGTAAAGCTCCACTAAGACCCCTTTCACACTGCCAGCACCCGAAAAACGCTGGCAAAGCTCTGCTAAGACCCCTTTCACACTGCCAGCGCCCGAAAAACACTGGTAAAGCTCAGCTAAGATCCCATTCACACTGCCAGCGCCCGAAAAACACTGGTAAAGCTCCACTAAGACCCCTTTCACACTGCCAGCGCCCGAAAAATGCTGGTAAAGCTCCGCTAAGACCCCCTTTTACACTGCCAGCGCCTGAAAAACGCGGATAAAGCTCCGCTAAGATCCCATTCACACTGCCAGCGCCCGAAAAATGCTGGTAAAGCTCTGCTAAGACCCCTTTCACACTGCCAGCGCCCGAAAGATGCTGGTAAAGCTTCGCCAAGACCCCTTTCACACTGCCAGCGCCCGAAAAACGCTGGTAAAGCTCTGCTAAGACCCCTTTCACACTGCCAGTGCCCTAAAAATGCTGGTAAAGCTCCGCTAAGATCCCATTCACACTGCCAGCGCCCGAAAAACGCTGGTAAAGCTCCACTAAGACCCCTTTCACACTGCCAGCGCCTGAAAAACGCTGGTAAAGCTCCACTAAGACCCCTTTCACACTGCCAGCGCCCGAAAAACACTGGTAAAGCTCCGCTAAGATCCCATTCACACTGCCAGCGCCCGAAAAAACGCTGGTAAAGCTCCACTGAGACCCCTTTCACACTGCCAGCGCCCAAAAAACGCTGGTAAATCTCTGCTACGACCCCTTTCACACTGCCAGCGCCCGAAAAACACTGGTAAAGCTCTGCTAAGACCCCGTTCACACTGCCAGCGCCCGAAAAATGCTGGTAAAGCTCCGCTAAGATCCCATTCACACTGCCAGCGCCCGAAAAACGCTGGTAAACCTCCGCTAAGTGTCCTTTCACACTGCCAGCGCCTGAAAAACGCTGGTAAAGTTCCGCTAAGATCCTATTCACACTGCCAGTGCCCGAAAAACACTGGTAAAGCTCCACTAAGAGCCCTTTCACACTGCCAGTGCCCGAAAAACACTGGTAAAGCTCCGCTAAGACCCCTTTCACACTGCCAGCGCCCGAAAAAATGCTGGTAAAGCTCCGCTAAGACCCCTTTCACACTGCCAGCGCCCGAAAAACACTGGCAAAGCTCCGCTAAGACCCCTTTCACACTGCCAGCGCCCGAAAAAATGCTGGTAAAGCTCCACTAAGACCCCTTTCACACTGCCAGCGCCCGAAAAACACTGGCAAAGCTCCGCTAAGACCCCTTTCACACTGCCAGCGCCCGAAAAACGCTGGTAAAGCTCCGCTAAGACCCCTTTCACACTGCCAGCACCCGAAAAACACTGGTAAAGCTCCACTAAGATCCCTTTCACACTGCAAGTACCCGAGAAACACTGGCAAAGCTCCGCTGAGACCCTTTTCACACTGCCAGCACCCGAAAAACACTGGTAAAGCTCTGCCAAGACCCCTTTCACACTGCCAGCACCCGAAAAACACTGGTAAAGCTCCACTAAGATCCCTTTCACACTGCCAGCACCCGAAAAACACTGGTAAAGCTCCACTAAGATCCCTTTCACACTGCCAGCACCCGAAAAACACTGGTAAAGCTCCACTAAGACCCCTTTCACACTGCCAGCACCCGAAAAACGCTGGCAAAGCTCTGCTAAGACCCCTTTCACACTGCCAGCGCCCGAAAAACACTGGTAAAGCTCAGCTAAGATCCCATTCACACTGCCAGCGCCCGAAAAACACTGGTAAAGCTCCACTAAGACCCCTTTCACACTGCCAGCGCCCGAAAAACGCTGGTAAAGCTCCGCTAAGACCCCTTTTACACTGCCAGCGCCTGAAAAACGCGGATAAAGCTCCGCTAAGATCCCATTCACACTGCCAGCGCCCGAAAAATGCTGGTAAAGCTCTGCTAAGACCCCTTTCACACTGCCAGCGCCCGAAAAATGCTGGTAAAGCTTCGCCAAGACCCCTTTCACACTGCCAGCACCCGAAAAACGCTGGTAAAGCTCTGCTAAGACCCCTTTCACACTGCCAGTGCCCTAAAAATGCTGGTAAAGCTCCGCTAATATCCCATTCACACTTCCAGCGCCCGAAAAACGCTGGTAAAGCTCCACTAAGACCCCTTTCACACTGCCAGCGCCTGAAAAACGCTGGTAAAGCTCCGCTAAGATCCCATTCACACTGCCAGCGCCCGAAAAGCGCTGGTAAAGCTCCACTGAGACCCCTTTCACACTGCCAGCGCCCGAAAAACGCTGGTAAATCTCTGCTACGACCCCTTTCACAATGCCAGCGCCCGAAAAAACGCTGGTAAAGCTCTGCTAAGACCCCGTTCACACTGCCAGCGCCCGAAAAACGCTGGTAAAGCTCTGCCAAGATCCCATTCACACTGCCAGTGCCCGAAAAACGCTGGTAAAGCTCTGCTAAGACCCCTTTCACACTGCCAGCGCCCGAAAAACACTGGTAAAGCTCCGCTAACATCCCTTTCACACTGCCAGCACCCAAAAAACACTGGTAAAGCTCCGCTAAGATCCCATTCACACTGCCAGCGCCCGAAAAACGCTGGTAAAGCTCCGCCAAGACCCCTTTCACACTGCCAGTGCCCGAAAAACGCTGGTAAAGCTCCGCCAAGACCCCTTTCACACTGCCAGTGCCCGAAAAACAATGGTAAAGCTCCGCCAAGACCCCTTTCACACTGCCAGCGCCCAGAAAACACTGGTAAAGCTCCGCTAAGACCCCTTTCACACTGCCAGTGCCCGAAAAACACTGGCAAAGCTCCGCTAAGATCCCATTCACACTGCCAGCGCCCGAAAAACGCTGGTAAAGCTCCGCCAAGACCCGTTTCACACTGCCAGCGCCCAAAAAACACTGGTAAAGCTCCGCTAAGACCCCTTTCACACTGCCAGCGCCCCAAAAAACGCTGGTAAAATTCTGCTAAGACCCCGTTCACACTGCCAGTGCCCGAAAAATGCTGGTAAAGCTCTGCCAAGATCCCATTCACACTGCCAGTGCCCGAAAAACGCTGGTAAAGCTCTGCTAAGACCCCTTTCACACTGCCAGCGCCCGAAAAACACTGGTAAAGCTCCGCTAAGATCCCATTCACACTGCCAGCGCCCGAAAAACACTGGTAAAGCTCCACTAAGACCCCTTTCACACTGCCAGCGCCCGAAAAACGCTGGTAAAGCTCCGCTAAGACCCCTTTCACACTGCCAGCGCCTGAAAAACGCGGATAAAGCTCCGCTAAGATCCCATTCACACTGCCAGCGCCCGAAAAATGCTGGTAAAGCTCTGCTAAGACCCCTTTCACACTGCCAGCGCCCGAAAAATGCTGGTAAAGCTTCGCCAAGACCCCTTTCACACTGCCAGCGCCCGGAAAAACGCTGGTAAAGCTCTGCTAAGACCCCTTTCACACTGCCAGTGCCCTAAAAATGCTGGTAAAGCTCCGCTAAGATCCCATTCACACTGCCAGCGCCCGAAAAACGCTGGTAAAGCTCCACTAAGACCCCTTTCACACTGCCAGCGCCCGAAAAACACTGGTAAAGCTCCGCTAAGATCCCATTCACACTGCCAGCGCCCGAAAAACGCTGGTAAAGCTCCACTGAGACCCCTTTCACACTGCCAGCGCCCGGAAAACGCTGGTAAAGCTCCGCTAAGACCCCTTTCACACTGCCAGCGCCCAAAAAACACTGGTAAAGCTCTGCTAAGACCCCGTTCACACTGCCAGCGCCCGAAAAATGCTGGTAAAGCTCTGCTAAGACCCCGTTCACACTGCCAGTGCCCGAAAAACGCTGGTAAAGCTCTGCCAAGATCCCATTCACACTGCCAGCGCCCGAAAAACACTGGTAAAGCTCCGCTAAGATCCCATTCACACTGCCAGCGCCCGAAAAATGCTGGTAAAGCTCTGCTAAGACCCCGTTCACACTGCCAGTGCCCGAAAAATGCTGGTAAAGCTCTGCCAAGATCCCATTCACACTGCCAGCACCCAAAAAACGCTGGTAAAGCTCCGCTAAGATCCCATTCACACTGCCAGTGCCCGAAAAACGCTGGTAAACCTCCGCTAAGAGTCCTTTCACACTGCCAGCGCCTGAAAAACGCTGGTAAAGTTCCGCTAAGATCCTATTCACACTGCCAGTGCCCGAAAAACACTGGTAAAGCTCCGCTAAGAGCCCTTTCACACTGCCAGTGCCCGAAAAACACTGGTAAAGCTCCGCTAAGACCCCTTTCACACTGCCAGCGCCCGAAAAAATGCTGGTAAAGCTCCGCTAAGACCCCTTTCACACTGCCAGCGCCTGAAAAAATGCTGGTAAAGCTCCACTAAGACCCCTTTCACACTGCCAGCGCCCGAAAAACACTGGCAAAGCTCCGCTAAGACCCCTTTCACACTGCCAGTGCCCGAAAAACGCTGGTAAAGCTCCGCTAAGACCCCTTTCACACTGCCAGCACCCGAAAAACACTGGTAAAGCTCCACTAAGATCCCTTTCACACTGCCAGTACCCGAGAAACACTGGCAAAGCTCCGCTGAGACCCCTTTCACACTGCCAGCACCCGAAAAACACTGGTAAAGCTCCACTAAGACCCCTTTCACACTGCCAGCACCCGAAAAACACTGGTAAAGCTTCACTAAGACCCCTTTCACACTGCCAGCACCCGAAAAACACTGGTAAAGCTCCACTAAGACCCCTTTCACACTGCCAGCACCCGAAAAACGCTGTTAAAGCTCTGCTAAGACCCCTTTCACACTGCCAGCGCCCGAAAAACGCTGGTAAAGCTCAGCTAACACCCCTTTCACACTGCCAGCACCCGAAAAACACTGGTAAAGCTCCACTAAGATCCCTTTCACACTGCCAGCACCCGAAAAACACTGGTAAAGCTCCGCTGAGACCCTTTTCACACTGCCAGCACCCCGAAAAACACTGGTAAGGCTCTGCCAAGACCCCTTTCACACTGCCAGCACCCGAAAAACACTGGTAAAGCTCCACTAAGATCCCTTTCACACTGCCAGCACCCGAAAAACACTGGTAAAGCTCGACTAAGATCCCTTTCACACTGCCAGCACCCGAAAAACACTGGTAAAGCTCCACTAAGACCCCTTTCACACTGCCAGCACCCGAAAAACGCTGGCAAAGCTCTGCTAAGACCCCTTTCACACTGCCAGCGCCCGAAAAACACTGGTAAAGCTCAGCTAAGATCCCATTCACACTGCCAGCGCCCGAAAAACACTGGTAAAGCTCCACTAAGACCCCTTTCACACTGCCAGCGCCCGAAAAATGCTGGTAAAGCTCCGCTAAGACCCCTTTTACACTGCCAGCGCCTGAAAAACGCGGATAAAGCTCCGCTAAGATCCCATTCACACTGCCAGCGCCCGAAAAATGCTGGTAAAGCTCTGCTAAGACCCCTTTCACACTGCCAGCGCCCGAAAGATGCTGGTAAAGCTTCGCCAAGACCCCTTTCACACTGCCAGCGCCCGAAAAACGCTGGTAAAGCTCTGCTAAGACCCCTTTCACACTGCCAGTGCCCTAAAAATGCTGGTAAAGCTCCGCTAAGATCCCATTCACACTGCCAGCGCCCGAAAAACGCTGGTAAAGCTCCACTAAGACCCCTTTCACACTGCCAGCGCCTGAAAAACGCTGGTAAAGCTCCACTAAGACCCCTTTCACACTGCCAGCGCCCGAAAAACACTGGTAAAGCTCCGCTAAGATCCCATTCACACTGCCAGCGCCCGAAAAACGCTGGTAAAGCTCCACTGAGACCCCTTTCACACTGCCAGCGCCCGAAAAACGCTGGTAAATCTCTGCTACGACCCCTTTCACACTGCCAGCGCCCGAAAAACACTGGTAAAGCTCTGCTAAGACCCCGTTCACACTGCCAGCGCCCGAAAAATGCTGGTAAAGCTCCGCTAAGATCCCATTCACACTGCCAGCGCCCGAAAAACGCTGGTAAACCTCCGCTAAGTGTCCTTTCACACTGCCAGCGCCTGAAAAACGCTGGTAAAGTTCCGCTAAGATCCTATTCACACTGCCAGTGCCCGAAAAACACTGGTAAAGCTCCGCTAAGAGCCCTTTCACACTGCCAGTGCCCGAAAAACACTGGTAAAGCTCCGCTAAGACCCCTTTCACACTGCCAGCGCCCGAAAAAATGCTGGTAAAGCTCCGCTAAGACCCCTTTCACACTGCCAGCGCCTGAAAAAATGCTGGTAAAGCTCCACTAAGACCCCTTTCACACTGCCAGCGCCCGAAAAACACTGGCAAAGCTCCGCTAAGACCCCTTTCACACTGCCAGTGCCCGAAAAACGCTGGTAAAGCTCCGCTAAGACCCCTTTCACACTGCCAGCACCCGAAAAACACTGGTAAAGCTCCACTAAGATCCCTTTCACACTGCCAGTACCCGAGAAACACTGGCAAAGCTCCGCTGAGACCCCTTTCACACTGCCAGCACCCGAAAAACACTGGTAAAGCTCCACTAAGACCCCTTTCACACTGCCAGCACCCGAAAAACACTGGTAAAGCTTCACTAAGACCCCTTTCACACTGCCAGCACCCGAAAAACACTGGTAAAGCTCCACTAAGACCCCTTTCACACTGCCAGCACCCGAAAAACGCTGTTAAAGCTCTGCTAAGACCCCTTTCACACTGCCAGCGCCCGAAAAACGCTGGTAAAGCTCAGCTAACACCCCTTTCACACTGCCAGCACCCGAAAAACACTGGTAAAGCTCCACTAAGATCCCTTTCACACTGGCAGCACCCGAAAAACACTGGTAAAGCTCCGCTGAGACCCTTTTCACACTTGCAGCACCCGAAAAACACTGGTAAGGCTCTGCCAAGACCCCTTTCACACTGCCAGCACCCGAAAAACACTGGTAAAGCTCCACTAAGATCCCTTTCACACTGCCAGCACCCGAAAAACACTGGTAAAGCTCGACTAAGATCCCTTTCACACTGCCAGCACCCGAAAAACACTGGTAAAGCTCTGCTAAGACCCCTTTCACACTGCCAGCACCCGAAAAACGCTGGCAAAGCTCTGCTAAGACCCCTTTCACACTGCCAGCGCCCGAAAAACACTGGTAAAGCTCAGCTAAGATCCCATTCACACTGCCAGCGCCCGAAAAACACTGGTAAAGCTCCACTAAGACCCCTTTCACACTGCCAGCGCCCGAAAAACGCTGGTAAAGCTCCGCTAAGGCCCCTTTTACACTGCCAGCGCCTGAAAAACGCGGATAAAGCTCCGCTAAGATCCCATTCACACTGCCAGCGCCCGAAAAATGCTGGGAAAGCTCTGCTAAGACCCCTTTCACACTGCCAGCGCCCGAAAAATGCTGGTAAAGCTTCGCCAAGACCCCTTTCACACTGCCAGCGCCCGAAAATCGCTGGTAAAGCTCTGCTAAGACCCCTTTCACACTGCCAGTGCCCTAAAAATGCTGGTAAAGCTCCGCTAAGATCCCATTCACACTGCCAGCGCCCGAAAAACGCTGGTAAAGCTCCACTAAGACCCCTTTCACACTGCCAGCGCCTGAAAAACGCTGGTAAAGCTCCACTAAGACCCCTTTCACACTGCCAGCGCCCGAAAAACACTGGTAAAGCTCCGCTAAGATCCCATTCACACTGCCAGCGCCCGAAAAACGCTGGTAAAGCTCCACTGAGACCCCTTTCACACTGCCAGCGCCCGAAAAACGCTGGTAAATCTCTGCTACGACCCCTTTCACACTGCCAGCGCCCGAAAAACACTGGTAAAGCTCTGCTAAGACCCCGTTCACACTGCCAGCGCCCGAAAAATGCTGGTAAAGCTCTGCTAAGACCCCGTTCACACTGCCAGTGCCCGAAAAATGCTGGTAAAGCTCTGCCAAGATCCCATTCACACTGCCAGCACCCAAAAAACGCTGGTAAAGCTCCGCTAAGATCCCATTCACACTGCCAGCGCCCGAAAAACGCTGGTAAACCTCCGCTAAGAGTCCTTTCACACTGCCAGCGCCTGAAAAACGCTGGTAAAGTTCCGCTAAGATCCTATTCACACTGCCAGTGCCCGAAAAACACTGGTAAAGCTCCGCTAAGAGCCCTTTCACACTGCCAGTGCCCGAAAAAATGCTGGTAAAGCTCCGCTAAGACCCCTTTCACACTGCCAGCGCCCGAAAAACACTGGCAAAGCTCCGCTAAGACCCCTTTCACACTGCCAGCGCCCGAAAAAATGCTGGTAAAGCTCCACTAAGACCCCTTTCACACTGCCAGCGCCCGAAAAACACTGGCAAAGCTCCGCTAAGACCCCTTTCACACTGCCAGCGCCCGAAAAACGCTGGTAAAGCTCCGCTAAGACCCCTTTCACACTGCCAGCACCCGAAAAACACTGGTAAAGCTCCACTAAGATCCCTTTCACACTGCCAGTACCCGAGAAACACTGGCAAAGCTCCGCTGAGACCCTTTTCACACTGCCAGCACCCGAAAAACACTGGTAAAGCTCTGCCAAGACCCCTTTCACACTGCCAGCACCCGAAAAACACTGGTAAAGCTCCACTAAGATCCCTTTCACACTGCCAGCACCCGAAAAACACTGGTAAAGCTCCACTAAGATCCCTTTCACACTGCCAGCACCCGAAAAACACTGGTAAAGCTCCACTAAGACCCCTTTCACACTGCCAGCACCCGAAAAACGCTGGCAAAGCTCTGCTAAGACCCCTTTCACACTGCCAGCGCCCGAAAAACACTGGTAAAGCTCCACTAAGACCCCTTTCACACTGCCAGCGCCCGAAAAACGCTGGTAAAGCTCCGCTAAGACCCCTTTTACACTGCCAGCGCCTGAAAAATGCGGATAAAGCTCCGCTAAGATCCCATTCACACTGCCAGCGCCCGAAAAATGCTGGTAAAGCTCTGCTAAGACCCCTTCCACACTGCCAGCGCCCGAAAAATGCTGGTAAAGCTTCACCAAGACCCCTTTCACACTGCCAGCGCCCGAAAAACGCTGGTAAAGCTCTGCTAAGACCCCTTTCACACTGCCAGTGCCCTAAAAATGCTGGTAAAGCTCCGCTAATATCCCATTCACACTTCCAGCGCCCGAAAAACGCTGGTAAAGCTCCACTAAGACCCCTTTCACACTGCCAGCGCCTGAAAAACGCTGGTAAAGCTCCACTAAGACCCCTTTCACACTGCCAGCGCCCGAAAAACACTGGTAAAGCTCCGCTAAGATCCCATTCACACTGCCAGCGCCCGAAAAAGCGCTGGTAAAGCTCCACTGAGACCCCTTTCACACTGCCAGCGCCCGAAAAATGCTGGTAAATCTCTGCTACGACCCCTTTCACACTGCCAGCGCCCGAAAAACACTGGTAAAGCTCTGCTAAGACCCCGTTCACACTGCCAGCGCCCGAAAAATGCTGGTAAAGCTCTGCTAAGACCCCGTTCACACTGCCAGTGCCCGAAAAATGCTGGTAAAGCTCTGCCAAGATCCCATTCACACTGCCAGCACCCAAAAAACGCTGGTAAAGCTCCGCTAAGATCCCATTCACACTGCCAGCGCCCGAAAAACGCTGGTAAACCTCCGCTAAGAGTCCTTTCACACTGCCAGCGCCTGAAAAACACTGGTAAAGTTCCGCTAAGATCCTATTCACACTGCCAGTGCCCGAAAAACACTGGTAAAGCTCCGCTAAGAGCCCTGTCACACTGCCAGTGCCCGAAAAACACTGGTAAAGCTCCGCTAAGACCCCTTTCACACTGCCAGCGCCCGAAAAAATGCTGGTAAAGCTCCGCTAAGACCCCTTTCACACTGCCAGCGCCCGAAAAACACTGGCAAAGCTCCGCTAAGACCCCTTTCACACTGCCAGCGCCCGAAAAAATGCTGGTAAAGCTCCACTAAGACCCCTTTCACACTGCCAGTGCCCGAAAAACACTGGCAAAGCTCCGCTAAGACCCCTTTCACACTGCCAGCGCCCGAAAAACGCTGGTAAAGCTCCGCTAAGACCCCTTTCACACTGCCAGCACCCGAAAAACACTGGTAAAGCTCCACTAAGATCCCTTTCACACTGCCAGTACCCGAGAAACACTGGCAAAGCTCCGCTGAGACCCCTTTCACACTGCCAGCACCCGAAAAACACTGGTAAAGCTTCACTAAGACCCCTTTCACACTGCCAGCACCCGAAAAACACTGGTAAAGCTCCACTAAGACCCCTTTCACACTGCCAGCGCCCGAAAAACGCTGTTAAAGCTCTGCTAAGACCCCTTTCACACTGCCAGCGCCCGAAAAACGCTGGTAAAGCTCAGCTAACACCCCTTTCACACTGCCAGCACCCGAAAAACACTGGTAAAGCTCCACTAAGATCCCTTTCACACTGCCAGCACCCGAAAAACACTGGTAAAGCTCCGCTGAGACCCTTTTCACACTGCCAGCACCCAAAAAACACTGGTAAAGCTTCACTAAGACCCCTTTCACACTGCCAGCACCCGAAAAACGCTGGTAAAGCTCTGCTAAGATCCCATTCACACTGCCAGAGCCCGAAAAACACTGGTAAAGCTCCGCTAAGAGCGCTTTCACACTGCCAGAGCCCGAAAAACACTGGTAAAGCTCCGCTAAGATCCCTTTCACACTGCCAGCACCCGAAAAACGCTGGTAAAGCTCCGCTAAGATCCCATTCACACTGCCAGAGCCCGAAAAACACTGGTAAAGCTCCGCTAAGAGCCCTTTCACACTGCCAGAGCCCGAAAAACATTGGTAAAGCTCCGCTAAGATCCCTTTCACACTGCCAGCACCCAAAAAACGCTGGTAAAGCTCCGCTAAGACCCCTTTTACACTGCCAGCGCCTGAAAAATGCGGATAAAGCTCCGCTAAGATCCCATTCACACTGCCAGCGCCCGAAAAATGCTGGTAAAGCTCTGCTAAGACCCCTTCCACACTGCCAGCGCCCGAAAAATGCTGGTAAAGCTTCACCAAGACCCCTTTCACACTGCCAGCGCCCGAAAAACGCTGGTAAAGCTCTGCTAAGACCCCTTTCACACTGCCAGTGCCCTAAAAATGCTGGTAAAGCTCCGCTAATATCCCATTCACACTTCCAGCGCCCGAAAAACGCTGGTAAAGCTCCACTAAGACCCCTTTCACACTGCCAGCGCCTGAAAAACGCTGGTAAAGCTCCACTAAGACCCCTTTCACACTGCCAGCGCCCGAAAAACACTGGTAAAGCTCCGCTAAGATCCCATTCACACTGCCAGCGCCCGAAAAAGCGCTGGTAAAGCTCCACTGAGACCCCTTTCACACTGCCAGCGCCCGAAAAATGCTGGTAAATCTCTGCTACGACCCCTTTCACACTGCCAGCGCCCGAAAAACACTGGTAAAGCTCTGCTAAGACCCCGTTCACACTGCCAGCGCCCGAAAAATGCTGGTAAAGCTCTGCTAAGACCCCGTTCACACTGCCAGTGCCCGAAAAATGCTGGTAAAGCTCTGCCAAGATCCCATTCACACTGCCAGCACCCAAAAAACGCTGGTAAAGCTCCGCTAAGATCCCATTCACACTGCCAGCGCCCGAAAAACGCTGGTAAACCTCCGCTAAGAGTCCTTTCACACTGCCAGCGCCTGAAAAACGCTGGTAAAGTTCCGCTAAGATCCTATTCACACTGCCAGTGCCCGAAAAACACTGGTAAAGCTCCGCTAAGAGCCCTGTCACACTGCCAGTGCCCGAAAAACACTGGTAAAGCTCCGCTAAGACCCCTTTCACACTGCCAGCGCCCGAAAAAATGCTGGTAAAGCTCCGCTAAGACCCCTTTCACACTGCCAGCGCCCGAAAAACACTGGCAAAGCTCCGCTAAGACCCCTTTCACACTGCCAGCGCCCGAAAAAATGCTGGTAAAGCTCCACTAAGACCCCTTTCACACTGCCAGTGCCCGAAAAACACTGGCAAAGCTCCGCTAAGACCCCTTTCACACTGCCAGCGCCCGAAAAACGCTGGTAAAGCTCCGCTAAGACCCCTTTCACACTGCCAGCACCCGAAAAACACTGGTAAAGCTCCACTAAGATCCCTTTCACACTGCCAGTACCCGAGAAACACTGGCAAAGCTCCGCTGAGACCCCTTTCACACTGCCAGCACCCGAAAAACACTGGTAAAGCTCCACTAAGACCCCTTTCACACTGCCAGCACCCGAAAAACACTGGTAAAGCTTCACTAAGACCCCTTTCACACTGCCAGCACCCGAAAAACACTGGTAAAGCTCCACTAAGACCCCTTTCACACTGCCAGCGCCCGAAAAACGCTGTTAAAGCTCTGCTAAGACCCCTTTCACACTGCCAGCGCCCGAAAAACGCTGGTAAAGCTCAGCTAACACCCCTTTCACACTGCCAGCACCCGAAAAACACTGGTAAAGCTCCACTAAGATCCCTTTCACACTGCCAGCACCCGAAAAACACTGGTAAAGCTCCGCTGAGACCCTTTTCACACTGCCAGCACCCAAAAAACACTGGTAAAGCTCCACTAAGACCCCTTTCACACTGCCAGCACCCGAAAAACGCTGGTAAAGCTCTGCTAAGATCCCATTCACACTGCCAGAGCCCGAAAAACACTGGTAAAGCTCCGCTAAGAGCGCTTTCACACTGCCAGAGCCCGAAAAACACTGGTAAAGCTCCGCTAAGATCCCTTTCACACTGCCAGCACCCGAAAAACGCTGGTAAAGCTCCGCTAAGATCCCATTCACACTGCCAGAGCCCGAAAAACACTGGTAAAGCTCCGCTAAGAGCCCTTTCACACTGCCAGAGCCCGAAAAACATTGGTAAAGCTCCGCTAAGATCCCTTTCACACTGCCAGCACCCAAAAAACGCTGGTAAAGCTCCGCTAAGATCCCTTTCACACTGCCAGAGCCCGAAAAACACTGGTAAAGCTCCGCTAAGAGCCCTTTCACACTGCCAGCGCCCGAAAAACACTGGTAAAGCTCCGCTAAGATCCCTTTCACACTGCCAGCACCCGAAAAACGCTGGTAAAGCTTCACTAAGACCCCTTTCACACTGCCAGCGCCCGAAAAACGCTGGTATAGCTCCGCTAAGACCCCTTTCACACTGTCAGCGCCCGAAAAACGCTGGTAAAGCTCTGCTAAGACCCCGTTCACATTGCCAGCACCCGAAAAATGCTGGTAAAGCTCTGCTAAGACCCCGTTCACACTGCCAGTGCCCGAAAAATGCTGGTAAAGCTCTGCCAAGATTACATTCACACTGCCAGCACCCAAAAAACGCTGGTAAAGCTCCGCTAAGATCCCATTCACACTGCTAGCGCCCGAAAAACGCTGGTAAACCTCCGCTAAGAGCCCTTTCACACTGCCAGCGCCTGAAAAACGCTGGTAAAGTTCCGCTAAGATCCTATTCACACTGCCAGTGCCCGAAAAACACTGGTAAAGCTCCGCTAAGGCCTCGTACACACGACCGATTTTCTCGTCGTAAACAGTCAAGAAAAGTGCCGCGAGAGTTTTTTTGTCTAGAAAAACGTTCGTGTGTATGGTTTTACGACGAGAAACTTGACGAGAATCTCGACGAGAAAATAGAGAACCTGCTCTCTATTTTCTCGTCAGGAGTCCAGATTTCCTCGTCGTGTTTCTCGTCGGCCTGTTTTGTGACGAGAAAATGGTTCGTGTGTATGCTTTTACGACTCTTCCAAAAGTGCGCATGCTCACAAGCAACTATGAGACGGGAGCGCATCTTCTGGTAAAACAAGCCTTCATAATGGAGAGAGCACATTCGTCACGCTCATAAATATTTCATCGTTTAAATGTTCTGCATTGAATTCTTCGTTAGAATGTTACATTAATCAAAACGAGAGACCTTCTTTTGCTGCTGATATTCACACAGAGTTATGCCTTATTTTTAACCTTTTTCATGCTGCTCTTTATAAGATTTATGTGTATTATATCGTGCAAGTTTTTAGGAATAATTTAAATGGTTAGATTTTTCAAAATGATGTTAATTATAATTTCTCAATGTTTTGATAGCGATCTCCCATTTAATTTTCTAATCTATATTTTTAAAATTTCACAATATGTTTTTGAGCTAATCAGATTTAGTTATTCTTTTGGGGGGGTGATATCTGTGCCTTTTATTGTCAGTCAAATGTATCTGCTTACTCCAAAGCTTGTTTTTTTTTATTTAAAAATACACATAGTCAAGTATGAACTTAAACAAAAAACACATTTATTCATGTTTATAAATTAAATAAAGAGAAGGCAGCGCTGGAGAAGCTGCTGCCATTTGTGCATCCCAGGGACCCCAGAGCACACAGCAACCCTGTGTGGACACTAAAATTGGGAGCTTGAGAAGGCCCACATTTCAGAACACAATCTGATGCTGGCCTCCCAGAGGTCAGGAACAGCAGCAGGTGAGATATATGTCCCAAGTGTGTGGTACTACAACAGGCTGCCTTCTGTCCGACCAGTGCGACCACAATGAAGCAAGGCCATCACTTCCTCTTCTTCCTGGCAACCTTCCCTGCAGCCTTTACTGAAGCCTTCCTTCTTCGTTTAGCTGGAGGCTGGCCCACTGGAGGGGTACTCCTGTCAGGAGGAGGAGGTGGAGGTGTAGCAGAAGGGGGTGGGGCAGAAGAAGAAGGTGGAGGTGTAGCAGAAGGCGGTGGGGCAGAAGGTGGAGGTGTAGCAGAAGGGGGTGGGGCAGAAGGTGGAGGTGTAGCAGAAGGGGGTGGGGCAGAAGAAGAAGGTGGAGGTGTAGCAGAAGGGGGTGGGGCAGAAGGTGGAGGGGTAGCAGAAGGGGGTGGGGCAGAAGAGGAAGGTGGAGGTGGAGGTTGAGGTTGGGTCAGTTGGGCCACCTCACATATGGCGGTATTGGGGGTAATTTGCTCCATCACCCCCTTGTTGAGCAAGGTGATGAGCAGGGGTTCGCATAGGAGGCGTTGCTCCATGCTCATCACCTTGAACTTAGCCTCCACTAGGCCGGCAATGGCCTCTTCAGGGGATGTGGGCTCCTTGAGGGTGGCATGGGCCTCTTTAATAAGGGCCATTGCTGCCTCACTGGTGGTCCTGTCCCTCCTGCCTCTTTTGTGAAGCCTGATGGGAGGCACCTGGGATCTGGTGCTTCTCCTTTGCCCTGCCACCTCCTGTCTGCCACTGGGCCCTGCCACCTCCTGTCTGCCACTGGGCCCTGCCACCTCCTGGCTGCCACTGGGCCCTGCCACCTCCTGTCTGCCACTGGGCCCTGCCACCTCCTGGCTGCCACTGGGCCCTGCCACCTCCTGGCTGCCACTGGGCCCTGCCACCTCCTGGCTGCCACTGGGCCCTGCCACCTCCTGGCTGCCACTGGGCCCTTCCTCCTCCTGCCTGACAGTTTCCAGACCCTCCTCCTGGCTGATTTCATCCTGTGTATGAAAAAGAAACATAGTTTAATATGTTGGTTTAATCTTTGCATCAAACTTTGTAATCCTGATGGAAGCAATTAGAATGTAAATGCATAAATCCTTGCTTTAAATTTACCACTACATCAGCTTGACTATTTACCACACAATTAAGTGCAGAATAATGTCTACAGATCATGATTTCACTTGTTGAATACAAAATAATGTATGTTTCTCATCCTGACATATTTGGGAAACATTAATTTTATCCCACTACATTTTCAGTTAATACTATACCTGGCTCCAGATGGCCAAATCAGGATCATCCAGGATGGCTGCCTCCTCTTGCTCCAGAGAAGGCTCAGGTTGGCTGCAGGGAAGTCTGGGGGGAAGAGTGGAGAGTGATGGCCTTGTCTCAATGTGGTCATCCAGGAAGGACATCCTGCTGTAGTACCACAAAACCGGGACATAAACATCATCTGCTGCTGCTCCTGACCTCTGAGAAGCCAGCACCTTAGAGCGTTCAGTCCTGTAGGTACCTCTCAAGCTCCCAATTTTAGTGTCCACTTGTTTTGCTGTGGCTGTGGGCACCTTGGTATGCACAAATGGGAGCAGCTTCTCCAGCGCTGCTTTTCTCACCCCTTTTTTTTTATGGATGGGGTTTTTGGTCTCCCACAGAGCCGGCAGCTCCCTTACCCGGTCAATAAATTCCGCCAGGAACTCTTTGTCGCTAATAAATACATTCATATTGTATCTGCAAGTAAAATAAATTATATTTAAATAATGTGAGGCAAACAGTCTAACCTCCTTCACATCCTAGTCACCATATATATCCTCCAACAATCTCAAGACAGTATAGGCCAACAATTTTAACAAGTCTCACAAAATCACATACCTTCGTTCGCACGTCCGTCACTTGAACTCCTCTCTCCGCACACCGAACGTACTATAGTCACATGTGTGTTTGCTATATACACACCACGCATGCGTCCAAATTCGAACACGTCGCTCCGCACACGTCGCCCGCCCATGACGTTCTAACTAACATCTTTTCCCCGCCCCTTCTCTTTCGGCGCGCAGACAGATATGGCGGAGTTACAGCAGGTGTCTGATAATTCCGCAACTAGCGAGGAGACAAGCCCGGAGACCGAGGACACGTCACGATCAAGGAGGAGATTCAAGGCATCGAATATGTCTTTGGCGGAGATGGCGGACATCTTGGTCAAGGCTGATTATGATGCCAAGCATGGGCCGTATAGCAAACCAAATAGAAGGAAGGCCAAAATCCTCACTAAAGTTGTGAAGAGTCTGAGGGCGAAGTTCGGGGTGAAACGCTCAAATGAGCAGCTCAGAAAGAGGTGGTCAGACCTCAAACTGAGGGAGCCAGACCAGTTGAGGAGCATAAAGAGGATGCTCGCTAAAAGTAAGTAAAATGACGACCTTTCTGCTATTAATCTTTTTAGAAACTGACTTTTTTTTTTTTTAAAGCATATTGGACTCCCTTCCAAAATGTATTATTTTGAACTAGGTTGGGCACAGTAATCGTTCGTTACGTTACCGACACTTCGTTCGGCCACTATCCGTGGTTTTGGCTTATTTAAGACCCCCAAAAGTAATTAGACATCTGCCATTTTTGATCAAGTATTGTGGATAATTTTTAAGTCTAGATGATGTGTTTGTAAGGAGAATGAAATGCAAACTTTAATCAGTGTAAAGGAGAGGACACTCAGCAGCTGCTTCCACATCTGTACTTTGGAGCACTATAGTGTGGGCCACCAGACCCGCCTTTTTTGGGTGTCCCACACAGGTGCATCAGAGTTTATTTGTGGTGCCTCCATGTCCAAAAAATTACATCCAAATGTGAATAATAAACATATTTGGGGTCATAAAGAATGCATTTTTCTTTAAATTCCGCACAAACACACACTTGTACCCCACTTCCAAACAATTTAGCCTGTTTTAAGTTTAAAAATGAGATTTTTACAGTGTGATAAATAGACCTTTGGTTTTATTCTCATAGGGGAGAGAAGACTGGGAGGAGGACACTCCAGGGAGCACATGCACCCCACAACTTCCAAGCAACCCCAAACTCCCAAAGATCCACAACCGAAAGATGTGCAGGAAGTTGAGGTGGAGGAAGGAGAAGTGCAGGAAGGAGAGGTGGATGACGTTGTGGATCTGGTCACCACAACAGGTCAGTATCTGACACCACAGCTTAAGGTAAGCGAGGTAGGCCTGCAGAGTTTTATTAATTTTTTTTTATGGTTTTTAGGGGATGGAAATGTTGTGAAGGATAGCACACCGTTCTCTGCTGACAGTGCCCTCCGCCTCATCCAGCAAGTGATGGAATGTAGCACGGAACTGGACCTAATTAAACAAAGAATCCATGTGATGGAACAAACATTTAAAGACATTCTCGATGTTTTGGGGAGAATTCAATAAGCCATCCAAACACATTTGTTTTTACATGTTTGTTTTTATATTTTTACTAATTTTTTGAGTAACAAAGCAGCCAAAAATTGAATATGCACACAGTGTGTGAACATGTGCTATCTGCCATCAGGGGATATCCATGTACGTCTTTTGTGGGTGCAACCCCTTCCTCGTATCAAAAGTCGGTGAACTGAGGAAGGGGATGCACCCCCAAAACACGTCCATTGATCACCCCTGATGGCAGATAGCACATGTTGACAATAGGGATCAGGATTGTAAACTTCCTATTTGCAAAAAAGTAAAAATGTGTGCATATTGAATTTTTGGCTGGGCAAGGGGTGGCAGGACCCCATATTAGGACGGGCACATAGAGACATAGTTTGTGTAACTGAATGTCTCAGATTGCTCAGAGGTATCCAATGTTGTCATTTTAGAAATGCAAGTGGTATTTTTGTATTTTCATAAGCCAAAATTTGACGGGTTGTGGTCAGGCCAACCCCAAAGTAAAACAAAAAAAAATGTGCAGAGAGTAAAATATTTGACCACAAACAACGTGTAGCTTCTTTTTATAATACACTCTAAGCTTATTTGGTTCTTTTGTAAGGTAACATAGTGAAATTGGTTGTTATTTACTAAAGTAAAATACACTTGCCACTACAAATGCACAAAGACAAACTAGGAGACAGGAAAGAACAAATAATTAAAGGTTTAAACAAGATTTTTATTGGGATACTTAGACATAGGCTGGCATAGGAATTGCCCCCCTACCCGTGAAATACTCCATGTATTTGTCCCGAACCACACGGGCATTTTGGGGGGGCAAGCCAAGACGGGCAGATTCCAGGCCCGGAAGGGGATTTGCAGGGGAAAGTCCAGCCTCTGGCAAAACTGAGGCCATATAGGAATTAGATTTTTGGCTCAGAAAGTTGTGTAGCACACAGCAGCATAACACTACATAGTTTATTTTGTAGTCCGCCAAGTGGATGGAAGTCATAAAAAGGCGGAACCGGCTGGCCATTATGCCGAAGGCATTTTCAACGACTCTTCGGGCCCTGGCCAGCCGGTAATTGAACACACTCTTCTCTGGGGTCAGGGTCCTCTGTGGAAATGGCCTCATAAGATGCCGTCCGAGTCCGAAGGCTTCATCAGCCAAGAAAACAAAGGGGAGTCCTTCAATATTCCCTGCATCCGGTGGCAATGCAAGGTCGTCACTCTGGAGACGGAGGGCAAACTCCGTCTGGATGAAGGATCCCCCATCGGACATCCGGCCATTCTTCCCTACATCAACATAGAGGAATTCATACCGTGCTGACACCACCGCCATCAGCACAATGCTATGAAACCCCTTGTAGTTGTAGTAGTAGGATCCAGAACGGGGTGGCGGCACGATGCGGACGTGCTTCCCGTCTATGGCACCACCGCAGTTGGGGAAGTCCCACCGCGTGGCAAACTCCGATGCCACAGTCTGCCATTCCTGTGGCGTTGAAGGAAGCTGTGGAGTGAAACAAGATGAAATAATATTAGAAAAACAAAGGCATACATTACAAGCAAATTCAAGACCAAAAAATTAGAGACCAACATCAATCTAATTATACGTTTATTAAGGTGTGTAAAAAAAGTATAATGGAAGGCTCATTTATCATATTCATCACCCCCTCTGATGGGCCATTACTAAATTATTTTGGGGGGGGGAGATGTGTTTGGCCACAGGATAGCATTGCAGTGGCGGTGCGTCCAGAGTGGGCGCTGGAGCACTGTCCCCTCTCTCCTGTGCCCATCACTCAGAACAATACATAGGTTCATGCGTTGCATGAACCTATGTATTGTCTATGCCGCACACTATTCAGGTGGATGGCCTCTTGTAAAGCGACCGACATATGATTAATTGCGTCATTTAGGGGGTTAAAATTGCAGAGCAGAAACAGGTATTAAAAAAGTCTTGCAAATTACAACCTGAGGGATGTAATTGGCTTCCTCAAAGAAAAATCGGGGACGCAAGGAGGGGGCATTCCTTGTGTAAACACTGACAGGCAGCTCTGGCAATCATGTTCACCAAGTCTGTTTAATGGTAACATGATTGGCTGATGCAACATGAAGGGAAGGAGAAGACATCAAGGACAGAAGAAGGATGGCGCTGACCACAAGAAGGTAAGTGCAGGGCTGGGGGGAAACTGGCTGCAATAGAGGGGACTAAATGGCTGCATTGGAGGGGACAACTGGGGGTGTTTATTAGGCAACAGAGCAAAAAAGGAGGAAGTTTATTTCCGAAATTGGGGTTGTAACCCCCCAACATTTGGAGCAACAGGCGCCCCTGCTGGAAAAGTTAGTGAGGGGAAATATTTAGGGAGGATAAAAAAGGGGCATTTAAAAACTTCCAGCATGCATGGGGACAAAGGGGACATTCTCAGCATATTACAATCATGGTAATTAGGGAAGGATGAAAGAAATACAATACATTATCATACATGGAATACATAAAATGTGATGTTAAGGGAGCAAACTTACCCTAATATAGTCCTCCTGCAGGACTTGTATAATAGCAGAACAGGTGTCTGGGATTATGAGGCCCAGAGCCTGGGGGGAGATGCCTGTGGTGAACTTCAAGTCCTGAAGACTTCTCCCTGTCGCCAGGTAACGCAACGTGGCGATGAGCCTCTGCTCAGCACTGATGGCTTCCCGCATAACGGTGTCCTTCCTGGTAATATAGGGGGACACCAAAGCCAACAGTTCCTGAAAAACGGGGTCAGACATCCTCAGAAAATTCCTGTAGTCCTCAGGATTATTCTCGACGATCTCCCGCAGCAGAGGCATGTGGCAGAATTGGTCCCGCTGGAGCAACCAATTCTTGGTCCATGAACTCCTCCTCACACCATTCATGGACTGGTCTTGGTCCAAAACAAGCAGACCAACACCAAGCGCACGCACAGCACGAACTCGACGACGAGAACGTCCAGGCGACATGGCTAGGAAACGGTCGTCTAATCAGAACGTACAGAACAGAACGCACTTTAGAACAGCAAGGCCTATGAATAACGAACTGAAATTCAGAAACGAACAGGCAAGAACGCACTGTAAAACAGATACGACCTGCCTAGACGCCCTGAAAGTCAAGATACGAACCCACAAGCACAAACTGAACCGCAGAAAACGATCTGAAAAGTACGAAGACTGAAAAGCGCGAATCGTCTCTTCCCAAACTTTTACTTCACACGCGGTAACACGAGATCAGCAAAAGCAGCCCAAGGGGTGGCGCCAAGAAAAAAGATCTTCCCCTTTATAGTGCCGTCGTACGTGCTGGACGTGAGCGCAGAGAACCACGAGGAAATTGGGAAATGACAGTGTGTACGCATAGAAAGCTTGACGAGAAAATCGACAAGCTTAACAAGAATCTCGTCGAAAAAAACGACGTGTTTTTTACGACGAGAAAATCGGTCGTGTGTACGAGGCCTAAGACCCCTTTCACACTGCCAGCACCCAAAAAACGCTGGTAAAGCTCCGCTAAGATCCCATTCACACTGCCAGAGCCCGAAAAACACTGGTAAAGCTCCGCTAAGAGCCCTTTCACACTGCCAGAGCCCAAAAAACACTGGTAAAGCTCCGCTAAGATCCCTTTCACACTGCCAGCACCCGAAAAACGCTGGTAAAGCTTCACTAAGACCCCTTTCACACTGCCAGCGCCCGAAAAACGCTGGTATAGCTCCGCTAAGACCCCTTTCACACTGCCAGCGCCCGAAAAACGCTGGTAAAGCTCTGCTAAGACCCCGTTCACACTGCCAGTGCCCGAAAAATGCTGGTAAAGCTCTGCTAAGACCCCGTTCACACTGCCAGTGCCCGAAAAATGCTGGTAAAGCTCTGCCAAGATCCCATTCACACTGCCAGCACCCAAAAAACGCTGGTAAAGCTCTGCTAAGATCCCATTCACACTGCCAGCGCCCGAAAAACGCTGGTAAACCTCCGCTAAGAGCCCTTTCACACTGCCAGCGCCTGAAAAACGCTGGTAAAGTTCCGCTAAGATCCTATTCACACTGCCAGTGCCTGAAAAACACTGGTAAAGCTCCGCTAAGACCCCTTTCACACTGCCAGCGCACGAGAAACACTGGTAAAGCTCCGCTAAGACCCCTTTCACACTGCCAGCGCCCGAAAAAATGCTGGTAAAGCTCCACTAAGACCCCTTTCACACTGCCAGCGCCCGAAAAACACTGGCAAAGCTCCGCTAAGACCCCTTTCACACTACCAGCGCCCGAAAAACGCTGGTAAAGCTCCGCTAAGACCCCTTTCACACTGCCAGCACCCGAAAAACACTGGTAAAGCTCCACTAAGATCCCTTTCACACTGCCAGCACCCGATAAACACTGGCAAAGCTCCGCTGAGACCCCTTTCACACTGCCAGCACCCGAAAAACACTGGTAAAGCTCCACTAAGACCCCTTTCACACTGCCAGCACCCGAAAAACACTGGTAAAGCTCCACTAAGACCCCTTTCACACTACCAGCGCCCGAAAAACACTGGTAAAGCTCCACTAAGACCCCTTTCACACTGCCAGCGCCCGAAAAACGCTGTTAAAGCTCTGCTAAGACCCCTTTCACACTGCCAGCGCCCGAAAAACGCTGGTAAAGCTCTGCTAACACCCCTTTCACACTGCCAGCATCCGAAAAACACTGGTAAAGCTCCACTAAGATCCCTTTCACACTGCCAGCACCCGAAAAACACTGGTAAAGCTCCGCTGAGACCCTTTTCACACTGCCAGCACCCGAAAAACACTGGTAAAGCTCCACTAAGACCCCTTACACACTGCCAGCGCCCAAAAAACACTGGTAAAGCTCCATTAAGATCCCATTCACACTGCCAGAGCCCAAAAAACACTGGTAAAGCTCCACTAAGAGCCCTTTCACACTGCCAGCACCCGAAAAACGCTGGTAAAGCTCCGCCAAGATCCCATTCACACTGCCAGAGCCCTGAAAAACACTGGTAAAGCTCCGCTAAGAGCGCTTTCACACTGCCAGAGCCCAAAAAACACTGGTAAAGCTCCGCTAAGATCCCTTTCACACTGCCAGCACCCGAAAAACGCTGGTAAAGCTCCGCTAAGATCCCTTTCACACTGCCAGCACCCAAAAAACACTGGTAAAGCTCCGCTAAGATCCCATTCACACTGCAAGAGCCCAAAAAACACTGGTAAAGCTCCGCTAAGAGCCCTTTCACACTGCCAGCGCCCGAAAAACACTGGTGAAGCTCCGCTAAGATCCCTTTCACACTGCCAGCACCCGAAAAACGCTGGTTAAGCTCCCATAAGAGCCCTTTCACACTGCCAGAGCCCGAAAAACACTGGTAAAGCTCCGCTTAGATCCCTTTCACACTGCCAGCACCCGAAAAACACTGGTAAAGCTCCGCTAAGAGCCCTTTCACACTGCCAGAGCCCGAAAAACACTGGTAAAGCTCCACTAAGATCCCTTTCACACTGCCAGCACCCGAAAAACACTGGTAAAGCTCCACTAAGAGCCCTTTCACACTGCCAGAGCCCGAAAAACACTGGTAAAGCTCCGCTAAGATCCCATTCACACTGCCAGAGCCCAAAAAATGCTGGTAAAGCGCCGCCAAGACCCCTTTCACACTGCCAGCGCCCGAAAAACTCTGGTAAAGCTCCGCTAAGATCCCATTCACACTGCCAGAGCCCGAAAAACACTGGTAAAGCTCCGCTAAGAGCCCTTTCACACTGCCAGCGCCCGAAAAACACTGGTAAAGCTCCGCTAAGATCCCTTTCACACTGCCAGCACCCGAAAAACGCTGGTAAAGCTCCGCTAAGAGCCCTTTCACACTGCCAGCACCCGAAAAACACTGGTAAAGCTCCGCTAAGAGCCCTTTCACACTGCCAGAGCCCGAAAAACACTGGTAAAGCTCCGCTAAGATCCCTTTCACACTGCCAGCACCCGAAAAACGCTGGTAAAGCTCCGCTAAGATCCCATTCACACCGCCAGAGCCCGAAAAAAACTGGTAAAGCTCCGCTAAGAGCCCTTTCACACTGCCAGAGCCCGAAAAACACTGGTAAAGCTCCGCTAAGTCCCCTTTCACACTGCCAGCACCCGAAAAACACTGGTAAAGCTCCGCCAATTTCCCTTTCACACTGCCACCGCCCGAAAAACACAGGTAAAGCTCCGCTAAGACCCCTTTCACACTGCCAGCACCCAAAAAACACTGGTAAAGCTCCGCTAAGATCCCATTCATACTGCCAGCGCCCGAAAAACGCGGGTAAAGCTCCGCTAAGAGCCCTTTAACACCGCCAGAGCCCGAAAAACACTGGTAAAGCTCCGCTAAGACCCCTTTCACACTGCCAGCACCCGAAAAACACTGGTAAAGCTCCGCTAACATCCCTTTCACGCTGCCAGAGCCCGAAAAACACTGGTAAAGCTCCGCTAAGATCCCATTCACACTGCCAGCGCCCGAAAAACACTGGTAAAGCTCCGCTAAGATCCCAATCACACTGCCAGCGCCCGAAAAACGCGGGTAAAGCTCCGCTAAGAGCCCTTTAACACCGCCAGAGCCCGAAAAACACTGGTAAAGCTCCGGTAAGACCCCTTTCACACTGCCAGCACCCGAAAAACACTGGTAAAGCTCCGCCAAGACCCCTTTCACACTGCCAGAGCCCGAAAAACACTGGTAAAGCTCCGCTAAGAGCCCTTTAACAGCGCCAGAGCCCGAAAAACACTGGTAAAGCTCCGCTAAGACCCCTTTCACACCGCCAGAGCCCGAAAAACACTGGTAAAGCTCCGCTAAGACCCCTTTCACACTGCCAGAGCCCGAAAAACACTGGTAAAGCTCCGCTAAGATCCCACTCACACTGCCAGCGCTCGAAAAACACTGGTAAAGCTCCGCTAAGATCCCATTCACACTGCCAGTGCCCGAAAAACGCGGGTAAAGCTCCGCTAAGAGCCCTTTAACACTGCCAGAGCCCGAAAAACACTGGTAATGCTCCGGTAAGACCCCTTTCACACTGCCAGCACCCGAAAAACACTGGTAAAGCTCCGCCAAGACCCCTTTCACACTGCCAGAGCCCGAAAAACACTGGTAAAGCTCCGCTAAGAGCCCTTTAACACCGCCAGAGCCCGAAAAACACTGGTAAAGCTCCGCTAAGACCCCTTTCACACCGCCAGAGCCCGAAAAACACTGGTAAAGCTCCGCTAAGACCCCTTTCACACTGCCAGAGCCCGAAAAACACTGGTAAAGCTCCGCTAAGATCCCACTCACACTGCCAGCGCCCGAAAAATGCTGGTAAAGCTCCACTAAGAGCCCTTTCACACTGCCAGAGCCCGAAAAACACTGGTAAAGCTCCGTTAAGATCCCTTTCACACTGCCAGCACCCGAAAAACACTGGCAAAGCTCCGCTAAGAGCCCTTTCACACTGCCAGAGCCCGAAAAACACTGGTAAAGCTCCGCTAAGATCCCTTTCACACTGCCAGCGCCCGAAAAACGCGGGTAAAGCTCCGCTAAGAGCCCTTTAACACTGCCAGAGCCCGAAAAACACTGGTAAAGCTCCGCTAAGACCCCTTTCACACTGCCAGCACCCGAAAAACACTGGTAACGCTCCGCCAAGAACCCTTTCACACTGCCAGCGCCCGAAAAACACTGGTAAAGCTCCGCTAAGACCCCTTTCACACTGCCAGCACCCAAAAACACTGGTAAAGCTCCGCCAAGATCCCATTCACACTGCCAGCGCTCGAAAAACACTGGTAAAGCTCCGCTAAGAGCCCTTTAACACCGCCAGAGCCCGAAAAACACTGGTAAAGCTCCGCTAAGACCCCTTTCACACTGCCAGCACCCGAAAAACACTGGTAAAGCTCCGCTAAGATCCCATTCACACTGCCAGTGCCCGAAAAACACTGGTAAAGCTCCGCTAAGACCCCTTTCACACTGCCAGCACCCGAAAAACACTGGTAAAGCTCCGCTAAGATCCCATTCACACTGCCAGTGCCCGAAAAACACTGGTAAAGCTCCACTAAGATCCCATTCACACTGCCAGCACCCGAAAAACACTGGTAAAGCTCCGCTAAGACCCCTTTCACACTGCCAGCACCCGAAAAACACTGGTAAAGCTCCACCAAGACCCCTTTTGCACTGCCAGCGCCCGAAAAACACTGGTAAAGCTCCGCTAAGACCCCTTTCACACTGCCAGCGCCCGAAAAACACTGGTAAAGCTCCGCTAAGATCCTATTCACACTGCCAGCGCCCGAAAAACGTGGGTAAAGCTCCGCTAAGAGCCCTTTAACACTGCCAGAGCCCGAAAAACACTGGTAAAGCTCCGCTAAGACCCCTTTCACACTGCCAGCACCGGAAAAACACTGGTAAAGCTCCGCTAAGATCCCATTCACACTGCCAGCGCCCGAAAAACGCGGGTAAAGCTCTGCTAAGAGCCCTTTAACACTGCCAGAGCCCGAAAAACACTGGTAAAGCTCCGCTAAGACCCCTTTCACACTGCCAGCGCCCGAAAAACACTGGTAAAGCTCCGCTAAGACCCCTTTCACACTGCCAGCGCCCGAAAAACACTGGTAAAGCTCCGCTAAGATCCCATTCACACTGCCAGCGCCCGAAAAACACTGGTAAAGCTCCGCTAAGACCCCTTTTACACTGCCAGCACCCAAAAAACACTGGTAAAGCTCCGCCAAGATCCCATTCACACTGCCAGCGCTCGAAAAACACTGGTAAAGCTCCGCTAAGAGCCCTTTAACACCGCCAGAGCCCGAAAAACACTGGTAAAGCTCCGCTAAGACCCCTTTCACACTGCCAGCACCCGAAAAACACTGGTAAAGCTCCGCTAAGATCCCATTCACACTGCCAGTGCCCGAAAAACACTGGTAAAGCTCCGCTAAGACCCCTTTCACACTGCCAGCACCCGAAAAACACTGGTAAAGCTCCGCTAAGATCCCATTCACACTGCCAGTGCCCGAAAAACACTGGTAAAGCTCCACTAAGATCCCATTCACACTGCCAGCGCCCGAAAAACACTGGTAAAGCTCCGCTAAGACCCCTTTCACACTGCCAGCACCCGAAAAACACTGGTAAAGCTCCGCTAAGACCCCTTTCACACTGCCAGCGCCCGAAAAACACTGGTAAAGCTCCGCTAAGATCCTATTCACACTGCCAGCGCCCGAAAAACGCGGGTAAAGCTCCGCTAAGAGCCCTTTAACACTGCCAGAGCCCGAAAAACACTGGTAAAGCTCCGCTAAGACCCCTTTCACACTGCCAGCACCGGAAAAACACTGGTAAAGCTCCGCTAAGATCCCATTCACACTGCCAGCGCCCGAAAAACGCGGGTAAAGCTCTGCTAAGAGCCCTTTAACACTGCCAGAGCCCGAAAAACACTGGTAAAGCTCCGCTAAGACCCCTTTCACACTGCCAGCACCCGAAAAACACTGGTAAAGCTCCGCCAAGACCCCTTTCACACTGCCAGCGCCCGAAAAACACTGGTAAAGCTCCGCTAAGACCCCTTTCACACTGCCAGCGCCCGAAAAACACTGGTAAAGCTCCGCTAAGATCCCATTCACACTGCCAGCGCCCGAAAAATGCGGGGTAAAGCTCCGCTAAGAGCCCTTTAACACTGCCAGCGCCCGAAAAACACTGGTAAAGCTCCGCTAAGATCCCTTTCACACTGCCAGCACCCGGAAAACGCTGGTAAAACTCCGCTAAGAGCCCTTTCACACTGCCAGAGCCCGAAAAACACTGGTAAAGCTCCGCTAAGATCCCTTTCACACTGCCAGCACCCGAAAAACACTGGTAAAGCTCCGCTAAGAGCCCTTTCACACTGCCAGAGCCCGAAAAACACTGGTAAAGCTCCGCTAAGATCCCTTTCACACTGCCAGCACCCGAAAAACGCTGGTAAAGCTCCGCTAAGATCCCATTCACACTGCCAGAGCCCGAAAAACACTGGTAAAACTCCGCTAAGAGCCCTTTCACACTGCCAGACCCCAAAAAACACTGGTAAAGCTCCGCTAAGTCCCCTTTCACACTGCCAGCACCCGAAAAACACTGGTAAAGCTCCACCAAGACCCCTTTCACACTGCCAGCGCCCGAAAAACACTGGTAAAGCTCCGCTAAGACCCCTTTCACACTGCCAGCACCCAAAAAACACTGGTAAAGCTCCGCCAAGATCCCATTCACACTGCCAGCGCCCGAAAAACACTGGTAAAGCTCCGCTAAGATCCCATTCACACTGCCAGCGCCCGAAAAACGCGGGTAAAGCTCCGCTAAGAGCCCTTTAACACCGCCAGAGCCGACCTGAACTATAGACCTCCGGGAACTAGCAGCAGTAGACGTCATTTCCGGGTGCCGTCCGCACACAGAGGATCGTCTCGTGGGAGCTCCGGGTTTCTTTTCGCCCACAGCGCTGGGCTGCAGGGATACGGCGCCATCTTGAGGCCTGCTGACCCTCCGAGGCTCCCCGCTCTCTAATCCCGCGATCCGGAACGACTGCCCGGTTCTAACCTACCAGCTGCCGCAGCTCCGGAGGGCACGGGACGAACGCTACATCGTTCAAACACCTGTGGATCCCGGCCGCTAGCTACATCCATCTAGCCGCCTGACGCCATCTTGCGGCCTGCCGTCCCGGACTTCCCAGCCTGTGGAGCACAGTGAGTAACAGGGCGGCAGCCCTATCTAGCCATAACGGGACACCCCTAGAGAGACTATTCACGGGCGCACCGGAGGGGCTCTGGAGCGGGGAATCTGTAGGCCTAATCTGAGTGGAACACCTAAGGTCGGCCTACTCTCCCAGGAAAGACCGCGGCTTGGGCCTACCCTCGGTAGTCGGAGGCCATCTTGCTACTCCGGGCACCCCAGCCTTATTCCATCTCACCCCCCCGAACAGCTCCCTTTGGCCCAGTTTCAGTGCCTCATTGGGATCATTATCTTCCCTACTTGGTTGCTAAGGCACTAGTTAGACACCCAGAGCTATATAGCAGCAGCTCGGAGGGAGTGGCACGCTCACTAGGCCTCAGCTTGCTACACCCTTGGCCTAGTAGCAGCAAGGGCCCAGTCATCCCTGTCCTCTCCAGCTCAACTCCTATTCAGCAGATGAAGCTCAGCATGGGCCTGAATAATCATATGTCCCATACTACGCTGTACACATGTTGTTAAGCGAATGAGACTGAGGGGCGCTCCACTTAGCATTCAGTTCTGAAGCACCAACTATGCCAGCAAAGATACACAAAATCCGCTCTACAACCCCCAAGACACATAGTAAAGGAACGGCGTCTAACCAAACCACCTCTAGTTCCATACAGCGATTCCTGGTTGCCAGTGGAACCGGCCCTGGCGCATGTAGCAGTCAAGCTAGACGCACGAGACGCAACGCATCTCTCGCTTCACTAGCAACCTCTGTAAGAGAAAGTTCGCCTGTATCATCTTACTGCTCAGATCTCATGGAAGAACCTGAGTCTCCTACAGGCTCAGATATGGCGTCTCTGCTGAGCGGCATCAGAAAAGAGTTAGCCGGGATGTTCCATGGACTCGAAAAATCAATAAAAAAGGAAATCACAGGGGTAAGAACAGATATGGCGCATATTCTCGATAGGGTGGAGGGCACAGAGCAGAGACATGATACTCATGAAACAGCTATAAGAGAACTACAAAAGACTGTCACACAGCTAGCCCTTGCTCAACGTGCCTCACTATATAAGTTAGAGGACCTCGAGAATAGAAATCGCAGAAACAACCTACGAATCAGAGGTCTGCCCGAAGTGACTGGAGATAAAGATTTGGAGTCGCAGATTAGAGGTATATTTAATTCAGTGTTGGGGAATGAACCCACGAATCCGTTGCGCTTTGATCGGGTTCATCGGGCTCTTAGGTCTCGTACCGTTGCTCCTGAGCAACCCAGAGACGTAATATGCCGTCTACATTATTTCACAGATAAGAACGCCATTATGGTCAAGTTGAGGAGCATCCCCAACATTGACTTTGATGGAGCAACTCTCAATATTTTCTCGGATTTATCTAAAGAAACTTTAGACCGCCGCAGAGCCCTTAAACCACTTTTGGAACATTTACGTTCTAAGGAGATTACCTATAGATGGGGTTTCCCGGCGTGCCTTATTGCTACCAAAAATGGTCGCTCCCACACCCTCCGGTTCCCAGAGGAATTGTTACAATTTTTAAAGGACCTTAATCTGCCCTCAGTGGACCTCCCGGGCTGGCATGATCCGGTCCCTAAGTTTTCGCATATTCAGGACTCCCATTGGCAAAAATCTCCTACTACTAAAAAAGGGCGCTCTACAGCGTCAGGTCCTGTATAATAACATAGACGAGTAAAGGGTGATTATGCCTATGTACTTTCCTTTTTTTCTTTGGTTGAGTATGCCTGTAAGTTATTATATCTAATGAGATGTGACTTGGCCGCTAAAGTATATTTGTTATAAAAAGGTTAATTGTTTACTGTTGGAGCAAAAAGTATTTCTCTGCACATTATCTGACGCAAGCTGAATGCGGGTGGAGCACAATGCTCCTATGTGTCTTTTATACGACACGTTCCCCTCCCCTTCTTCCCTTTTGGGGTTGTGGAGAGCGGGTAGCCTTCGAGTTTTCTTATCCGTTCTCCTACGGGAGTTCTGGATGGCTGCCCGTGCTCTCTCCCCCCATAGGGACCACCGCAGAAATCTGCGTGATAAATTAAGGTTTCCCACATGCTTCCAGATGGACGTTTTTGTTGTTTATGTAAATTTGTCTTTTTGTTTTTCTCAATACTTACCCGTTTCTTTTTTGTTTTATTTTTCCTATCAAGGCTGGCATGCATGGCTAAGTAGGTTCAAGGGTTATGCTCTACTGTGATAAATGGCCACACTTAAAGTTACTTCTTATAATGTTAGGGGTTTAAATGCTGCGGCAAAACGGCATCAGGTTATCCGTGAATTACGGAAACTTGCCTCTTCTATTGTGTTTCTTCAGGAAACACATTTAACCCATACTACGCAGGTCAAATTGACCTCGCTTTATTTTCCTCAGTGGTATTATAGCCTTTCAGATACGAATAAAGCTAAGGGGGTGGCTATTGGTTTTAGTAGTAGCGTACCTTTCCGTTTTTTAGATATGCAAGCGGATGACCATGGTCGTTTTCTTTTTTTAAAGGGCTTTTTAGGTACTACCCAATGTACTCTAGCAAACATATACTGCCCGAATCAAAATCAACCTACCTTTTTTTCTCAAATTCTTACTGATTTATCACAATTTGCTGAGGGCCTAATCATACTGGCAGGAGACATAAATATGTCTCTAGATCCTGTTTTGGATACATCCCACGGTCGCTCTAACATCTCTTTTAAGCGCCTGTCCTTTGTTAAAAAGAGACTAATAGACCGACAATTGATAGACGTATGGCGTATTTTACATCCAAAAGAAAAAGATTTTTCCCATTTTTCGAAGACTCATCAGTCTTATTCCCGAATAGATAATATCTTTCTAGACCATTATCACCTCCCATTATTACAATCGGCGAATATAGGTACTGCGACACTGTCAGATCATGCACCTGTGTCGATGAGTATGACTATGCCCACTTTGACTCAGCGCTCCAATAATTGGAGACTCAATGATTCTCTTCTTTCTAACCCAACAGAAGTTTCTGTGTTCGCCTCTCATATATCGCAATATTTTAAAGACAATAAACCTTCTGAGACATCCCCTGCTATTGTATGGGAAGCTCACAAGGCAACTATGAGAGGCCGATTCATAGAACTTGGGGCAAGGAAAAAAAGAGAGCGTGGTCAACAACTTGAACAGGTCCTGCACCAAATAACAGAACTTGATAAACAACATAAACTCACTTTGCACACATCCCAGCTAGAAGCTCTCACATTGAAACGAGAGGAATTAAAAAATCTTCTTAACCTCGATACAGCTCGGAAATTCCAACGATATTCGCAAAAATTCTATGAGTGGGGGGACAAACCTAGCAGACAATTAGCAAGATCCCTCAAAGAAAAACAGACTAGATCGTTTATTCCTAAAATAAAGTTATCAAACGGAAATTTAGTCCATGCGACTCCTCACATTGCTAAAGCTTTCAGGGACTATTATGCAGATTTGTACAAAGTGCAGTGTGACTCCCCGTCTCTGACTGTGAAGGAGAGACGTAACCTTATGCTTACATATCTAAAAGAAGCAAATCTGCCCAAACTTTCAAATTTGACTCTCAGGGAACTTGAATCTGAACTTTCGGTTGAGGAATTTCAGGCGGCTCTGAAATCTTCACCGACAGGTAAAGCCCCTGGACCGGATGGTTATACTATCCGGTACTATAAAACATTCAGTGATATCCTTCTGCCCCGCCTTACGGCTTATGCCAATTCAATCTCACAGACCTCGGGACTACGCCCGGAATCTCTTACAGCCCATATTTCAGTTATCCTTAAAGCAGATAAGGACTCTACTCAATGCAGTAGCTATAGGCCAATTTCCCTATTAAATGTTGATATCAAATTATATTCTAAAAGTAATGGCCAATAGACTACTCCCTCTTATATCTAGTTGGGTTTCCACGGATCAGACGGGCTTTATGCCACATAGAGAAGCCAAGGATAATTCTCTCCGGGCGATATCTCTTATACAATACGCTCAAAGGTCTTCCCAGTCCACCCTATTCGTATCTACAGATGCTGAAAAAGCGTTTGATAGGGTGGACTGGGATTACTTAAAACTGACCCTGCAACATTTTGGGCTGGGACCCAAGATGTTTTACCGCATTACTTCCCTCTATTTTAACCCCACGGCACAAATTCACATAAATGGCACTTTGAGTGACTCATTCCAACTATTTAATGGGACCAGACAGAGCTGCCCTCTTTCTCCCCTTTTATTTGCCCTTACCCTCGAACCCTTTTTGGCAACCATAAGATGTAATTTAAATATACATGGGATTCAAGTAGGTAATAAAACGCACAAATATGCGGCATATGCGGACGATATTTTATTTTTTATCCAGCAGCCTCGTATCTCGCTTCCTAATTTAATGTCAGCGTTTTCTACTTTTCAGACACTCTCCAACTTTAAAATTAACCTATCTAAGTCTGAAATTCTAAATATTAATCTACCTGGAAGGGAGGTGGAAAATTTAAAACCCCTCTTCCCTTTTAGATGGGTTCAACGAAGTATGAAATATCCGGGAGTGAATCTTGTGCCTCACATTCAGTCCCTCTTTAAATATAATTACATCCCATTATTGAATAATATTAGAGGGGATCTACAAAAGTGGAACACGCTGACACACTCATGGTTGGGTAAAGTGAGTATAATTAAAATGAACATTCTGCCTAGAGTTCTTTTTTTCTTTCAAATGATCCCATTGGGTGTGCCTATAGGATTTTTTTCCCTATTACAGACCATGGTCTCCCGCTTTATTTGGAGGAACAGTCACCCCAGAGTATCTAAGGAAGCATTATTTCGCTCCAAGGAAGCTGGGGGACTGGCCCTTCCAAATTTTAAGGCTTATTATAATGCTGTGATTCTGTCTAGAATATCCGAATGGAAATATGCTGCTAATTCCAAACTTTGGGTGAGTTTGGAATATGCTCTTAGTAACACAGACCTAGCAATTACACCCTGGTTGCCACGCTTACATAGACACCTTGCTCCAAGTACCTCCACTTTAACCACTTCCACCCTTGATGTATGGGATGCCTTACATAGGAAGTTCTCGTGGTCATATGCTTCTCCTCTGTTACCGCTTTTGGACCACGATTATTTCTTACCTGGCCTATTAGATCCCGGCTATAGGACGTGGTTGCCAGAAGAACCTCTTCTACTACATCATGTTCTTCGAGCAAATGCGCTTAAGCCTCTTAAGGAAATTCTCGGCCTCAAGCCCATTATGTTTCTTGATAAATGGAGATATAATCAATTGCAAGGTTTCCTTAGAACTCTGCCTCAGCCGCTTAGAGGGATACAGGACTTAAACAGTATTGAGGAAGTTTTTAATTCAACGGACCCACCTGAACATTGTATCTCGGTATTCTACAAATTACTCATCAAGCTCCAAGGTGATACTTATCCTCCCTTTCTCGCTAAGTGGGAGGCAGACTTGGAATCCTGCCTCTCAGACAGCCAAAAGGATAAAGTCCTACAGCTGACTCATATCTCTTCAATTGCATCAAGGATGGCTGAGGTCAATTACAAACTACTAACCAGATGGCACTATACCCCATCAAAGCTTCATCAGATGCTCCCCGACAACTCCCCGTTGTGTTGGAGGAATTGTGGGAACAGAGCAACCCATGCTCATATATGGTGGTCGTGCCCACTCATCCGCCCCTTCTGGTCTAGCATTATTCGAATTATCCAACAAATATCCAATATTAATCTCCCTGCTGATGCATGGACCATTCTTTTCCATGCTACCAAGGAACCAGTCAGAAAATACAAATGTTCTTTAGTTCCACATCTGCTTAATACGGCTAAAGCACTTATACCTACCCTTTGGGGTCAGCCTGAGACTCCATCCGTGAAAAAGTGGTTTCAAAAAATTTCAGAGGTCCATCTCATGGAAGATCTCACTCATTGTAACAAGGACACTTTCCAACGACACACTTTAACTTGGACTCCGTGGATGGAGTTCAAGGACACCACAACCTATAGAGAGATACTTGCACAATCCCACTGAGACCCGTTTACATCTATTGAATAAGCTATCTATATCTTAAGGATGATTCCCTGTGGTTATTCTTTGGCTTATCCCTTAAGAGACTAAAATGTAATGTGACAAACATTTTATTGGACACCATGCATGCCGGCCTCCCCTTTCCTCCCTTTTCTTTCCTTTTTTACACCCCTATTTTTGTTCTCTTCCTTTTCTCGGAGAGAGCGAGAGAGGGGGATTAGATTTGTTCTTCCCTGAGGCTTTCCCTACTCCCCCCCTTTTTTTTTTTTTTTATTCTTTTTTTTTGGGCACAGGTGACGATAACTTTATCTGTTATTTTTCTCTCTACATATATGTTTTGTCACTTCATCAGTGTAGTCACTTGTAAATTCATCCCTTAGTCCTCTATACAGTCCACTTTTAGATTTTAACACTTGTTTTTCAGTTTGTAGTAGTTTTTGAAATCACTTTTTTTTTTTTTCACTCTTTATTAATAAATTTTACGTTAGAAGACATCAACACTAAAGTGATAGCACATAATATATCTGGGGGAGAGTATGGGGGATCGTATTCCCCCATCCCCCCCCATTTCTAAAATCATCCTCACTCCCCTCCCCTTTTTTTTTTCTCTCCCTCATTCTCCCCCTCTCCTTTTCCCCATCTCTCTTTCTTTTCCTCCCCCTTTTTTTTTTTTTTTGGCACAGGTGACGATAACTTTACCTCTCACTTTTCTCTTTATATACATGGTTTGTCACTCTATCAGTACAGTCATTCATAAATTCATCCCCCAGTCCTTTATACTGTCTACTTTTAGACTTTAACACTTGTTTTTTAGTTTGTAGTAGTTTTTGAAACCACCTTTTTTCTCTCTTTATTATTTAATTTCACTTTGGAAGACATCAACACTAGAGTGATAGCACATAATATATTTGGGGGAGAGTATGGGGGACTGTATTCCCCCATCCCCCCCCTTCTAAAATCATCCCCACCCACTCCCTCCCCCCCCCTTTTTTTTTCTCTCTCTCTCTCTCTCTCTCTCTCTCCATTTCCTCATCTCTCCCTCCTTTTTTTCCCTTTTTTTTTTTTCTTTTTCTTTTTATTTGTAATGGGAAATATTGAGACTGTAAAATGTGTTTCATGTATTGTAATGTGTGTTATATATGTTTTTGGAAAATTAATAAAAAAAGATAATAAAAAAAAAAAAAAAAAAAACACCGCCAGAGCCCGAAAAACACTGGTAAAGCTCCGCTAAGATCCCATTCACACTGCCAGCACCCGAAAAATGCGCGTAAAGCTCCACTAAGACCCCTTTCACACTGCCAGCGCCCGAAAAACACTGGTAAAGCTCCGCTAAGATCCCATTCACACTGCCAGCGCCCGAAAAACACTGGTAAAGCTCCACTAAGACCCCTTTCACACTGCCAGCGCCCGAAAAACACTGGTAAAGCTCCGCTAAGATCCCATTCACACTGCCAGCGCCCGAAAAACACTGGTAAAGCTCCACTAAGACCCCATTCACACTGCCAGCGCCCGAAAAACACTGGTAAAGCTCCGCTAAGATCCCATTCACACTGCCAGCGCCCGAAAAACACTGGTAAAGCTCCGCTAAGATCCCATTCACACTGCCAGCGCCCGAAAAACGCGGGTAAAGCTCCGCTAAGAGCCCTTTAACACCGCCAGAGCCCGAAAAACACTGGTAAAGCTCCGCTAAGACCCCTTTCACACTGCCAAAGCCCGAAAAACACTGGTAAAGCTCTGCTAAGACCCCTTTCACACTGCCAGCGCCCGAAAAACACTGGTAAAGCTCTGCTAAGACCCCTTTCACACTGCCAGCGCCCGAAAAACACTGGTAAAGCTCCGCTAAGACCCCTTTCACACTGCCAGCGCCCGAAAAACACTGGTAAAGCTCTGCTAAGACCCCTTTCACACTGCCAGCGCCCGAAAAACACTGGTAAAGCTCTGCTAAGACCCATTTCACACTGCCAGCGCCCGAAAAACACTGGTAAAGCTCCGCTAAGATCCCATTCACACTGCCAGCGCCCGAAAAACACTGGTAAAGCTCCACTAAGACCCCTTTCACACTGCCAGCGCCCGAAAAACACTGGTAAAGCTCTGCTAAGACCCCTTTCACACTGCCAGAGCCCGAAAAACACTGGTAAAGCTCTGCTAAGACCCCTTTCACACTGCCAGCGCCCGAAAAACACTGGGAAAGCTCCGCTAAGATCCCATTCACACTGCCAGCCCCCGAAAAACACTGGTAAAGCTCCACTAAGACCCCTTTCACACTGCCAGCGCCCGAAAAACACTGGTAAAGCTCCGCTAAGATCCCATTCACACTGCCAGCGCCCGAAAAACACTGGTAAAGCTCCGCTAAGATCCCATTCACACTGCCAGCGCCCGAAAAACGCGGGTAAAGCTCCGCTAAGAGCCCTTTAACACCGCCAGAGCCCGAAAAACACTGGTAAAGCTCCGCTAAGACCCCTTTCACACTGCCAAAGCCCGAAAAACACTGGTAAAGCTCCACTAAGAGCCCTTTAACACCGCCAGAGCCCGAAAAACACTGGTAAAGCTCCGCTAAGAGCCCTTTAACACCGCCAGAGCCCGAAAAACACTGGTAAAGCTCCGCTAAGACACCTTTCACACTGCCAGCGCCAGAAAAACACTGGTAAAGCTCCGCTAAGACCCCTTTCACACTGCCAGCGCCCGAAAAACGCAGGTAAAGCTCCGCTAAGAGCCCTTTAACACCGACAGAGCCCGAAAAACACTGGTAAAGCTCCGCTAAGACCCCTTTCACACTGCCAGAGCCCGAAAAACACTGGTAAAGCTCCGCTAAGATCCCTTTCACACTGCCAGCACCCGAAAAACGCTGGTAAAGCTCCACTAAGAGCCCTTTCACACTGCCAGAGCCCGAAAAACACTGGTAAAGCTCCGCTAAGATCCCTTTCACACTGCCAGCACCCGAAAAACACTGGTAAAGCTCCGCTAAGAGCCCTTTAACACTGCCAGAGCCCGAAAAACACTGGTAAAGCTCCGCAAAGACCCCTTTCACACCGCCAGAGCCCGAAAAACACTGGTAACGCTCCGCTAAGATCCCTTTCACACTGCCAGCGCCCGAAAAACACTGGTAAAGCTCCGCTAAGACCCCTTTCACACTGCCAGCACCCAAAAAACACTGGTAAAGCTCCGCCAAGATCCCATTCACACTGCCAGCGCCCGAAAAACACTGGTAAAGCTCAGCTAAGATCCCATTCACACTGCCAGCGCCCGAAAAACGCGGGTAAAGCTCCGCTAAGATCCCATTCACACTGCCAGCGCCCGAAAAACGCGGGTAAAGCTCCGCTAAGAGCCCTTTCACACTGCCAGCACCCGAAAAACGCTGGTAAAGCTCCGCTAAGATCCCATTCACACTGCCAGCGCCCGAAAAACGCGGGTAAAGCTCCGCTAAGAGCCCTTTAACACTGCCAGAGCCCGAAAAACACTGGTAAAGCTCCGCTAAGACCCCTTTCACACTGCCAGCACCCGAAAAACACTGGTAAAGCTCCGCCAAGACCCCTTTCACACTGCCAGCGCCCGAAAAACACTGGTAAAGCTCCACTAAGACCCCTTTCACACTGCCAGCGCCCGAAAAACACTGGTAAAGCTCCGCTAAGATCCCATTCATACTGCCAGCGCCCAAAAAATGTGCGTAAAGCTCCGCTAAGACCCCTTTCACACTACCAGCGCCTGAAAAACACTGGTAAAGCTCCACTAAGACCCCTTTCACACTGCCAGCGCCCAAAAAACACTGGTAAAGCTCCGCTAAGATCCCATTCACACTGCCAGAGCCCGAAAAACACTGGTAAAGCTCCGCTAAGACGCCTTTCACAATGCCAGAGCCCGAAAAACACTGGTAAAGCTCCGCTAAGATCCCATTCACACTGCCAGAGCCCGAAAAACACTGGTAAAGCTCCACTAAGAGCCCTTTAACACCACCAGAGCCCGAAAAACACTGGTAAAGCTCCGCTAAGAGCCCTTTAACACCGCCAGATCCCGAAAAACACTGGTAAAGCTCCGCTAGGACCCCTTTCACACTGCCAGCGCCCGAAAAACACTGGTAAAGCTCCGCTAAGATCCCATTCACACTGCCAGCGCCCGAAAAACACTGGTAAAGCTCCGCTAAGATCCCATTCACACTGCCAGAGCCAGAAAAACGCTGGTAAAGGTCCGCTAAGATCCCATTCACACTGCCAGCGCCCGAAAAACACTGGTAAAGCTACGCTAAGATCCCATTCACACTGCCAGCGCCCGAAAAACACTGGTAAAGCTCCGCTAAGATCCCATTCACACTGCCAGAGCCCGAAAAACACTGGTAAAGCTCCGCTAAGATCCCATTCACACTGCCAGCGCCCGAAAAACACTGGTAAAGCTCCGCTAAGACCCCTTTCACACTGCCAGCGCCCGAAAAACACTGGTAAAGCTCCGCTAAGATCCCATTCACACTGCCAGCGCCCGAAAAACACTGGTAAAGCTCCGCTAAGATCCCATTCACACTGCCAGAGCCAGAAAAACGCTGGTAAAGGTCCGCTAAGATCCCATTCACACTGCCAGCGCCCGAAAAACACTGGTAAAGCTCCGCTAAGATCCCATTCACACTGCCAGCGCCCGAAAAACACTGGTAAAGCTCCGCTAAGATCCCATTCACACTGCCAGAGCCCGAAAAACACTGGTAAAGCTCCGCTAAGAGCCCTTTCACACTGCCAGCGCCCGAAAAATGCTGGTAAAGCTCCGCTAAGATCCCATTCACACTGCCAGCGCCCGAAAAACACTGGTAAAGCTCCGCTAAGATCCCATTCACACTGCCAGAGCCCGAAAAACACTGGTAAAGCTCCGCTAAGATCCCATTCACACTGCCAGAGCCCGAAAAACACTGGTAAAGCTCCGCTAAGATCCCATTCACACTGCCAGCGCCCGAAAAACACTGGTAAAGCTCCGCTAAGATCCCATTCACACTGCCAGAGCCCGAAAAACACTGGTAAAGCTCCGCTAAGACCCCTTTCACACTGCCAGCGCCCGAAAAACACTGGTAAAGCTCCACTAAGACCCCTTTCACACTGCCAGCGCCCGAAAAACACTGGTAAAGCTCCGCTAAGATCCCATTCACACTGCCAGAGCCCGAAAAACACTGGTAAAGCTCCGCTAAGACCCCTTTCACACTGCCAGCGCCCGAAAAACACTGGTAAAGCTCCGCTAAGATCCCATTCACACTGCAGCGTTTTTAGGCACTTTGGAAAAAGCGCCTGAATGGGAAGGGGCGCTTTAGGAGGGGTGTCTTCACCTCCGCAGTGCCCCCGTGTGAAAGCACTCGGGATATCACATTGGGATTGCAGATTAACGCCAAAGCGCCTGAAAAACGCCTCAGTGTGAAAGGGGTGACAGCACCTCCCCCCCCCCCGAGGAACACAACACATTTCCCCTCCTCCCTCTCTGGTTTAGTAATAATACCCCCAGGGGAGGTATGAGGCACAGTTACCCCTCCTCCCTCTCTGCTTGCCCTATAGCAGAGTAATAATACCCCCAGGTGAGGTATGAAGCACAGTTACCCCTCCTCCCTCTCTGGTTTAGTAATAATACCCCCAGGGGAGGTATGAGGCACAGTTGCCCCTCTGCTTTCTCTATAGCAGAGTAATAATACCCCCTGATGAGGTATGAGGCACAGTTACCCCTCCTCCCTCTCTGCTTGCCCTATAGCAGAGTAATAATACCCCCAGGTGAGGTATGAGGCACAGTTGCCCCTCCTCCCTCTCTGCTTGCCCTATAGCAGAGTAATAATACCCCCAGGTGAGGTATGAGGCACAGTTACCCCTCCTCCCTCTCTGGTTTAGTAATAATACCCCCAGGGGAGGTATGAGGCACAGTTGCCCCTCTGCTTTCCCTATAGCAGAGTAATAATACCCCCTGATGAGGTACAGTTACCCCTCCTCCCTCTCTGCTTGCCCTATAGCAGAGTAATAATACCCCCAGGTGAGGTATGAGGCACAGTTACCCCTCCTCCCTCTCTGGTTTAGTAATAATACCCCCAGGGGAGGTATGAGGCACAGTTGCCCCTCTGCTTTCCCTATAGCAGAGTAATAATACCCCCTGATGAGGTATGAGGCACAGTTGCCCCTCCTCCCTCTCTGGTTTAGTAATAATACCCCCTGATGAGGTATGAGGCACAGTTACCCCTCCTCCCTCTCTGCTTGCCCTATAGCAGAGTAATAATACCCCCAGGTGAGGTATGAGGCACAGTTACCCCTCCTCCCTCTCTGGTTTAGTAATAATACCCCCAGGGGAGGTATGAGGCACAGTTGCCCCTCCTGCCTCTCTGCTTTCCCTATAGCAGAGTAATAATACCCCCTGATGAGGTATGAGGCACAGTTGCCCCTCCTCCCTCTTTGGTTGCCCTATAGCAGAGTAATAATACCCCCAGGTGAGGTATGAGGCACAGTTACCCCTCCTCCCTCTCTGGTTTAGTAATAATACCCCCAGGGGAGGTATGAGGCACAGTTGCCCCTCCTGCCTCTCTGCTTTCCCTATAGCAGAGTAATAATACCCCCTGATGAGGTATGAGGCACAGTTGCCCCTCCTCCCTCTTTGGTTGCCCCATGGAAGAGTAATAATACCCCCAGGTGAGGTATGAGGCACAGTTACCCCTCCTCCCTCTCTGGTTTAGTAATAATACCCCCAGGGG
This sequence comes from Rana muscosa, assembly GCA_029206835.1. NCBI lineage: Eukaryota > Metazoa > Chordata > Amphibia > Anura > Ranidae > Rana > Rana muscosa. The sequence goes on along the minus strand of JARGYO010000720.1, from coordinate 395,951 downwards.
AGGTATGAGGCACAGTTGCCCCTCCTGCCTCTCTGCTTTCCCTATAGCAGAGTAATAATACCCCCTGATGAGGTATGAGGCACAGTTGCCCCTCCTCCCTCTTTGGTTGCCCTATAGCAGAGTAATAATACCCCCAGGTGAGGTATGAGGCACAGTTACCCCTCCTCCCTCTCTGGTTTAGTAATAATACCCCCAGGGGAGGTATGAGGCACAGTTGCCCCTCCTGCCTCTCTGCTTTCCCTATAGCAGAGTAATAATACCCCCTGATGAGGTACAGTTGCCCCTCCTCCCTCTGTGGTTGCCCTATGGAAGAGTAATAATACCCCCAGGTGAGGTATGAGGCACAGTTACCCCTCCTCCCTCTCTGGTTCAGTAATAATACCCCCTGAGGAGGTATGAGGAAGGATCCATCCTCACACAAGGTGGGGGGGGGGGGGCACAGTGTGTACCAGAGAAGTGGCTCTGTTCCATTTCTTAGTATATTATTGGTATGGTCCTGTCCCCCCCTCCACTGAGGAGAAGAATGGAAGTCTCCCTTCCCCATGACAGAACATTATAGAAGTCCTTCCCTTCCTCCTCACACTCACTCCTCTATGATAGACGACTTACACCTCCAACATATTTCTCTGTTTTGTCTCCGCACACGAGCGCGCCACCTATTCTGGTTTCCCCACAAATATGTCTCCGACACAGCGGCTCGTATCTACATAGGCCGCAGTGAGTTTTGGTCTTCGGAAACATGGCGGCCGTCATTAGCTAGATAGACTGGAAAAGGAGACACATCGCATCCACGGCGGTCAGAGGATGAAGGGAGAAGAGACTTCCGGTGTGCGGAGACTGAACTGGGACTGGTAAGAGGAATGAATGTTGTCACCGTGTGTGTGAGTGCTGTGTGGGGACACGGTCTATGTCAGTGTTATATATACAGTATATATATCAGTCTTGTACGGGGACACGGTCTATGTCAGTGTTATATATATCAGTCTTGTACGGGGACACGGTCTATGTCAGTGTTATATATATATACAGTATATATATCAGTCTTGTACGGGGACACGGTCTATGTCAGTGTTATATATATACAGTATATATATCAGTCTTGTACGGGGACACGGTCTATGTCAGTGTTATATATATACAGTATATATATCAGTCTTGTACGGGGACACGGTCTATGTCAGTGTTATATATATATATACAGTATATATATCAGTCTTGTACGAGGACACGGTCTATGTCAGTGTTATATATATACAGTATATATATCAGTCTTGTATGGGGACACGGTCTATGTCAGTGTTATATATACAGTATATATATCAGTCTTGTACGAGGACACGGTCTATGTCAGTGTTATATATATACAGTATATATATCAGTCTTGTACGAGGACACGGTCTATGTCAGTGTTATATATATACAGTATATATATCAGTCTTGTACGAGGACACGGTCTATGTCAGTGTTATATATACAGTATATATATCAGTCTTGTACGAGGACACGGTCTATGTCAGTGTTATATATATACAGTATATATATCAGTCTTGTACGGGGACACGGTCTATGTCAGTGTTATATATATATATATATATATACAGTATATATATCAGTCTTGTATGGGGACACGGTCTATGTCAGTGTTATATATATACAGTATATATATCAGTCTTGTACGGGGACACGGTCTATGTCTGTGTTATATATATACAGTATATATATCAGTCTTGTACGGGGACACGGTCTATGTCAGTGTTATATATATATATACAGTATATATATCAGTCTTGTACGAGGACACGGTCTATGTCAGTGTTATATATACAGTATATATATCAGTCTTGTACGGGGACACGGTCTATGTCAGTGTTATATATACAGTATATATATATCAGTCTTGTACGAGGACACGGTCTATGTCAGTGTTATATATACAGTATATATATATCAGTCTTGTACGAGGACACGGTCTATGTCAGTGTTATATATACAGTATATATATCAGTCTTGTACGGGGACACGGTCTATGTCAGTGTTATATATACAGTATATATATCAGTCTTGTATGGGGACACGGTCTATGTCAGTGTTATATATATACAGTATATATATATCAGTCTTGTATGAGGACACGGTCTATGTCAGTGTTATATATATATATACAGTATATATATATCAGTCTTGTACGGGGACACGGTCTATGTCAGTGTTATATATATATATATATATACAGTATATATATCAGTCTTGTATGAGGACACGGTCTATGTCAGTGTTATATATACAGTATATATATCAGTCTTGTACGGGGACACGGTCTATGTCAGTGTTATATATATACAGTATATATATCAGTCTTGTACGAGGACACGGTCTATGTCAGTGTTATATATATACAGTATATATATCAGTCTTGTACGAGGACACGGTCTATGTCAGTGTTATATATACAGTATATATATCAGTCTTGTACGAGGACACGGTCTATGTCAGTGTTATATATACAGTATATATATCAGTCTTGTACGGGGACACGGTCTATGTCAGTGTTATATATATATATACAGTATATATATCAGTCTTGTACGAGGACACGGTCTATGTCAGTGTTATATATACAGTATATATATCAGTCTTGTATGGGGACACGGTCTATGTCAGTGTTATATATACAGTATATATATCAGTCTTGTACGGGGACACGGTCTATGTCAGTGTTATATATATACAGTATATATATCAGTCTTGTACGGGGACACGGTCTATGTCAGTGTTATATATATACAGTATATATATCAGTCTTGTACGGGGACATGGTCTATGGAGAGACTCTGAATGGTTTCTGTCTTTTCAGACGTGATGTATTGTTGTATCACCGTGCACTAAGATGGAAAAGGACAGAAACAAGATGGCCACCAAAATATTAAGTCTCACCCTGGAGATCCTTTACCTGCTGACCGGAGAGGTGAGGGGGATTCTGGGAGGTCACATGACATCACTCTTATCTCTATTAATAATACACAGACCTGACCGGAGAGGTGAGGGGGATTCTGGGAGGTCACATGACATCACTCTTATCTCTATTAATAATACACAGACCTGACTAGAGGTGAGGAGGATTCTGGGAGGTCACATGACATCACTCTTATCTCTATTAATAATACACAGACCTGACCAGAGAGGTGAGGAGGATTCTGGGAGGTCACATGACATCACTCTTATCTCTATTAATAATACACAGACCTGACCAGAGAGGTGAGGAGGATTCTGGGAGGTCACATGACATCACTCTTATCTCTATTAATAATACACAGACCTGACCGGAGAGGTGAGGAGGATTCTGGGAGGTCACATGACATCACTCTTATCTCTATTAATAATACACAGACCTGACCAGAGAGGTGAGGAGGATTCTGGGAGGTCACATGACATCACTCTTATCTCTATTAATAATACACAGACCTGACCGGAGAGGTGAGGAGGATTCTGGGAGGTCACATGACATCACTCTTATCTCTATTAATAATACACAGACCTGACCGGAGAGGTGAGGAGGATTCTGGGAGGTCACATGACATCACTCTTATCTCTATTAATAATACACAGACCTGACCGGAGAGGTGAGGAGGATTCTGGGAGGTCACATGACATCACTCTTATCTCTATTAATAATACACAGACCTGACCGGAGAGGTGAGGAGGATTCTGGGAGGTCACATGACATCACTCTTATCTCTATTAATAATACACAGACCTGACCGGAGAGGTGAGGGGGATTCTGGGAGGTCACATGACATCACTCTTATCTCTAATAATAATACAGACCTGACCGGTGAGGAGGATTCTGGGAGGTCACATGACATCACTCTTATCTCTATTAATAATACACAGACCTGACCGGAGAGGTGAGGAGGATTCTGGGAGGTCACATGATATCACTCTTATCTCTATTAATAATACAGACCTGACCGGAGAGGTGAGGAGGATTCTGGGAGGTCACATGACATCACTCTTATCTCTATTAATAATACAGACCTGACCGGAGAGGTGAGGAGGATTCTGGGAGGTCACATGATATCACTCTTATCTCTATTAATAATACACAGACCTGACCGGAGAGGTGAGGGGGATTCTGGGAGGTCACATGACATCACTCTTATCTCTATTAATAACACACAGACCTGACCGGAGAGGTGAGGGGGATTCTGGGAGGTCACATGACATAACTCTTATCTCTATTAATAACACACAGACCTGACCGGAGAGGTGAGGGGGATTCTGGGAGGTCACATGACATCACTCTTATCTCTATTAATAATACAGACCTGACCGGAGAGGTGAGGAGGATTCTGGGAGGTCACATGACATCACTCTTATCTCTATTAATAACACACAGACCTGACCGGAGAGGTGAGGGGGATTCTGGGAGGTCACATGACATCACTCTTATCTCTAATAATAATACAGACCTGACCGGAGAGGTGAGGAGGATTCTGGGAGGTCACATGATATCACTCTTATCTCTATTAATAATACACAGACCTGACCGGAGAGGTGAGGGGGATTCTGGGAGGTCACATGACATCACTCTTATCTCTATTAATAATACACAGACCTGACCGGAGGGGTGAGGAGGATTCTGGGAGGTCACATGACATTGCACTGTTTTTAGCAGGCTTTGTTTGGCTACTTCTTCTTTCTGATTCTGTAGGATTATGTTGTGGTGAAGAAGTCTGGTGAGGACCACATTTTAGGAGGTCGGAGCAGAACCCAGAGCCCCATCACTGAGGTTGCAATTCCCTCCATGACTCCCGGGGGAGACGGTGACCGGAAGATCCTGGAACTGATTAAGAAGATGATGGAGCTGCTGACAGGAGAGGTGAGGAGGATTCTGGGAATTCTGGGACATTATCCAGTAACAGACAAGGGATGTGTCTGGATGGTGACTGTATCATTGTGTGTGTCAGGTTCCTATAAGGTGTCAGGATGTCACTGTCTATTTCTCCATGGAGGAGTGGGAGTATTTAGAAGGACACAAGGATCTCTACAAGGACGTCATGATGGAGGATCACCACACCCTCCCGGATCCGGGTAAGAGATTGTTTTACAGTCATTCTATATTACAGAGTTGGTACATTTGCCACCCGTGGAACATCCTGACCTTTAGGGGGGTCTATAGTTTAGTTGTTATCTGGAGCCCTCTGCTCCATGGATGCTGCTAACAGTTTAGTCCCTGCTAGGGAAGTATTGATGAGTTACATACACATTGCCAGTCAGCAGTGTTTGCTTCTCTTTCAGAATCCATAAGTTTGCCTTTATAACCTCAGATTATCAGATCCATGTCCGAAGTTCAGGATTCCACCAGACTCTTGGGGTTCTGATTGGTCAGAAGTGATTGATGGAATTATGAGTGGACGGTTCTTAGAAATGCTCCAATATTTTTTCAAATATAATTTTTTATTGAATACTTCAAAGGAAAGGGGGTACAGAAAGGGTACAGTACAGCTGTGGTCAAACATTGTCAGTCTAACGTAGATATAGGTCATCAATATACGGCTCGTGTTCAGTCCTCAGTAGGGATGGCAAATAACGTGTTAACTTGTATAAATCGCACCATTTGACCAATAATCATTACTTATCACATATACTGTATGTATGGTACTGTTTTAATTAAAGGATAGCCCATATAGTCAGGCTATCCACGACCCCATCATCTTATCAGCTCTGGAGAAAAAGGACGGCCTCAAATTTGCTAGAGCACAGGTGTCAAACACAAGGCCCGCGGGCTGAATCCGGCCCTCCAGACCATTTCATGTGGCCCTCTCACCTCTCCTGCAGCTGCAGGAGAGCTCAAGCCCTTCTCTGGTCCTACTCCAGACCCTGTACTTTCTGCTTTCAAGCAATGCATCCAGCTTCTTCCCAGCAGCAGCATAAGGAAAGGGGGGTGCACTGTGATGTAAGGGAGAGTGGGGGAATCAACTTCTGATGGTGGGGGGGCTCTTGACATCTAATATATGGGGAGGGGATGCGCTGGATATCTAATCTTACAGATACAACCAGCCCTTTTGAGGGCAATCATAATGCTAATGCGGCCCACAATGAAATTGAGTTTGACACCCCTGCAGTAGAGGTATAGCCATCAGTTGAAGAAATAGAAAATGAAACAAACAAATAAAGAGAGGGGAGGGGGGGTGGGGAGTTGTTCAACACGAGCGTAATGGACACGGCGGACGTATCACCTTACAATCGGTCAGCGTCGGTGTGACCCTCAAGAGTCCAGTAAGGTCTGTCCTTCGTCTGAGAAGATGAACATATTCCATAGCGACCAGAATGCTTTTCTTGTTTGTGTTGGGCTCTGAACACTATAGATCTTCCATTGTTTTAATGTCTTCTACTTTGCACAACCACAATCCAATGGAAGGAGGTACGTTTTGCTTCCATGTAGCTGGAATGAAAGACTTTGCGGCATTGAGTAAGTGTTTCTTGTATGACTGTGCCGGGATTGTGGTGGTGTGTAGCAGGAAGAACGCAGGGTCTTTCTGGATTGTGTGATCTGTCAATTTACGAATGGTTGTCTCAATTGTTGTCCAAAAATTTTCTGTTTTAACAAAACGTTTCTCATTCTCTCTAGAGGAGCCGTTGGCTGAAGATGTCTCTTCCGGAGGATTCCATCCCTGTCTTTCCATACGCTGTTCTAAAAATAAAGAGAAGAAATGTATGGGAAGCCATCGAGTGGGTAATGGCCTGGAATGTGGGAAGCAGAAGATTTGCCAGAGACAGGAGGAGAAGGATGGACCCATGAACTGTGTGACCCATGTGAAGGAGGGAGAGAATCTCACCAACCTTCCCTCCACCCACCATAGTCATGAAGGTCCAACCTCATATGGAGGAGAACAGACACAATATATATCTACCCTGATAAAAGAGGGGGATCATTTCACCAACCTTCTATCCACTCACCATAGTCATGAAATTCCAGCCTCGTATGGAGATCAGACACAATATATAGCTTCCCATGTGAAGGAGGGAGAGAATCTCACTAACCTTCCCACCACCCACCGTAGTCATGAAGGTCCAACCTCTTATGGAGGAGATCACACACAATATATAGCTTCCCCTGTGAAGGAGGGAGAGAATCTCACCAACCTTCCCACCACCCACTATAGTCGGGAAGGTCCAACCTCGTATGGAGATCAGACACAATATACATCCACACCAATGAAGGAGGGGGATCATCTCACCAACCTTCCCACCACCCACCATAGTCGGGAAGGTCCAACCTCGTATGGAGGAGATCACACACAATATATAGCTTCCCCTGTGAAGGAGGAGGATCATTTCATGGACTTTCCTACCCCCCAGCATACATCTCGTAGTCATGAAGGTTCAGCCTTGCAGGAAGAAGATCAGACACAATTTATATCTACCCTGATGAAGGAGAGGGAACATCTCACCGACCTTCCATCCACCCAGCATACAAATCCTCATAGCCATGAAGGTCCAGCCTCGTATGGAGGAGATCAGACACAAAATACATCTACCCCAATAAAGAAGGGGGATCATTTGACTGACTTTCCCACCAATCAGCATACATCTCCTCATAGCCATGAAGATCCAGGCTGGTATGGAGGAGATCTCAGAGGTTGTACCCTGATGAAGAAGGAGCCCTGTCAGTCCATAGAAGGGACCCCCCCAAATATTGACATTTATAACCATAGAGACACTCCACAGGGTCTGTGTACTAAAATTAAGGAAGAGCCCCGTTCATGTGAGGGAGTAAACCCTGTGGACATCCATTCACATTCATTTCCATCTTCTCATATTAAAGAGGAACCCCCCTCTTGTGAGGAAGTCGATCTTCCCAGGAGTGGAACGAACTTCCTTACAAACAGCACAGCATATCCTTCTTCTCGTATTAGGGTGGAGCCTGCATCATGTGTGGGAGGAGATTTCCCAGACATTTTCTTCCCCATAGATATGTATGAAGAACCGGAGCTCCCCGCGTATGCACCCACCGACCAGCTGTACGCTGATACTGGAATTCTGGGGTACAACGGCTGGGATGTGGGATCTGATCCCCTCCACAACTCCACAATTGTAACTTGCACTAAGCGTGGGGAAAACTTCTCCAATAGGATGCCTTCTCAGACCAATCAGAGATCTTGTGTGGTGGATAGACCGGTCCCTTATCCTGATTGGTGGAGGACTTTTGGCGGGAGCCCAAATGTGGCAGTGCCTGGGAAGGGGGCCAGCAGTGGGAAGTCTTTATCCCACTACGAACGAGAGAGACGCTTTTCAAGGCAGCCGCGGTTCCCTGCCAGAGACACGCCGCGATTCTTCTGCTTCGAATGCGGTAAGTATTTCTCTAGTAACCCGCACCTCATCCGCCATCAGCGCATCCACACTGGCGAGAAGCCCTTTTCCTGTACCGACTGCGGCAAGAGCTTCAATCAGAAGTCCATCCTGGTGACTCACCAAAGGACCCACACGGGAGAGAAACCATTTGTGTGTTCGCTGTGTGGGAAGTCCTTCATCAAGAGCTCCAACCTGGTCACCCACCAGCGGATCCACGGCGGAGAGAAGCCCTTCTGCTGTCCAGACTGCGGGAAGTCCTTCATGAAAAGTTCCAGTCTTGTAGCGCACCAAAGAACTCACCGAGGAAGGAGGCAGTTTCCTTTCTTCTGAGAAGCTGGAATTGGTGGGGGAGTGGGGTGCCTCCCACCCGCCCCAGTCCTCAGTCGGGGTGCCTCCCACCCGCCCCAGTCCTCAGTCGGGGTGCCTCCCACCCGCCCCAGTCCTCAGTCGGGGTGCCTCCCACCCGCCCCAGTCCTCAGTCGGGGTGCCTCCCACCCGCCCCAGTCCTCAGTCGGGGTGCCTCCCACCCGCCCCAGTCCTCAGTCGGAGTGCCTCCCACCCGCCCCAGTCCTCAGTCGGAGTGCCTCCCACCCGCCCCAGTCCTCAGTCGGAGTGCCTCCCACCCGCCCCAGTCCTCAGTCGGAGTGCCTCCCACCCGCCCCAGTCCTCAGTCGGGATGCCTCCCACCCGCCCCAGTTCTCAGTCGGGGCATCTACTGTTACTCTGCTCCTCCGTCTTCCTCTACAATGTCGGGTGGAGCCGAGTGTATGACTGCTGATTGTACGGAGCCGTGTTTCCTGTAAGTCTGGATGGACTTGATCTTTTTCCACTCTTCTATATTTATTTCTGGAATTTATAAGAGTTATTAAACATATAAAACTGAATATTCCGTACGAGCCAATCACTGTGAGCAGGGTCCTTCCATTGTCTCTGTGTTGGGGCTCTAAAGGGGACTCTGCTGCTTTCACCACCCAAATCCTTTCAGGTTCCATGTCAACAGCCAAAGGTTAAAGGATAACCGGGGGGAGGGGGGGACTCTTCTTATTCTGATTACTAATTTCTCTGGGGGAGGAAATACAGTGCCTTGAAATTTTCCACATTTTGTCATGTTACAACCAAAAACATAAATGTATTTTATGTGAGAGACCAACACAAAGTGTTACATAATTGTGAAGTGGAAGGAAAATGATAAATGATACAAATAAATATGTGAAAAGTGTGGGGGGAGGGGGGATTTGTATTCAGTCCCCTTTACTCTGATACCCCTAACTAAAATCTAGTGGAACCAATTGCCTGTTCAATCCATCATCGGAAAATGGAAAGAGTATGGCACAACTGCAAACCTACCAAGACACAGCCGTCCACCTAAACTGACCAGGCCAGGCAAGGAGAGCATTCATCAGAGAAGCAGCCAAGAGGTCCATGGTAACTCTGGAGGAGCTGCAGAGATCCACAGCTCAGGGGGGAGAATCTGTCCACAGGACAACTATTAGTCGTGCTTCTCCACAAATCTGCCCTTTATGGAAGAGTGACAAGAAGAAAGACATTGGTGACAGAAAGTCATAAGAAGTCCTGTTTGCAGTTTGTGAGAAGCCATGTGGGGGACACAGCAATCATGTGGGGGACACAGCAATCATGTGGGGGACACAGCAAACGTGTGGAAGAAGGTGCTCTGGTTAGATGAGACCAACATTCAACTTTTTGGCCTAAAAACAAAACACTATGTGTGGCGGAAAACTAACACTGCACATCACCCTGAACACACCATCCCCACTATGAAACATGGTGGTGGCAGCATCATGTGGTGGGGATGCTTTTCTTCAGCAGGGACAGGGAAGTTGGTCAGAGTTGATGAGAAGATGGATGGAGACAAATACAGGACAATCTTAGAAGAAAACCTGTTAAGCCTCGTACACACGACCGGTTTTCCCGGCAGCAAAACTGCCAGGAGAGCTTTTGGCCGGGAATCCCGGCCGTGTGTATGCTCCCTAGCAGTTTTTCCGACAGGAAAAAAAAAATAGAGAACCTGCTCTCTATTTTCCGGTCGGGATTCCCGGCAGTTTTCCTGCCGGGAAAACCGGTCGTCTGTGTGCTTACCTGCTTACCTGAAGGGTAACGAAACTGCGCATGCTCGATAACACTTCGACGCATGCGCGGGTAGCATACAAAGTTAGTGTGGGGTGTAGCAAGATGGCGGCGACGGAATCTAATGTGACGAAACGCCGGCTCTTCGTAGTCGATGACGTCACCGCTTTCTTGCCATTCAAAAGAACGGCGGTTCTTTTGAGTGGCCGTCTGTATACACGGCTTTGCAAGGCAAGCTTGCCAGGAATCCCGTCAGGAAAACCGAAGGTTTTTTTTCCTGATGGGATTTCCGGCCGTGTGTACAGGGCTTTTAGAGTCTGCAAAAGACTTGAGACTGGGGCGGAGGTTCACCTTCCAGCAGGACAACCACCCTAAACATACAGCCAGAGCTACAATGGAATGGTTTAGATCAAATCATATTCATGTGTTAGAATGGCCCAGTCACAGTCCAGACCTAAATCCCATTGAGAATCTGTGGCAAGACTTGAAAATTGCTGATCACAGACGCTCTCCATCCAATCTGACAGAGCTTGAGATATTTTACAAAGAAGAATGGGCAGAAATGTCCTTCTCTAGATGTGCAAGAGACATCCCCAAAAAGACTTGTAAAGAAAGGGGGTTCTACAAAGTATTGACTCCGGGGGGTGCCATACAAATCCCCCCCCCACACACACTTTTCACATATTTATTTGTATCATTTTCCTTCCACTTCACAATTATGTGACACTTTGTGTTGGTCTATCACATAAAATCCCAATAAAATATATATTTTTTTTTTGGTTGTAACATGACAAAATGTGGGAAATATCAGGGGGTATGAATACTTTTTAAAGGCACATAAACACCCGCTAGGCACACAGTACACCAAAACCCAAAGTTTGGGGTTTCCTTTCACTTACACAATCGGTGATAACGGTCATCATGACAAGCAGAGAGAGTGAATCTCCCTAACCGAGACACAGCCATAAATACCCGACAGGGGGTCTAATCTCTCTCCATTATATCCAGAACTAAAATAAAAGAAGTCCTTTGCCTTCAAGTATACTTTAAACTTTGTGAAGCGCAGTCTCTGAATGCTCTACCTAGAAGTTCAGAGCTGTGTGTAGTGTGAACTCGGTCACATTCCTGTGTGGCGTGGCAGCGAATGATACAGATGTATACTGAGAATGGCAGAGCTGTGTGTAGTGTGAACTCGGTCACATTCCTGTGTGGCGTGGCAGCGAGTGATACAGATGTATACTGAGAATGGCAGCGCTGGGTGTAGTGTGAACTTGGTCACATTCCTGTGTGGTGTGGCAGTGAGTGATACAGATGTATACTGAGAATGGCAGCGCTGGGTGTAGTGTGAACTCGGTCACATTCCTGTGTGGCGTGGCAGCGAGTGATACAGATGTATACTGAGAATGGCAGCGCTGTGTGTAGTGTGAACTCGGTCACATTCCTGTGTGGCGTGGCAGCGAGTGATACAGATGTATACTGAGAATGGCAGCGCTGTGTGTAGTGTGAACTCGGTCACATTCCTGTGTGGCGTGGCAGCGAGGGATACAGATGTATACTGAGAATGGCAGCGCTGGGTGTAGTGTGAACTCGGTCACATTCCTGTGTGGCGTGGCAGCGAGTGATACAGATGTATACTGAGAATGGCAGCGCTGGGTGTAGTGTCAACTCGGTCACATTCCTGTGTGGCGTGGCAGCGAGTGATACAGATGTATACTGAGAATGGCAGCGCTGGGTGTAGTGTGAACTCGGTCACATTCTTGTGTGGCGTGGCAGCGAGTGATACAGATGTATACTGAGAATGGCAGAGCTGTGTGTAGTGTGAACTCGGTCACATTCCTGTGTGGCGTGGCAGCGAGTGATACAGATGTATACTGAGAATGGCAGCGCTGGGTGTAGTGTGAACTCTGTCACATTCCTATGTGGTGTGGCAGCGAGTGATACAGATGTATACTGAGAATGGCAGCGCTGGGTGTAGTGTGAACTCGGTCACATTCCTATGTGGCGTGGCAGCGAGTGATACAGATGTATACTGAGAATGGCAGCGCTGGGTGTAGTGTGAACTCGGTCACATTCCTATGTGGCGTGGCAGCGAGTGATACAGATGTATACTGAGAATGGCAGTGCTGGGTGTAGTGTGAACTCGGTCACATTCCTGTGTGGCGTGGCAGCGAGTGATACAGATGTATACTTAGAATGGCAGCGCTGTGTGTAGTGTGAACTCGGTCACATTCCTATGTGGCGTGGCAGCGAGTGATACAGATGTATACTGAGAATGGCAGCGCTGGGTGTAGTGTGAACTCAGGTCACATTCCTATGTGGCGTGGCAGCGAGTGATACAGATGTATACTGAGAATGGCAGCGCTGGGTGTAGTGTGAACTCGGTCACATTCCTATGTGGCGTGGCAGTGAGTGATACAGATGTATACTGAGAATGGCAGAGCTGTGTGTAGTGTGAACTCTGTCACATTCCTGTGTGGCGTGGCAGCGAGTGATACAGATGTATACTGAGAATGGCAGAGCTGTGTGTAGTGTGAACTCTGTCACATTCCTGTGTGGCGTGGCAGCGAGTGATACAGATGTATACTGAGAATGGCAGCGCTGGGTGTAGTGTGAACTCGGTCACATTCCTATGTGGCGTGGCAGCGAGTGATACAGATGTATACTGAGAATGGCAGAGCTGTGTGTAGTGTGAACTCGGTCACATTCCTGTGTGGCGTGGCAGCGAGTGATACAGATGTATACTGAGAATGGCAGCGCTGGGTGTAGTGTGAACTCGGTCACATTCCTATGTGGCGTGGCAGCGAGTGATACAGATGTATACTGAGAATGGCAGCGCTGGGTGTAGTGTGAACTCGGTCACATTCCTATGTGGCGTGGCAGCGAGTGATACAGATGTATACTGAGAATGTCAGCGCTGGGTGTAGTGTGAACTCTGTCACATTCCTGTGTGGCAGCGAGTGATACAGATGTATACTGAGAATGGCAGCGCTGGGTGTAGTGTGAACTCGGTCACATTCCTGTGTGGCGTGGCAGCGAGTGATACAGATGTATACTGAGAATGGCAGCGCTGGGTGTAGTGTGAACTCGGTCACATTCCTGTGTGGCGTGGCAGCGAGTGATACAGATGTATACTGAGAATGGCAGCGCTGTGTGTAGTGTGAACTCGGTCACATTCCTGTGTGGCGTGGCAGCGAGTGATACAGATGTATACTGAGAATGGCAGCGCTGGGTGTAGTGTGAACTCGGTCACATTCCTGTGTGGCGTGGCAGCGAGTGATACAGATGTATACTGAGAATGGCAGAGCTGTGTGTAGTGTGAACTCGGTCACATTCCTGTGTGGCGTGGCAGCGAGTGATACAGATGTATACTGAGAATGGCAGAGCTGTGTGTAGTGTGAACTCGGTCACATTCCTGTGTGGCGTGGCAGCGAGTGATACAGATGTATACTGAGAATGGCAGCGCTGGGTGTAGTGTGAACTCGGTCACATTCTTGTGTGGCGTGGCAGCGAGTGATACAGATGTATACTGAGAATGGCAGAGCTGTGTGTAGTGTGAACTCGGTCACATTCCTGTGTGGCGTGGCAGCGAGTGATACAGATGTATACTGAGAATGGCAGTGCTGTGTGTAGTGTGAACTCGGTCACATTCCTGTGTGGCGTGGCAGCGAGTGATACAGATGTATACTTAGAATGGCAGCGCTGTGTGTAGTGTGAACTCGGTCACATTCCTATGTGGCGTGGCAGCGAGTGATACAGATGTATACTGAGAATGGCAGCGCTGGGTGTAGTGTGAACTCAGGTCACATTCCTATGTGGCGTGGCAGCGAGTGATACAGATGTATACTGAGAATGGCAGCGCTGGGTGTAGTGTGAACTCGGTCACATTCCTATGTGGCGTGGCAGTGAGTGATACAGATGTATACTGAGAATGGCAGAGCTGTGTGTAGTGTGAACTCTGTCACATTCCTGTGTGGCGTGGCAGCGAGTGATACAGATGTATACTGAGAATGGCAGAGCTGTGTGTAGTGTGAACTCTGTCACATTCCTGTGTGGCGTGGCAGCGAGTGATACAGATGTATACTGAGAATGGCAGCGCTGGGTGTAGTGTGAACTCGGTCACATTCCTATGTGGCGTGGCAGCGAGTGATACAGATGTATACTGAGAATGGCAGAGCTGTGTGTAGTGTGAACTCGGTCACATTCCTGTGTGGCGTGGCAGCGAGTGATACAGATGTATACTGAGAATGGCAGCGCTGCGTGTAGTGTGAACTCGGTCACATTCCTATGTGGCGTGGCAGCGAGTGATACAGATGTATACTGAGAATGGCAGCGCTGGGTGTAGTGTGAACTCGGTCACATTCCTATGTGGCGTGGCAGCGAGTGATACAGATGTATACTGAGAATGTCAGCGCTGGGTGTAGTGTGAACTCTGTCACATTCCTGTGTGGCAGCGAGTGATACAGATGTATACTGAGAATGGCAGCGCTGGGTGTAGTGTGAACTCGGTCACATTCCTGTGTGGCGTGGCAGCGAGTGATACAGATGTATACTGAGAATGGCAGCGCTGGGTGTAGTGTGAACTCGGTTACATTCCTATGTGGCGTGGCAGCGAGTGATACAGATGTATACTGAGAATGGCAGAGCTGGGTGTAGTGTGAACTCGGTCACATTCCTGTGTGGCGTGGCAGCGAGTGATACAGATGTATACTGAGAATGGCAGCGCTGTGTGTAGTGTGAACTCGGTCACATTCCTGTGTGGCGTGGCAGCGAGTGATACAGATGTATACTGAGAATGGCAGCGCTGGGTGTAGTGTGAACTCGGTCACATTCCTGTGTGGCGTGGCAGCGAGTGATACAGATGTATACTGAGAATGGCAGCGCTGTGTGTAGTGTGAACTCGGTCACATTCCTGTGTGGCGTGGCAGCGAGTGATACATATGTATACTGAGAATGGCAGAGCTGTGTGTAGTGTGAACTCGGTCACATTCCTGTGTGGCGTGGCAGCGAGTGATACAGATGTATACTGAGAATGGCAGAGCTGTGTGTAGTGTGAACTCGGTCACATTCCTGTGTGGCGTGGCAGCGAGTGATACAGATGTATACTGAGAATGGCAGAGCTGTGTGTAGTGTGAACTCGGTCACATTCCTGTGTGGCGTGGCAGCGAGGGATACAGATGTATACTGAGAATGGCAGCGCTGGGTGTAGTGTGAACTCGGTCACATTCCTGTGTGGCGTGGCAGCGAGTGATACAGATGTATACTGAGAATGGCAGCGCTGGGTGTAGTGTCAACTCGGTCACATTCCTGTGTGGTGTGGCAGCGAGTGATACAGATGTATACTGAGAATGGCAGCGCTGGGTGTAGTGTGAACTCGGTCACATTCTTGTGTGGCGTGGCAGCGAGTGATACAGATGTATACTGAGAATGGCAGAGCTGTGTGTAGTGTGAACTCGGTCACATTCCTGTGTGGCGTGGCAGCGAGTGATACAGATGTATACTGAGAATGGCAGAGCTGTGTGTAGTGTGAACTCGGTCACATTCCTGTGTGGCGTGGCAGCGAGTGATACAGATGTATACTGAGAATGGCAGCGCTGGGTGTAGTGTGAACTCTGTCACATTCCTATGTGGCGTGGCAGCGAGTGATACAGATGTATACTGAGAATGGCAGCGCTGGGTGTAGTGTGAGCTCGGTCACATTCCTATGTGGCGTGGCAGCGAGTGATACAGATGTATACTGAGAATGGCAGCGCTGGGTGTAGTGTGAACTCGGTCACATTCCTGTGTGGCGTGGCAGCGAGTGATACAGATGTATACTGAGAATGGCAGCGCTGTGTGTAGTGTGAACTCGGTCACATTCCTGTGTGGCGTGGCAGCGAGTGATACAGATGTATACTTAGAATGGCAGCGCTGTGTGTAGTGTGAACTCGGTCACATTCCTATGTGGCGTGGCAGCGAGTGATACAGATGTATACTGAGAATGGCAGCGCTGGGTGTAGTGTGAACTCAGGTCACATTCCTATGTGGCGTGGCAGCGAGTGATACAGATGTATACTGAGAATGGCAGCGCTGGGTGTAGTGTGAACTCGGTCACATTCCTATGTGGCGTGGCAGTGAGTGATACAGATGTATACTGAGAATGGCAGAGCTGGGTGTAGTGTGAGCTCGGTCACATTCCTATGTGGCGTGGCAGCGAGTGATACAGATGTATACTGAGAATGGCAGCGCTGGGTGTAGTGTGAACTCGGTCACATTCCTGTGTGGCGTGGCAGCGAGTGATACAGATGTATACTGAGAATGGCAGCGCTGTGTGTAGTGTGAACTCGGTCACATTCTTGTGTGGCGTGGCAGCGAGTGATACAGATGTATACTTAGAATGGCAGCGCTGTGTGTAGTGTGAACTCGGTCACATTCCTATGTGGCGTGGCAGCGAGTGATACAGATGTATACTGAGAATGGCAGCGCTGGGTGTAGTGTGAACTCAGGTCACATTCCTATGTGGCGTGGCAGCGAGTGATACAGATGTATACTGAGAATGGCAGCGCTGGGTGTAGTGTGAACTCGGTCACATTCCTATGTGGCGTGGCAGTGAGTGATACAGATGTATACTGAGAATGGCAGAGCTGTGTGTAGTGTGAACTCTTTCACATTCCTGTGTGGCGTGGCAGCGAGTGATACAGATGTATACTGAGAATGGCAGAGCTGTGTGTAGTGTGAACTCTGTCACATTCCTGTGTGGCGTGGCAGCGAGTGATACAGATGTATACTGAGAATGGCAGCGCTGGGTGTAGTGTGAACTCGGTCACATTCCTATGTGGCATGGCAGCGAGTGATACAGATGTATACTGAGAATGGCAGCGCTGGGTGTAGTGTGAACTCGGTTACATTCCTATGTGGCGTGGCAGCGAGTGATACAGATGTATACTGAGAATGGCAGAGCTGTGTGTAGTGTGAACTCGGTCACATTCCTGTGTGGCGTGGCAGCGAGTGATACAGATGTATACTGAGAATGGCAGCGCTGCGTGTAGTGTGAACTCGGTCACATTCCTATGTGGCGTGGCAGCGAGTGATACAGATGTATACTGAGAATGGCAGCGCTGGGTGTAGTGTGAACTCGGTCACATTCCTATGTGGCGTGGCAGCGAGTGATACAGATGTATACTGAGAATGTCAGCGCTGGGTGTAGTGTGAACTCTGTCACATTCCTGTGTGGCAGCGAGTGATACAGATGTATACTGAGAATGGCAGAGCTGTGTGTAGTGTGAACTCGGTCACATTCCTGTGTGGCGTGGCAGCGAGGGATACAGATGTATACTGAGAATGGCAGAGCTGTGTGTAGTGTGAACTCGGTCACATTCCTGTGTGGCGTGGCAGCGAGGGATACAGATGTATACTGAGAATGGCAGCGCTGGGTGTAGTGTGAACTCTGTCACATTCCTATGTGGCGTGGCAGCGAGTGATACAGATGTATACTGAGAATGGCAGCGCTGGGTGTAGTGTGAGCTCGGTCACATTCCTATGTGGCGTGGCAGCGAGTGATACAGATGTATACTGAGAATGGCAGCGCTGGGTGTAGTGTGAACTCGGTCACATTCCTGTGTGGCGTGGCAGCGAGTGATACAGATGTATACTGAGAATGGCAGCGCTGTGTGTAGTGTGAACTCGGTCACATTCCTGTGTGGCGTGGCAGCGAGTGATACAGATGTATACTTAGAATGGCAGCGCTGTGTGTAGTGTGAACTCGGTCACATTCCTATGTGGCGTGGCAGCGAGTGATACAGATGTATACTGAGAATGGCAGCGCTGGGTGTAGTGTGAACTCAGGTCACATTCCTATGTGGCGTGGCAGCGAGTGATACAGATGTATACTGAGAATGGCAGCGCTGGGTGTAGTGTGAACTCGGTCACATTCCTATGTGGCGTGGCAGTGAGTGATACAGATGTATACTGAGAATGGCAGAGCTGGGTGTAGTGTGAGCTCGGTCACATTCCTATGTGGCGTGGCAGCAAGTGATACAGATGTATACTGAGAATGGCAGAGCTGTGTGTAGTGTGAACTCGGTCACATTCCTGTGTGGCGTGGCAGCGAGTGATACAGATGTATACTGAGAATGGCAGCGCTGCGTGTAGTGTGAACTCGGTCACATTCCTATGTGGCGTGGCAGCGAGTGATACAGATGTATACTGAGAATGGCAGCGCTGGGTGTAGTGTGAACTCGGTCACATTCCTATGTGGCGTGGCAGCGAGTGATACAGATGTATACTGAGAATGTCAGCGCTGGGTGTAGTGTGAACTCTGTCACATTCCTGTGTGGCAGCGAGTGATACAGATGTATACTGAGAATGGCAGCGCTGGGTGTAGTGTGAACTCGGTCACATTCCTGTGTGGCGTGGCAGCGAGTGATACAGATGTATACTGAGAATGGCAGCGCTGGGTGTAGTGTGAACTCGGTTACATTCCTATGTGGCGTGGCAGCGAGTGATACAGATGTATACTGAGAATGGCAGAGCTGGGTGTAGTGTGAACTCGGTCACATTCCTGTGTGGCGTGGCAGCGAGTGATACAGATGTATACTGAGAATGGCAGCGCTGTGTGTAGTGTGAACTCGGTCACATTCCTGTGTGGCGTGGCAGCGAGTGATACAGATGTATACTGAGAATGGCAGCGCTGGGTGTAGTGTGAACTCGGTCACATTCCTGTGTGGCGTGGCAGCGAGTGATACAGATGTATACTGAGAATGGCAGCGCTGTGTGTAGTGTGAACTCGGTCACATTCCTGTGTGGCGTGGCAGCGAGTGATACATATGTATACTGAGAATGGCAGAGCTGTGTGTAGTGTGAACTCGGTCACATTCCTGTGTGGCGTGGCAGCGAGTGATACAGATGTATACTGAGAATGGCAGAGCTGTGTGTAGTGTGAACTCGGTCACATTCCTGTGTGGCGTGGCAGCGAGTGATACAGATGTATACTGAGAATGGCAGAGCTGTGTGTAGTGTGAACTCGGTCACATTCCTGTGTGGCGTGGCAGCGAGGGATACAGATGTATACTGAGAATGGCAGCGCTGGGTGTAGTGTGAACTCGGTCACATTCCTGTGTGGCGTGGCAGCGAGTGATACAGATGTATACTGAGAATGGCAGCGCTGGGTGTAGTGTCAACTCGGTCACATTCCTGTGTGGTGTGGCAGCGAGTGATACAGATGTATACTGAGAATGGCAGCGCTGGGTGTAGTGTGAACTCGGTCACATTCTTGTGTGGCGTGGCAGCGAGTGATACAGATGTATACTGAGAATGGCAGAGCTGTGTGTAGTGTGAACTCGGTCACATTCCTGTGTGGCGTGGCAGCGAGTGATACAGATGTATACTGAGAATGGCAGAGCTGTGTGTAGTGTGAACTCGGTCACATTCCTGTGTGGCGTGGCAGCGAGTGATACAGATGTATACTGAGAATGGCAGCGCTGGGTGTAGTGTGAACTCTGTCACATTCCTATGTGGCGTGGCAGCGAGTGATACAGATGTATACTGAGAATGGCAGCGCTGGGTGTAGTGTGAGCTCGGTCACATTCCTATGTGGCGTGGCAGCGAGTGATACAGATGTATACTGAGAATGGCAGCGCTGGGTGTAGTGTGAACTCGGTCACATTCCTGTGTGGCGTGGCAGCGAGTGATACAGATGTATACTGAGAATGGCAGCGCTGTGTGTAGTGTGAACTCGGTCACATTCCTGTGTGGCGTGGCAGCGAGTGATACAGATGTATACTTAGAATGGCAGCGCTGTGTGTAGTGTGAACTCGGTCACATTCCTATGTGGCGTGGCAGCGAGTGATACAGATGTATACTGAGAATGGCAGCGCTGGGTGTAGTGTGAACTCAGGTCACATTCCTATGTGGCGTGGCAGCGAGTGATACAGATGTATACTGAGAATGGCAGCGCTGGGTGTAGTGTGAACTCGGTCACATTCCTATGTGGCGTGGCAGTGAGTGATACAGATGTATACTGAGAATGGCAGAGCTGGGTGTAGTGTGAGCTCGGTCACATTCCTATGTGGCGTGGCAGCGAGTGATACAGATGTATACTGAGAATGGCAGCGCTGGGTGTAGTGTGAACTCGGTCACATTCCTGTGTGGCGTGGCAGCGAGTGATACAGATGTATACTGAGAATGGCAGCGCTGTGTGTAGTGTGAACTCGGTCACATTCTTGTGTGGCGTGGCAGCGAGTGATACAGATGTATACTTAGAATGGCAGCGCTGTGTGTAGTGTGAACTCGGTCACATTCCTATGTGGCGTGGCAGCGAGTGATACAGATGTATACTGAGAATGGCAGCGCTGGGTGTAGTGTGAACTCAGGTCACATTCCTATGTGGCGTGGCAGCGAGTGATACAGATGTATACTGAGAATGGCAGCGCTGGGTGTAGTGTGAACTCGGTCACATTCCTATGTGGCGTGGCAGTGAGTGATACAGATGTATACTGAGAATGGCAGAGCTGTGTGTAGTGTGAACTCTTTCACATTCCTGTGTGGCGTGGCAGCGAGTGATACAGATGTATACTGAGAATGGCAGAGCTGTGTGTAGTGTGAACTCTGTCACATTCCTGTGTGGCGTGGCAGCGAGTGATACAGATGTATACTGAGAATGGCAGCGCTGGGTGTAGTGTGAACTCGGTCACATTCCTATGTGGCATGGCAGCGAGTGATACAGATGTATACTGAGAATGGCAGCGCTGGGTGTAGTGTGAACTCGGTTACATTCCTATGTGGCGTGGCAGCGAGTGATACAGATGTATACTGAGAATGGCAGAGCTGTGTGTAGTGTGAACTCGGTCACATTCCTGTGTGGCGTGGCAGCGAGTGATACAGATGTATACTGAGAATGGCAGCGCTGCGTGTAGTGTGAACTCGGTCACATTCCTATGTGGCGTGGCAGCGAGTGATACAGATGTATACTGAGAATGGCAGCGCTGGGTGTAGTGTGAACTCGGTCACATTCCTATGTGGCGTGGCAGCGAGTGATACAGATGTATACTGAGAATGTCAGCGCTGGGTGTAGTGTGAACTCTGTCACATTCCTGTGTGGCAGCGAGTGATACAGATGTATACTGAGAATGGCAGAGCTGTGTGTAGTGTGAACTCGGTCACATTCCTGTGTGGCGTGGCAGCGAGGGATACAGATGTATACTGAGAATGGCAGAGCTGTGTGTAGTGTGAACTCGGTCACATTCCTGTGTGGCGTGGCAGCGAGGGATACAGATGTATACTGAGAATGGCAGCGCTGGGTGTAGTGTGAACTCTGTCACATTCCTATGTGGCGTGGCAGCGAGTGATACAGATGTATACTGAGAATGGCAGCGCTGGGTGTAGTGTGAGCTCGGTCACATTCCTATGTGGCGTGGCAGCGAGTGATACAGATGTATACTGAGAATGGCAGCGCTGGGTGTAGTGTGAACTCGGTCACATTCCTGTGTGGCGTGGCAGCGAGTGATACAGATGTATACTGAGAATGGCAGCGCTGTGTGTAGTGTGAACTCGGTCACATTCCTGTGTGGCGTGGCAGCGAGTGATACAGATGTATACTTAGAATGGCAGCGCTGTGTGTAGTGTGAACTCGGTCACATTCCTATGTGGCGTGGCAGCGAGTGATACAGATGTATACTGAGAATGGCAGCGCTGGGTGTAGTGTGAACTCAGGTCACATTCCTATGTGGCGTGGCAGCGAGTGATACAGATGTATACTGAGAATGGCAGCGCTGGGTGTAGTGTGAACTCGGTCACATTCCTATGTGGCGTGGCAGTGAGTGATACAGATGTATACTGAGAATGGCAGAGCTGGGTGTAGTGTGAGCTCGGTCACATTCCTATGTGGCGTGGCAGCAAGTGATACAGATGTATACTGAGAATGGCAGCGCTGGGTGTAGTGTGAACTCGGTCACATTCCTGTGTGGCGTGGCAGCGAGTGATACAGATGTATACTGAGAATGGCAGCGCTGTGTGTAGTGTGAACTCGGTCACATTCCTGTGTGGCGTGGCAGCGAGTGATACAGATGTATACTTAGAATGGCAGCGCTGTGTGTAGTGTGAACTCGGTCACATTCCTATGTGGCGTGGCAGCGAGTGATACAGATGTATACTGAGAATGGCAGCGCTGTGTGTAGTGTGAACTCTGTCACATTCCTGTGTGGCGTGGCAGCGAGTGATACAGATGTATACTGAGAATGGCAGAGCTGTGTGTAGTGTGAACTCTGTCACATTCCTGTGTGGCGTGGCAGCGAGTGATACAGATGTATACTGAGAATGGCAGCGCTGGGTGTAGTGTGAACTCGGTCACATTCCTATGTGGCATGGCAGCGAGTGATACAGATGTATACTGAGAATGGCAGCGCTGGGTGTAGTGTGAACTCGGTTACATTCCTATGTGGCGTGGCAGCGAGTGATACAGATGTATACTGAGAATGGCAGAGCTGTGTGTAGTGTGAACTCGGTCACATTCCTATGTGGCGTGGCAGCGAGTGATACAGATGTATACTGAGAATGTCAGCGCTGGGTGTAGTGTGAACTCTGTCACATTCCTGTGTGGCAGCGAGTGATACAGATGTATACTGAGAATGGCAGAGCTGTGTGTAGTGTGAACTCGGTCACATTCCTGTGTGGCGTGGCAGCGAGGGATACAGATGTATACTGAGAATGGCAGAGCTGTGTGTAGTGTGAACTCGGTCACATTCCTGTGTGGCGTGGCAGCGAGGGATACAGATGTATACTGAGAATGGCAGCGCTGGGTGTAGTGTGAACTCGGTCACATTCCTGTGTGGCGTGGCAGCGAGTGATACAGATGTATACTGAGAATGGCAGCGCTGGGTGTAGTGTCAACTCGGTCACATTCCTGTGTGGTGTGGCAGCGAGTGATACAGATGTATACTGAGAATGGCAGCGCTGGGTGTAGTGTGAACTCGGTCACATTCTTGTGTGGCGTGGCAGCGAGTGATACAGATGTATACTGAGAATGGCAGAGCTGTGTGTAGTGTGAACTCGGTCACATTCCTGTGTGGCGTGGCAGCGAGTGATACAGATGTATACTGAGAATGGCAGAGCTGTGTGTAGTGTGAACTCTGTCACATTCCTGTGTGGCGTGGCAGCGAGTGATACAGATGTATACTGAGAATGGCAGCGCTGGGTGTAGTGTGAACTCTGTCACATTCCTATGTGGCGTGGCAGCGAGTGATACAGATGTATACTGAGAATGGCAGCGCTGGGTGTAGTGTGAGCTCGGTCACATTCCTATGTGGCGTGGCAGCGAGTGATACAGATGTATACTGAGAATGGCAGCGCTGGGTGTAGTGTGAACTCGGTCACATTCCTGTGTGGCGTGGCAGCGAGTGATACAGATGTATACTGAGAATGGCAGCGCTGTGTGTAGTGTGAACTCGGTCACATTCCTGTGTGGCGTGGCAGCGAGTGATACAGATGTATACTTAGAATGGCAGCGCTGTGTGTAGTGTGAACTCGGTCACATTCCTATGTGGCGTGGCAGCGAGTGATACAGATGTATACTGAGAATGGCAGCGCTGGGTGTAGTGTGAACTCAGGTCACATTCCTATGTGGCGTGGCAGCGAGTGATACAGATGTATACTGAGAATGGCAGCGCTGGGTGTAGTGTGAACTCGGTCACATTCCTATGTGGCGTGGCAGTGAGTGATACAGATGTATACTGAGAATGGCAGAGCTGTGTGTAGTGTGAACTCTGTCACATTCCTGTGTGGCGTGGCAGCGAGTGATACAGATGTATACTGAGAATGGCAGAGCTGTGTGTAGTGTGAACTCTGTCACATTCCTGTGTGGCGTGGCAGCGAGTGATACAGATGTATACTGAGAATGGCAGCGCTGGGTGTAGTGTGAACTCGGTCACATTCCTATGTGGCATGGCAGCGAGTGATACAGATGTATACTGAGAATGGCAGCGCTGGGTGTAGTGTGAACTCGGTCACATTCCTATGTGGCGTGGCAGCGAGTGATACAGATGTATACTGAGAATGTCAGCGCTGGGTGTAGTGTGAACTCTGTCACATTCCTGTGTGGCAGCGAGTGATACAGATGTATACTGAGAATGGCAGCGCTGGGTGTAGTGTGAACTCGGTCACATTCCTGTGTGGCGTGGCAGCGAGTGATACAGATGTATACTGAGAATGGCAGCGCTGGGTGTAGTGTGAACTCGGTCACATTCCTGTGTGGCGTGGCAGCGAGTGATACAGATGTATACTGAGAATGGCAGCGCTGGGTGTAGTGTGAACTCGGTCACATTCCTATGTGGCGTGGCAGCGAGTGATACAGATGTATACTGAGAATGGCAGCGCTGTGTGTAGTGTGAACTCGGTCACATTCCTGTGTGGCGTGGCAGCGAGTGATACATATGTATACTGAGAATGGCAGAGCTGTGTGTAGTGTGAACTCGGTCACATTCCTGTGTGGCGTGGCAGCGAGTGATACAGATGTATACTGAGAATGGCAGAGCTGTGTGTAGTGTGAACTCGGTCACATTCCTGTGTGGCGTGGCAGCGAGTGATACAGATGTATACTGAGAATGGCAGAGCTGTGTGTAGTGTGAACTCGGTCACATTCCTGTGTGGCGTGGCAGCGAGTGATACAGATGTATACTGAGAATGGCAGCGCTGGGTGTAGTGTGAACTCGGTCACATTCCTGTGTGGCGTGGCAGTGAGTGATACAGATGTATACTGAGAATGGCAGAGCTGTGTGTAGTGTGAACTCGGTCACATTCCTGTGTGGCGTGGCAGCGAGTGATACAGATGTATACTGAGAATGGCAGAGCTGTGTGTAGTGTGAACTCGGTCACATTCCTGTGTGGGGTAGCAGCGAGTGATACAGATGTATACTGAGAATGGCAGAGCTGTGTGTAGTGTGAACTCGGTCACATTCCTGTGTGGCGTGGCAGCGAGTGATACAGATGTATACTGAGAATGGCAGCGCTGGGTGTAGTGTGAACTCGGTCACATTCCTGTGTGGCGTGGCAGCGAGTGATACAGATGTATACTGAGAATGGCAGCGCTGGGTGTAGTGTGAACTCGGTCACATTCTTGTGTGGCGTGGCAGCGAGTGATACAGATGTATACTGAGAATGGCAGAGCTGTGTGTAGTGTGAACTCGGTCACATTCCTGTGTGGCGTGGCAGCAAGTGATACAGATGTATACTGAGAATGGCAGAGCTGTGTGTAGTGTGAACTCGGTCACATTCCTGTGTGGCGTGGCAGCGAGTGATACAGATGTATACTGAGAATGGCAGCGCTGGGTGTAGTGTGAACTCGGTCACATTCCTATGTGGCGTGGCAGCGAGTGACACAGATGTATACTGAGAATGGCAGCGCTGGGTGTAGTGTGAACTCGGTCACATTCCTATGTGGCGTGGCAGCGAGTGATACAGATGTATACTGAGAATGGCAGCGCTGGGTGTAGTGTGAACTCGGTCACATTCCTATGTGGTGTGGCAGCGAGTGATACAGATGTATACTGAGAATGGCAGCGCTGGGTGTAGTGTGAACTCAGGTCACATTCCTATGTGGCGTGGCAGCGAGTGATACAGATGTATACTGAGAATGGCAGCGCTGGGTGTAGTGTGAACTCGGTCACATTCCTATGTGGCGTGGCAGTGAGTGATACAGATGTATACTGAGAATGGCAGCGCTGGGTGTAGTGTGAACTCGGTCACATTCCTGTGTGGCGTGGCAGCGAGTGATACAGATGTATACTGAGAATGGCAGCGCTGTGTGTAGTGTGAACTCGGTCACATTCCTGTGTGGCGTGGCAGCGAGTGATACAGATGTATACTTAGAATGGCAGCGCTGTGTGTAGTGTGAACTCGGTCACATTCCTATGTGGCGTGGCAGCGAGTGATACAGATGTATACTGAGAATGGCAGCGCTGGGTGTAGTGTGAACTCAGGTCACATTCCTATGTGGCGTGGCAGCGAGTGATACAGATGTATACTGAGAATGGCAGCGCTGGGTGTAGTGTGAACTCGGTCACATTCCTATGTGGCGTGGCAGCGAGTGATACAGATGTATACTGAGAATGGCAGCGCTGGGTGTAGTGTGAACTCGGTCACATTCCTATGTGGCGTGGCAGCGAGTGATACAGATGTATACTGAGAATGTCAGCGCTGGGTGTAGTGTGAACTCTGTCACATTCCTGTGTGGCAGCGAGTGATACAGATGTATACTGAGAATGGCAGCGCTGGGTGTAGTGTGAACTCGGTCACATTCCTGTGTGGCGTGGCAGCGAGTGATACAGATGTATACTGAGAATGGCAGCGCTGGGTGTAGTGTGAACTCGGTCACATTCCTGTGTGGCGTGGCAGCGAGTGATACAGATGTATACTGAGAATGGCAGCGCTGTGTGTAGTGTGAACTCGGTCACATTCCTGTGTGGCGTGGCAGCGAGTGATACAGATGTATACTGAGAATGGCAGCGCTGGGTGTAGTGTGAACTCGGTCACATTCCTATGTGGCGTGG
Organism: Rana muscosa; assembly: GCA_029206835.1. Classification (NCBI taxonomy): domain Eukaryota; kingdom Metazoa; phylum Chordata; class Amphibia; order Anura; family Ranidae; genus Rana; species Rana muscosa. The sequence continues at coordinate 368,997 of JARGYO010000720.1, read as the reverse complement.
CAGCGAGTGATACAGATGTATACTGAGAATGGCAGCGCTGTGTGTAGTGTGAACTCGGTCACATTCCTGTGTGGCGTGGCAGCGAGTGATACATATGTATACTGAGAATGGCAGAGCTGTGTGTAGTGTGAACTCGGTCACATTCCTGTGTGGCGTGGCAGCGAGTGATACAGATGTATACTGAGAATGGCAGAGCTGTGTGTAGTGTGAACTCGGTCACATTCCTGTGTGGCGTGGCAGTGAGTGATACAGATGTATACTGAGAATGGCAGAGCTGTGTGTAGTGTGAACTCGGTCACATTCCTGTGTGGCGTGGCAGCGAGTGATACAGATGTATACTGAGAATGGCAGCGCTGGGTGTAGTGTGAACTCGGTCACATTCCTGTGTGGCGTGGCAGTGAGTGATACAGATGTATACTGAGAATGGCAGAGCTGTGTGTAGTGTGAACTCGGTCACATTCCTGTGTGGCGTGGCAGCGAGTGATACAGATGTATACTGAGAATGGCAGAGCTGTGTGTAGTGTGAACTCGGTCACATTCCTGTGTGGGGTAGCAGCGAGTGATTCAGATGTATACTGAGAATGGCAGAGCTGTGTGTAGTGTGAACTCGGTCACATTCCTGTGTGGCGTGGCAGCGAGTGATACAGATGTATACTGAGAATGGCAGCACTGGGTGTAGTGTGAACTCGGTCACATTCCTGTGTGGCGTGGCAGCGAGTGATACAGATGTATACTGAGAATGGCAGAGCTGTGTGTAGTGTGAACTCGGTCACATTCCTGTGTGGCGTGGCAGCGAGGGATACAGATGTATACTGAGAATGGCAGCGCTGGGTGTAGTGTGAACTCGGTCACATTCCTGTGTGGCGTGGCAGCGAGTGATACAGATGTATACTGAGAATGGCAGCGCTGGGTGTAGTGTCAACTCGGTCACATTCCTGTGTGGTGTGGCAGCGAGTGATACAGATGTATACTGAGAATGGCAGCGCTGGGTGTAGTGTGAACTCGGTCACATTCTTGTGTGGCGTGGCAGCGAGTGATACAGATGTATACTGAGAATGGCAGAGCTGTGTGTAGTGTGAACTCGGTCACATTCCTGTGTGGCGTGGCAGCGAGTGATACAGATGTATACTGAGAATGGCAGAGCTGTGTGTAGTGTGAACTCGGTCACATTCCTGTGTGGTGTGGCAGCGAGTGATACAGATGTATACTGAGAATGGCAGCGCTGGGTGTAGTGTGAACTCTGTCACATTCCTATGTGGCGTGGCAGCGAGTGATACAGATGTATACTGAGAATGGCAGCGCTGGGTGTAGTGTGAGCTCGGTCACATTCCTATGTGGCGTGGCAGCGAGTGATACAGATGTATACTGAGAATGGCAGCGCTGGGTGTAGTGTGAACTCGGTCACATTCCTGTGTGGCGTGGCAGCGAGTGATACAGATGTATACTGAGAATGGCAGCGCTGTGTGTAGTGTGAACTCGGTCACATTCCTGTGTGGCGTGGCAGCGAGTGATACAGATGTATACTGAGAATGGCAGCGCTGGGTGTAGTGTGAACTCAGGTCACATTCCTATGTGGCGTGGCAGCGAGTGATACAGATGTATACTGAGAATGGCAGCGCTGGGTGTAGTGTGAACTCGGTCACATTCCTATGTGGCGTGGCAGTGAGTGATACAGATGTATACTGAGAATGGCAGAGCTGTGTGTAGTGTGAACTCTGTCACATTCCTGTGTGGCGTGGCAGCGAGTGATACAGATGTATACTGAGAATGGCAGAGCTGTGTGTAGTGTGAACTCGGTCACATTCCTGTGTGGGGTAGCAGCGAGTGATACAGATGTATACTGAGAATGGCAGAGCTGTGTGTAGTGTGAACTCGGTCACATTCCTGTGTGGCGTGGCAGCGAGTGATACAGATGTATACTGAGAATGGCAGCGCTGGGTGTAGTGTGAACTCGGTCACATTCCTGTGTGGCGTGGCAGCGAGTGATACAGATGTATACTGAGAATGGCAGCGCTGGGTGTAGTGTGAACTCGGTCACATTCTTGTGTGGCGTGGCAGCGAGTGATACAGATGTATACTGAGAATGGCAGAGCTGTGTGTAGTGTGAACTCGGTCACATTCCTGTGTGGCGTGGCAGCAAGTGATACAGATGTATACTGAGAATGGCAGAGCTGTGTGTAGTGTGAACTCGGTCACATTCCTGTGTGGCGTGGCAGCGAGTGATACAGATGTATACTGAGAATGGCAGCGCTGGGTGTAGTGTGAACTCGGTCACATTCCTATGTGGCGTGGCAGCGAGTGACACAGATGTATACTGAGAATGGCAGCGCTGGGTGTAGTGTGAACTCGGTCACATTCCTATGTGGCGTGGCAGCGAGTGATACAGATGTATACTGAGAATGGCAGCGCTGGGTGTAGTGTGAACTCGGTCACATTCCTATGTGGCGTGGCAGCGAGTGATACAGATGTATACTGAGAATGGCAGCGCTGGGTGTAGTGTGAACTCAGGTCACATTCCTATGTGGCGTGGCAGCGAGTGATACAGATGTATACTGAGAATGGCAGCGCTGGGTGTAGTGTGAACTCGGTCACATTCCTATGTGGCGTGGCAGTGAGTGATACAGATGTATACTGAGAATGGCAGCGCTGGGTGTAGTGTGAACTCGGTCACATTCCTGTGTGGCGTGGCAGCGAGTGATACAGATGTATACTGAGAATGGCAGCGCTGTGTGTAGTGTGAACTCGGTCACATTCCTGTGTGGCGTGGCAGCGAGTGATACAGATGTATACTTAGAATGGCAGCGCTGTGTGTAGTGTGAACTCGGTCACATTCCTATGTGGCGTGGCAGCGAGTGATACAGATGTATACTGAGAATGGCAGCGCTGGGTGTAGTGTGAACTCAGGTCACATTCCTATGTGGCGTGGCAGCGAGTGATACAGATGTATACTGAGAATGGCAGCGCTGGGTGTAGTGTGAACTCGGTCACATTCCTATGTGGCGTGGCAGTGAGTGATACAGATGTATACTGAGAATGGCAGAGCTGTGTGTAGTGTGAACTCTGTCACATTCCTGTGTGGCGTGGCAGCGAGTGATACAGATGTATACTGAGAATGGCAGAGCTGTGTGTAGTGTGAACTCTGTCACATTCCTGTGTGGCGTGGCAGCGAGTGATACAGATGTATACTGAGAATGGCAGCGCTGGGTGTAGTGTGAACTCGGTCACATTCCTATGTGGCGTGGCAGTGAGTGATACAGATGTATACTGAGAATGGCAGCGCTGGGTGTAGTGTGAACTCGGTCACATTCCTATGTGGCGTGGCAGCGAGTGATACAGATGTATACTGAGAATGTCAGCGCTGGGTGTAGTGTGAACTCTGTCACATTCCTGTGTGGCAGCGAGTGATACAGATGTATACTGAGAATGGCAGCGCTGGGTGTAGTGTGAACTCGGTCACATTCCTGTGTGGCGTGGCAGCGAGTGATACAGATGTATACTGAGAATGGCAGCGCTGGGTGTAGTGTGAACTCGGTCACATTCCTGTGTGGCGTGGCAGTGAGTGATACAGATGTATACTGAGAATGGCAGAGCTGTGTGTAGTGTGAACTCGGTCACATTCCTGTGTGGGGTAGCAGCGAGTGATACAGATGTATACTGAGAATGGCAGCGCTGGGTGTAGTGTGAACTCGGTCACATTCCTGTGTGGCGTGGCAGTGAGTGATACAGATGTATACTGAGAATGGCAGAGCTGTGTGTAGTGTGAACTCGGTCACATTCCTGTGTGGGGTAGCAGCGAGTGATACAGATGTATACTGAGAATGGCAGCGCTGGGTGTAGTGTGAACTCGGTCACATTCCTGTGTGGCGTGGCAGTGAGTGATACAGATGTATACTGAGAATGGCAGAGCTGTGTGTAGTGTGAACTCGGTCACATTCCTGTGTGGCGTGGCAGCGAGTGATACAGATGTATACTGAGAATGGCAGCGCTGGGTGTAGTGTGAACTCGGTCACATTCCTGTGTGGCGTGGCAGCGAGTGATACAGATGTATACTGAGAATGGCAGAGCTGTGTGTAGTGTGAACTCGGTCACATTCCTGTGTGGCGTGGCAGCAAGTGATACAGATGTATACTGAGAATGGCAGAGCTGTGTGTAGTGTGAACTCGGTCACATTCCTGTGTGGCGTGGCAGCGAGTGATACAGATGTATACTGAGAATGGCAGCGCTGGGTGTAGTGTGAACTCGGTCACATTCCTATGTGGCGTGGCAGCGAGTGACACAGATGTATACTGAGAATGGCAGCGCTGGGTGTAGTGTGAACTCGGTCACATTCCTATGTGGCGTGGCAGCGAGTGATACAGATGTATACTGAGAATGGCAGCGCTGGGTGTAGTGTGAACTCGGTCACATTCCTATGTGGCGTGGCAGTGAGTGATACAGATGTATACTGAGAATGGCAGCGCTGGGTGTAGTGTGAACTCAGGTCACATTCCTATGTGGCGTGGCAGCGAGTGATACAGATGTATACTGAGAATGGCAGCGCTGGGTGTAGTGTGAACTCGGTCACATTCCTATGTGGCGTGGCAGCGAGTGATACAGATGTATACTGAGAATGGCAGAGCTGTGTGTAGTGTGAACTCGGTCACATTCCTATGTGGCGTGGCAGCGAGTGATACATATGTATACTGAGAATGGCAGAGCTGTGTGTAGTGTGAACTCTGTCACATTCCTGTGTGGCGTGGCAGCGAGTGATACAGATGTATACTGAGAATGGCAGCGCTGTGTGTAGTGTGAACTCGGTCACATTCCTGTGTGGCGTGGCAGCGAGTGATACAGATGTATACTGAGAATGGCAGAGCTGTGTGTAGTGTGAACTCTGTCACATTCCTGTGTGGCGTGGCAGCGAGTGATACAGATGTATACTGAGAATGGTAGAGCTGTGTGTAGTGTGAACTCTGTCACATTCCTGTGTGGCGTGGCAGCGAGTGATACAGATGTATACTGAGAATGGCAGCGCTGGGTGTAGTGTGAACTCGGTCACATTCCTATGTGGCGTGGCAGCGAGTGATACAGATGTATACTGAGAATGGCAGCGCTGGGTGTAGTGTGAACTCGGTCACATTCCTATGTGGCGTGGCAGCGAGTGATACAGATGTATACTGAGAATGTCAGCGCTGGGTGTAGTGTGAACTCTGTCACATTCCTGTGTGGCAGCGAGTGATACAGATGTATACTGAGAATGGCAGCGCTGGGTGTAGTGTGAACTCGGTCACATTCCTGTGTGGCGTGGCAGCGAGTGATACAGATGTATACTGAGAATGGCAGCGCTGGGTGTAGTGTGAACTCGGTCACATTCCTGTGTGGCGTGGCAGCGAGTGATACAGATGTATACTGAGAATGGCAGCGCTGTGTGTAGTGTGAACTCGGTCACATTCCTGTGTGGCGTGGCAGCGAGTGATACAGATGTATACTGAGAATGGCAGCGCTGGGTGTAGTGTGAACTCGGTCACATTCCTATGTGGCGTGGCAGCGAGTGATACAGATGTATACTGAGAATGGCAGCGCTGTGTGTAGTGTGAACTCGGTCACATTCCTGTGTGGCGTGGCAGCGAGTGATACATATGTATACTGAGAATGGCAGAGCTGTGTGTAGTGTGAACTCTGTCACATTCCTGTGTGGCGTGGCAGCGAGTGATACAGATGTATACTGAGAATGGCAGAGCTGTGTGTAGTGTGAACTCGGTCACATTCCTGTGTGGCGTGGCAGCGAGTGATACAGATGTATACTGAGAATGGCAGAGCTGTGTGTAGTGTGAACTCGGTCACATTCCTGTGTGGCGTGGCAGCGAGTGATACAGATGTATACTGAGAATGGCAGAGCTGTGTGTAGTGTGAACTCTGTCACATTCCTGTGTGGCGTGGCAGCGAGTGATACAGATGTATACTGAGAATGGCAGCGCTGGGTGTAGTGTGAACTCGGTCACATTCCTATGTGGCGTGGCAGCGAGTGATACAGATGTATACTGAGAATGGCAGCGCTGGGTGTAGTGTGAACTCGGTCACATTCCTATGTGGCGTGGCAGCGAGTGATACAGATGTATACTGAGAATGTCAGCGCTGGGTGTAGTGTGAACTCTGTCACATTCCTGTGTGGCAGCGAGTGATACAGATGTATACTGAGAATGGCAGCGCTGGGTGTAGTGTGAACTCGGTCACATTCCTGTGTGGCGTGGCAGCGAGTGATACAGATGTATACTGAGAATGGCAGCGCTGGGTGTAGTGTGAACTCGGTCACATTCCTGTGTGGCGTGGCAGCGAGTGATACAGATGTATACTGAGAATGGCAGCGCTGTGTGTAGTGTGAACTCGGTCACATTCCTGTGTGGCGTGGCAGCGAGTGATACAGATGTATACTGAGAATGGCAGCGCTGGGTGTAGTGTGAACTCGGTCACATTCCTATGTGGCGTGGCAGCGAGTGATACAGATGTATACTGAGAATGGCAGCGCTGTGTGTAGTGTGAACTCGGTCACATTCCTGTGTGGCGTGGCAGCGAGTGATACATATGTATACTGAGAATGGCAGAGCTGTGTGTAGTGTGAACTCGGTCACATTCCTGTGTGGCGTGGCAGCGAGTGATACAGATGTATACTGAGAATGGCAGAGCTGTGTGTAGTGTGAACTCGGTCACATTCCTGTGTGGCGTGGCAGCGAGTGATACAGATGTATACTGAGAATGGCAGAGCTGTGTGTAGTGTGAACTCGGTCACATTCCTGTGTGGCGTGGCAGCGAGTGATACAGATGTATACTGAGAATGGCAGCGCTGGGTGTAGTGTGAACTCAGTCACATTCCTGTGTGGCGTGGCAGTGAGTGATACAGATGTATACTGAGAATGGCAGAGCTGTGTGTAGTGTGAACTCGGTCACATTCCTGTGTGGCGTGGCAGCGAGTGATACAGATGTATACTGAGAATGGCAGAGCTGTGTGTAGTGTGAACTCGGTCACATTCCTGTGTGGGGTAGCAGCGAGTGATACAGATGTATACTGAGAATGGCAGAGCTGTGTGTAGTGTGAACTCGGTCACATTCCTGTGTGGCGTGGCAGCGAGTGATACAGATGTATACTGAGAATGGCAGCGCTGGGTGTAGTGTGAACTCGGTCACATTCCTGTGTGGCGTGGCAGCGAGTGATACAGATGTATACTGAGAATGGCAGCGCTGGGTGTAGTGTGAACTCGGTCACATTCCTATGTGGCGTGGCAGCGAGTGACACAGATGTATACTGAGAATGGCAGCGCTGGGTGTAGTGTGAACTCGGTCACATTCCTATGTGGCGTGGCAGCGAGTGATACAGATGTATACTGAGAATGGCAGCGCTGGGTGTAGTGTGAACTCGGTCACATTCCTATGTGGCGTGGCAGCGAGTGATACAGATGTATACTGAGAATGGCAGCGCTGTGTGTAGTGTGAACTCGGTCACATTCCTGTGTGGCGTGGCAGCGAGTGATACAGATGTATACTGAGAATGGCAGCGCTGTGTGTAGTGTGAACTCGGTCACATTCCTATGTGGCGTGGCAGCGAGTGATACAGATGTATACTGAGAATGGCAGCGCTGGGTGTAGTGTGAACTCGGTCACATTCCTGTGTGGCGTGGCAGCGAGTGATACAGATGTATACTGAGAATGGCAGAGCTGTGTGTAGTGTGAACTCTGTCACATTCCTGTGTGGCGTGGCAGCGAGTGATACAGATGTATACTGAGAATGGCAGAGCTGTGTGTAGTGTGAACTCTGTCACATTCCTGTGTGGCGTGGCAGTGAGTGATACAGATGTATACTGAGAATGGCAGCGCTGGGTGTAGTGTGAACTCGGTCACATTCCTATGTGGCGTGGCAGCGAGTGATACAGATGTATACTGAGAATGGCAGAGCTGTGTGTAGTGTGAACTCGGTCACATTCCTGTGTGGCGTGGCAGCGAGTGATACAGATGTATACTGAGAATGGCAGCGCTGGGTGTAGTGTGAACTCGGTCACATTCCTGTGTGGCGTGGCAGCGAGTGATACAGATGTATACTGAGAATGGCAGAGCTGTGTGTAGTGTGAACTCGGTCACATTCCTGTGTGGCGTGGCAGCGAGTGATACAGATGTATACTGAGAATGGCAGCGCTGGGTGCCCGGAATGCTGCATGTTACTGGTAAAGCTTATGGTGGCCACCATTGTATGTGTGTGTAAAGCATACCTCCCAACCGTCCCTGATTCGCCGGGACCATCCCGGAAATTGGACCTGTTCCCGGAGTCCCGGGGAATCAAGGCTTATTTACGGAATGCCCATGGCGTGTGCAGGGCATCTCAGTTCCCGCACGCCACGAGCAACACCTAATATAGCAGCTGACATCTCTCCCGGGCACTGAACCCATCCCCTCCTCCTGTGTTTTCCTGTACACAGAGGAGGAGGCGGGGAGCAGCACACCACTCTGCCTGAACGGGGCTGATCTGTGGTAAGGACCGGTTACTACAGCTGCGTAGTGTAATGTCGGAAGTGGGTGTTCATACCCTCTGCCAGCAGCAGCAGACCCCCTGCTCCTCTGATTAGGCTCTCTCCACTCTCCCTGGAGGGAGATGAATGGAGCTGGGATGGGCGAGAAGGCTGGAGCAGGGATGGATGGAGCTGGGATGGGGGGGTGGATGGCATCAGGGGGATGGATGGAGCTGGGATGGGAGCAGGGTGGTCGATGGAGCTGGGATAGGAGCAGGAGGATGAATGGAGCCTGGATGGAATTAAGAGGAAAGATGGAGCCGGGATGGGATCAGGGGGATGGATGGAGCCAGGATGGAATTAAGGGGGTGGATGGAGCTGGAAAGGGGGTATGGATGGGATCAGGGGTAAGGATGGAGCCGGGATGGGATCAGGGGGAAGGATGGAACTGGGATGGGATCGAGGGAAGGCTGGAGCCAGGATGCGAAGGGGGCAATGGATAGAGTTGGGATGGGATAAGTGTGGTCGATGGAGCTGGGATAGGATCAGGGGATGGATGTAGCAGGAATGGGATCAGGGCGATGGATAGGATCGGGGATGGATGGAGCCAGGATGAAATCAGGGAAATGAATAGAGTTAGGATGGGATCGGGATGGTGGATGGAGCCGGGATGGGACTGAGAGAAGGATGGAGCTGGAAAGGGATCGAGGTAAGGATGGAGCCGGGATGGGATCAGGGGGAAGGATGGGACTGGGACGGAATTGAGGGAAGGATGGAGCCGGGATGCAATGGGGGGAATGGATAGAGTTGGGATGGGATCGGGGTGGTCAATGGAGCTGGGATGGGATCAGGGGATGGATAGAGCTGGGATAGGATCAGGGGGATGGATAGGATCAGGGGATGAATGGAGCTGGGATGAGAACAGGAGAATGGATAGCGTTAGAATGAGATCGGGGGATGGATGGACCCGGAATTGGATTGGGGTGGTGGATAGAGCCGAAATGGAATCGGGGTAGTGGATGGAGCTGGGATGGGATTAAGAGAAGGATGGAGCGGGGATGGGCTCAAGGGAAGGATGGAGCCGGGATGAGATCAGGTGGAGGGATGGGATCGAGGGAAGGATAGAGCTGGGATTCAATGGGGGGAATGGATAGAGTTGGGATGGGATCAGGGTTGTCGATGGAGCCGGGATGGGATCAGGGGATGGATGAAGCTGGGATAGGATCAGGGGATGAATGGAGCCGGGATGAGATCAGGAGAATGGATAGCGTTAGAATGAGATCAGAGGATTGATGGACCCGGAATTGTATCGGGGTGGTGGATAGAGCCGGAATTGGATCGGGGTAGTGGATGGAGCTGGGATGGGATTGAGGGAAGGATGGGATTGGAATGGGACTGAGGGAAGGATAGAGCTGGGATGGGATCAGGGGATTGATGGGACTCGGGATGGATGGAGCTGGGATGGGATCGGGGGATGGATGGAGCTGGTATGGGATCGGGGGATGGATGGAGCTGGGATGGGATCAGGGGATTGATGGGACTCGGGGGATGGATGGAGCTGGGATGGGATCGGGGGATGGATGGAGCTGGGATGGGATCAGGGGATTGATGGGACTCGGGGGATGGATGGAGCTGGTATGGGATCGGGGGATGGATGGAGCTGGGATAGGATCAGGGGATGAATGGAGAGAGGATGAGATCAGGAGAATGGATAGCGTTAGAATGAGATCGGAGGATTGATGGACCCGGAATTGGATCGGGGTGGTGGATAGAGCCGGAATTGGATCGGGGTAGTGGATGGAGCTGGGATGGGATTGAGGGAAGGATGGGATTGGAATGGGACTGAGGGAAGGATAGAGCTGGGATGCAATGGGGGAATAGATAGAGTTGGGATGGGATCAGGGGATTGATGGAACTCGGGGGATGGATGGAGCTGGTATGGGATCGGGGATGGATGGAGCTGGGATGGAATCAGGGGATGGATGGGACTCGGGGGATGGATGGAGCTGGGGTGGGATCGGGGGATGGATGGAGCTGGTATGGGATCGGGGGATGGATGGAGCTGGGATGGGATCAGGGGATTGATGGGACTCGGGGGATGGATGGAGCTGGGATGGGATCGGGGGATGGATGGAGCTGGGATAGGATCAGGGGATGAATGGAGCCGGGATGAGATCAGGAGAATGGATAGCGTTAGAATGAGATCGGAGGATTGATGGACCCGGAATTGTATCGGGGTGGTGGATAGAGCCGGAATTGGATCGGGGTAGTGGATGGAGCTGGGATGGGATTGAGGGAAGGATGGGATTGGAATGGGACTGAGGGAAGGATAGAGCTGGGATGGGATCAGGGGATTGATGGGACTCGGGATGGATGGAGCTGGGATGGGATCGGGGGATGGATGGAGCTGGTATGGGATCGGGGGATGGATGGAGCTGGGATGGGATCAGGGGATTGATGGGACTCGGGGGATGGATGGAGCTGGGATGGGATCGGGGGATGGATGGAGCTGGGATGGGATCAGGGGATTGATGGGACTCGGGGGATGGATGGAGCTGGTATGGGATCGGGGGATGGATGGAGCTGGGATAGGATCAGGGGATGAATGGAGAGAGGATGAGATCAGGAGAATGGATAGCGTTAGAATGAGATCGGAGGATTGATGGACCCGGAATTGGATCGGGGTGGTGGATAGAGCCGGAATTGGATCGGGGTAGTGGATGGAGCTGGGATGGGATTGAGGGAAGGATGGGATTGGAATGGGACTGAGGGAAGGATAGAGCTGGGATGCAATGGGGGAATAGATAGAGTTGGGATGGGATCAGGGGATTGATGGAACTCGGGGGATGGATGGAGCTGGTATGGGATCGGGGATGGATGGAGCTGGGATGGAATCAGGGGATGGATGGGACTCGGGGGATGGATGGAGCTGGGGTGGGATCGGGGGATGGATGGAGCTGGTATGGGATCGGGGGATGGATGGAGCTGGGATGGGATCAGGGGATTGATGGGACTCGGGGGATGGATGGAGCTGGGATGGGATCGGGGGATGGATGGAGCTGGGATGGGATCAGGGGATTGATGGGACTCGGGGGATGGATGGAGCTGGTATGGGATCGGGGGATGGATGGAGCTGGGATAGGATCAGGGGATGAATGGAGAGAGGATGAGATCAGGAGAATGGATAGCGTTAGAATGAGATCGGAGGATTGATGGACCCGGAATTGTATCGGGGTGGTGGATAGAGCCGGAATTGGATCGGGGTAGTGGATGGAGCTGGGATGGGATTGAGGGAAGGATGGGATTGGAATGGGACTGAGGGAAGGATAGAGCTGGGATGGGATCAGGGGATTGATGGGACTCGGGATGGATGGAGCTGGGATGGGATCGGGGGATGGATGGAGCTGGTATGGGATCGGGGGATGGATGGAGCTGGGATGGGATCAGGGGATTGATGGGACTCGGGGGATGGATGGAGCTGGGATGGGATCGGGGGATGGATGGAGCTGGGATGGGATCAGGGGATTGATGGGACTCGGGGGATGGATGGAGCTGGTATGAGATCGGGGGATGGATGGAGCTGGGATAGGATCAGGGGATGAATGGAGAGAGGATGAGATCAGGAGAATGGATAGCGTTAGAATGAGATCGGAGGATTGATGGACCCGGAATTGGATCGGGGTGGTGGATAGAGCCGGAATTGGATCGGGGTAGTGGATGGAGCTGGGATGGGATTGAGGGAAGGATGGGATTGGAATGGGACCGAGGGAAGGATAGAGCTGGGATGCAATGGGGGAATAGATAGAGTTGGGATGGGATCAGGGGATTGATGGAACTCGGGGGATGGATGGAGCTGGTATGGGATCGGGGGATGGATGGAGCTGGGATGGAATCAGGGGATGGATGGGACTCGGGGGATGGATGGAGCTGGGGTGGGATCGGTGGATGAATGGAGTCGGGATTCGGATCTCCTCCCTATCTAAGGATTACACGGAGTTCCTGGTGAGTTCCATTCAACTCCAGGTTGTCATCAATACTGAACACAGATCCTAATGGGAGTGCTGCTTGACACTATAAACAGCTGCTGGCAGGCTTCAGTGGCTTTTCATGAGCTTCAAGAAGTGCTGAATCCCGCAAGCGGCTGTTTGAGGGGATTGTAAATGGTGAACCGGAGGCAGGGAGAGAGGGGGAGGTGAGAAACAACGTGACCTTCTTCTTATCAGAGCTTCCTATGAAGTTGGGGGTCACATTATCCGGTGGGGGGTCTAGAGTGACACATGGAAATCACTGATACACTATATTACCAAAAGTATTGGGACGCCTGCCTTCACACACACATGAACTTTAATGACATCCCAGTCTTAGTCCGGAGGGTTCAATATTGAGTTGGCTCCGCCCTTTGCAGCTATAACACCTTCAACTCTTCTGGGAAGGCCGTCCACAAGGTTTAGGGGTGTGTCTATGGGAATGTTTGACCATTCTACCAGAAGAGCATTTGTGGGGGTCAGGCACTGATGTTGGATGAGAAGGCCTGGCTCGCAGTCTCCGCTCTAATTCATCCCAAAGGTGTTCTGTTGGGTTGAGGTCAGGACTCTGTGCAGGACAGTCACATTCCTCCACCCCAAACTCACTCATCCAAGTCTTTATGGACCTTGCTTTGTGCTCTGGTCCCAATCATTTGGTGGAGGGGGGATTATGGTGTGGGGGGGGGGAAGTGGGATTATGGTGTGGGGGTTGTTTTTCAGGGGTTGGGCTTGGCCCCTCAGGGGTTGGGCTTGGCCCCTCAGGGGTTGGGCTTGGCCCCTTAGTTCCAGTGAAGGGAACTCTTAAGGCGTCGGCATACCAAGACATTTTGGACAGTCATGCTCCCAACTTTGTGGGAGGAGTTTGGGGACGGCCCCTCCCTGTTCCAACATGACTGCCCACCAGTGCACAAAGCAAGGATCATAAAGACATGGATGAGCGAGTTTGGGGTGGAGGAACTTGACTGGCCTGCACAGAGTCCTGACCTCAACCCCATAGAACACCTTTGGAATGAATTTGGAGACTAGGAACCAGGCCTTCTCATCCAACATCAGTGCCTGACCTCACAAATGCGCTTCTGTAAAGCCTCATACACACGATCGGACTTCCATCGGACTTTTCCGTGGATTTTGGTCCGTGAACTTGTTCTGCCAACATTCACCAAATCACGTGGTTTTTCAGCTCTTTACTGCCACCCTTTGGGCAACTTCTGCTATTGTCTGATGTTTAGCATTGGTTCTGAGCGGGACTTGTGTACACACGATCGGATGACCCTCCATCGGACATTTGTTCTCGAAAAGTTTCAGAGAATTCTCAGCGAACATTTGTCCGATAAAACACGTCCGGCCGACCGTTGTTGTCAAAAAGTCCGATCGTGTGTACGGGCCTTAAGACTAGGATGCCATTAAAGTTCATGTGTGTGGAAAGACTCGGTTCCGATCCCGATTTGTACCGGACCTGACCAGAGACTCGATCCCGATTTGTACCGGACCTGACCAGAGACTCGGTCCCGATTTGTACCGGACCTGACCAGAGACTTGATCCCGATTTGTACCGGACCTGACCAGAGACTCGATCCCGATTTGTACCGGACCTGACCAGAGACTTGATCCCGATTTGTACCGGACCTGACCAGAGACTCGATCCCGATTTGTACCGGACGTGACCAGAGACTCGATCCCGATTTGTACCGGACCTGACCAGAGACTCGGTCCCCACCCCGATTTGTACCGGACCTGACCAGGGACTCGATCCCGATTTGTACCGGACCTGACCAGGGACTCGATCCCGATTTGTACCGGACCTGACCAGAGACTCGATCCCGATTTGTACCGGACCTGACCAGGGACTCGATCCCGATTTGTACCGGACCTGACCAGGGACTCGATCCCGATTTGTACCGGACCTGACCAGAGACTCGATCCCGATTTGTACCGGACCTGACCAGGGACTCGATCCCCATTTGTACCGGACCTGACCAGAGACTCGGTCCCGATTTGTACCGGACCTGACCAGAGACTCGATCCCGATTTGTACCGGACCTGACCAGAGACTCGATCCCGATTTGTACCGGACCTGACCAGGGACTCGATCTCGATTTGTACCGGACCTGACCAGGGACTCCGATCCCGATTTGTACCAGACCTGACCAGAGACTCCGATCCCGATTTGTACCGGACCTGACCAGAGACTCGGTCCCGATTTGTACCGGACCTGACCAGGGACTCGGTCCCGATTTGTACCGGACCTGACCAGGGACTCGATCCCGATTTGTACCGGACCTGACCAGGGACTCCGATCCCGATTTGTACCGGACCTGACCAGAGACTCGGTCCCCACCCCGATTTGTACCGGACCTGACCAGGGACTCGATCCCGATTTGTACCGGACCTGACCAGAGACTCGATCCCGATTTGTACCGGACCTGACCAGGGACTCCGATCCCGATTTGTACCGGACCTGACCAGAGACTCGGTCCCCACCCCGATTTGTACCGGACCTGACCAGGGACTCGATCCCGATTTGTACCGGACCTGACCAGGGACTCGATCCTGATTTGTACCGGACCTGACCAGGGGCTCCGATCCCGATTTGTACCGGACCTGACCAGGGGCTCCGATCCCGATTTGTACCGGACCTGACCAGGGGCTCCGATCCCGATTTGTACCGGACCTGACCAGGGGCTCCGATCCCGATTTGTACCGGACCTGACCAGAGACTCGATCCCGATTTGTACCGGACCTGACCAGAGACTCGATCCCGATTTGTACCGGACCTGACCAGGGACTCGATCCCGATTTGTACCGGACCTGACCAGAGCATCGGTCCCCACCCCGATTTGTACCGGACCTGACCAGAGACTCGGTCCCGATTTGTACCGGACCTGACCAGAGACTTGATCCCGATTTGTACCGGACCTGACCAGAGACTTGATCCCGATTTGTACCGGACCTGACCAGAGACTTGATCCCGATTTGTACCGGACCTGACCAGAGACTCGATCCCGATTTGTACCGGACGTGACCAGAGACTCGATCCCGATTTGTACCGGACCTGACCAGAGACTCGGTCCCCACCCCGATTTGTACCGGACCTGACCAGGGACTCGATCCCGATTTGTACCGGACCTGACCAGGGACTCGATCCCGATTTGTACCGGACCTGACCAGAGACTCGATCCCGATTTGTACCGGACCTGACCAGGGACTCGATCCCGATTTGTACCGGACCTGACCAGGGACTCGATCCCGATTTGTACCGGACCTGACCAGAGACTCGATCCCGATTTGTACCGGACCTGACCAGGGACTCGATCCCCATTTGTACCGGACCTGACCAGAGACTCGGTCCCGATTTGTACCGGACCTGACCAGAGACTCGATCCCGATTTGTACCGGACCTGACCAGAGACTCGATCCCGATTTGTACCGGACCTGACCAGGGACTCGATCTCGATTTGTACCGGACCTGACCAGGGACTCCGATCCCGATTTGTACCAGACCTGACCAGAGACTCCGATCCCGATTTGTACCGGACCTGACCAGAGACTCGGTCCCGATTTGTACCGGACCTGACCAGGGACTTGGTCCCGATTTGTACCGGACCTGACCAGGGACTCGATCCCGATTTGTACCGGACCTGACCAGGGACTCCGATCCCGATTTGTACCGGACCTGACCAGAGACTCGGTCCCCACCCCGATTTGTACCGGACCTGACCAGGGACTCGATCCCGATTTGTACCGGACCTGACCAGAGACTCGATCCCGATTTGTACCGGACCTGACCAGGGACTCCGATCCCGATTTGTACCGGACCTGACCAGAGACTCGGTCCCCACCCCGATTTGTACCGGACCTGACCAGGGACTCGATCCCGATTTGTACCGGACCTGACCAGGGACTCGATCCTGATTTGTACCGGACCTGACCAGGGGCTCCGATCCCGATTTGTACCGGACCTGACCAGGGGCTCCGATCCCGATTTGTACCGGACCTGACCAGGGGCTCCGATCCCGATTTGTACCGGACCTGACCAGGGGCTCCGATCCCGATTTGTACCGGACCTGACCAGAGACTCGATCCCGATTTGTACCGGACCTGACCAGAGACTCGATCCCGATTTGTACCGGACCTGACCAGGGACTCGATCCCGATTTGTACCGGACCTGACCAGAGCATCGGTCCCCACCCCGATTTGTACCGGACCTGACCAGAGACTCGGTCCCCACCCCGATTTGTACCGGACCTGACCAGAGACTCGGTCCCCACCCCGATTTGTACCGGACCTGACCAGAGACTCGGTCCCCACCCCGATTTGTACCGGACCTGACCAGAGACTCGGTCCCCACCCCGATTTGTACCGGACCTGACCAGAGACTCGGTCCCCACCCCGATTTGTACCGGACCTGACCAGGGACTCGATCCCGATTTGTACCGGACCTGACCAGAGACTCAGTCCCGATTTGTACCGGACCTGACCAGGGACTCGATCCCGATTTGTACCGGACCTGACCAGAGACTCGATCCCGATTTGTACCGGACCTGACCAGAGACTCAGTCCCGATCCCGATTTGTACCGGACCTGACCAGAGACTCGGTCCCCACCCTGATTTGTACCAGACCTGACCAGGGACTCGATCCCGATTTGTACTGGACCTGACCAGAGACTCGATCCCGATTTGTACCGGACCTGACCAGAGACTCGATCCCGATTTGTACCGGACCTGACCAGGGACTCGATCCCGATTTGTACCGGACCTGACCAGAGACTCGGTCCCCACCCCGATTTGTACCGGACCTGACCAGAGACTCGATCCCGATTTGTACCGGACCTGACCAGGGACTCGATCCCGATTTGTACCGGACCTGACCAGAGACTCGGTCCCGATTTGTACCGGACCTGACCAGGGACTCGATCCCGATTTGTACCGGACCTGACCAGAGACTCGATCCCGATTTGTACCGCACCTGACCAGGGACTCGATCCCGATTTGTAGCGGACATGGCCAGAGACTCGATCCTGATTTGTACCGGACCTGACCAGGGACTCGGTCCCCACCCCGATTTGTACCGGACCTGACCAGAGACTCGATCCCGATTTGTACCGGACCTGACCAGAGACTCAGTCCCGATCCCGATTTGTACCGGACCTGACCAGAGACTCGGTCCCCACCCTGATTTGTACCAGACCTGACCAGGGACACGATCCCGATTTGTACTGGACCTGACCAGGGAGTCGATCCCGATTTGTACTGGACCTGACCAGGGAGTCGATCCCGATTTGTACCGGACCTGACCAGAGACTCGATCCCGATTTGTACCGGACCTGACCAGAGACTCGATCCCGATTTGTACCGGACCTGACCAGGGACTCGATCCCGATTTGTACCGGACCTGACCAGAGACTCGGTCCCCACCCCGATTTGTACCGGACCTGACCAGAGACTCGATCCCGATTTGTACCGGACCTGACCAGAGACTCGGTCCCCACCCCGATTTGTACCGGACCTGACCAGGGACTTGATCCCGATTTGTACCGGACATGACCAGGGACTCGATCCCGATTTGTACCGGACCTGACCAGAGATTCGATCCCGATTTGTACCGGACCTGACCAGAGACTTGATCCCGATTTGTACCGGACCTGACCAGAGACTCGATCCCGATTTGTACCGGACCTGACCAGGGACTCGATCCCGATTTGTACCGGACCTGACCAGAGACTTGATCCCGATTTGTACCGGACCTGACCAGGGACTCGATCCCGATTTGTACCGGACCTGACCAGGGACTCGATCCCGATTTGTACCGGACCTGACCAGGGACTCGATCCCGATTTGTACCGGACCTGACCAGAGACTTGATCCCGTTTTGTACCGGACCTGACCAGGGACTCGATCCCGATTTGTACCGGACCTGACCAGAGACTCGATCCCGATTTGTACCGGACCTGACCAGGGACTCCGTCCCGATCCCGATTTGTACCGGACCTGACCAGGGACTCCGTCCCGATCCCGATTTGTACCGGACCTGACCAGACACTCGGTCCCGATCCTGATTTGTACCGGACCTGACCAGACACTCGGTCCCGATCCCGATTTGTACCGGACCTGACCAGGGACTCCGTCCCGATCCTGATTTGTACCAGACCTGACCAGGGACTCCGTCCCGATCCCGATTTGTACCAGACCTGACCAGAGAATCCGTCCCGATCCCGATTTGTACCGGACCTGACCAGGGACTCGGTACCGATCCCGATTTGTACCAGACCTGACCAGGGACTCCGTCCCGATCCCGATTTGTACCGGACCTGACCAGAGAATCCGTCCCGATCCCGATTTGTACCGGACCTGACCAGGGACTCGGTCCCGATCCCGATTTGTACCGGACCTGACCAGGGACTCGGTCCCGATCCCGATTTGTACCGGACCTGACCAGGGACTCGATCCCGATTTGTACCGGACCTGACCAGAGACTCCGTCCCCATCCCGATTTGTACCGGACCTGACCAGGGACTCGATCCCGATTTGTACCGGACCTGACCAGAGACTCGATCCCGATTTGTACCGGACCTGACCAGAGACTTGATCCCGATTTGTACCGGACCTGACCAGGGAATCCGTCCCAATCCCGATTTGTATCGGACCTGACCAGAGAATCCGTCCCGATCCCGATTTGTAGCGGACCTGACCAGGGACTCCGTCCCCACCCCGATTTGTACCGGACCTGACCAGAGACTCGGTCCCGATCCCGATTTGTACCGGACCTGACCAGAGACTCGATCCCGATTTGTACCGGACCTGACCAGGGACTCCGTCCCGATTTGTACCGGACCTGACCAGGGACTCCGTCCCGATCCCGATTTGTACCGGACCTGACCAGAGACTTGATCCTGATTTGTACCCGACCTGACCAGAGACTTGATCCCGATTTGTACCGGACCTGACCAGGGAATCCGTCCCAATCCCGATTTGTACTGGACCTGACCAGAGAATCCGTCCCGATCCCGATTTGTACCGGACCTGACCAGAGACTTGATCCCAATTTGTACCGGACCTGACCAGAGACTCTATCCCGATTTGTACCGGACCTGACCAGACACTCGGTCCCGATCCCGATTTGTACCGGACCTGACCAGACACTCGGTCCCGATCCCGATTTGTACCGGACCTGACCAGGGACTCCGTCCCGATCCTGATTTGTACCAGACCTGACCAGGGACTCCGTCCCGATCCCGATTTGTACCAGACCTGACCAGAGAATCCGTCCCGATCCCGATTTGTACCGGACCTGACCAGGGACTCGGTACCGATCCCGATTTGTACCGGACCTGACCAGGGACTCCGTCCCGATCCCGATTTGTACCGGACCTGACCAGAGAATCCGTCCCGATCCCGATTTGTACCGGACCTGACCAGGGACTCGGTCCCGATCCCGATTTGTACCGGACCTGACCAGGGACTCGGTCCCGATCCCGATTTGTACCGGACCTGACCAGGGACTCGGTCCCGATCCCGATTTGTACCGGACCTGACCAGGGACTCGGTCCCGATCCCGATTTGTACCGGACCTGACCAGAGACTCCGTCCCGATCCCGATTTGTACCGGACCTGACCAGGGACTTGATCCCGATTTTTACCGGACCTGACCAGAGACTCCGTCCTGATCCCGATTTGTACCAGGCCTGACCAGGGACTCAGTCCCGATTTGTCCTGGACCTGACCAGGGACTCAGTCCCGATTTGTCCTGGACCTGACCAGGGACTCAGTCCCGATTTGTACTGGACCTGACCAGGGACTCCGTCCCGATCCCGATTTGTACCAGACCTGACCAGGGACTCCGTCCCGATTTGTACCGGACCTGACCAGAGAATCCGTCCCGATCCCGATTTGTACCGGACCTGACCAGAGACTCGGTCCCGATCCCGATTTGTACCGGACCTGACCAGAGAATCCGTCCCAATCCCGATTTGTACCGGACCTGAACAGGGACTCGGTCCCGATCCCGATTTGTACCGGACCTGACCAGGGACTCGGTCCCGATCCCGATTTGTATCGCACCTGACCAGGGACTCGGTCCCGATCCCGATTTGTACCGGACCTGACCAGAGAATCCGTCCGAATCCCGATTTGTACCGGACCTGACCAGGGACTCGGTCCCGATCCAGATTTGTACCGGACCTGACCAGGGACTCTGTCCCGATTTGTACCGGACCTGACCAGGGACTCTGTCCCGATCCCGATTTGTACCGGACCTGACCAGGGACTCGGTCCCGATCCCGATTTGTACCGGACCTGACCAGGGACTCGATCCCGATTTGTACCGGACCTGACCAGAGACTGTCCCGATCCCGATTTGTACCGGACCTGACCAGAGAATCCGTCCCGATCCCGATTTGTACCGGACCTGACCAGAGACTCGATCCCGATTTGTACCGGACCTGACCAGGGACTCAGTCCCGATTTGTACCGGACCTGACCAGGGACTCAGTCCCGATTTGTACCGGACCTGACCAGGGACTCAGTCCCGATTTGTACCGGACCTGACCAGGGACTCCGTCCCGATCCCGATTTGTACCAGACCTGACCAGGGACTCCGTCCCGATCCCGATTTGTACCGGACCTGACCAGAGAATCCGTCCCGATCCCGATTTGTAACGGACCTGACCAGAGAATCTGTCCCGATCCCGATTTGTACCGGACCTGACCAGGGACTCGGTCCCGATCCCGATTTGTACCGGACCTGACCAGAGAATCCGTCCCGATCCCCATTTGTACCGGACCTGACCAGGGACTCGGTCCCGATCCCGATTTGTACCGGACCTGACCAGGGACTTGATCCCGATTTGTACCGGACCTGACCAGGGACTCGGTCCCGATCCCGATTTGTACCGGACCTGACCAGGGACTCGGTCCCGATCCCGATTTCTACCGGACCTGACCAGAGACTTGATCCTGATTTGTACCCGACCTGACCAGAGACTTGATCCCGATTTGTACCGGACCTGACCAGGGAATCCGTCCCAATCCCGATTTGTACTGGACCTGACCAGAGAATCCGTCCCAATCCCGATTTGTACCGGACCTGACCAGAGACTTGATCCCAATTTGTACCGGACCTGACCAGAGACTCTATCCCGATTTGTACCGGACCTGACCAGACACTCGGTCCCGATCCTGATTTGTACCGGACCTGACCAGACACTCGGTCCCGATCCCGATTTGTACCGGACCTGACCAGGGACTCCGTCCCGATCCTGATTTGTACCAGACCTGACCAGGGACTCCGTCCCGATCCCGATTTGTACCAGACCTGACCAGAGAATCCGTCCCGATCCCGATTTGTACCGGACCTGACCAGGGACTCGGTACCGATCCCGATTTGTACCAGACCTGACCAGGGACTCCGTCCCGATCCCGATTTGTACCGGACCTGACCAGAGAATCCGTCCCGATCCCGATTTGTACCGGACCTGACCAGGGACTCGGTCCCGATCCCGATTTGTACCGGACCTGACCAGGGACTCGGTCCCGATCCCGATTTGTACCGGACCTGACCAGGGACTCGATCCCGATTTGTACCGGACCTGACCAGAGACTCCGTCCCCATCCCGATTTGTACCGGACCTGACCAGGGACTCGATCCCGATTTGTACCGGACCTGACCAGAGACTCGATCCCGATTTGTACCGGACCTGACCAGAGACTTGATCCCGATTTGTACCGGACCTGACCAGGGAATCCGTCCCAATCCCGATTTGTATCGGACCTGACCAGGGACTCCGTCCCGATCCCGATTTGTACCGGACCTGACCAGAGAATCCGTCCCGATCCCGATTTGTAGCGGACCTGACCAGGGACTCCGTCCCCACCCCGATTTGTACCGGACCTGACCAGAGACTCGGTCCCGATCCCGATTTGTACCGGACCTGACCAGAGACTCGATCCCGATTTGTACCGGACCTGACCAGGGACTCCGTCCCGATTTGTACCGGACCTGACCAGGGACTCCGTCCCGATCCCGATTTGTACCGGACCTGACCAGAGACTTGATCCTGATTTGTACCCGACCTGACCAGAGACTTGATCCCGATTTGTACCGGACCTGACCAGGGAATCCGTCCCAATCCCGATTTGTACTGGACCTGACCAGAGAATCCGTCCCGATCCCGATTTGTACCGGACCTGACCAGAGACTTGATCCCAATTTGTACCGGACCTGACCAGAGACTCTATCCCGATTTGTACCGGACCTGACCAGACACTCGGTCCCGATCCCGATTTGTACCGGACCTGACCAGACACTCGGTCCCGATCCCGATTTGTACCGGACCTGACCAGGGACTCCGTCCCGATCCTGATTTGTACCAGACCTGACCAGGGACTCCGTCCCGATCCCGATTTGTACCAGACCTGACCAGAGAATCCGTCCCGATCCCGATTTGTACCGGACCTGACCAGGGACTCGGTACCGATCCCGATTTGTACCGGACCTGACCAGGGACTCCGTCCCGATCCCGATTTGTACCGGACCTGACCAGAGAATCCGTCCCGATCCCGATTTGTACCGGACCTGACCAGGGACTCGGTCCCGATCCCGATTTGTACCGGACCTGACCAGGGACTCGGTCCCGATCCCGATTTGTACCGGACCTGACCAGGGACTCGGTCCCGATCCCGATTTGTACCGGACCTGACCAGGGACTCGGTCCCGATCCCGATTTGTACCGGACCTGACCAGAGACTCCGTCCCGATCCCGATTTGTACCGGACCTGACCAGGGACTTGATCCCGATTTTTACCGGACCTGACCAGAGACTCCGTCCTGATCCCGATTTGTACCAGGCCTGACCAGGGACTCAGTCCCGATTTGTCCTGGACCTGACCAGGGACTCAGTCCCGATTTGTCCTGGACCTGACCAGGGACTCAGTCCCGATTTGTACTGGACCTGACCAGGGACTCCGTCCCGATCCCGATTTGTACCAGACCTGACCAGGGACTCCGTCCCGATTTGTACCGGACCTGACCAGAGAATCCGTCCCGATCCCGATTTGTACCGGACCTGACCAGAGACTCGGTCCCGATCCCGATTTGTACCGGACCTGACCAGAGAATCCGTCCCAATCCCGATTTGTACCGGACCTGACCAGGGACTCGGTCCCGATCCCGATTTGTACCGGACCTGACCAGGGACTCGGTCCCGATCCCGATTTGTATCGCACCTGACCAGGGACTCGGTCCCGATCCCGATTTGTACCGGACCTGACCAGAGAATCCGTCCGAATCCCGATTTGTACCGGACCTGACCAGGGACTCGGTCCCGATCCAGATTTGTACCGGACCTGACCAGGGACTCTGTCCCGATTTGTACCGGACCTGACCAGGGACTCTGTCCCGATCCCGATTTGTACCGGACCTGACCAGGGACTCGGTCCCGATCCCGATTTGTACCGGACCTGACCAGGGACTCGATCCCGATTTGTACCGGACCTGACCAGAGACTGTCCCGATCCCGATTTGTACCGGACCTGACCAGAGAATCCGTCCCGATCCCGATTTGTACCGGACCTGACCAGAGACTCGATCCCGATTTGTACCGGACCTGACCAGGGACTCAGTCCCGATTTGTACCGGACCTGACCAGGGACTCAGTCCCGATTTGTACCGGACCTGACCAGGGACTCAGTCCCGATTTGTACCGGACCTGACCAGGGACTCCGTCCCGATCCCGATTTGTACCAGACCTGACCAGGGACTCCGTCCCGATCCCGATTTGTACCGGACCTGACCAGAGAATCCGTCCCGATCCCGATTTGTAACGGACCTGACCAGAGAATCTGTCCCGATCCCGATTTGTACCGGACCTGACCAGGGACTCGGTCCCGATCCCGATTTGTACCGGACCTGACCAGAGAATCCGTCCCGATCCCCATTTGTACCGGACCTGACCAGGGACTCGGTCCCGATCCCGATTTGTACCGGACCTGACCAGGGACTTGATCCCGATTTGTACCGGACCTGACCAGGGACTCGGTCCCGATCCCGATTTGTACCGGACCTGACCAGGGACTCGGTCCCGATCCCGATTTCTACCGGACCTGACCAGGGACTCGGTCCCGATTTGTACCGGACCTGACCAGAGACTCCGTCCCGATCCCGATTTGTACCGGACCTGACCAGGGACTCGGTCCTGATCCCGATTTCTACCGGACCTGACCAGGGACTCGGTCCTGATCCCGATTTGTACCGGACCTGACCAGAGAATCCGTCCCGATCCCGATTTGTACCGGACCTGACCAGAGACTCGGTCCCGATCCCGATTTGTACCGGACCTGACCAGAGACTCGGTCCCGATCCCGATTTGTACCGGACCTGACCAGAGAATCCGTCCCGATCCCGATTTGTACCGGACCTAACCAGGGACTCGGTCCCGATCCCGATTTGTACCGGACCTGACCAGGGACTCGGTCCCGATCCCGATTTGTACCGGACCTGACCAGGGACTCGGTCCCGATCCCGATTTGTACCGGACCTGACCAGGGACTCGGTCCCCACCCCGATTTGTACCGGACCTGACCAGAGAATCCGTCCCGATCCCGATTTGTACCGGACCTGACCAGAGACTCCGCCCCGATTTGTACTGGACCTGACCAGGGACTCGGTCCCCACCCCGATTTGTACCGGACCTGACCAGAGAATCCGTCCCGATCCTGATTTGTACTGGACCTGACCAGGGACTCGGTCCCGATCCCGATTTGTACTGGACCTGACCAGGGACTCCATCCCGATTTGTACCGGACCTGACCAGGGACTCGGTCCCGATCCCGATTTGTACCGGACCTGACCAGGGACTCGGTCCCGATTTGTACCGGACCTGACCAGGGACTCGGTCCCGATCCCGATTTGTATCGCACCTGACCAGGGACTCGGTCCCGATCCCGATTTGTACCGGACCTGACCAGGGACTCGGTCCCGATCCCGATTTGTACCGGACCTGACCAGGGACTCGGTCCCCACCCCGATTTGTACCGGACCTGACCAGGGACTCGGTCCTGATCCCGATTTCTACCGGACCTGACCAGGGACTCGGTCCTGATCCCGATTTATACCGGACCTGACCAGGGACTCTGTCCCGATCCCGATTTGTACCGGACCTGACCAGGGACTCGGTCCCGATCCCGATTTGTACCGGACCTGACCAGGGACTCGATCCCGATTTGTACCGGACCTGACCAGGGACTCGGTCCCGATCCCGATTTGTACCGGACCTGACCAGAGACTGTCCCGATCCCGATTTGTACCGGACCTGACCAGAGAATCCGTCCCGATCCCGATTTGTACCGGACCTGACCAGAGACTCGATCCCGATTTGTACCGGACCTGACCAGGGACTCAGTCCCGATTTGTACCGGACCTGACCAGGGACTCAGTCCCGATTTGTACCGGACCTGACCAGGGACTCAGTCCCGATTTGTACCGGACCTGACCAGGGACTCAGTCCCGATTTGTACCGGACCTGACCAGGGACTCAGTCCCGATTTGTACCGGACCTGACCAGGGACTCAGTCCCGATTTGTACCGGACCTGACCAGGGACTCAGTCCCGATTTGTACCGGACCTGACCAGGGACTCAGTCCCGATTTGTACCGGACCTGACCAGGGACTCAGTCCCGATTTGTACCGGACCTGACCAGGGACTCCGTCCCGATCCCGATTTGTACCAGACCTGACCAGGGACTCCGTCCCGATTTGTACCGGACCTGACCAGAGAATCCGTCCCGATCCCGATTTGTAACGGACCTGACCAGGGACTCGGTCCCGATCCCGATTTGTACCGGACCTGACCAGAGAATCCGTCCCGATCCCCATTTGTACCGGACCTGACCAGGGACTCGGTCCCGATCCCGATTTGTACCGGACCTGACCAGGGACTTGATCCCGATTTGTACCGGACCTGACCAGGGACTCGGTCCCGATCCCGATTTGTACCGGACCTGACCAGGGACTCGGTCCCGATCCCGATTTGTACCGGACCTGACCAGGGACTCGGTCCCGATTTGTACCGGACCTGACCAGAGACTCCGTCCCGATCCCGATTTGTACCGGACCTGACCAGGGACTTGATCCCGATTTTTACCGGACCTGATCAGAGACTCCGTCCCGATCCCGATTTGTACCACACCTGACCAGGGACTCCGTCCCGATTTGTACCGGACCTGACCAGAGAATCCGTCCCGATCCCGATTTGTACCGGACCTGACCAGAGACTCGGTCCCGATCCCGATTTGTACCGGACCTGACCAGAGAATCCGTCCCGATCCCGATTTGTACCGGACCTGACCAGAGACTCGGTCCCGATCCCGATTTGTACCGGACCTGACCAGAGAATCCGTCCCGATCTGTACCGGACCTGACCAGGGACTCGGTCCCGATCCCGATTTGTACCGGACCTGACCAGAGACTCGGTCCCGATCCCGATTTGTACCGGACCTGACCAGGGACTCGGTCCCGATCCCGATTTGTACCGGACCTGACCAGGGACTCGGTCCCCACCCCGATTTGTACCGGACCTGACCAGAGAATCCGTCCCGATCCCGATTTGTACCGGACCTGACCAGGGACTCGGTCCCGATCCCGATTTGTACCGGACCTGACCAGGGACTCGGTCCCGATCCCGATTTGTACCGGACCTGACCACGGACTCGGTCCCGATCCCGATTTGTACCGGACCTGACCAGGGACTCTGTCCCGATCCCGATTTGTACCGGACCTGACCAGGGACTCTGTCCTGATCCCGATTTGTACCGGACCTGACCAGAGAATCCGTCCCGATCCCGATTTGTACCGGACCTGACCAGAGACTCCGTCCCGATTTGTACTGGACCTGACCAGGGACTCGGTCCCGATCCCGATTTGTACCGGACCTGACCAGGGACTCGGTCCCGATCCCGATTTGTACCGGACCTGACCAGGGACTCGATCCCGATTTGTACTGGACCTGACCAGAGACTCCGTCCCGATCCCGATTTGTACCGGACCTGAACAGGGACTTGATCCCGATTTTTACCGGACCTAACCAGAGACTCCGTCCCGATCCCGATTTGTACCGGACCTGACCAGGGACTCAGTCCCGATTTGTACCGGACCTGACCAGGGACTCAGTCCCGATTTGTACCGGACCTGACCAGGGACTCAGTCCCGATTTGTACCGGACATGACCAGGGACTCAGTCCCGATTTGTACCGGACCTGACCAGGGACTCCGTCCCGATCCCGATATGTACCAGACCTGACCAGGGACTCCGTCCCGATTTGTACCGGACCTGACCAGAGAATCCGTCCCGATCCCGATTTGTACCGGACCTGACCAGAGACTCGGTCCCGATCCCGATTTGTACCGGACCTGACCAGAGAATCCGTCCCGATCCCGATTTGTACCGGACCTGACCAGAGAATCCGTCCCGATCCCGATTTGTACCGGACCTGACCAGGGACTCGGTCCCGATCCCGATTTGTACCGGACCTGACCAGGGACTCGGTCCCGATCCCGATTTGTACCGGACCTGACCAGGGACTCGGTCCCGATCCCGATTTGTACCGGACCTGACCAGGGACTCGGTCCCGATCCCGATTTGTACCGGACCTGACCAGGGACTCGGTCCCGATCCCGATTTGTACCGGACCTGACCAGGGACTCGGTCCCGATCCCGATTTGTACCGGACCTGACCAGGGACTCGGTCCCGATCCCGATTTGTACCGGACCTGACCAGGGACTCGGTCCCGATCCCGATTTGTACCGGACCTGACCAGGGACTCGGTCCCGATCCCGATTTGTACCGGACCTGACCAGGGACTCGGTCCCGATCCCGATTTGTACCGGACCTGACCAGGGACTCGGTCCCGATCCCGATTTGTACCGGACCTGACCAGAGAATCCGTCCCGATCCCGATTTGTACCGGACCTGACCAGGGACTCGGTCCCGATCCCGATTTGTAGCGGACCTGACCAGGGACTCGGTCCCCACCCCGATTTGTACCGGACCTGACCAGAGAATCCGTCCCGATCCCGATTTGTACCGGACCTGACCAGAGAATCCGTCCCGATCCCGATTTGTACCGGACCTGACCAGGGACTCCGTCCCGATTTGTACCGGACCTGACCAGGGACTCCGTCCCGATTTGTACCGGACCTGACCAGGGACTCCGTCCCGATTTGTACCGGACCTGACCAGGGACTCCGTCCCGATTTGTACCGGACCTGACCAGGGACTCCGTCCCGATTTGTACCGGACCTGACCAGGGACTCCGTCCCGATTTGTACCGGACCTGACCAGGGACTCCGTCCCGATTTGTACCGGACCTGACCAGGGACTCGGTCCCGATCCCGATTTTTACCGGACCTGACCAGAGAATCCGTCCCGATCCCGATTTGTACTGGACCTGACCAGGGACTCGGTCCCGATCCCGATTTGTACTGGACCTGACCAGGGACTCGATCCCGATTTGTACCGGACCTGACCAGAGAATCCGTCCCGATCCTGATTTGTACTGGACCTGACCAGGGACTCGGTCCCGATCCCGATTTGTACTGGACCTGACCAGGGACTCCATCCCGATTTGTACCGGACCTGACCAGGGACTCGGTCCCGATCCCGATTTGTACCGGACCTGACCAGGGACTCGGTCCCCACCCCGATTTGTACCGGACCTGACCAGAGAATCCGTCCCGATCCCGATTTGTACCGGACCTGACCAGAGACTCCGCCCCGATTTGTACTGGACCTGACCAGGGACTCGGTCCCCACCCCGATTTGTACCGGACCTGACCAGAGAATCCGTCCCGATCCCGATTTGTACCGGACCTGACCAGAGACTCCGCCCCGATTTGTACTGGACCTGACCAGGGACTCGGTCCCCACCCCGATTTGTACCGGACCTGACCAGAGAATCCGTCCCGATCCTGATTTGTACTGGACCTGACCAGGGACTCGGTCCCGATCCCGATTTGTACTGGACCTGACCAGGGACTCCATCCCGATTTGTACCGGACCTGACCAGGGACTCGGTCCCGATCCCGATTTGTACCGGACCTGACCAGGGACTCGGTCCCGATTTGTACCGGACCTGACCAGGGACTCGGTCCCGATCCCGATTTGTATCGCACCTGACCAGGGACTCGGTCCCGATCCCGATTTGTACCGGACCTGACCAGGGACTCGGTCCCGATCCCGATTTGTACCGGACCTGACCAGGGACTCGGTCCCCACCCCGATTTGTACCGGACCTGACCAGGGACTCGGTCCTGATCCCGATTTCTACCGGACCTGACCAGGGACTCGGTCCTGATCCCGATTTATACCGGACCTGACCAGGGACTCTGTCCCGATCCCGATTTGTACCGGACCTGACCAGGGACTCGGTCCCGATCCCGATTTGTACCGGACCTGACCAGGGACTCGATCCCGATTTGTACCGGACCTGACCAGGGACTCGGTCCCGATCCCGATTTGTACCGGACCTGACCAGAGACTGTCCCGATCCCGATTTGTACCGGACCTGACCAGAGAATCCGTCCCGATCCCGATTTGTACCGGACCTGACCAGAGACTCGATCCCGATTTGTACCGGACCTGACCAGGGACTCAGTCCCGATTTGTACCGGACCTGACCAGGGACTCAGTCCCGATTTGTACCGGACCTGACCAGGGACTCAGTCCCGATTTGTACCGGACCTGACCAGGGACTCAGTCCCGATTTGTACCGGACCTGACCAGGGACTCAGTCCCGATTTGTACCGGACCTGACCAGGGACTCAGTCCCGATTTGTACCGGACCTGACCAGGGACTCAGTCCCGATTTGTACCGGACCTGACCAGGGACTCCGTCCCGATCCCGATTTGTACCAGACCTGACCAGGGACTCCGTCCCGATTTGTACCGGACCTGACCAGAGAATCCGTCCCGATCCCGATTTGTAACGGACCTGACCAGGGACTCGGTCCCGATCCCGATTTGTACCGGACCTGACCAGAGAATCCGTCCCGATCCCCATTTGTACCGGACCTGACCAGGGACTCGGTCCCGATCCCGATTTGTACCGGACCTGACCAGGGACTTGATCCCGATTTGTACCGGACCTGACCAGGGACTCGGTCCCGATCCCGATTTGTACCGGACCTGACCAGGGACTCGGTCCCGATCCCGATTTGTACCGGACCTGACCAGGGACTCGGTCCCGATTTGTACCGGACCTGACCAGAGACTCCGTCCCGATCCCGATTTGTACCGGACCTGACCAGGGACTTGATCCCGATTTTTACCGGACCTGATCAGAGACTCCGTCCCGATCCCGATTTGTACCACACCTGACCAGGGACTCCGTCCCGATTTGTACCGGACCTGACCAGAGAATCCGTCCCGATCCCGATTTGTACCGGACCTGACCAGAGACTCGGTCCCGATCCCGATTTGTACCGGACCTGACCAGAGAATCCGTCCCGATCCCGATTTGTACCGGACCTGACCAGAGACTCGGTCCCGATCCCGATTTGTACCGGACCTGACCAGAGAATCCGTCCCGATCTGTACCGGACCTGACCAGGGACTCGGTCCCGATCCCGATTTGTACCGGACCTGACCAGGGACTCGGTCCCGATCCCGATTTGTACCGGACCTGACCAGGGACTCGGTCCCGATCCCGATTTGTACCGGACCTGACCAGGGACTCGGTCCCGATCCCGATTTGTACCGGACCTGACCAGGGACTCGGTCCCCACCCCGATTTGTACCGGACCTGACCAGAGAATCCGTCCCGATCCCGATTTGTACCGGACCTGACCAGGGACTCGGTCCCGATCCCGATTTGTACCGGACCTGACCAGGGACTCGGTCCCGATCCCGATTTGTACCGGACCTGACCACGGACTCGGTCCCGATCCCGATTTGTACCGGACCTGACCAGGGACTCTGTCCCGATCCCGATTTGTACCGGACCTGACCAGGGACTCTGTCCTGATCCCGATTTGTACCGGACCTGACCAGAGAATCCGTCCCGATCCCGATTTGTACCGGACCTGACCAGAGACTCCGTCCCGATTTGTACTGGACCTGACCAGGGACTCGGTCCCGATCCCGATTTGTACCGGACCTGACCAGGGACTCGGTCCCGATCCCGATTTGTACCGGACCTGACCAGGGACTCGATCCCGATTTGTACTGGACCTGACCAGAGACTCCGTCCCGATCCCGATTTGTACCGGACCTGAACAGGGACTTGATCCCGATTTTTACCGGACCTAACCAGAGACTCCGTCCCGATCCCGATTTGTACCGGACCTGACCAGGGACTCAGTCCCGATTTGTACCGGACCTGACCAGGGACTCAGTCCCGATTTGTACCGGACCTGACCAGGGACTCAGTCCCGATTTGTACCGGACATGACCAGGGACTCAGTCCCGATTTGTACCGGACCTGACCAGGGACTCCGTCCCGATCCCGATATGTACCAGACCTGACCAGGGACTCCGTCCCGATTTGTACCGGACCTGACCAGAGAATCCGTCCCGATCCCGATTTGTACCGGACCTGACCAGAGACTCGGTCCCGATCCCGATTTGTACCGGACCTGACCAGAGAATCCGTCCCGATCCCGATTTGTACCGGACCTGACCAGGGACTCGGTCCCGATCCCGATTTGTACCGGACCTGACCAGGGACTCGGTCCCGATCCCGATTTGTACCGGACCTGACCAGGGACTCGGTCCCGATCCCGATTTGTACCGGACCTGACCAGGGACTCGGTCCCGATCCCGATTTGTACCGGACCTGACCAGGGACTCGGTCCCGATCCCGATTTGTACCGGACCTGACCAGGGACTCGGTCCCGATCCCGATTTGTACCGGACCTGACCAGGGACTCGGTCCCGATCCCGATTTGTACCGGACCTGACCAGGGACTCGGTCCCGATCCCGATTTGTACCGGACCTGACCAGGGACTCGGTCCCGATCCCGATTTGTACCGGACCTGACCAGGGACTCGGTCCCGATCCCGATTTGTACCGGACCTGACCAGAGAATCCGTCCCGATCCCGATTTGTACCGGACCTGACCAGGGACTCGGTCCCGATCCCGATTTGTAGCGGACCTGACCAGGGACTCGGTCCCCACCCCGATTTGTACCGGACCTGACCAGAGAATCCGTCCCGATCCCGATTTGTACCGGACCTGACCAGAGACTCGGTCCCGATCCCGATTTGTACCGGACCTGACCAGGGACTCCGTCCCGATTTGTACCGGACCTGACCAGGGACTCCGTCCCGATTTGTACCGGACCTGACCAGGGACTCCGTCCCGATTTGTACCGGACCTGACCAGGGACTCCGTCCCGATTTGTACCGGACCTGACCAGGGACTCCGTCCCGATTTGTACCGGACCTGACCAGGGACTCCGTCCCGATTTGTACCGGACCTGACCAGGGACTCCGTCCCGATTTGTACCGGACCTGACCAGGGACTCGGTCCCGATCCCGATTTTTACCGGACCTGACCAGAGAATCCGTCCCGATCCCGATTTGTACTGGACCTGACCAGGGACTCGGTCCCGATCCCGATTTGTACTGGACCTGACCAGGGACTCGATCCCGATTTGTACCGGACCTGACCAGAGAATCCGTCCCGATCCTGATTTGTACTGGACCTGACCAGGGACTCGGTCCCGATCCCGATTTGTACTGGACCTGACCAGGGACTCCATCCCGATTTGTACCGGACCTGACCAGGGACTCGGTCCCGATCCCGATTTGTACCGGACCTGACCAGGGACTCGGTCCCGATCCCGATTTGTACCGGACCTGACCAGGGACTCGGTCCCGATCCCGATTTGTACCGGACCTGACCAGGGACTCGGTCCCGATCCCGATTTGTACCGGACCTGACCAGGGACTCGGTCCCGATTTGTACCGGACCTGACCAGGGACTCGGTCCCGATTTGTACCGGACCTGACCAGGGACTCCGGACGATCCCGATTTGTACCGGACCTGACCAGGGACTCCGTCCCGATTTGTACCGGACCTGACCAGAGACTCCGTCCCGATTTGTACCGGACCTGACCAGAGAATCCGTCCCGATTTGTACCGGACCTGACCAGAGACTCCATCCCGATTTGTACCGGACCTGACCAGAGACTCGGTCCCGATCCCGATTTGTACCGGACCTGACCAGAGACTCGGTCCCGATCCCGATTTGTACCGGACCTGACCAGAGACTCCGTCCCCATCCCGATTTGTACCGGACCTGACCAGGGACTCCGTCCCGATCCCGATTTGTACCGGACCTGACCAGGGACTCCGTCCCGATTTGTACCGGACCTGACCAGGGACTCCGGACGATCCCGATTTGTACCGGACCTGACCAGGGACTCCATCCCGATTTGTACCGGACCTGACCAGAGACTCCGTCCCGATTTGTACCGGACCTGACCAGAGAATCCGTCCCGATCCCGATTTGTACCGGACCTGACCAGAGACTCCGTCCCGATTTGTACCGGACCTGACCAGAGACTCGGTCCCGATCCCGATTTGTACCGGACCTGACCAGGGACTCCGTCCCCATCCCGATTTGTACCGTACCTGACCAGAGAATCCGTCCCGATCCCGATTTGTACCGGACCTGACCAGAGACTCCGTCCCGATTTGTACCGGACCTGACCAGAGACTCGGTCCCGATTTGTACCGGACCTGACCAGAGACTGTCCCGATCCCGATTTGTACCGGACCTGACCAGAGACTCCGTCCCGATTTGTACCGGACCTGACCAGACTCGGTCCCGATCCCGATTTGTACCGGACCTGACCAGAGAATCCGTCCCGATCCCGATTTGTACCGGACCTGACCAGAGACTCTGTCCCGATTTGTACCGGACCTGACCAGAGACTCGGTCCCGATCCCGATTTGTACCAGACCTGACCAGGGACTCGGTCCCGATTCCGATTTGTACCGGACCTGACCAGGGACTCGGTCCCGATCCCGATTTGTACCGGACCTGACCAGAGACTCAGTCCCGATCCTGATTTGTACCGGACCTGACCAGAGACTCCGTCCCGATTTGTACCGGACCTGACCAGAGACTCCGTCCCGATTTGTACCGGACCTGACCAGAGACTCCGTCCCGATTTGTACCGGACCTGACCAGAGACTCGGTCCCGATCCCGATTTGTACCGGACCTGACCAGGGACTCCGTCCCGATTTGTACTGGACCTGACCAGGGACTCGGTCCCGATCCCGATTTGTACTGGACCTGACCAGGGACTCGGTCCCGATCCCGATTTGTACCGGACCTGACCAGAGAATCCGTCCCGATCCCGATTTGTACCGGACCTGACCAGGGACTCGGTCCCGATCCCGATTTGTACCGGACCTGACCAGGGACTCCGTCCCCATCCCGATTTGTACCGGACCTGACCAGAGACTCCGTCCCGATTTGTACCGGACCTGACCAGAGACTCGGTCCCGATCCCGATTTGTACCGGACCTGACCAGAGACTCAGTCCCGATTTGTACCAGACCTGACCAGAGACTCCGTCCCGATTTGTACCGGACCTGACCAGAGACTCGGTCCCGATCCCGATTTGTACCGGACCTGACCAGAGACTCAGTCCCGATTTGTACCGGACCTGACCAGAGACTCCGTCCCGATTTGTACCGGACCTGACCAGAGAATCCGTCCCGATCCCGATTTGTACCGGACCTGACCAGAGACTCTGTCCCGATTTGTACCGGACCTGACCAGAGACTCGGTCCCGATCCCGATTTGTACCAGACCTGACCAGAGACTCAGTCCCGATTCCGATTTGTACCGGACCTGACCAGGGACTCAGTCCCGATCCCGATTTGTACCGGACCTGACCAGAGACTCAGTCCCGATCCCGATTTGTACCGGACCTGACCAGAGACTCCGTCCCGATTTGTACCGGACCTGACCAGAGACTCCGTCCCGATTT
The DNA here is from genome assembly GCA_029206835.1 of Rana muscosa. Lineage (NCBI taxonomy): Eukaryota > Metazoa > Chordata > Amphibia > Anura > Ranidae > Rana > Rana muscosa. The sequence continues at coordinate 333,499 of JARGYO010000720.1, read as the reverse complement.
GTACCGGACCTGACCAGAGACTCCGTCCCGATTTGTACCGGACCTGACCAGAGACTCCGTCCCGATTTGTACCGGACCTGACCAGAGACTCGGTCCCGATCCCGATTTGTACCGGACCTGACCAGGGACTCCGTCCCGATTTGTACCGGACCTGACCAGGGACTCGGTCCCGATCCCGATTTGTACTGGACCTGACCAGGGACTCGGTCCCGATCCCGATTTGTACCGGACCTGACCAGAGAATCCGTCCCGATCCCGATTTGTACCGGACCTGACCAGGGACTCGGTCCCGATCCCGATTTGTACCGGACCTGACCAGGGACTCGGTCCCCACCCCGATTTGTACCGGACCTGACCAGAGAATCCGTCCTGATCCCGATTTGTACCGGACCTGACCAGGGACTCGGTCCCGATCCCGATTTGTACCGGACCTGACCAGAGACTCGATCCCGATTTGTACCGGACCTGACCAGGGACTTGATCCCGATTTGTACCGGACCTGACCAGAGAATCCGTCCCGATCCCGATTTGTACCGGACCTGACCAGGGACTCGGTCCCGATCCCGATTTGTACCGGACCTGACCAGGGACTCGGTCCCGATCCCGATTTGTACCGGACCTGACCAGGGACTCGGTCCCGATCCCGATTTGTACCGGACCTGACCAGGGACTCGGTCCCGATCCCGATTTGTACCGGACCTGACCAGGGACTCGGTCCCGATTTGTACCGGACCTGACCAGGGACTCGGTCCCGATTTGTACCGGACCTGACCAGGGACTCGGTCCCGATCCCGATTTGTACCGGACCTGACCAGGGACTCCGTCCCGATCCCGATTTGTACCGGACCTGACCAGGGACTCGGTCCCGATTTGTACCGGACCTGGCCAGGGACTCCGGACGATCCCGATTTGTACCGGACCTGACCAGGGACTCCATCCCGATTTGTACCGGACCTGACCAGAGACTCCGTCCCGATTTGTACCGGACCTGACCAGAGAATCCGTCCCGATCCCGATTTGTACCGGACCTGACCAGAGACTCCGTCCCGATTTGTACCGGACCTGACCAGAGACTCGGTCCCGATCCCGATTTGTACCGGACCTGACCAGAGACTCCGTCCCCATCCCGATTTGTACCGGACCTGACCAGGGACTCCGTCCCGATCCCGATTTGTACCGGACCTGACCAGGGACTCGGTCCCGATTTGTACCGGACCTGACCAGGGACTCCGGACGATCCCGATTTGTACCGGACCTGACCAGGGACTCCATCCCGATTTGTACCGGACCTGACCAGAGACTCCGTCCCGATTTGTACCGGACCTGACCAGAGACTCCGTCCCGATTTGTACCGGACCTGACCAGAGACTCGGTCCCGATCCCGATTTGTACCGGACCTGACCAGAGACTCCGTCCCGATTTGTACCGGACCTGACCAGAGACTCGGTCCTGATCCCGATTTGTACCGGACCTGACCAGAGACTCCGTCCCCATCCCGATTTGTACCGGACCTGACCAGAGAATCCGTCCCGATCCCGATTTGTACCGGACCTGACCAGAGACTCCGGCCCGATTTGTACCGGACCTGACCAGAGACTCGGTCTCGATCCCGATTTGTACCGGACCTGACCAGGGACTCCGTCCCCATCCCGATTTGTACCGGACCTGACCAGAGAATCCGTCCCGATCCCGATTTGTACCGGACCTGACCAGAGACTCCGTCCCGATTTGTACCGGACCTGACCAGAGACTCGGTCCCGATCCCGATTTGTACCGGACCTGACCAGAGACTCAGTCCTGATCCCGATTTGTACCGGACCTGACCAGAGACTCCGTCCCGATTTGTACCGGACCTGACCAGACTCGGTCCCGATCCCGATTTGTACCGGACCTGACCAGAGACTCGGTCCCGATCCCGATTTGTACCGGACCTGACCAGAGACTCAGTCCTGATCCCGATTTGTACCGGACCTGACCAGAGACTCTGTCCCGATTTGTACCGGACCTGACCAGACTCGGTCCCGATTCCGATTTGTACCGGACCTGACCAGGGACTCAGTCCCGATCCCGATTTGTACCGGACCTGACCAGAGACTCAGTCCCGATCCCGATTTGTACCGGACCTGACCAGAGACTCAGTCCCGATCCCGATTTGTACCGGACCTGACCAGAGACTCAGTCCCGATCCCGATTTGTACCGGACCTGACCAGAGACTCCGTCCCGATTTGTACCGGACCTGACCAGAGACTCGGTCCCGATCCCGATTTGTACCGGACCTGACCAGGGACTCCGTCCCGATTTGTACCGGACCTGACCAGGGACTCGGTCCCGATCCCGATTTGTACTGGACCTGACCAGGGACTCCATCCCGGTTTGTACCGGACCTGACCAGGGACTCGGTCCCGATCCCGATTTGTACCGGACCTGACCAGGGACTCGGTCCTGATCCCGATTTGTACCGGACCTGACCAGGGACTCGGTCCCGATCCCGATTTGTACCGGACCTGACCAGGGACTCGGTCCCGATTTGTACCGGACCTGACCAGAGACTCCGTCCCGATCCCGATTTGTACCGGACCTGACCAGGGACTTGATCCCGATTTTTACCGGACCTGATCAGAGACTCCGTCCCGATCCCGATTTGTACCACACCTGACCAGGGACTCCGTCCCGATTTGTACCGGACCTGACCAGAGAATCCGTCCCGATCCCGATTTGTACCGGACCTGACCAGAGACTCGGTCCCGATCCCGATTTGTACCGGACCTGACCAGAGAATCCGTCCCGATCCCGATTTGTACCGGACCTGACCAGAGACTCGGTCCCGATTTGTACCGGACCTGACCAGAGAATCCGTCCCGATCTGTACCGGACCTGACCAGGGACTCGGTCCCGATCCCGATTTGTACCGGACCTGACCAGGGACTCGGTCCCGATCCCGATTTGTACCGGACCTGACCAGGGACTCGGTCCCGATCCCGATTTGTACCGGACCTGACCAGGGACTCGGTCCCCACCCCGATTTGTACCGGACCTGACCAGAGAATCCGTCCCGATCCCGATTTGTACCGGACCTGACCAGGGACTCGGTCCCGATCCCGATTTGTACCGGACCTGACCAGGGACTCGGTCCCGATCCCGATTTGTACCGGACCTGACCAGGGACTCGGTCCCGATCCCGATTTGTACCGGACCTGACCAGGGACTCGGTCCCGATCCCGATTTGTACCGGACCTGACCAGGGACTCGGTCCCGATCCCGATTTGTACCGGACCTGACCAGGGACTCTGTCCCGATCCCGATTTGTACCGGACCTGACCAGGGACTCTGTCCTGATCCCGATTTGTACCGGACCTGACCAGAGAATCCGTCCCGATCCCGATTTGTACCGGACCTGACCAGAGAATCCGTCCCGATCCCGATTTGTACCGGACCTGACCAGAGACTCCGTCCCGATTTGTACTGGACCTGACCAGGGACTCGGTCCCGATCCCGATTTGTACCGGACCTGACCAGGGACTCGGTCCCGATCCCGATTTGTACCGGACCTGACCAGGGACTCGATCCCGATTTGTACTGGACCTGACCAGAGACTCCGTCCCGATCCCGATTTGTACCGGACCTGAACAGGGACTTGATCCCGATTTGTACCGGACCTAACCAGAGACTCCGTCCCGATTTGTACCGGACCTGACCAGGGACTCAGTCCCGATTTGTACCGGACCTGACCAGGGACTCAGTCCCGATTTGTACCGGACCTGACCAGGGACTCAGTCCCGATTTGTACCGGACATGACCAGGGACTCAGTCCCGATTTGTACCGGACCTGACCAGGGACTCCGTCCCGATCCCGATTTGTACCAGACCTGACCAGGGACTCCGTCCCGATTTGTACCGGACCTGACCAGAGAATCCGTCCCGATCCCGATTTGTACCGGACCTGACCAGAGACTCGGTCCCGATCCCGATTTGTACCGGACCTGACCAGAGAATCCGTCCCGATCCCGATTTGTACCGGACCTGACCAGGGACTCGGTCCCGATCCCGATTTGTACCGGACCTGACCAGGGACTCGGTCCCGATCCCGATTTGTACCGGACCTGACCAGGGACTCGGTCCCGATCCCGATTTGTACCGGACCTGACCAGGGACTCGGTCCCGATCCCGATTTGTACCGGACCTGACCAGGGACTCGGTCCCGATCCCGATTTGTACCGGACCTGACCAGGGACTCGGTCCCGATCCCGATTTGTACCGGACCTGACCAGGGACTCGGTCCCGATCCCGATTTGTACCGGACCTGACCAGGGACTCGGTCCCGATCCCGATTTGTACCGGACCTGACCAGGGACTCGGTCCCGATCCCGATTTGTACCGGACCTGACCAGGGACTCGGTCCCGATCCCGATTTGTACCGGACCTGACCAGGGACTCGGTCCCGATCCCGATTTGTACCGGACCTGACCAGGGACTCGGTCCCGATCCCGATTTGTACCGGACCTGACCAGGGACTCGGTCCCGATCCCGATTTGTACCGGACCTGACCAGGGACTCGGTCCCCACCCCGATTTGTACCGGACCTGACCAGAGAATCCGTCCCGATCCCGATTTGTACCGGACCTGACCAGAGACTCGGTCCCGATCCCGATTTGTACCGGACCTGACCAGGGACTTGATCCCGATCCCGATTTGTACCGGACCTGACCAGGGACTCCGTCCCGATTTGTACCGGACCTGACCAGGGACTCCGTCCCGATTTGTACCGGACCTGACCAGGGACTCCGTCCCGATTTGTACCGGACCTGACCAGGGACTCCGTCCCGATTTGTACCGGACCTGACCAGGGACTCCGTCCCGATTTGTACCGGACCTGACCAGGGACTCCGTCCCGATTTGTACCGGACCTGACCAGGGACTCCGTCCCGATTTGTACCGGACCTGACCAGGGACTCGGTCCCGATCCCGATTTTTACCGGACCTGACCAGAGAATCCGTCCCGATCCCGATTCGTACTGGACCTGACCAGGGACTCGGTCCCGATCCCGATTTGTACTGGACCTGACCAGGGACTCGATCCCGATTTGTACCGGACCTGACCAGAGAATCCGTCCCGATCCTGATTTGTACTGGACCTGACCAGGGACTCGGTCCCGATCCCGATTTGTACTGGACCTGACCAGGGACTCCATCCCGATTTGTACCGGACCTGACCAGGGACTCCGGACGATCCCGATTTGTACCGGACCTGACCAGGGACTCCGTCCCGATTTGTACCGGACCTGACCAGAGACTCCGTCCCGATTTGTACCGGACCTGACCAGAGAATCCGTCCCGATTTGTACCGGACCTGACCAGAGACTCCATCCCGATTTGTACCGGACCTGACCAGAGACTCGGTCCCGATCCCGATTTGTACCGGACCTGACCAGAGACTCCGTCCCCATCCCGATTTGTACCGGACCTGACCAGGGACTCCGTCCCGATCCCGATTTGTACCGGACCTGACCAGGGACTCCGTCCCGATTTGTACCGGACCTGACCAGGGACTCCGGACGATCCCGATTTGTACCGGACCTGACCAGGGACTCCATCCCGATTTGTACCGGACCTGACCAGAGACTCCGTCCCGATTTGTACCGGACCTGACCAGAGAATCCGTCCCGATCCCGATTTGTACCGGACCTGACCAGAGACTCCGTCCCGATTTGTACCGGACCTGACCAGAGACTCGGTCCCGATCCCGATTTGTACCGGACCTGACCAGGGACTCCGTCCCCATCCCGATTTGTACCGGACCTGACCAGAGAATCCGTCCCGATCCCGATTTGTACCGGACCTGACCAGAGACTCCGTCCCGATTTGTACCGGACCTGACCAGAGACTCGGTCCCGATTTGTACCGGACCTGACCAGAGACTGTCCCGATCCCGATTTGTACCGGACCTGACCAGAGACTCCGTCCCGATTTGTACCGGACCTGACCAGACTCGGTCCCGATCCCGATTTGTACCGGACCTGACCAGAGAATCCGTCCCGATCCCGATTTGTACCGGACCTGACCAGAGACTCTGTCCCGATTTGTACCGGACCTGACCAGAGACTCGGTCCCGATCCCGATTTGTACCAGACCTGACCAGGGACTCGGTCCCGATTCCGATTTGTACCGGACCTGACCAGGGACTCGGTCCCGATCCCGATTTGTACCGGACCTGACCAGAGACTCAGTCCCGATCCCGATTTGTACCGGACCTGACCAGAGACTCCGTCCCGATTTGTACCGGACCTGACCAGAGACTCCGTCCCGATTTATACCGGACCTGACCAGAGACTCCGTCCCGATTTGTACCGGACCTGACCAGAGACTCGGTCCCGATCCCGATTTGTACCGGACCTGACCAGGGACTCCGTCCCGATTTGTACTGGACCTGACCAGGGACTCGGTCCCGATCCCGATTTGTACTGGACCTGACCAGGGACTCGGTCCCGATCCCGATTTGTACTGGACCTGACCAGGGACTCGGTCCCGATCCCGATTTGTACCGGACCTGACCAGAGAATCCGTCCCGATCCCGATTTGTACCGGACCTGACCAGGGACTCGGTCCCGATCCCGATTTGTACCGGACCTGACCAGGGACTCCGTCCCCATCCCGATTTGTACCGGACCTGACCAGAGACTCCGTCCCGATTTGTACCGGACCTGACCAGAGACTCGGTCCCGATCCCGATTTGTACCGGACCTGACCAGGGACTCCGTCCCGATTTGTACCGGACCTGACCAGGGACTCGGTCCCGATCCCGATTTGTACTGGACCTGACCAGGGACTCCATCCCGATTTGTACCGGACCTGACCAGGGACTCGGTCCCGATCCCGATTTGTACCGGACCTGACCAGGGACTCGGTCCTGATCCCGATTTGTACCGGACCTGACCAGGGACTCGGTCCCGATCCCGATTTGTACCGGACCTGACCAGGGACTCGGTCCCGATCCCGATTTGTACCGGACCTGACCAGGGACTCGGTCCCGATTTGTACCGGACCTGACCAGAGACTCCGTCCCGATCCCGATTTGTACCGGACCTGACCAGGGACTTGATCCCGATTTTTACCGGACCTGATCAGAGACTCCGTCCCGATCCCGATTTGTACCACACCTGACTAGGGACTCCGTCCCGATTTGTACCGGACCTGACCAGAGAATCCGTCCCGATCCCGATTTGTACCGGACCTGACCAGAGACTCGGTCCCGATCCCGATTTGTACCGGACCTGACCAGAGAATCCGTCCCGATCCCGATTTGTACCGGACCTGACCAGAGAATCCGTCCCGATCTGTACCGGACCTGACCAGGGACTCGGTCCCGATCCCGATTTGTACCGGACCTGACCAGGGACTCGGTCCCGATCCCGATTTGTACCGGACCTGACCAGGGACTCGGTCCCGATCCCGATTTGTACCGGACCTGACCAGGGACTCGGTCCCGATCCCGATTTGTACCGGACCTGACCAGGGACTCGGTCCCCACCCCGATTTGTACCGGACCTGACCAGGGACTCGGTCCCGATCCCGATTTGTACCGGACCTGACCAGGGACTCGGTCCCGATCCCGATTTGTACCGGACCTGACCAGGGACTCGGTCCCGATCCCGATTTGTACCGGACCTGACCAGGGACTCGGTCCCGATCCCGATTTGTACCGGACCTGACCACGGACTCGGTCCCGATCCCGATTTGTACCGGACCTGACCAGGGACTCTGTCCCGATCCCGATTTGTACCGGACCTGACCAGGGACTCTGTCCCGATCCCGATTTGTACCGGACCTGACCAGGGACTCTGTCCCGATCCCGATTTGTACCGGACCTGACCAGAGAATCCGTCCCGATCCCGATTTGTACCGGACCTGACCAGAGACTCCGTCCCGATTTGTACTGGACCTGACCAGGGACTCGGTCCCGATCCCGATTTGTACCGGACCTGACCAGGGACTCGGTCCCGATCCCGATTTGTACCGGACCTGACCAGGGACTCGATCCCGATTTGTACTGGACCTGACCAGAGACTCCGTCCCGATCCCGATTTGTACCGGACCTGAACAGGGACTTGATCCCGATTTTTACCGGACCTAACCAGAGACTCCGTCCCGATTTGTACCGGACCTGACCAGGGACTCAGTCCCGATTTGTACCGGACCTGACCAGGGACTCAGTCCCGATTTGTACCGGACCTGACCAGGGACTCAGTCCCGATTTGTACCGGACCTGACCAGGGACTCAGTCCCGATTTGTACCGGACATGACCAGGGACTCAGTCCCGATTTGTACCGGACCTGACCAGGGACTCCGTCCCGATCCCGATTTGTACCAGACCTGACCAGGGACTCCGTCCCGATTTGTACCGGACCTGACCAGAGAATCCGTCCCGATCCCGATTTGTACCGGACCTGACCAGAGACTCGGTCCCGATCCCGATTTGTACCGGACCTGACCAGAGAATCCGTCCCGATCCCGATTTGTACCGGACCTGACCAGGGACTCGGTCCCGATCCCGATTTGTACCGGACCTGACCAGGGACTCGGTCCCGATCCCGATTTGTACCGGACCTGACCAGGGACTCGGTCCCGATCCCGATTTGTACCGGACCTGACCAGGGACTCGGTCCCGATCCCGATTTGTACCGGACCTGACCAGGGACTCGGTCCCGATCCCGATTTGTACCGGACCTGACCAGGGACTCGGTCCCGATCCCGATTTGTACCGGACCTGACCAGGGACTCGGTCCCGATCCCGATTTGTACCGGACCTGACCAGGGACTCGGTCCCGATCCCGATTTGTACCGGACCTGACCAGGGACTCGGTCCCGATCCCGATTTGTACCGGACCTGACCAGGGACTCGGTCCCGATCCCGATTTGTACCGGACCTGACCAGGGACTCGGTCCCGATCCCGATTTGTAGCGGACCTGACCAGGGACTCGGTCCCGATCCCGATTTGTAGCGGACCTGACCAGGGACTCGGTCCCCACCCCGATTTGTACCGGACCTGACCAGAGAATCCGTCCCGATCCCGATTTGTACCGGACCTGACCAGAGACTCGGTCCCGATCCCGATTTGTACCGGACCTGACCAGGGACTTGATCCCGATCCCGATTTGTACCGGACCTGACCAGGGACTCCGTCCCGATTTGTACCGGACCTGACCAGGGACTCCGTCCCGATTTGTACCGGACCTGACCAGGGACTCCGTCCCGATTTGTACCGGACCTGACCAGGGACTCCGTCCCGATTTGTACCGGACCTGACCAGGGACTCCGTCCCGATTTGTACCGGACCTGACCAGGGACTCCGTCCCGATTTGTACCGGACCTGACCAGGGACTCGGTCCCGATCCCGATTTTTACCGGACCTGACCAGAGAATCCGTCCCGATCCCGATTTGTACTGGACCTGACCAGGGACTCGGTCCCGATCCCGATTTGTACTGGACCTGACCAGGGACTCGATCCCGATTTGTACCGGACCTGACCAGAGAATCCGTCCCGATCCTGATTTGTACTGGACCTGACCAGGGACTCGGTCCCGATCCCGATTTGTACTGGACCTGACCAGGGACTCCATCCCGATTTGTACCGGACCTGACCAGGGACTCCGGACGATCCCGATTTGTACCGGACCTGACCAGGGACTCCGTCCCGATTTGTACCGGACCTGACCAGAGACTCCGTCCCGATTTGTACCGGACCTGACCAGAGAATCCGTCCCGATTTGTACCGGACCTGACCAGAGACTCCATCCCGATTTGTACCGGACCTGACCAGAGACTCGGTCCCGATCCCGATTTGTACCGGACCTGACCAGAGACTCCGTCCCCATCCCGATTTGTACCGGACCTGACCAGGGACTCCGTCCCGATCCCGATTTGTACCGGACCTGACCAGGGACTCCGTCCCGATTTGTACCGGACCTGACCAGGGACTCCGGACGATCCCGATTTGTACCGGACCTGACCAGGGACTCCATCCCGATTTGTACCGGACCTGACCAGAGACTCCGTCCCGATTTGTACCGGACCTGACCAGAGAATCCGTCCCGATCCCGATTTGTACCGGACCTGACCAGAGACTCCGTCCCGATTTGTACCGGACCTGACCAGAGACTCGGTCCCGATCCCGATTTGTACCGGACCTGACCAGGGACTCCGTCCCCATCCCGATTTGTACCGGACCTGACCAGAGAATCCGTCCCGATCCCGATTTGTACCGGACCTGACCAGAGACTCCGTCCCGATTTGTACCGGACCTGACCAGAGACTCGGTCCCGATTTGTACCGGACCTGACCAGAGACTGTCCCGATCCCGATTTGTACCGGACCTGACCAGAGACTCCGTCCCGATTTGTACCGGACCTGACCAGACTCGGTCCCGATCCCGATTTGTACCGGACCTGACCAGAGAATCCGTCCCGATCCCGATTTGTACCGGACCTGACCAGAGACTCTGTCCCGATTTGTACCGGACCTGACCAGAGACTCGGTCCCGATCCCGATTTGTACCAGACCTGACCAGGGACTCGGTCCCGATTCCGATTTGTACCGGACCTGACCAGGGACTCGGTCCCGATCCCGATTTGTACCGGACCTGACCAGAGACTCAGTCCCGATCCCGATTTGTACCGGACCTGACCAGAGACTCCGTCCCGATTTGTACCGGACCTGACCAGAGACTCCGTCCCGATTTGTACCGGACCTGACCAGAGACTCCGTCCCGATTTATACCGGACCTGACCAGAGACTCCGTCCCGATTTGTACCGGACCTGACCAGAGACTCGGTCCCGATCCCGATTTGTACCGGACCTGACCAGGGACTCCGTCCCGATTTGTACTGGACCTGACCAGGGACTCGGTCCCGATCCCGATTTGTACTGGACCTGACCAGGGACTCGGTCCCGATCCCGATTTGTACTGGACCTGACCAGGGACTCGGTCCCGATCCCGATTTGTACCGGACCTGACCAGAGAATCCGTCCCGATCCCGATTTGTACCGGACCTGACCAGGGACTCGGTCCCGATCCCGATTTGTACCGGACCTGACCAGGGACTCCGTCCCCATCCCGATTTGTACCGGACCTGACCAGAGACTCCGTCCCGATTTGTACCGGACCTGACCAGAGACTCGGTCCCGATCCCGATTTGTACCGGACCTGACCAGAGACTCAGTCCCGATTTGTACCGGACCTGACCAGAGACTCCGTCCCGATTTGTACCGGACCTGACCAGAGACTCGGTCCCGATCCCGATTTGTACCGGACCTGACCAGAGACTCAGTCCCGATTTGTACCGGACCTGACCAGAGACTCCGTCCCGATTTGTACCGGACCTGACCAGAGAATCCGTCCCGATCCCGATTTGTACCGGACCTGACCAGAGACTCTGTCCCGATTTGTACCGGACCTGACCAGAGACTCGGTCCCGATCCCGATTTGTACCAGACCTGACCAGAGACTCAGTCCCGATTCCGATTTGTACCGGACCTGACCAGGGACTCAGTCCCGATCCCGATTTGTACCGGACCTGACCAGAGACTCAGTCCCGATCCCGATTTGTACCGGACCTGACCAGAGACTCCGTCCCGATTTGTACCGGACCTGACCAGAGACTCCGTCCCGATTTGTACCGGACCTGACCAGAGACTCCGTCCCGATTTGTACCGGACCTGACCAGAGACTCCGTCCCGATTTGTACCGGACCTGACCAGAGACTCGGTCCCGATCCCGATTTGTACCGGACCTGACCAGGGACTCCGTCCCGATTTGTACCGGACCTGACCAGGGACTCGGTCCCGATCCCGATTTGTACTGGACCTGACCAGGGACTCGGTCCCGATCCCGATTTGTACCGGACCTGACCAGAGAATCCGTCCCGATCCCGATTTGTACCGGACCTGACCAGGGACTCGGTCCCGATCCCGATTTGTACCGGACCTGACCAGGGACTCGGTCCCCACCCCGATTTGTACCGGACCTGACCAGAGAATCCGTCCTGATCCCGATTTGTACCGGACCTGACCAGGGACTCGGTCCCGATCCCGATTTGTACCGGACCTGACCAGAGACTCGATCCCGATTTGTACCGGACCTGACCAGGGACTTGATCCCGATTTGTACCGGACCTGACCAGAGAATCCGTCCCGATCCCGATTTGTACCGGACCTGACCAGGGACTCGGTCCCGATCCCGATTTGTACCGGACCTGACCAGGGACTCGGTCCCGATCCCGATTTGTACCGGACCTGACCAGGGACTCGGTCCCGATTTGTACCGGACCTGGCCAGGGACTCGGTCCCGATCCCGATTTGTACCGGACCTGACCAGGGACTCGGTCCCGATTTGTACCGGACCTGACCAGGGACTCGGTCCCGATCCCGATTTGTACCGGACCTGACCAGGGACTCGGTCCCGATCCCGATTTGTACCGGACCTGACCAGGGACTCGGTCCCGATTTGTACCGGACCTGGCCAGGGACTCCGGACGATCCCGATTTGTACCGGACCTGACCAGGGACTCCATCCCGATTTGTACCGGACCTGACCAGAGACTCCGTCCCGATTTGTACCGGACCTGACCAGAGAATCCGTCCCGATCCCGATTTGTACCGGACCTGACCAGAGACTCCGTCCCGATTTGTACCGGACCTGACCAGAGACTCCGTCCCCATCCCGATTTGTACCGGACCTGACCAGGGACTCCGTCCCGATCCCGATTTGTACCGGACCTGACCAGGGACTCGGTCCCGATTTGTACCGGACCTGACCAGGGACTCCGGACGATCCCGATTTGTACCGGACCTGACCAGGGACTCCATCCCGATTTGTACCGGACCTGACCAGAGACTCCGTCCCGATTTGTACCGGACCTGACCAGAGACTCCGTCCCGATTTGTACCGGACCTGACCAGAGACTCGGTCCCGATCCCGATTTGTACCGGACCTGACCAGAGACTCCGTCCCGATTTGTACCGGACCTGACCAGAGACTCGGTCCCGATCCCGATTTGTACCGGACCTGACCAGAGACTCCGTCCCCATCCCGATTTGTACCGGACCTGACCAGAGAATCCGTCCCGATCCCGATTTGTACCGGACCTGACCAGAGACTCCGTCCCGATTTGTACCGGACCTGACCAGAGACTCGGTCTCGATCCCGATTTGTACCGGACCTGACCAGGGACTCCGTCCCCATCCCGATTTGTACCGGACCTGACCAGAGAATCCGTCCCGATCCCGATTTGTACCGGACCTGACCAGAGACTCCGTCCCGATTTGTACCGGACCTGACCAGAGACTCGGTCCCGATCCCGATTTGTACCGGACCTGACCAGAGACTCAGTCCTGATCCCGATTTGTACCGGACCTGACCAGAGACTCCGTCCCGATTTGTACCGGACCTGACCAGACTCGGTCCCGATCCCGATTTGTACCGGACCTGACCAGAGACTCGGTCCCGATCCCGATTTGTACCGGACCTGACCAGAGACTCAGTCCTGATCCCGATTTGTACCGGACCTGACCAGAGACTCTGTCCCGATTTGTACCGGACCTGACCAGACTCGGTCCCGATTCCGATTTGTACCGGAGCTGACCAGGGACTCAGTCCCGATCCCGATTTGTACCGGACCTGACCAGAGACTCAGTCCCGATCCCGATTTGTACCGGACCTGACCAGAGACTCAGTCCCGATCCCGATTTGTACCGGACCTGACCAGAGACTCCGTCCCGATTTGTACCGGACCTGACCAGGGACTCGGTCCCGATCCCGATTTGTACTGGACCTGACCAGGGACTCCATCCCGATTTGTACCGGACCTGACCAGGGACTCGGTCCCGATCCCGATTTGTACCGGACCTGACCAGGGACTCGGTCCTGATCCCGATTTGTACCGGACCTGACCAGGGACTCGGTCCCGATCCCGATTTGTACCGGACCTGACCAGGGACTCGGTCCCGATCCCGATTTGTACCGGACCTGACCAGGGACTCGGTCCCGATCCCGATTTGTACCGGACCTGACCAGGGACTCGGTCCCGATCCCGATTTGTACCGGACCTGACCAGGGACTCGGTCCCGATCCCGATTTGTACCGGACCTGACCAGGGACTCGATCCCGATTTGTACCGGACCTGACCAGGGACTCGGTCCCGATCCCGATTTGTACCGGACCTGACCAGGAACTCGGTCCCGATTTGTACCGGACCTGACCAGGGACTCGGTCCCGATTTGTACCGGACCTGACCAGGGACTCGGTCCCGATTTGTACCGGACCTGACCAGGGACTCCATCCCGATTTGTACCGGACCTGACCAGGGACTCCATCCCGATTTGTACCGGACCTGACCAGAGACTCCGTCCCGATTTGTACCGGACCTGACCAGAGACTCCGTCCCGATTTGTACCGGACCTGACCAGAGAATCTGTCCCGATCCCGATTTGTACCGGACGTGACCAGAGACTCCGTCCCGATTTGTACCGGACCTGACCAGAGACTCGGTCCCGATCCCGATTTGTACCGGACCTGACCAGAGACTCCGTCCCCATCCCGATTTGTACCGGACCTGACCAGAGAATCCGTCCCGATCCCGATTTGTACCGGACCTGACCAGAGACTCCGTCCCGATTTGTACCGGACCTGACCAGACTCGGTCCCGATCCCGATTTGTACCGGACCTGACCAGAGACTCGGTCCCGATCCCGATTTGTACCAGACCTGACCAGAGACTCAGTCCCGATCCCGATTTGTACCGGACCTGACCAGAGACTCAGTCCCGATCCCGATTTGTACCGGACCTGACCAGAGACTCCGTCCCGATTTGTACCGGACCTGACCAGAGACTCCGTCCCTATTTGTACCGGACCTGACCAGAGACTCCGTCCCGATTTGTACCGGACCTGACCAGAGACTCCGTCCCGATTTGTACCGGACCTGACCAGAGACTCGGTTCCAATCCCGATTTGTACCGGACCTGACCAGGGACTCCGTCCCGATTTGTACCGGACCTGACCAGGGACTCCGTCCCCATCCCGATTTGTACCGGACCTGACCAGAGAATCCGTCCCGATCCCGATTTGTACCGGACCTGACCAGAGAATCCGTCCCGATCCCGATTTGTACCGGACCTGACCAGAGACTCCGTCCCGATTTGTACCGGACCTGACCAGAGACTCGGTCCCGATCCCGATTTGTACCGGACCTGACCAGGGACTCCGTCCCCATCCCGATTTGTACCGACCTGACCAGAGAATCCGTCCCGATCCCGATTTGTACCGGACCTGACCAGAGACTCCATCCCGATTTGTACCGGACCTGACCAGAGACTCGGTCCCGCTCCCGATTTGTACCGGACCTGACCAGGGACTCCGTCCCCATCCCGATTTGTACCGGACCTGACCAGAGAATCCGTCCCGATCCCGATTTGTACCGGACCTGACCAGAGACTCCGTCCCGATTTGTACCGGACCTGACCAGAGACTCGGTCCCGATCCCGATTTGTACCGGACCTGACCAGAGACTCGGTCCCGATCCCGATTTGTACCGGACCTGACCAGAGACTCCGTCCCGATCCCGATTTGTACCGGACCTGACCAGAGAATCCGTCCCGATCCCGATTTGTACCGGACCTGACCAGAGACTCCGTCCCGATTTGTACCGGACCTGACCAGAGACTCGGTCTCGATCCCGATTTGTACCGGACCTGACCAGGGACTCCGTCCCCATCCCGATTTGTACCGGACCTGACCAGAGAATCCGTCCCGATCCCGATTTGTACCGGACCTGACCAGAGACTCCGTCCCGATTTGTACCGGACCTGACCAGAGACTCGGTCCCGATCCCGATTTGTACCGGACCTGACCAGAGACTCAGTCCTGATCCCGATTTGTACCGGACCTGACCAGAGACTCCGTCCCGATTTGTACCGGACCTGACCAGACTCGGTCCCGATCCCGATTTGTACCGGACCTGACCAGAGAATCCGTCCCGATCCCGATTTGTACCGGACCTGACCAGGGACTCAGTCCCGATCCCGATTTGTACCGGACCTGACCAGAGACTCTGTCCCGATTTGTACCGGACCTGACCAGACTCGGTCCTGATCCCGATTTGTACCAGACCTGACCAGAGACTCAGTCCCGATTCCGATTTGTACCGGACCTGACCAGAGACTCCGTCCCGATTTGTACCGGACCTGACCAGAGACTCGGTCCCGATCCCGATTTGTACCGGACCTGACCAGGGACTCCGTCCCGATTTGTACCGGACCTGACCAGGGACTCGGTCCCGATCCCGATTTGTACTGGACCTGACCAGGGACTCCATCCCGATTTGTACCGGACCTGACCAGGGACTCGGTCCCGATCCCGATTTGTACCGGACCTGACCAGGGACTCGGTCCTGATCCCGATTTGTACCGGACCTGACCAGGGACTCGGTCCCGATCCCGATTTGTACCGGACCTGACCAGGGACTCGATCCCGATTTGTACCGGACCTGACCAGGGACTCGGTCCCGATTTGTACCGGACCTGACCAGGGACTCGGTCCCGATTTGTACCGGACCTGACCAGGGACTCGGTCCCGATTTGTACCGGACCTGACCAGGGACTCGGTCCCGATTTGTACCGGACCTGACCAGGGACTCGGTCCCGATTTGTACCGGACCTGACCAGGGACTCGGTCCCGATTTGTACCGGACCTGACCAGGGACTCGGTCCCGATTTGTACCGGACCTGACCAGGGACTCCATCCCGATTTGTACCGGACCTGACCAGAGACTCCGTCCCGATTTGTACCGGACCTGACCAGAGACTCCGTCCCGATTTGTACCGGACCTGACCAGAGACTCCGTCCCGATCCCGATTTGTACCGGACCTGACCAGAGACTCAGTCCCGATCCCGATTTGTACCGGACCTGACCAGAGACTCCGTCCCTATTTGTACCGGACCTGACCAGAGACTCCGTCCCGATTTGTACCGGACCTGACCAGAGACTCTGTCCCGATTTGTACCGGACCTGACCAGAGACTCTGTTCCGATCCCGATTTGTACCGGACCTGACCAGGGACTCCGTCCCCATCCCGATTTGTACCGGACCTGACCAGAGAATCCGTCCCGATCCCGATTTGTACCGGACCTGACCAGAGACTCCGTCCCGATTTGTACCGGACCTGACCAGAGACTCGGTCCCGATCCCGATTTGTACCGGACCTGACCAGGGACTCCGTCCCCATCCCGATTTGTACCGGACCTGACCAGAGAATCCGTCCCGATCCCGATTTGTACCGGACCTGACCAGAGACTCCGTCCCGATTTGTACCGGACCTGACCAGAGACTCCGTCCCGATTTGTACCGGACCTGACCAGAGACTCGGTCCCGATCCCGATTTGTACCGGACCTGACCAGAGACTCGGTCCCGATCCCGATTTGTACCGGATCTGACCAGAGACTCGGTCCCGATCCCGATTTGTACCGGACCTGACCAGAGACTCGGTCCCGATCCCGATTTGTACCGGACCTGACCAGAGACTCGGTCCCGATCCCGATTTGTACCGGACCTGACCAGAGACTCGGTCCCGATCCCGATTTGTACCGGACCTGACCAGAGACTCCGTCCCTATTTGTACCGGACCTGACCAGAGACTCCGTCCCTATTTGTACCGGACCTGACCAGAGACTCCGTCCCGATTTGTACCGGACCTGACCAGAGACTCTGTCCCGATTTGTACCGGACCTGACCAGAGACTCTGTTCCGATCCCGATTTGTACCGGACCTGACCAGGGACTCCGTCCCCATCCCGATTTGTACCGGACCTGACCAGAGAATCCGTCCCGATCCCGATTTGTACCGGACCTGACCAGAGACTCCGTCCCGATTTGTACCGGACCTGACCAGAGACTCGGTCCCGATCCCGATTTGTACCGGACCTGACCAGGGACTCCGTCCCCATCCCGATTTGTACCGGACCTGACCAGAGAATCCGTCCCGATCCCGATTTGTACCGGACCTGACCAGAGACTCCATCCCGATTTGTACCGGACCTGACCAGAGACTCGGTCCCGCTCCCGATTTGTACCGGACCTGACCAGGGACTCCGTCCCCATCCCGATTTGTACCGGACCTGACCAGAGAATCCGTCCCGATCCCGATTTGTACCGGACTTGACCAGAGACTCCGTCCCGATTTGTACCGGACCTGACCAGAGACTCGGTCCCGATCCCGATTTGTACCGGACCTGACCAGAGACTCGGTCCCGATCCCGATTTGTACCGGATCTGACCAGAGACTCGGTCCCGATCCCGATTTGTACCGGACCTGACCAGAGACTCGGTCCCGATCCCGATTTGTACCGGACCTGACCAGAGACTCGGTCCCGATCCCGATTTGTACCGGACCTGACCAGAGACTCTGTCCCGATCCCGATTTGTACCGGACCTGACCAGAGACTCGGTCCCGATCCCGATTTGTACCAGACCTGACCAGGGACTTGATCCCGATTTGTACCAGACCTGACCAGAGACTCAGTCCCGATCCCGATTTGTACCGGACCTGACCAGAGACTCCGTCCCGATTTGTACCGGACCTGACCAGAGACTCCGTCCCGATTTGTACCGGACCTGACCAGAGACTCCGTCCCCATCCCGATTTGTACCGGACCTGACCAGAGACTCTGTCCCGATCCCGATTTGTACCAGACCTGACCAGGGACTCCGTCCCGATTTGTACCGGACCTGACCAGGGACTCCGTCCCCATCCCGATTTGTACCGGACCTGACCAGAGAATCCGTCCCGATCCCGATTTGTACCGGACCTGACCAGAGACTCAGTCCCGATCCCGATTTGTACCGGTCCTGACCAGAGCCTCCGTCCCGATTTGTACCGGACCTGACCAGAGACTCCGTCCCGATTTGTACCGGACCTGACCAGAGACTCCGTCCCGATTTGTACCGGACCTGACCAGAGACTCCGTCCCGATTTGTACCGGACCTGACCAGAGACTCCGTCCCGATTTGTACCGGACCTGACCAGAGACTCCGTCCCGATTTGTACCGGACCTGACCAGAGACTCGGTCCCGATCCCGATTTGTACCGGACCTGACCAGGGACTCCGTCCCGATTTGTACCGGACCTGACCAGGGACTCGGTCCCGATCCCGATTTGTACTGGACCTGACCAGGGACTCCATCCCGATTTGTACCGGACCTGACCAGGGACTCGGTCCCGATCCCGATTTGTACCGGACCTGACCAGGGACTCGGTCCCGATCCCGATTTGTACCGGACCTGACCAGGGACTCGGTCCCGATCCCGATTTGTACCGGACCTGACCAGGGACTCGGTCCCGATCCCGATTTGTACCGGACCTGACCAGGGACTCGGTCCCGATCCCGATTTGTACCGGACCTGACCAGGGACTCGGTCCCGATCCCGATTTGTACCGGACCTGACCAGGGACTCGGTCCCGATCCCGATTTGTACCGGACCTGACCAGGGACTCGGTCCCGATCCCGATTTGTACCGGACCTGACCAGGGACTCGGTCCCGATCCCGATTTGTACCGGACCTGACCAGGGACTCCGTCCCGATCCCGATTTGTACCGGACCTGACCAGGGACTCGATCCCGATTTGTACCGGACCTGACCAGGGACTCGGTCCCGATCCCGATTTGTACCGGACCTGACCAGGGACTCGGTCCCGATCCCGATTTGTACCGGACCTGACCAGGGACTCGGTCCCGATCCCGATTTGTACCGGACCTGACCAGGGACTCGGTCCCGATCCCGATTTGTACCGGACCTGACCAGGGACTCGGTCCCGATTTGTACCGGACCTGACCAGGGACTCCATCCCGATTTGTACCGGACCTGACCAGAGACTCCGTCCCGATTTGTACCGGACCGGACCAGAGACTCCGTCCCGATTTGTACCGGACCTGACCAGAGAATCCGTCCCGATCCCGATTTGTACCGGACCTGACCAGAGACTCCGTCCCGATTTGTACCGGACCTGACCAGAGACTCGGTCCCGATCCCGATTTGTACCGGACCTGACCAGAGACTCCGTCCCCATCCCGATTTGTACCGGACCTGACCAGAGAATCCGTCCCGATCCCGATTTGTACCGGACCTGACCAGAGACTCCGTCCCGATTTGTACCGGACCTGACCAGACTCGGTCCCGATCCCGATTTGTACCGGACCTGACCAGAGAATCCGTCCCGATCCCGATTTGTACCGGACCTGACCAGAGACTCTGTCCCGATTTGTACCGGACCTGACCAGAGACTCGGTCCCGATCCCGATTTGTACCAGACCTGACCAGAGACTCAGTCCCGATTCCGATTTGTACCGGACCTGACCAGGGACTCCGTCCCGATCCCGATTTGTACCGGACCTGACCAGAGACTCAGTCCCGATCCCGATTTGTACCGGACCTGACCAGAGACTCCGTCCCTATTTGTACCGGACCTGACCAGAGACTCCGTCCCGATTTGTACCGGACCTGACCAGAGACTCTGTCCCGATTTGTACCGGACCTGACCAGAGACTCTGTTCCGATCCCGATTTGTACCGGACCTGACCAGGGACTCCGTCCCCATCCCGATTTGTACCGGACCTGACCAGAGAATCCGTCCCGATCCCGATTTGTACCGGACCTGACCAGAGACTCCGTCCCGATTTGTACCGGACCTGACCAGAGACTCGGTCCCGATCCCGATTTGTACCGGACCTGACCAGGGACTCCGTCCCCATCCCGATTTGTACCGGACCTGACCAGAGAATCCGTCCCGATCCCGATTTGTACCGGACCTGACCAGAGACTCCATCCCGATTTGTACCGGACCTGACCAGAGACTCGGTCCCGCTCCCGATTTGTACCGGACCTGACCAGGGACTCCGTCCCCATCCCGATTTGTACCGGACCTGACCAGAGAATCCGTCCCGATCCCGATTTGTACCGGACCTGACCAGAGACTCCGTCCCGATTTGTACCGGACCTGACCAGAGACTCGGTCCCGATCCCGATTTGTACCGGACCTGACCAGAGACTCGGTCCCGATCCCGATTTGTACCGGACCTGACCAGAGACTCGGTCCCGATCCCGATTTGTACCGGACCTGACCAGAGACTCGGTCCCGATCCCGATTTGTACCGGACCTGACCAGAGACTCGGTCCCGATCCCGATTTGTACCGGACCTGACCAGAGACTCTGTCCCGATCCCGATTTGTACCGGACCTGACCAGAGACTCCGTCCCTATTTGTACCGGACCTGACCAGAGACTCCGTCCCGATTTGTACCGGACCTGACCAGAGACTCTGTCCCGATTTGTACCGGACCTGACCAGAGACTCTGTTCCGATCCCGATTTGTACCGGACCTGACCAGGGACTCCGTCCCCATCCCGATTTGTACCGGACCTGACCAGAGAATCCGTCCCGATCCCGATTTGTACCGGACCTGACCAGAGACTCCGTCCCGATTTGTACCGGACCTGACCAGAGACTCGGTCCCGATCCCGATTTGTACCGGACCTGACCAGGGACTCCGTCCCCATCCCGATTTGTACCGGACCTGACCAGAGAATCCGTCCCGATCCCGATTTGTACCGGACCTGACCAGAGACTCCATCCCGATTTGTACCGGACCTGACCAGAGACTCGGTCCCGCTCCCGATTTGTACCGGACCTGACCAGGGACTCCGTCCCCATCCCGATTTGTACCGGACCTGACCAGAGAATCCGTCCCGATCCCGATTTGTACCGGACCTGACCAGAGACTCCGTCCCGATTTGTACCGGACCTGACCAGAGACTCGGTCCCGATCCCGATTTGTACCGGACCTGACCAGAGACTCGGTCCCGATCCCGATTTGTACCGGATCTGACCAGAGACTCGGTCCCGATCCCGATTTGTACCGGACCTGACCAGAGACTCGGTCCCGATCCCGATTTGTACCGGACCTGACCAGAGACTCGGTCCCGATCCCGATTTGTACCGGACCTGACCAGAGACTCTGTCCCGATCCCGATTTGTACCGGACCTGACCAGAGACTCGGTCCCGATCCCGATTTGTACCAGACCTGACCAGGGACTTGATCCCGATTTGTACCAGACCTGACCAGAGACTCAGTCCCGATCCCGATTTGTACCGGACCTGACCAGAGACTCCGTCCCGATTTGTACCGGACCTGACCAGAGACTCCGTCCCGATTTGTACCGGACCTGACCAGAGACTCCGTCCCCATCCCGATTTGTACCGGACCTGACCAGAGACTCTGTCCCGATCCCGATTTGTACCAGACCTGACCAGGGACTCCGTCCCGATTTGTACCGGACCTGACCAGGGACTCCGTCCCCATCCCGATTTGTACCGGACCTGACCAGAGAATCCGTCCCGATCCCGATTTGTACCGGACCTGACCAGAGACTCAGTCCCGATCCCGATTTGTACCGGTCCTGACCAGAGCCTCCGTCCCGATTTGTACCGGACCTGACCAGAGACTCCGTCCCGATTTGTACCGGACCTGACCAGAGACTCCGTCCCGATTTGTACCGGACCTGACCAGAGACTCCGTCCCGATTTGTACCGGACCTGACCAGAGACTCCGTCCCGATTTGTACCGGACCTGACCAGAGACTCGGTCCCGATCCCGATTTGTACCGGACCTGACCAGGGACTCCGTCCCGATTTGTACCGGACCTGACCAGGGACTCGGTCCCGATCCCGATTTGTACTGGACCTGACCAGGGACTCCATCCCGATTTGTACCGAACCTGACCAGGGACTCGGTCCCGATCCCGATTTGTACCGGACCTGACCAGGGACTCGGTCCCGATCCCGATTTGTACCGGACCTGACCAGGGACTCGGTCCCGATCCCGATTTGTACCGGACCTGACCAGGGACTCGGTCCCGATCCCGATTTGTACCGGACCTGACCAGGGACTCGGTCCCGATCCCGATTTGTACCGGACCTGACCAGGGACTCGGTCCCGATCCCGATTTGTACCGGACCTGACCAGGGACTCGGTCCCGATCCCGATTTGTACCGGACCTGACCAGGGACTCCGTCCCGATCCCGATTTGTACCGGACCTGACCAGGGACTCGATCCCGATTTGTACCGGACCTGACCAGGGACTCGGTCCCGATCCCGATTTGTACCGGACCTGACCAGGGACTCGGTCCCGATCCCGATTTGTACCGGACCTGACCAGGGACTCGGTCCCGATCCCGATTTGTACCGGACCTGACCAGGGACTCGGTCCCGATCCCGATTTGTACCGGACCTGACCAGGGACTCGGTCCCGATTTGTACCGGACCTGACCAGGGACTCGGTCCCGATCCCGATTTGTACCGGACCTGACCAGGGACTCGGTCCCGATTTGTACCGGACCTGACCAGGGACTCCATCCCGATTTGTACCGGACCTGACCAGAGACTCCGTCCCGATTTGTACCGGACCGGACCAGAGACTCCGTCCCGATTTGTACCGGACCTGACCAGAGAATCCGTCCCGATCCCGATTTGTACCGGACCTGACCAGAGACTCCGTCCCGATTTGTACCGGACCTGACCAGAGACTCGGTCCCGATCCCGATTTGTACCGGACCTGACCAGAGACTCCGTCCCCATCCCGATTTGTACCGGACCTGACCAGAGAATCCGTCCCGATCCCGATTTGTACCGGACCTGACAAGAGACTCCGTCCCGATTTGTACCGGACCTGACCAGACTCGGTCCCGATCCCGATTTGTACCGGACCTGACCAGAGAATCCGTCCCGATCCCGATTTGTACCGGACCTGACCAGAGACTCTGTCCCGATTTGTACCGGACCTGACCAGAGACTCGGTCCCGATCCCGATTTGTACCAGACCTGACCAGAGACTCGGTCCCGATCCCGATTTGTACCGGACCTGACCAGGGACTCCGTCCCGATCCCGATTTGTACCGGACCTGACCAGAGACTCAGTCCCGATCCCGATTTGTACCGGACCTGACCAGAGACTCCGTCCCGATTTGTACCGGACCTGACCAGAGACTCCGTCCCGATTTGTACCGGACCTGACCAGAGACTCGGTCCCGATCCCGATTTGTACCGGACCTGACCAGGGACTCGGTCCCGATTTGTACCGGACCTGACCAGGGACTCCGTCCCCATCCCGATTTGTACCGGACCTGACCAGAGAATCCGTCCCGATCCCGATTTGTACCGGACCTGACCAGAGACTCCGTCCCGATTTGTACCGGACCTGACCAGAGACTCGGTCCCGATCCCGATTTGTACCGGACCTGACCAGGGACTCCGTCCCCATCCCGATTTGTACCGGACCTGACCAGAGAATCCGTCCCGATCCCGATTTGTACCGGACCTGACCAGAGACTCCATCCCGATTTGTACCGGACCTGACCAGAGACTCGGTCTCGATCCCGATTTGTACCGGACCTGACCAGGGACTCCGTCCCCATCCCGATTTGTACCGGACCTGACCAGAGAATCCGTCCCGATCCCGATTTGTACCGGACCTGACCAGAGACTCCGTCCCGATTTGTACCGGACCTGACCAGAGACTCGGTCCCGATCCCGATTTGTACCGGACCTGACCAGAGACTCGGTCCCGATCCCGATTTGTACCGGACCTGACCAGAGACTCGGTCCCGATCCCGATTTGTACCGGACCTGACCAGAGACTCGGTCCCGATCCCGATTTGTACCGGACCTGACCAGAGACTCGGTCCCGATCCCGATTTGTACCGGACCTGACCAGAGACTCGGTCCCGATCCCGATTTGTACCGGACCTGACCAGAGACTCGGTCCCGATCCCGATTTGTACCGGACCTGACCAGAGACTCGGTCCCGATCCCGATTTGTACCGGACCTGACCAGAGACTCGGTCCCGATCCCGATTTGTACCGGACCTGACCAGAGACTCAGTCCCGATCCCGATTTGTACCGGACCTGACCAGGGACTTGATCCCGATTTGTACCAGACCTGACCAGAGACTCAGTCCCGATCCCGATTTGTACCGGACCTGACCAGAGACTCCGTCCCGATTTGTACCGGACCTGACCAGAGACTCCGTCCCGATTTGTACCGGACCTGACCAGAGACTCCGTCCCGATTTGTACCGGACCTGACCAGAGACTCCGTCCCGATTTGTACCGGACCTGACCAGAGACTCGGTCCCGATCCCGATTTGTACCAGACCTGACCAGGGACTCCGTCCCGATTTGTACCGGACCTGACCAGGGACTCCGTCCCGATCCCGATTTGTACCGACCTGACCAGAGACTCCGTCCCGATTTGTACCGGACCTGACCAGAGACTCGGTCCCGATCCCGATTTGTACCGGACCTGACCAGAGACTCGGTCCCGATCCCGATTTGTACCGGACCTGACCAGGGACTCCGTCCCCATCCCGATTTGTACCAGACCTGACCAGAGAATCCGTCCCGATCCCGATTTGTACCGGACCTGGTCAGAGACTCCGTCCCGATTTGTACCGGACCTGACCAGAGACTCAGTCCCGATCCCGATTTGTACCGGACCTGACCAGAGACTCGGTCCCGATCCCGATTTGTACCGGACCTGACCAGAGACTCAGTCCCGATCCCGATTTGTACCGGACCTGACCAGAGACTCGGTCCCGATCCCGATTTGTACCGGACCTGACCAGGGACTTGATCCCGATTTGTACCGGACCTGACCAGAGACTCAGTCCCGATCCCGATTTGTACCGGACCTGACCAGGGACTCGGTCCCGATCCCGATTTGTACCGGACCTGACCAGGGACTCCGTCCCGATCCCGATTTGTACCGGACCTGACCAGGGACTCCGTCCCGATCCCGATTTGTACCGGACCTGACCAGAGAATCCGTCCCGATCCCGATTTGTACCGGACCTGACCAGAGACTCCGTCCCGATTTGTACCGGACCTGACCAGAGACTCAGTCCCGATCCCGATTTGTACCGGACCTGACCAGAGACTCGGTCCCGATCCCGATTTGTACCGGACCTGACCAGGGACTTGATCCCGATTTGTACCGGACCTGACCAGAGACTCGGTCCCGATCCCGATTTGTACCGGACCTGACCAGAGACTCGGTCCCGATCCCGATTTGTACCGGACCTGACCAGAGACTCGGTCCCGATCCCGATTTGTACCGGACCTGACCAGAGACTCGGTCCCGATCCCGATTTGTACCGGACCTGACCAGAGAATCCGTCCCGATCCCGATTTGTACCGGACCTGACCAGAGACTCGGTCCCGATCCCGATTTGTACCGGACCTGACCAGAGAATCCGTCCCGATCCCGATTTGTACCGGACCTGACCAGAGACTCGGTCCCGATCCCGATTTGTACCGGACCTGACCAGAGAATCCGTCCCGATTCCGATTTGTACCGGACCTGACCAGAGACTCCGTCCCGATTTGTACCGGACCTGACAAGAGACTCGGTCCCGATCCCGATTTTGTACCGGACCTGACCAGAGACTCAGTCCCGATCCCGATTTGTACCGGACCTGACCAGGGACTTGATCTCGATTTGTACCGGACCTGACCAGAGACTCGGTCCTGATCCCGATTTGTACCGGACCTGACCAGGGACTCCGTCCCGATCCCGATTTGTACCGGACCTGACCAGAGACTCCGTCCCGATTTGTACCGGACCTGACCAGAGAATCCGTCCCGATCCCGATTTGTACCGGACCTGACCAGAGACTCTGTCCCGATTTGTACCGGACCTGACCAGAGACTCAGTCCCGATCCCGATTTGTACCGGACCTGACCAGAGACTCAGTCCCGATCCCGATTTGTACCGGACCTGACCAGAGACTCGATCCTGATTTGTACCGGACCTGACCACAGACTCCGTCCCGATCCCGATTTGTACCGGACCTGACCAGAGACTCCGTCCCGATCCCGATTTGTACCGGACCTGACCAGAGAATCCGTCCCGATCCCGATTTGTACCGGACCTGACCAGAGACTCCGTCCCGATTTGTACCGGACCTGACCAGAGACTCAGTCCCGATCCCGATTTGTACCGGACCTGACCAGAGACTCGGTCCCGATCCCGATTTGTACCGGACCTGACCAGAGACTCGGTCCCGATCCCGATTTGTACCGGACCTGACCAGGGACTTGATCCCGATTTGTACCGGACCTGACCAGGGACTTGATCCCGATTTGTACCGGACCTGACCAGAGACTCAGTCCCGATCCCGATTTGTACCGGACCTGACCAGAGACTCGGTCCCGATCCCGATTTGTACCGGACCTGACCAGAGACTTGATCCCGATTTGTACCGGACCTGACCAGAGAATCCGTCCCGATCCAGATTTGTACCGGACCTGACCAGAGACTCGGTCCCGATCCCGATTTGTACCGGACCTGACCAGAGACTCCGTCCCGATTTGTACCGGACCTGACCAGAGACTCGGTCCCGATCCCGATTTGTACCGGACCTGACCAGAGACTCAGTCCCGATCCCGATTTGTACCGGACCTGACCAGGGACTTTATCCTGATTTGTACCGGACCTGACCAGAGACTCGGTCCCCATCCCGATTTGTACCGGACCTGACCAGGGACTCCGTCCCGATCCCGATTTGTACCGGACCTGACCAGAGACTCGGTCCCGATCCCGATTTGTACCGGACCTGACCAGAGAATCCGTCCCGATCCCGATTTGTACCGGACCTGACCAGAGACTCCGTCCCGATTTGTACCGGACCTGACCAGAGACTCGGTCCTGATCCCGATTTGTACCGGACCTGACCAGAGACTCAGTCCCGATCCCGATTTGTACCGGACCTGACCAGGGACTTGATCCCGATTTGTACCGGACCTGACCAGGGACTCCGTCCCGATTTGTACCGGACCTGACCAGAGAATCCGTCCCGATCCCGATTTGTACCGGACCTGACCAGGGACTCGGTCCCGATCCCGATTTGTACCGGACCTGACCAGGGACTCGGTCCCGATCCCGATTTGTACCGGACCTGACCAGGGACTCGGTCCCGATCCCGATTTGTACCGGACCTGACCAGAGACTCCGTCCCGATCCCGATTTGTACCAGACCTGACCGGGGACTTGATCCCGATTTTTACCAGACCTGACCAGAGACTCCGTCCTGATCCTGATTTGTACCGGACCTGACCAGAGACTCGGTCCTGATCCCGATTTGTACCGGACCTGACCAGAGACTCAGTCCCGATCCCGATTTGTACCGGACCTGACCAGGGACTTGATCCCGATTTGTACCGGACCTGACCAGGGACTCCGTCCCGATCCCGATTTGTACCGGACCTGACCAGAGAATCCGTCCCGATCCCGATTTGTACCGGACCTGACCAGGGACTCGGTCCCGATCCCGATTTGTACCGGACCTGACCAGGGACTCGGTCCCGATCCCGATTTGTACCGGACCTGACCAGGGACTCGGTCCCGATCCCGATTTGTACCGGACCTGACCAGAGACTCCGTCCCGATCCCGATTTGTACCGGACCTGACCAGAGACTCCGTCCCGATCCCGATTTGTACCAGACCTGACCAGGGACTTGATCCCGATTTTTACCAGACCTGACCAGAGACTCCGTCCTGATCCCGATTTGTACCGGACCTGACCAGGGACTCAGTCCCGATTTGTCCTGGACCTGACCAGGGACTCAGTCCCGATTTGTCCTGGACCTGACCAGGGACTCAGTCCCGATTTGTCCTGGACCTGACCAGGGACTCAGTCCCGATTTGTCCTGGACCTGACCAGGGACTCAGTCCCGATTTGTACCGGACCTGACCAGAGACTCCGTCCCCATCCCGATTTGTACCGGACCTGACCAGAGACTCTGTCCCGATCCCGATTTGTACCAGACCTGACCAGGGACTCCGTCCCGATTTGTACCGGACCTGACCAGGGACTCCGTCCCCATCCCGATTTGTACCGGACCTGACCAGAGAATCCGTCCCGATCCCGATTTGTACCGGACCTGACCAGAGACTCAGTCCCGATCCCGATTTGTACCGGTCCTGACCAGAGACTCCGTCCCGATTTGTACCGGACCTGACCAGAGACTCCGTCCCGATTTGTACCGGACCTGACCAGAGACTCCGTCCCGATTTGTACCGGACCTGACCAGAGACTCCGTCCCGATTTGTACCGGACCTGACCAGAGACTCCGTCCCGATTTGTACCGGACCTGACCAGAGACTCCGTCCCGATTTGTACCGGACCTGACCAGAGACTCCGTCCCGATTTGTACCGGACCTGACCAGAGACTCCGTCCCGATTTGTACCGGACCTGACCAGAGACTCCGTCCCGATTTGTACCGGACCTGACCAGAGACTCGGTCCCGATCCCGATTTGTACCGGACCTGACCAGGGACTCGGTCCCGATTTGTACCGGACCTGACCAGGGACTCGGTCCCGATCCCGATTTGTACTGGACCTGACCAGGGACTCCATCCCGATTTGTACCGGACCTGACCAGGGACTCGGTCCCGATCCCGATTTGTACCGGACCTGACCAGGGACTCGGTCCCGATCCCGATTTGTACCGGACCTGACCAGGGACTCGGTCCCGATCCCGATTTGTACCGGACCTGACCAGGGACTCGGTCCCGATCCCGATTTGTAGCGGACCTGACCAGGGACTCGGTCCCGATCCCGATTTGTACCGGACCTGACCAGGGACTCGGTCCCGATCCCGATTTGTACCGGACCTGACCAGGGACTCGGTCCCGATCCCGATTTGTACCGGACCTGACCAGGGACTCGGTCCCGATCCCGATTTGTAGCGGACCTGACCAGGGACTCGGTCCCGATCCCGATTTGTACCGGACCTGACCAGGGACTCGGTCCCGATCCCGATTTGTACCGGACCTGACCAGGGACTCGGTCCCGATTTGTACCGGACCTGACCAGGGACTCGGTCCCGATCCCGATTTGTACCGGACCTGACCAGGGACTCGGTCCCGATCCCGATTTGTACCGGACCTGACCAGGGACTCGGTCCCGATCCCGATTTGTACCGGACCTGACCAGGGACTCGGTCCCGATCCCGATTTGTACCGGACCTGACCAGGGACTCGGTCCCGATCCCGATTTGTACCGGACCTGACCAGGGACTCGGTCCCGATCCCGATTTGTACCGGACCTGACCAGGGACTCGGTCCCGATCCCGATTTGTACCGGACCTGACCAGGGACTCGGTCCCGATTTGTACCGGACCTGACCAGGGACTCGGTCCCGATTTGTACCGGACCTGACCAGGGACTCCATCCCGATTTGTACCGGACCTGACCAGAGACTCCGTCCCGATTTGTACCGGACCGGACCAGAGACTCCGTCCCGATTTGTACCGGACCTGACCAGAGAATCCGTCCCGATCCCGATTTGTACCGGACCTGACCAGAGACTCCGTCCCGATTTGTACCGGACCTGACCAGAGACTCGGTCCCGATCCCGATTTGTACCGGACCTGACCAGAGACTCCGTCCCCATCCCGATTTGTACCGGACCTGACCAGAGAATCCGTCCCGATCCCGATTTGTACCGGACCTGACAAGAGACTCCGTCCCGATTTGTACCGGACCTGACCAGGGACTCGGTCCCGATCCCGATTTGTACCGGACCTGACCAGGGACTCGATCCCGATTTGTACCGGACCTGACCAGGGACTCGGTCCCGATCCCGATTTGTACCGGACCTGACCAGGGACTCGGTCCCGATCCCGATTTGTACCGGACCTGACCAGGGACTCGGTCCCGATCCCGATTTGTACCGGACCTGACCAGGGACTCGGTCCCGATTTGTACCGGACCTGACCAGGGACTCGGTCCCGATTTGTACCGGACCTGACCAGGGACTCCATCCCGATTTGTACCGGACCTGACCAGAGACTCCGTCCCGATTTGTACCGGACCGGACCAGAGACTCCGTCCCGATTTGTACCGGACCGGACCAGAGACTCCGTCCCGATTTGTACCGGACCTGACCAGAGAATCCGTCCCGATCCCGATTTGTACCGGACCTGACCAGAGACTCCGTCCCGATTTGTACCGGACCTGACCAGAGACTCGGTCCCGATCCCGATTTGTACCGGACCTGACCAGAGACTCCGTCCCCATCCCGATTTGTACCGGACCTGACCAGAGAATCCGTCCCGATCCCGATTTGTACCGGACCTGACAAGAGACTCCGTCCCGATTTGTACCGGACCTGACCAGACTCGGTCCCGATCCCGATTTGTACCGGACCTGACCAGAGAATCCGTCCCGATCCCGATTTGTACCGGACCTGACCAGAGACTCTGTCCCGATTTGTACCGGACCTGACCAGAGACTCGGTCCCGATCCCGATTTGTACCAGACCTGACCAGAGACTCGGTCCCGATCCCGATTTGTACCGGACCTGACCAGGGACTCCGTCCCGATCCCGATTTGTACCGGACCTGACCAGAGACTCAGTCCCGATTTGTACCGGACCTGACCAGAGACTCCGTCCCGATTTGTACCGGACCTGACCAGAGACTCCGTCCCGATTTGTACCGGACCTGACCAGAGACTCGGTCCCGATCCCGATTTGTACCGGACCTGACCAGGGACTCGGTCCCGATTTGTACCGGACCTGACCAGGGACTCCGTCCCCATCCCGATTTGTACCGGACCTGACCAGAGAATCCGTCCCGATCCCGATTTGTACCGGACCTGACCAGAGACTCCGTCCCGATTTGTACCGGACCTGACCAGAGACTCGGTCCCGATCCCGATTTGTACCGGACCTGACCAGGGACTCCGTCCCCATCCCGATTTGTACCGGACCTGACCAGAGAATCCGTCCCGATCCCGATTTGTACCGGACCTGACCAGAGACTCCATCCCGATTTGTACCGGACCTGACCAGAGACTCGGTCCCGATCCCGATTTGTACTGGACCTGACCAGGGACTCCGTCCCCATCCCGATTTGTACCGGACCTGACCAGAGAATCCGTCCCGATCCCGATTTGTACCGGACCTGACCAGAGACTCCGTCCCGATTTGTACCGGACCTGACCAGAGACTCGGTCCCGATCCCGATTTGTACCGGACCTGACCAGAGACTCGGTCCCGATCCCGATTTGTACCGGACCTGACCAGAGACTCGGTCCCGATCCCGATTTGTACCGGACCTGACCAGAGACTCGGTCCCGATGCCGATTTGTACCGGACCTGACCAGAGACTCGGTCCCGATCCCGATTTGTACCGGACCTGACCAGAGACTCGGTCCCGATCCCGATTTGTACCGGACCTGACCAGAGACTCGGTCCCGATCCCGATTTGTACCGGACCTGACCAGAGACTCGGTCCCGATCCCGATTTGTACCGGACCTGACCAGAGACTCGGTCCCGATCCCGATTTGTACCGGACCTGACCAGAGACTCGGTCCCGATCCCGATTTGTACCGGACCTGACCAGAGACTCGGTCCCGATCCCGATTTGTACCGGACCTGACCAGAGACTCGGTCCCGATCCCGATTTGTACCGGACCTGACCAGGGACTTGATCCCGATTTGTACCAGACCTGACCAGAGACTCAGTCCCGATCCCGATTTGTACCGGACCTGACCAGAGACTCCGTCCCGATTTGTACCAGACCTGACCAGGGACTCCGTCCCGATTTGTACCGGACCTGACCAGGGACTCCGTCCCGATCCCGATTTGTACCGACCTGACCAGAGACTCCGTCCCGATTTGTACCGGACCTGACCAGAGACTCGGTCCCCGATCCCGATTTGTACCGGACCTGACCAGAGACTCGGTCCCGATCCCGATTTGTACCGGACCTGACCAGAGACTCGGTCCCGATCCCGATTTGTACCAGACCTGACCAGAGAATCCGTCCCGATCCCGATTTGTACCGGACCTGGTCAGAGACTCCGTCCCGATTTGTACCGGACCTGACCAGAGACTCAGTCCCGATCCCGATTTGTACCGGACCTGACCAGAGACTCGGTCCCGATCCCGATTTGTACCGGACCTGACCAGAGACTCGGTCCCGATCCCGATTTGTACCGGACCTGACCAGGGACTTGATCCCGATTTGTACCGGACCTGACCAGAGACTCAGTCCCGATCCCGATTTGTACCGGACCTGACCAGGGACTCGGTCCCGATCCCGATTTGTACCGGACCTGACCAGGGACTCGGTCCCGATCCCGATTTGTACCGGACCTGACCAGGGACTCGGTCCCGATCCCGATTTGTACCGGACCTGACCAGGGACTCGGTCCCGATCCCGATTTGTACCGGACCTGACCAGGGACTCGGTCCCGATCCCGATTTGTACCGGACCTGACCAGGGACTCCGTCCCGATCCCGATTTGTACCGGACCTGACCAGAGAATCCGTCCCGATCCCGATTTGTACCGGACCTGACCAGAGACTCCGTCCCGATTTGTACCGGACCTGACCAGAGACTCAGTCCCGATCCCGATTTGTACCGGACCTGACCAGAGACTCGGTCCCGATCCCGATTTGTACCGGACCTGACCAGGGACTTGATCCCGATTTGTACCGGACCTGACCAGAGAATCCGTCCCGATCCCGATTTGTACCGGACCTGACCAGAGAATCCGTCCCGATCCCGATTTGTACCGGACCTGACCAGAGACTCGGTCCCGATCCCGATTTGTACCGGACCTGACCAGGGACTTGATCCCGATTTGTACCGGACCTGACCAGAGACTCACTCCCGATCCCGATTTGTACCGGACCTGACCAGAGACTCCATCCCGATTTGTACCGGACCTGACCAGAGACTCGGTCCCGATCCCGATTTGTACCGGACCTGACCAGAGACTCGGTCCCGATCCCGATTTGTACCGGACCTGACCAGAGAATCCGTCCCGATCCCGATTTGTACCGGACCTGACCAGAGACTCGGTCCCGATCCCGATTTGTACCGGACCTGACCAGAGAATCCGTCCCGATTCCGATTTGTACCGGACCTGACCAGAGACTCCGTCCCGATTTGTACCGGACCTGACAAGAGACTCGGTCCCGATCCCGATTTGTACCGGACCTGACCAGAGACTCAGTCCCGATCCCGATTTGTACTGGACCTGACCAGGGACTTGATCTCGATTTGTACCGGACCTGACCAGAGACTCGGTCCTGATCCCGATTTGTACCGGACCTGACCAGGGACTCCGTCCCGATCCCGATTTGTACCGGACCTGACCAGAGACTCCGTCCCGATTTGTACCGGACCTGACCAGAGAATCCGTCCCGATCCCGATTTGTACCGGACCTGACCAGAGACTCTGTCCCGATTTGTACCGGACCTGACCAGAGACTCAGTCCCGATCCCGATTTGTACCGGACCTGACCAGAGACTCAGTCCCGATCCCGATTTGTACCGGACCTGACCACAGACTCGATCCCGATTTGTACCGGACCTGACCACAGACTCCGTCCCGATCCCGATTTGTACCGGACCTGACCAGAGACTCCGTCCCGATCCCGATTTGTACCGGACCTGACCAGAGAATCCGTCCCGATCCCGATTTGTACCGGACCTGACCAGAGACTCCGTCCCGATTTGTACCGGACCTGACCAGAGACTCAGTCCCGATCCCGATTTGTACCGGACCTGACCAGAGACTCGGTCCCGATCCCGATTTGTACCGGACCTGACCAGAGACTCGGTCCCGATCCCGATTTGTACCGGACCTGACCAGGGACTTGATCCCGATTTGTACCGGACCTGACCAGAGACTCAGTCCCGATCCCGATTTGTACCGGACCTGACCAGAGACTCGGTCCCGATCCCGATTTGTACCGGACCTGACCAGAGACTTGATCCCGATTTGTACCGGACCTGACCAGAGAATCCGTCCCGATCCAGATTTGTAACGGACCTGACCAGAGACTCGGTCCCGATCCCGATTTGTACCGGACCTGACCAGAGAATCCGTCCCGATTTGTACCGGACCTGACCAGAGACTCGGTCCCGATCCCGATTTGTACCGGACCTGACCAGAGACTCAGTCCCGATCCCGATTTGTACCGGACCTGACCAGGGACTTTATCCTGATTTGTACCGGACCTGACCAGAGACTCGGTCCCCATCCCGATTTGTACCGGACCTGACCAGGGACTCCGTCCCGATCCCGATTTGTACCGGACCTGACCAGAGACTCGGTCCCGATCCCGATTTGTACCGGACCTGACCAGAGAATCCGTCCCGATCCCGATTTGTACCGGACCTGACCAGAGACTCCGTCCCGATTTGTACCGGACCTGACCAGAGACTCGGTCCTGATCCCGATTTGTACCGGACCTGACCAGAGACTCAGTCCCGATCCCGATTTGTACCGGACCTGACCAGGGACTTGATCCCGATTTGTACCGGACCTGACCAGGGACTCCGTCCCGATTTGTACCGGACCTGACCAGAGAATCCGTCCCGATCCCGATTTGTACCGGACCTGACCAGGGACTCGGTCCCGATCCCGATTTGTACCGGACCTGACCAGGGACTCGGTCCCGATCCCGATTTGTACCGGACCTGACCAGGGACTCGGTCCCGATCCCGATTTGTACCGGACCTGACCAGGGACTCGGTCCCGATCCCGATTTGTACCGGACCTGACCAGGGACTCGGTCCCGATCCCGATTTGTA
This sequence comes from Rana muscosa, assembly GCA_029206835.1. Classification (NCBI taxonomy): domain Eukaryota; kingdom Metazoa; phylum Chordata; class Amphibia; order Anura; family Ranidae; genus Rana; species Rana muscosa. The sequence continues at coordinate 297,777 of JARGYO010000720.1, read as the reverse complement.
CCGGACCTGACCAGGGACTCGGTCCCGATCCCGATTTGTACCGGACCTGACCAGAGACTCCGTCCCGATCCCGATTTGTACCAGACCTGACCAGGGACTTGATCCCGATTTTTACCAGACCTGACCAGAGACTCCGTCCTGATCCCGATTTGTACCGGACCTGACCAGAGACTCGGTCCTGATCCCGATTTGTACCGGACCTGACCAGAGACTCAGTCCCGATTTGTACCGGACCTGACCAGGGACTTGATCCCGATTTGTACCGGACCTGACCAGGGACTCCGTCCCGATCCCGATTTGTACCGGACCTGACCAGAGAATCCGTCCCGATCCCGATTTGTACCGGACCTGACCAGGGACTCGGTCCCGATCCCGATTTGTACCGGACCTGACCAGGGACTCGGTCCCGATCCCGATTTGTACCGGACCTGACCAGGGACTCGGTCCCGATCCCGATTTGTACCGGACCTGACCAGGGACTCGGTCCCGATCCCGATTTGTACCGGACCTGACCAGAGACTCCGTCCCGATCCCGATTTGTACCAGACCTGACCAGGGACTTGATCCCGATTTTTACCAGACCTGACCAGAGACTCCGTCCTGATCCCGATTTGTACCGGACCTGACCAGGGACTCAGTCCCGATTTGTCCTGGACCTGACCAGGGACTCAGTCCCGATTTGTCCTGGACCTGACCAGGGACTCAGTCCCGATTTGTACCGGACCTGACCAGGGACTCCGTCCCGATCCCGATTTGTACCAGACCTGACCAGGGACTCCGTCCCGATTTGTACCGGACCTGACCAGAGAATCCGTCCCGATCCCGATTTGTACCGGACCTGACCAGAGACTCGGTTCCGATCCCGATTTGTACCGGACCTGACCAGAGAATCCGTCCCGATTTGTACCGGACCTGACCAGGGACTCGGTCCCGATCCCGATTTGTACCGGACCTGACCAGAGAATCCGTCCCAATCCCGATTTGTACCGGACCTGAACAGGGACTCGGTCCCGATCCCGATTTGTACCGGACCTGAACAGGGACTCGGTCCCGATCCCGATTTGTACCGGACCTGAACAGGGACTCGGTCCCGATCCCGATTTGTACCGGACCTGAACAGGGACTCGGTCCCGATCCCGATTTGTACCGGACCTGACCAGGGACTCGGTCCCGATCCCGATTTGTACCGGACCTGACCAGGGACTCGGTCCCGATCCCGATTTGTACCGGACCTGACCAGGGACTCGGTCCCGATCCCGATTTGTACCGGACCTGACCAGGGACTCGGTCCCGATCCCGATTTGTATCGCACCTGACCAGGGACTCGGTCCCGATCCCGATTTGTACCGGACCTGACCAGGGACTCGGTCCCGATCCCGATTTGTACCGGACCTGACCAGGGACTCGGTCCCGATCCCGATTTGTACCGGACCTGACCAGGGACTCGGTCCCGATCCCGATTTGTACCGGACCTGACCAGGGACTCGGTCCCGATCCCGATTTGTACCGGACCTGACCAGGGACTCGGTCCCGATCCCGATTTGTACCGGACCTGACCAGGGACTCGGTCCTGATCCCGATTTGTACCGGACCTGACCAGGGACTCGATCCCGATTTGTACCGGACCTGACCAGGGACTCGGTCCCGATCCCGATTTGTACCGGACCTGACCAGAGACTGTCCCGATCCCGATTTGTACCGGACCTGACCAGGGACTCGGTCCCGATCCCGATTTGTACCGGACCTGACCAGGGACTCGGTCCCGATCCCGATTTGTACCGGACCTGACCAGGGACTCGGTCCCGATCCCGATTTGTACCGGACCTGACCAGGGACTCGGTCCCGATCCCGATTTGTACCGGACCTGACCAGGGACTCGGTCCCGATCCCGATTTGTACCGGACCTGACCAGGGACTCGGTCCCGATCCCGATTTGTACCGGACCTGACCAGGGACTCGGTCCCGATCCCGATTTGTACCGGACCTGACCAGGGACTCGGTCCCGATCCCGATTTGTACCGGACCTGACCAGGGACTCGGTCCCGATCCCGATTTGTACCGGACCTGACCAGAGACTCCGTCCCGATCCCGATTTGTACCAGACCTGACCAGGGACTTGATCCCGATTTTTACCAGACCTGACCAGAGACTCCGTCCTGATCCCGATTTGTACCGGACCTGACCAGGGACTCAGTCCCGATTTGTCCTGGACCTGACCAGGGACTCAGTCCCGATTTGTCCTGGACCTGACCAGGGACTCAGTCCCGATTTGTCCTGGACCTGACCAGGGACTCAGTCCCGATTTGTCCTGGACCTGACCAGGGACTCAGTCCCGATTTGTCCTGGACCTGACCAGGGACTCAGTCCCGATTTGTACCGGACCTGACCAGGGACTCAGTCCCGATTTGTACCGGACCTGACCAGGGACTCCGTCCCGATCCCGATTTGTACCAGACCTGACCAGGGACTCGGTCCCGATCCCGATTTGTACCGGACCTGACCAGGGACTCAGTCCCGATTTGTACCGGACCTGACCAGGGACTCAGTCCCGATTTGTACCGGACCTGACCAGGGACTCAGTCCCGATTTGTACCGGACCTGACCAGGGACTCAGTCCCGATTTGTACCGGACCTGACCAGGGACTCAGTCCCGATTTGTACCGGACCTGACCAGGGACTCAGTCCCGATTTGTACCGGACCTGACCAGGGACTCAGTCCCGATTTGTACCGGACCTGACCAGGGACTCAGTCCCGATTTGTACCGGACCTGACCAGGGACTCAGTCCCGATTTGTACCGGACCTGACCAGGGACTCAGTCCCGATTTGTACCGGACCTGACCAGGGACTCAGTCCCGATTTGTACCGGACCTGACCAGGGACTCGGTCCCGATCCCGATTTGTACCGGACCTGACCAGAGACTCGGTCCCGATCCCGATTTGTACCGGACCTGACCAGGGACTCGGTCCCGATCCCGATTTGTACCGGACCTGACCAGGGACTCGGTCCCGATCCCGATTTGTACCGGACCTGACCAGAGAATCCGTCCCGATCCCGATTTGTACCGGACCTGACCAGAGAATCCGTCCCGATCCCGATTTGTACCGGACCTGACCAGGGACTCGGTCCCGATCCCGATTTGTACCGGACCTGACCAGGGACTCGGTCCCGATCCCGATTTGTACAGGACCTGACCAGGGACTCGGTCCCGATCCCGATTTGTACCGGACCTGACCAGGGACTCGGTCCCGATCCCGATTTGTACCGGACCTGACCAGGGACTCGGTCCCGATCCCGATTTGTACCGGACCTGACCAGGGACTCTGTCCCGATCCCGATTTGTACCGGACCTGACCAGGGACTCGGTCCCGATCCCGATTTGTACCGGACCTGACCAGGGACTCGGTCCCGATCCCGATTTGTACCGGACCTGACCAGGGACTCTGTCCCGATCCCGATTTGTACCGGACCTGACCAGGGACTCTGTCCCGATCCCGATTTGTACCGGACCTGACCAGGGACTCTGTCCCGATCCCGATTTGTACCGGACCTGACCAGGGACTCTGTCCCGATCCCGATTTGTACCGGACCTGACCAGGGACTCTGTCCCGATCCCGATTTGTACCGGACCTGACCAGGGACTCTGTCCCGATCCCGATTTGTACCGGACCTGACCAGGGACTCTGTCCCGATCCCGATTTGTACCGGACCTGATCAGAGAATCCGTCCTGATCCCGATTTGTACCGGACCTGATCAGAGAATCCGTCCCGATCCCGATTTGTACCGGACCTGACCAGAGACTCGGTCCCGATCCCGATTTGTACCGGACCTGACCAGGGACTCTGTCCCGATTTGTACCGGACCTGACCAGAGAATCCGTCCCGATCCCGATTTGTACCGGACCTGACCAGGGACTCGGTCCCGATCCCGATTTGTACCGGACCTGACCAGGGACTCGGTCCCGATCCCGATTTGTACCGGACCTGACCAGGGACTCGGTCCCGATCCCGATTTGTACCGGACCTGACCAGGGACTCGGTCCCGATCCCGATTTGTACCGGACCTGACCAGGGACTCGGTCCCGATCCCGATTTGTACCGGACCTGACCAGGGACTCGGTCCCGATCCCGATTTGTACCGGACCTGACCAGGGACTCGGTCCCGATCCCGATTTGTACCGGACCTGACCAGGGACTCGGTCCCGATCCCGATTTGTACCGGACCTGACCAGGGACTCGGTCCCGATCCCGATTTGTACCGGACCTGACCAGGGACTCGGTCCCGATTTGTACCGGACCTGACCAGAGACTCCGTCCCGATCCCTATTTGTACCGGACCTGACCAGGGACTTGATCCCGATTTTTACCGGACCTGACCAGAGACTCCGTCCTGATCCCGATTTGTACCGGACCTGACCAGGGACTCAGTCCCGATTTGTACCGGACCTGACCAGGGACTCAGTCCCGATTTGTACCGGACCTGACCAGGGACTCAGTCCCGATTTGTACCGGACCTGACCAGGGACTCAGTCCCGATTTGTACCGGACCTGACCAGGGACTCAGTCCCGATTTGTACCGGACCTGACCAGGGACTCAGTCCCGATTTGTACCGGACCTGACCAGGGACTCAGTCCCGATCCCGATTTGTACCACACCTGACCAGGGACTCAGTCCCGATCCCGATTTGTACCACACCTGACCAGGGACTCCGTCCCGATTTGTACCGGACCTGACCAGAGAATCCGTCCCGATCCCGATTTGTACCGGACCTGACCAGAGACTCGGTCCCGATCCCGATTTGTACCGGACCTGACCAGAGAATCCGTCCCGATCCCGATTTGTACCGGACCTGACCAGAGACTCGGTCCCGATCCCGATTTGTACCGGACCTGACCAGAGAATCCGTCCCGATCCCGATTTGTACCGGACCTGACCAGGGACTCGGTCCCGATCCCGATTTGTACCGGACCTGACCAGAGAATCCGTCCCGATCCCGATTTGTACCGGACCTGACCAGGGACTCGGTCCCGATCCCGATTTGTACCGGACCTGACCAGGGACTCGGTCCCGATCCCGATTTGTACCGGACCTGACCAGGGACTCGGTCCCGATCCCGATTTGTACCGGACCTGACCAGGGACTCTGTCCCGATCCCGATTTGTATCGCACCTGACCAGGGACTCGGTCCCGATCCCGATTTGTACCGGACCTGACCAGGGACTCTGTCCCGATCCCGATTTGTACCGGACCTGACCAGGGACTCGGTCCCGATCCCGATTTGTACCGGACCTGACCAGGGACTCGGTCCCGATCCCGATTTGTACCGGACCTGACCAGGGACTCGGTCCCGATCCCGATTTGTACCGGACCTGACCAGGGACTCGGTCCCGATCCCGATTTGTACCGGACCTGACCAGGGACTCGGTCCCGATCCCGATTTGTACCGGACCTGACCAGGGACTCGGTCCCGATCCCGATTTGTACCGGACCTGACCAGGGACTCGGTCCCGATCCCGATTTGTACCGGACCTGACCAGGGACTCGGTCCCGATCCCGATTTGTACCGGACCTGACCAGGGACTCGGTCCCCACCCTGATTTGTACCGGACCTGACCAGAGACTCGGTCCCCACCCTGATTTGTACCGGACCTGACCAGAGACTCCGTCCCGATCCCTATTTGTACCGGACCTGACCAGGGACTTGATCCCGATTTTTACCGGACCTGACCAGAGACTCCGTCCTGATCCCGATTTGTACCGGACCTGACCAGGGACTCAGTCCCGATTTGTACCGGACCTGACCAGGGACTCAGTCCCGATTTGTACCGGACCTGACCAGGGACTCCGTCCCGATCCCGATTTGTACCACACCTGACCAGGGACTCCGTCCCGATTTGTACCGGACCTGACCAGAGAATCCGTCCCGATCCCGATTTGTACCGGACCTGACCAGAGACTCGGTCCCGATCCCGATTTGTACCGGACCTGACCAGAGAATCCGTCCCGATCCCGATTTGTACCGGACCTGACCAGAGACTCGGTCCCGATTTGTACCGGACCTGACCAGAGAATCCGTCCCGATCCCGATTTGTACCGGACCTGACCAGGGACTCGGTCCCGATCCCGATTTGTACCGGACCTGACCAGAGAATCCGTCCCGATCCCGATTTGTAACGGACCTGACCAGGGACTCGGTCCCGATCCCGATTTGTAACGGACCTGACCAGGGACTCGGTCCCGATCCCGATTTGTAACGGACCTGACCAGGGACTCGGTCCCGATCCCGATTTGTAACGGACCTGACCAGGGACTCGGTCCCGATCCCGATTTGTACCGGACCTGACCAGGGACTCTGTCCCGATCCCGATTTGTATCGCACCTGACCAGGGACTCTGTCCCGATCCCGATTTGTACCGGACCTGACCAGGGACTCTGTCCCGATCCCGATTTGTACCGGACCTGACCAGGGACTCTGTCCCGATCCCGATTTGTACCGGACCTGACCAGGGACTCGGTCCCGATCCTGATTTGTACCGGACCTGACCAGGGACTCGGTCCCGATCCCGATTTGTACCGGACCTGACCAGGGACTCGGTCCCGATCCCGATTTGTACCGGACCTGACCAGGGACTCGGTCCCGATCCCGATTTGTACCGGACCTGACCAGGGACTCGGTCCCGATCCCGATTTGTACCGGACCTGACCAGGGACTCGGTCCCGATCCCGATTTGTACCGGACCTGACCAGGGACTCGGTCCCGATCCCGATTTGTACCGGACCTGACCAGGGACTCTGTCCCGATCCCGATTTGTACCGGACCTGACCAGGGACTCTGTCCCGATCCCGATTTGTACCGGACCTGACCAGGGACTCTGTCCCGATCCCGATTTGTACCGGACCTGACCAGAGAATCCGTCCCGATCCCGATTTGTACCGGACCTGACCAGAGACTCGGTCCCGATCCCGATTTGTACCGGACCTGACCAGGGACTCGGTCCCGATCCCGATTTGTACCGGACCTGACCAGGGACTCTGTCCCGATCCCGATTTGTACCGGACCTGACCAGGGACTCTGTCCCGATCCCGATTTGTACCGGACCTGACCAGAGAATCCGTCCCGATCCCGATTTGTACCGGACCTGACCAGGGACTCGGTCCCGATCCCGATTTGTACCGGACCTGACCAGGGACTCGGTCCCGATCCCGATTTGTACCGGACCTGACCAGGGACTCGGTCCCGATCCCGATTTGTACCGGACCTGACCAGAGACTCCGTCCCGATCCCGATTTGTACCGGACCTGAACAGGGACTTGATCCCGATTTTTACCGGACCTAACCAGAGACTCCGTCCCGATCCCGATTTGTACCGGACCTGACCAGGGACTCAGTCCCGATTTGTACCGGACCTGACCAGGGACTCAGTCCCGATTTGTACCGGACCTGACCAGGGACTCAGTCCCGATTTGTACCGGACCTGACCAGGGACTCAGTCCCGATTTGTACCGGACCTGACCAGGGACTCAGTCCCGATTTGTACCGGACCTGACCAGGGACTCAGTCCCGATTTGTACCGGACCTGACCAGGGACTCAGTCCCGATTTGTACCGGACCTGACCAGGGACTCAGTCCCGATTTGTACCGGACCTGACCAGGGACTCAGTCCCGATTTGTACCGGACCTGACCAGGGACTCCGTCCCGATTTGTACCGGACCTGACCAGAGAATCCGTCCCGATCCCGATTTGTACCGGACCTGACCAGAGACTCGGTCCCGATCCCGATTTGTACCGGACCTGACCAGAGAATCCGTCCCGATCCCGATTTGTACCGGACCTGACCAGGGACTCTGTCCCGATCCCGATTTGTACCGGACCTGACCAGAGAATCCGTCCCAATCCCGATTTGTACCGGACCTGACCAGGGACTCGGTCCCGATCCCGATTTGTACCGGACCTGACCAGGGACTCGATCCCGATTTGTACCGGACCTGACCAGAGACTTGATCCCGATTTGTACCGGACCTGACCAGGGACTCGGTCCCGATCCCGATTTGTACCGGACCTGACCAGGGACTCGATCCCGATTTGTAACGTACCTGACCAGAGAATCTGTCCCGATCCCGATTTGTACCGGACCTGACCAGGGACTCGGTCCCGATCCCGATTTGTACCGGACCTGACCAGGGACTCGGTCCCGATCCCGATTTGTACCGGACCTGACCAGGGACTCGGTCCCGATCTGTACCGGACCTGACCAGGGACTCGGTCCCGATCCCGATTTGTACCGGACCTGACCAGGGACTCCATCCCGATCCCGATTTGTACCGGACCTGACCAGGGACTCCGGACGATCCCGATTTGTACCGGACCTGACCAGGGACTCCGGACGATCCCGATTTGTACCGGACCTGACCAGGGACTCCATCCCGATTTGTACCGGACCTGACCAGAGACTCCGTCCCGATTTGTACCGGACCTGACCAGAGAATCCGTCCCGATCCCGATTTGTACCGGACCTGACCAGAGACTCCGTCCCGATTTGTACCGGACCAGACCAGAGACTCGGTCCCGATCCCGATTTGTACCGGACCTGACCAGAGACTCCGTCCCCATCCCGATTTGTACCGGACCTGACCAGAGACTCCGTCCCGATTTGTACCGGACCTGACCAGAGACTCGGTCTCGATCCCGATTTGTACCGGACCTGACCAGGGACTCCGTCCCCATCCCGATTTGTACCGGACCTGACCAGAGAATCCGTCCCGATCCCGATTTGTACCGGACCTGACCAGAGACTCCGTCCCGATTTGTACCGGACCTGACCAGAGACTCGGTCCCGATCCCGATTTGTACCGGACCTGACCAGAGACTCAGTCCCGATCCCGATTTGTACCGGACCTGACCAGAGACTCAGTCCCGATCCCGATTTGTACCGGACCTGACCAGAGACTCCGTCCCGATTTGTACCGGACCTGACCAGAGAATCCGTCCCGATCCCGATTTGTACCGGACCTGACCAGAGACTCTGTCCCGATTTGTACCGGACCTGACCAGAGACTCTGTCCCGATTTGTACCGGACCTGACCAGAGACTCTGTCCCGATTTGTACCGGACCTGACCAGAGACTCAGTCCCGATCCCGATTTGTACCGGACCTGACCAGGGACTCCGTCCCGATCCCGATTTGTACCGGACCTGACCAGAGACTCCGTCCCGATTTGTACCGGACCTGACCAGAGACTCCGTCCCAATTTGTACCGGACCTGACCAGAGACTCCGTCCCGATTTGTACCGGACCTGACCAGAGACTCGGTCCCGATCCCGATTTGTACCGGACCTGACCAGGGACTCCGTCCCGATTTGTACCGGACCTGACCAGGGACTCCGTCCCCATCCCGATTTGTACCGGACCTGACCAGAGACTCCGTCCCGATTTGTACCGGACCTGACCAGAGACTCCGTCCCGATTTGTACCGGACCTGACCAGAGACTCGGTCCCGATCCCGATTTGTACCGGACCTGACCAGAGACTCGGTCCCGATCCCGATTTGTACCGGACCTGACCAGAGAATCCGTCCCGATCCCGATTTGTACCGGACCTGACCAGAGACTCCGTCCCGATTTGTACCGGACCTGACCAGAGACTCGGTCCCGATCCCGATTTGTACTGGACCTGACCAGAGATTCGGTCCCGATCCCGATTTGTACCGGACCTGACCAGAGACTCGGTCCCGATCCCGATTTGTACTGGACCTGACCAGGGACTTGATCCCGATTTGTACCGGACCTGACCAGAGACTCAGTCCCGATCCCGATTTGTACCGGACCTGACCAGAGACTCCGTCCCGATTTGTACCGGACCTGACCAGAGACTCCGTCCCGATTTGTACCGGACCTGACCAGAGACTCGGTCCCGATCCCGATTTGTACCGGACCTGACCAGAGACTCCGTCCCGATTTGTACCGGACCTGACCAGAGACTCCGTCCCGATTTGTACCGGACCTGACCAGAGACTCGGTCCCGATCCCGATTTGTACCGGACCTGACCAGAGACTCCGTCCCGATTTGTACCGGACCTGACCAGAGACTCCGTTCCCGATTTGTACCGGACCTGACCAGAGACTCCGTTCCCGATTTGTACCGGACCTGACCAGAGACTCCGTTCCCGATTTGTACCGGACCTGACCAGAGACTCCGTCCCGATTTGTACCGGACCTGACCAGAGACTCCGTCCCGATTTGTACCGGACCTGACCAGAGACTCCGTCCCGATTTGTACCGGACCTGACCAGAGACTCCGTTCCCGATTTGTACCGGACCTGACCAGAGACTCCGTCCCGATTTGTACCGGACCTGACCAGAGACTCCGTCCCGATTTGTACCGGACCTGACCAGAGACTCCGTCCCGATTTGTACCGGACCTGACCAGAGACTCCGTCCCGATTTGTACCGGACCTGACCAGAGACTCCGTCCCGATTTGTACCGGACCTGACCAGAGACTCCGTCCCGATTTGTACCGGACCTGACCAGAGACTCCGTCCCGATTTGTACCGGACCTGACCAGAGACTCCGTCCCGATTTGTACCGGACCTGACCAGAGACTCCGTCCCGATTTGTACCGGACCTGACCAGAGACTCCGTCCCGATTTTGTACCGGACCTGACCAGAGACTCCGTCCCGATTTGTACCGGACCTGACCAGAGACTCCGTCCCGATTTGTACCGGACCTGACCAGAGACTCCGTCCCGATTTGTACCGGACCTGACCAGAGACTCCGTCCCGATTTGTACCGGACCTGACCAGAGACTCCGTCCCGATTTGTACCGGACCTGACCAGAGACTCCGTCCCGATTTGTACCGGACCTGACCAGAGACTCCGTCCCGATTTGTACCGGACCTGACCAGAGACTCCGTCCCGATTTGTACCGGACCTGACCAGAGACTCCGTCCCGATTTGTACCGGACCTGACCAGAGACTCCGTCCCGATTTGTACCGGACCTGACCAGAGACTCCGTCCCGATTTGTACCGGACCTGACCAGAGACTCCGTCCCGATTTGTACCGGACCTGACCAGAGACTCCGTCCCGATTTGTACCGGACCTGACCAGAGACTCCGTCCCGATTTGTACCGGACCTGACCAGAGACTCCGTCCCGATTTGTACCGGACCTGACCAGAGACTCCGTCCCGATTTGTACCGGACCTGACCAGAGACTCCGTCCCGATTTGTACCGGACCTGACCAGAGACTCCGTCCCGATTTGTACCGGACCTGACCAGAGACTCCGTCCCGATTTGTACCGGACCTGACCAGAGACTCCGTCCCGATTTGTACCGGACCTGACCAGAGACTCCGTCCCGATTTGTACCGGACCTGACCAGAGACTCCGTCCCGATTTGTACCGGACCTGACCAGAGACTCCGTCCCGATTTGTACCGGACCTGACCAGAGACTCCGTCCCGATTTGTACCGGACCTGACCAGAGACTCCGTCCCGATTTGTACCGGACCTGACCAGAGACTCCGTCCCGATTTGTACCGGACCTGACCAGAGACTCCGTCCCGATTTGTACCGGACCTGACCAGAGACTCCGTCCCGATTTGTACCGGACCTGACCAGAGACTCCGTCCCGATTTGTACCGGACCTGACCAGAGACTCTGTCCCGATTTGTACCGGACCTGACCAGAGACTCTGTCCCGATTTGTACCGGACCTGACCAGAGACTCCGTCCCGATTTGTACCGGACCTGACCAGAGACTCCGTCCCGATTTGTACCGGACCTGACCAGAGACTCCGTCCCGATTTGTACCGGACCTGACCAGAGACTCCGTCCCGATTTGTACCGGACCTGACCAGAGACTCCGTCCCGATTTGTACCGGACCTGACCAGAGACTCCGTCCCGATTTGTACCGGACCTGACCAGAGACTCCGTCCCGATTTGTACCGGACCTGACCAGAGACTCCGTCCCGATTTGTACCGGACCTGACCAGAGACTCCGTCCCGATTTGTACCGGACCTGACCAGAGACTCCGTCCCGATTTGTACCGGACCTGACCAGAGACTCCGTCCCGATTTGTACCGGACCTGACCAGAGACTCCGTCCCGATTTGTACCGGACCTGACCAGAGACTCCGTCCCGATTTGTACCGGACCTGACCAGAGACTCCGTCCCGATTTGTACCGGACCTGACCAGAGACTCCGTCCCGATTTGTACCGGACCTGACCAGAGACTCCGTCCCGATTTGTACCGGACCTGACCAGAGACTCCGTCCCGATTTGTACCGGACCTGACCAGAGACTCCGTCCCGATTTGTACCGGACCTGACCAGAGACTCCGTCCCGATTTGTACCGGACCTGACCAGGGACTCCGTCCCGATTTGTACCGGACCTGACCAGAGACTCGGTCCCGATCCCGATTTGTACCGGACCTGACCAGAGACTCGGTCCCGATCCCGATTTGTACCGGACCTGACCAGGGACTCGGTCCCGATCCCGATTTGTACCGGACCTGACCAGAGACTCCGTCCCGATCCCGATTTGTACCGGACCTGACCAGAGACTCGGTCCCGATCCCGATTTGTACCGGACCTGACCAGGGACTCGGTCCCGATCCCGATTTGTACCGGACCTGACCAGAGACTCCGTCCCGATCCCGGACTATAAAGCCTCAACGCTCCCCAAACAGGACATTAGCAGAAGGGGCCCAAAGGGTGGCGCTCCAGAGCTGATTGTTTTCTGATCTATAAGGAATGGCTCTTCTCTCCCATTCTCCACAAAGCTGACCCCTCCCCCTCCGACCCCTAACCCCCAGCTGGAGCCGTAGGCCTGAGGATTGGTATAACACAAAATGGCCGCCTCCATAGAGGAGACACTACAACCATCTACTCCTTCTGCCTCTATCATCCCAGCTGACTTAAGCTTTATGCTCTGATTGGACTGCTGTGGTCATGTGACTCCTTCAGCTCAGCACTAGAGGGGAAGAAGTGTGTCCACGTTTCATGTCAGTGTGACTCCAGAGACTCCGGAACTCCCACAATCCCCTGGGCTGTGACATCATCACTTCCTGTGTTACCATGAATGGGGGTCCCCTTCTGCTGTGCTGAGAGGTAATCAGACTGTGCCGTGTTATAATCACCTCTGGAGTGTAATCCCTCCGAGTGATCCTGTATGTCTCTGTACTGACCGACCGTAATAATATGACTGACCCGATATCACCGTCCTCCGACCGTAATAATATAACTGACCCGATATCACCGTCCTCCGACCGACCGTAATAATATAACTGACCCGATATCACCGTCCTCCGACCGACCGTAATAATATAACTGACCCGATATCACCGTCCTCCGACCGACCGTAATAATATAACTGACCCGATATCACCGTCCTCCGACCGTAATAATATAACTGACCCGATATCACCGTCCTCCGACCGACCGTAATAATATAACTGACCCGATATCACCGTCCTCCGACTGACCGTAATAATATAACTGACCCGATATCACCGCCCTCCGACCGACCGTAATAATATAACTGACCCGATATCACCGTCCTCCGACCGACCGTAATAATATAACTGACCCGATATCACCGTCCTCCGACCGACCGTAATAATATAACTGACCCGATATCACCGTCCCCCGACCGTAATAATATAACTGACCCGATATCACCGTCCTCCGACCGACCGTAATAATATAACTGACCCGATATCACCGTCCTCCGACCGACCGTAATAATATAACTGACCCGATATCACCGTCCCCCGACCGACTGTAATAATATAACTGACCCGATATCACCGTCCTCCGACCGACCGTAATAATATGACTGACCCGATATCACCGTCCTCCGACCGACCGTAATAATATAACTGACCCGATATCACCGTCCTCCGACCGACCGTAATAATATAACTGACCCGATATCACCGTCCTCCGACCGACCGTAATAATATAACTGACCCGATATCACCGTCCTCCGACTGACCGTAATAATATAACTGACCCGATATCACCGTCCTCCGACCGACCGTAATAATATAACTGACCCGATATAACCGTCCTCCGACTGACCGTAATAATATAACTGACCCGATATCACCGTCCTCCGACCGACCGTAATAATATAACTGACCCGATATCACCGTCCTCCGACTGACCGTAATAATATATCTGACCCGATATCACCGTCCTCCGACCGACCGTAATAATATAACTGACCCGATATCACCGTCCTCCGACCGACCGTAATAATATAACTGACCCGATATCACCGTCCTCCGACCGACCGTAATAATATAACTGACCCGATATCACCGTCCTCCGACTGACCGTAATAATATAACTGACCCGATATCACCGTCCTCCGACCGACCGTAATAATATAACTGACCCGATATCACCGTCCTCCGACCGACCGTAATAATATAACTGACCCGATATCACCGTCCTCCGACCGACCGTAATAATATAACTGACCCGATATCACCGTCCTCCGACCGACCGTAATAATATAACTGACCCGATATCACCGTCCCCCGACCGACCGTAATAATATAACTGACCCGATATCACCATCCTCCGACCGACCGTAATAATATAACTGACCCGATATCACCGTCCCCCGACCGTAATAATATAACTGACCCGATATCACCGTCCTCCGACCGTAATAATATAACTGACCCGATATCACCGTCCTCCGACTGACCGTAATAATATAACTGACCCGATATCACCGTCCTCCGACCGACCGTAATAATATAACTGACCCGATATCACCGTCCTCCGACCGACCGTAATAATATAACTGACCCGATATCACCGTCCTCCGACCGACCGTAATAATATGACTGACCCGATATCACCGTCCTCCGACCGACCGTAATAATATGACTGACCCGATATCACCGTCCTCCGACCGACCGTAATAATATAACTGACCCGATATCTCCGTCCTCCGACCGTAATAATATAACTGACCCGATATCACCGTCCTCCGACTGACCGTAATAATATAACTGACCCGATATCACCGTCCTCCGACCGACCGTAATAATATAACTGACCCGATATCACCGTCCCCCGACCGTAATAATATAACTGACCCGATATCACCGTCCTCCGACCGACCGTAATAATATAACTGACCCGATATCACCGTCCTCCGACCGACCGTAATAATATAACTGACCCGATATCACCGTCCCCCGACCGACTGTAATAATATAACTGACCCGATATCACCGTCCTCCGACCGACCGTAATAATATGACTGACCCGATATCACCGTCCTCCGACCGACCGTAATAATATAACTGACCCGATATCACCGTCCTCCGACCGACCGTAATAATATAACTGACCCGATATCACCGTCCTCCGACCGACCGTAATAATATAACTGACCCGATATCACCGTCCTCCGACCGACCGTAATAATATAACTGACCCGATATCACCGTCCTCCGACTGACCGTAATAATATATCTGACCCGATATCACCGTCCTCCGACCGACCGTAATAATATAACTGACCCGATATCACCGTCCTCCGACCGACCGTAATAATATAACTGACCCGATATCACCGTCCTCCGACCGACCGTAATAATATAACTGACCCGATATCACCGTCCTCCGACCGACCGTAATAATATAACTGACCCGATATCACCGTCCTCCGACTGACCGTAATAATATAACTGACCCGATATCACCGTCCTCCCACCGACCGTAATAATATAACTGACCCGATATCACCGTCCTCCGACCGACCGTAATAATATAACTGACCCGATATCACCGTCCTCCCACCGACCGTAATAATATAACTGACCCGATATCACCGTCCTCCGACCGACTGTAATAATATAACTGACCCGATATCACCGTCCTCCGACCGACCGTAATAATATAACTGACCCGATATCACCGTCCTCCGACCGACCGTAATAATATAACTGACCCGATATCACCATCCTCCGACTGACCGTAATAATATAACTGACCCGATATCACCGTCCTCCGACTGACCGTAATAATATAACTGACCCGATATCACCGTCCTCCGACCGACCGTAATAATATAACTGACCCGATATCACCGTCCTCCGACCGACCGTAATAATATAACTGACCCGATATCACCATCCTCCGACTGACCGTAATAATATAACTGACCCGATATCACCGTCCTCCGACTGACCGTAATAATATATCTGACCCGATATCACCGTCCTCCGACCGACTGTAATAATATAACTGACCCGATATCACCGTCCTCCGACCGTAATAATATAACTGACCCGATATCACCGTCCTCCGACCGACTGTAATAATATAACTGACCCGATATCACCGTCCTCCGACTGACCGTAATAATATAACTGACCCGATATCACCGTCCCCCGACCGACCGTAATAATATAACTGACCCGATATCACCGTCCTCCGACCGACCGTAATAATATAACTGACCCGATATCACCGTCCTCCGACTGACCGTAATAATATAACTGACCCGATATCTCCGTCCTCCGACCGTAATAATATAACTGACCCGATATCACCGTCCTCCGACCGACCGTAATAATATAACTGACCCGATATCACCGTCCTCCGACCGACCGTAATAATATAACTGACCCGATATCACCGTCCTCCGACTGACCGTAATAATATGACTGACCCGATATCACCGTCCTCCGACCGACCGTAATAATATAACTGACCCGATATCACCGTCCTCCGACTGACCGTAATAATATAACTGACCCGATATCACCGTCCTCCGACTGACCGTAATAATATAACTGACCCGATATCACCGTCCTCCGACCGACCGTAATAATATGACTGACCCGATATCACCGTCCTCCGACCGACCGTAATAATATAACTGACCCGATATCACCGTCCTCCGACCGTAATAATATAACTGACCCGATATCACCGTCCTCCGACTGACCGTAATAATATAACTGACCCGATATCACCGTCCTCCGACCGACCGTAATAATATAACTGACCCGATATCACCGTCCCCCGACTGACCGTAATAATATAACTGACCTGATATCACCGTCCTCCGACTGACCGTAATAATATAACTGACCCGATATCACCGTCCTCCGACCGACCGTAATAATATAACTGACCCGATATCACCGTCCTCCGACCAACCGTAATAATATAACTGACCCGATATCACCGTCCTCCGACCGACCGTAATAATATAACTGACCCGATATCACCGTCCTCCGACCGACTGTAATAATATAACTGACCCGATATCACCGTCCTCCGACCGACCGTAATAATATAACTGACCCGATATCACCGTCCCCCGACTGACCGTAATAATATAACTGACCCGATATCACCATCCTCCGACTGACCGTAATAATATAACTGACCCGATATCACCGTCCTCCGACCGACCGTAATAATATAACTGACCCGATATCACCGTCCCCCGACTGACCGTAATAATATAACTGACCCGATATCACCGTCCTCCGACCGACCGTAATAATATAACTGACCCGATATCACCGTCCCCCGACCGTAATAATATAACTGACCCGATATCACCGTCCTCCGACCGACCGTAATAATATAACTGACCCGATATCACCGTCCTCCGACCAACCGTAATAATATAACTGACCCGATATCACCGTCCTCCGACTGACCGTAATAATATAACTGACCCGATATCACCGTCCTCCGACCGACCGTAATAATATAACTGACCCGATATCACCGTCCTCCGACCGACCGTAATAATATAACTGACCCGATATCACCGTCCTCCCACCGACCGTAATAATATAACTGACCCGATATCACCGTCCTCCGACCGACCGTAATAATATAACTGACCCGATATCACCGTCCTCCGACTGACCGTAATAATATAACTGACCCGATATCACCATCCTCCGACCGTAATAATATAACTGACCCGATATCACCGTCCTCCGACCGACCGTAATAATATAACTGACCCGATATCACCATCCTCCGACCGACCGTAATAATATAACTGACCCGATATCACCGTCCTCCGACCGTAATAATATAACTGACCCGATATCACCGTCCTCCGACCGACCGTAATAATATAACTGACCCGATATAACCGTCCTCCGACCGACCGTAATAATATAACTGACCCGATATCACCATCCTCCGACCGACCGTAATAATATAACTGACCCGATATCACCGTCCTCCGACCGACCGTAATAATATAACTGACCCGATATCACCATCCTCCGACCGACCGTAATAATATAACTGACCCGATATCACCGTCCTCCGACCGTAATAATATAACTGACCCGATATCACCGTCCTCCGACCGACCGTAATAATATAACTGACCCGATATCACCGTCCTCCGACCGACCGTAATAATATAACTGACCCGATATCACCGTCCTCCGACCGACTGTAATAATATAACTGACCCGATATCACCGTCCTCCGACCGACCGTAATAATATAACTGACCCGATATCACCGTCCTCCGACCAACCGTAATAATATAACTGACCCGATATCACCGTCCTCCGACTGACCGTAATAATATAACTGACCCGATATCACCGTCCTCCGACCGTAATAATATAACTGACCCGATATCACCGTCCTCCGACCGACCGTAATAATATAACTGACCCGATATCACCGTCCTCCGACCGACCGTAATAATATAACTGACCCGATATCACCGTCCTCCGACCGTAATAATATAACTGACCCGATATCACCGTCCTCCGACCGTAATAATATAACTGACCCGATATCACCGTCCTCCGACCGTAATAATATAACTGACCCGATATCACCGTCCTCCGACTGACCGTAATAATATAACTGACCCGATATCACCGTCCTCCGACCGACCGTAATAATATAACTGACCCGATATCACCGTCCTCCGACCGACCGTAATAATATAACTGACCCGATATCACCGTCCTCCGACCGACCGTAATAATATAACTGACCCGATATCACCATCCTCCGACCGACCGTAATAATATAACTGACCCGATATCACCGTCCTCCGACCGACCGTAATAATATAACTGACCCGATATCACCGTCCTCCGACCGACCGTAATAATATAACTGACCCGATATCACCGTCCTCCGACTGACCGTAATAATATAACTGACCCGATATCACTGTCCTCCGACCGACCGTAATAATATAACTGACCCGATATAACCGTCCTCCGACCGACCGTAATAATATAACTGACCCGATATCACCGTCCTCCGACCGACCGTAATAATATAACTGACCCGATATCACCGTCCTCCGACCGACCGTAATAATATAACTGACCCGATATCACCGTCCTCCGACCGACTGTAATAATATAACTGACCCGATATCACCGTCCTCCGACCGACCGTAATAATATAACTGACCCGATATCTCCGTCCTCCGACCGTAATAATATAACTGACCCGATATCACCGTCCTCCGACCGACCGTAATAATATAACTGACCCGATATAACCGTCCTCCGACCGACCGTAATAATATAACTGACCCGATATCACCGTCCTCCGACCGACCGTAATAATATAACTGACCCGATATCACCGTCCTCCGACCGTAATAATATAACTGACCCGATATCACCGTCCTCCGACCGACCGTAATAATATAACTGACCCGATATCACCGTCCTCCGACCGACCGTAATAATATAACTGACCCGATATCACCGTCCTCCGACCGTAATAATATGACTGACCCGATATCACCGTCCTCCGACCGACCGTAATAATATAACTGACCCGATATCACCGTCCTCCGACCGACCGTAATAATATAACTGACCCGATATCACCGTCCTCCGACCGACTGTAATAATATAACTGACCCGATATCACCGTCCTCCGACCGACCGTAATAATATAACTGACCCGATATCACCGTCCTCCGACCGACCGTAATAATATAACTGACCCGATATCACCGTCCTCCGACCGACTGTAATAATATAACTGACCCGATATCACCGTCCTCCGACCGTAATAATATAACTGACCCGATATCACCGTCCTCCGACCGACCGTAATAATATAACTGACCCGATATCACCGTCCTCCGACTGACTGTAATAATATAACTGACCCGATATCACCGTCCTCCGACTGTAATAATATAACTGACCCGATATCACCGTCCTCCGACCGACCGTAATAATATAACTGACCCGATATCACCGTCCTCCGACTGACCGTAATAATATAACTGACCCGATATCACCGTCCTCCGACTGTAATAATATAACTGACCCGATATCACCGTCCTCCGACCGACCGTAATAATATAACTGACCCGATATCACCGTCCTCCGACTGACCGTAATAATATAACTGACCCGATATCACCGTCCTCCGACCGACCGTAATAATATAACTGACCCGATATCACCGTCCTCCGACTGACCGTAATAATATAACTGACCCGATATCACCGTCCTCCGACCGACCGTAATAATATAACTGACCCGATATCACCGTCCTCCGACCGACCGTAATAATATAACTGACCCGATATCACCGTCCTCCGACCGACCGTAATAATATAACTGACCCGATATCACCGTCCTCCGACCGACCGTAATAATATAACTGACCCGATATCACCATCCTCCGACTGACCGTAATAATATAACTGACCCGATATCACCGTCCTCCGACCGACCGTAATAATATAACTGACCCGATATCACCGTCCTCCGACCGACCGTAATAATATAACTGACCCGATATCACCATCCCCCGACTGACCGTAATAATATAACTGACCCGATATCACCGTCCTCCGACCGTAATAATATAACTGACCCGATATCACCGTCCTCCGACCGTAATAATATAACTGACCCGATATCACCGTCCTCCGACCGACCGTAATAATATAACTGACCCGATATCACCGTCCTCCGACCGACCGTAATAATATAACTGACCCGATATCACCATCCTCCGACTGACCGTAATAATATAACTGACCCGATATCACCGTCCTCCGACCGACCGTAATAATATAACTGACCCGATATCACCGTCCCCCGACTGACCGTAATAATATAACTGACCCGATATCACCGTCCTCCGACCGACCGTAATAATATAACTGACCCGATATCACCGTCCTCCGACCGACCGTAATAATATAACTGACCCGATATCACCGTCCTCCGACCGACCGTAATAATATAACTGACCCGATATCACCGTCCTCCGACTGACCGTAATAATATAACTGACCCGATATCACCGTCCTCCGACCGACCGTAATAATATAACTGACCCGATATCACCGTCCTCCGACCGACCGTAATAATATAACTGACCCGATATCACCGTCCTCCGACCGACCGTAATAATATAACTGACCCGATATCACCGTCCTCCGACCGTAATAATATAACTGACCCGATATCACCGTCCTCCGACTGACCGTAATAATATAACTGACCCGATATCACCGTCCTCCGACCGTAATAATATAACTGACCCGATATCACCGTCCTCCGACCGTAATAATATAACTGACCCGATATCACCGTCCTCCGACTGACCGTAATAATATAACTGACCCGATATCACCGTCCTCCGACTGACCGTAATAATATAACTGACCCGATATCACCGTCCTCCGACTGACCGTAATAATATAACTGACCCGATATCACCGTCCTCCGACCGACCGTAATAATATAACTGACCCGATATCACCGTCCTCCGACTGACCGTAATAATATAACTGACCCGATATCACCGTCCTCCCACCGACCGTAATAATATAACTGACCCGATATCACCGTCCTCCGACCGACCGTAATAATATAACTGACCCGATATCACCGTCCTCCGACCGACCGTAATAATATAACTGACCCGATATCACCGTCCTCCCACCGACCGTAATAATATAACTGACCCGATATCACCGTCCTCCGACTGACCGTAATAATATAACTGACCCGATATCACCGTCCTCCGACTGACCGTAATAATATAACTGACCCGATATCACCGTCCTCCGACCAACCGTAATAATATAACTGACCCGATATCACCGTCCTCCGACTGACCGTAATAATATAACTGACCCGATATCACCGTCCTCCGACCGTAATAATATAACTGACCCGATATCACCGTCCTCCGACTGACCGTAATAATATAACTGACCCGATATCACCGTCCTCCGACCGACTGTAATAATATAACTGACCCGATATCACCGTCCTCCGACCGACCGTAATAATATAACTGACCCGATATCACCGTCCTCCGACTGACCGTAATAATATAACTGACCCGATATCACCGTCCTCCGACCGACCGTAATAATATAACTGACCCGATATCACCGTCCTCCGACTGACCGTAATAATATAACTGACCCGATATCACCGTCCTCCGACCGTAATAATATAACTGACCCGATATCACCGTCCTCCGACCGTAATAATATAACTGACCCGATATCTCCGTCCTCCGACCGACCGTAATAATATAACTGACCCGATATCACCGTCCTCCGACTGACCGTAATAATATAACTGACCCGATATCACCGTCCTCCGACCGACCGTAATAATATAACTGACCCGATATCTCCGTCCTCCGACCGACCGTAATAATATAACTGACCCGATATCACCGTCCTCCGACCGACCGTAATAATATAACTGACCCGATATCACCGTCCTCCGACCGACCGTAATAATATAACTGACCCGATATCACCGTCCTCCGACTGACCGTAATAATATAACTGACCCGATATCACCGTCCTCCCACCGACCGTAATAATATAACTGACCCGATATCACCGTCCTCCCACCGACCGTAATAATATAACTGACCCGATATCACCGTCCTCCGACCGACCGTAATAATATAACTGACCCGATATCACCGTCCTCCGACCGACCGTAATAATATAACTGACCCGATATCACCGTCCTCCGACCGACCGTAATAATATAACTGACCCGATATCACCGTCCCCCGACCGACCGTAATAATATAACTGACCCGATATCACCGTCCTCCGACCGACCGTAATAATATAACTGACCCGATATCACCGTCCTCCGACCGACCGTAATAATATAACTGACCCGATATCACCGTCCTCCGACTGACCGTAATAATATATCTGACCTGATATCACCGTCCTCCGACCGACCGTAATAATATAACTGACCCGATATCACCGTCCTCCGACCGACCGTAATAATATAACTGACCCGATATCACCGTCCTCCGACCGACCGTAATAATATAACTGACCCGATATCACCGTCCTCCGACCGACCGTAATAATATAACTGACCCGATATCACCGTCCTCCGACCGTAATAATATATCTGACCCGATATCACCGTCCTCCGACCGACCGTAATAATATAACTGACCCGATATCACCGTCCTCCGACCGACCGTAATAATATAACTGACCCGATATAACCGTCCTCCGACCGACCGTAATAATATAACTGACCCGATATCACCGTCCCCCGACTGACCGTAATAATATAACTGACCCGATATCACCGTCCTCCGACCGACCGTAATAATATAACTGACCCGATATCACCGGCCTCCGACTGACCGTAATAATATAACTGACCCGATATCACCGTCCTCCGACCGACCGTAATAATATAACTGACCCGATATCACCGTCCTCCGACCGTAATAATATAACTGACCCGATATCACCGTCCTCCGACCGTAATAATATAACTGACCTGATATCACCGTCCTCCGACCGTAATAATATAACTGACCCGATATCACCGTCCCCCGACCGACCGTAATAATATAACTGACCCGATATCACCGTCCTCCGACTGACCGTAATAATATAACTGACCCGATATCACCGTCCTCCGACCGACCGTAATAATATAACTGACCCGATATCACCGTCCTCCGACCGACCGTAATAATATAACTGACCCGATATCACCGTCCTCCGACTGACCGTAATAATATAACTGACCCGATATCACCGTCCTCCGACCGACCGTAATAATATAACTGACCCGATATCACCGTCCTCCGACCGACCGTAATAATATAACTGACCCGATATCACCGTCCTCCGACCGACCGTAATAATATAACTGACCCGATATCACCGTCCTCCGACCGACCGTAATAATATAACTAACCCGATATCACCGTCCTCCGACCGACCGTAATAATATAACTGACCCGATATCACCGTCCTCCGACCGACCGTAATAATATAACTGACCCGATATCACCGTCCTCCGACCGACCGTAATAATATAACTGACCCGATATCACCGTCCTCCGACCGACTGTAATAATATAACTGACCCGATATCACCGTCCTCCGACTGACCGTAATAATATAACTGACCCGATATCACCGTCCTCCGACCGTAATTATATAACTGACCCGATATCACCGTCCTCCGACCGACTGTAATAATATAACTGACCCGATATCACCGTCCTCCGACCGACCGTAATAATATAACTGACCCGATATCACCGTCCTCCGACCGACCGTAATAATATAACTGACCCGATATCACCGTCCTCCGACCGACCGTAATAATATAACTGACCCGATATCACCGTCCTCCGACTGACCGTAATAATATAACTGACCCGATATCACCGTCCTCCGACCGTAATAATATAACTGACCCGATATCACCGTCCTCCGACCGACCGTAATAATATAACTGACCCGATATCACCGTCCTCCGACCGTAATAATATAACTGACCCGATATCACCGTCCTCCGACCGACCGTAATAATATAACTGACCCGATATCACCGTCCTCCGACTGACCGTAATAATATAACTGACCCGATATCACCGTCCCCCGACCGTAATAATATAACTGACCCGATATCACCGTCCTCCGACCGACCGTAATAATATAACTGACCCGATATCACCGTCCTCCGACTGACCGTAATAATATAACTGACCCGATATCACCGTCCTCCGACCGACCGTAATAATATAACTGACCCGATATCACCGTCCTCCGACTGACCGTAATAATATAACTGACCCGATATCACCGTCCTCCGACTGACCGTAATAATATAACTGACCCGATATCACCGTCCTCCGACCGACCGTAATAATATAACTGACCCGATATCACCATCCTCCGACCGACCGTAATAATATAACTGACCCGATATCACCGTCCTCCGACCGACCGTAATAATATAACTGACCCGATATCACCGTCCCCCGACCGACCGTAATAATATAACTGACCCGATATCACCGTCCTCCGACTGACCGTAATAATATAACTGACCCGATATCACCGTCCTCCGACCGACCGTAATAATATAACTGACCCGATATCACCATCCTCCGACCGACCGTAATAATATAACTGACCCGATATCACCGTCCTCCGACCGACCGTAATAATATAACTGACCCGATATCACCGTCCTCCGACTGACCGTAATAATATAACTGACCCGATATCACCGTCCTCCGACCGTAATAATATAACTGACCCGATATCACCGTCCTCCGACCGACCGTAATAATATAACTGACCCGATATCACCGTCCCCCGACCGACCGTAATAATATAACTGACCCGATATCACCGTCCTCCGACCGACCGTAATAATATAACTGACCCGATATCACCGTCCTCCGACTGACCGTAATAATATAACTGACCCGATATCACCGTCCTCCGACTGACCGTAATAATATAACTGACCCGATATCACCGTCCTCCGACCGTAATAATATAACTGACCCGATATCACCGTCCTCCGACCGTAATAATATAACTGACCCGATATCACCGTCCTCCGACCGACCGTAATAATATAACTGACCCGATATCACCGTCCTCCGACCGACCGTAATAATATAACTGACCCGATATCACCGTCCTCCGACCGACCGTAATAATATAACTGACCCGATATCACCGTCCTCCGACCGACCGTAATAATATAACTGACCCGATATCACCGTCCTCCGACCGACCGTAATAATATAACTGACCCGATATCACCGTCCTCCGACCGACCGTAATAATATAACTGACCCGATATCACCGTCCTCCCACCGACCGTAATAATATAACTGACCCGATATCACCATCCTCCGACCGACTGTAATAATATAACTGACCCGATATCACCGTCCTCCGACCGTAATAATATAACTGACCCGATATCACCGCCCTCCGACCGACCGTAATAATATAACTGACCCGATATCACCGTCCTCCGACCGACCGTAATAATATAACTGACCCGATATCACCGTCCTCCGACCGACCGTAATAATATAACTGACCCGATATCACCGTCCTCCGACCGACCGTAATAATATAACTGACCCGATATCACCGTCCTCCGACCGACCGTAATAATATAACTGACCCGATATCACCGTCCTCCGACCGTAATAATATAACTGACCCGATATCACCATCCTCCGACTGACCGTAATAATATAACTGACCCGATATCACCGTCCTCCGACCGTAATAATATAACTGACCCGATATCACCGCCCTCCGACCGACCGTAATAATATAACTGACCCGATATCACCGTCCTCCGACCGACCGTAATAATATAACTGACCCGATATCACCGTCCTCCGACCGACCGTAATAATATAACTGACCCGATATCACCGTCCTCCGACCGACCGTAATAATATAACTGACCCGATATCACCGTCCTCCGACCGACCGTAATAATATAACTGACCCGATATCACCGTCCTCCGACCGTAATAATATAACTGACCCGATATCACCGTCCTCCGACTGACCGTAATAATATAACTGACCCGATATCACCGTCCTCCGACCGACCGTAATAATATAACTGACCCGATATCACCGTCCTCCGACCGACCGTAATAATATAACTGACCCGATATCACCATCCTCCGACCGACCGTAATAATATAACTGACCCGATATCACCATCCTCCGACCGACCGTAATAATATAACTGACCCGATATCACCGTCCTCCGACCGACCGTAATAATATAACTGACCCGATATCACCGTCCTCCGACCGACCGTAATAATATAACTGACCCGATATCACCGTCCTCCGACCAACCGTAATAATATAACTGACCCGATATCACCGTCCCCCGACTGACCGTAATAATATAACTGACCCGATATCACCGTCCTCCGACCGACCGTAATAATATAACTGACCCGATATCTCCGTCCTCCGACCGTAATAATATAACTGACCTGATATCACCGTCCTCCGACCGACCGTAATAATATAACTGACCCGATATCACCGTCCTCCGACCGACCGTAATAATATAACTGACCCGATATCACCGTCCTCCGACTGACCGTAATAATATAACTGACCCGATATCACCGTCCTCCCACCGACCGTAATAATATAACTGACCCGATATCTCCGTCCTCCGACCGTAATAATATAACTGACCCGATATCACCGTCCTCCGACTGACCGTAATAATATAACTGACCCGATATCACCGTCCTCCGACCGTAATAATATAACTGACCCGATATCACTGTCCTCCGACCGACCGTAATAATATAACTGACCCGATATCACCGTCCTCCGACCGACCGTAATAATATAACTGACCCGATATCACCGTCCTCCGACCGACCGTAATAATATAACTGACCCGATATCACTGTCCTCCGACCGTAATAATATAACTGACCCGATATCACCGTCCTCCGACCGACCGTAATAATATAACTGACCCGATATCACCGTCCTCCGACCGACCGTAATAATATAACTGACCCGATATCACCGTCCTCCGACTGACCGTAATAATATAACTGACCCGATATCACCGTCCTCCGACTGACCGTAATAATATAACTGACCCGATATCACCGTCCTCCGACCGACCGTAATAATATAACTGACCCGATATCACCGTCCTCCGACCGACCGTAATAATATAACTGACCCGATATCTCCGTCCTCCGACCGTAATAATATAACTGACCCGATATCACCGTCCTCCGACCGACCGTAATAATATAACTGACCCGATATCACCGTCCTCCGACCGTAATAATATAACTGACCCGATATCACCGTCCTCCGACCGACCGTAATAATATAACTGACCCGATATCACCGTCCTCCGACCGACCGTAATAATATAACTGACCCGATATCACCGTCCTCCGACCGTAATAATATAACTGACCCGATATCACCGTCCTCCGACTGACCGTAATAATATAACTGACCCGATATCACCGTCCTCCGACCGTAATAATATAACTGACCCGATATCACCGTCCTCCGACCGACCGTAATAATATAACTGACCTGATATCACCATCCTCCGACTGACCGTAATAATATAACTGACCCGATATCACCGTCCTCCGACCGACCGTAATAATATAACTGACCCGATATCACCGTCCTCCGACTGACCGTAATAATATAACTGACCCGATATCACCGTCCTCCGACCGACCGTAATAATATAACTGACCCGATATCACCGTCCTCCGACTGACCGTAATAATATAACTGACCCGATATAACCGTCCTCCGACCGACTGTAATAATATAACTGACCCGATATCACCGTCCTCCGACCGTAATAATATAACTGACCCGATATCACCGTCCTCCGACCGACCGTAATAATATAACTGACCCGATATCACCGTCCTCCGACCGACCGTAATAATATAACTGACCCGATATCACCGTCCTCCGACCGACCGTAATAATATAACTGACCCGATATCACCGTCCTCCGACTGACCGTAATAATATAACTGACCCGATATCACCGTCCTCCGACCGACTGTAATAATATAACTGACCCGATATCACCGTCCTCCGACCGTAATAATATAACTGACCCGATATCACCGTCCTCCGACTGACCGTAATAATATAACTGACCCGATATCACCGTCCTCCGACCGACCGTAATAATATAACTGACCCGATATCACCGTCCTCCCACCGACCGTAATAATATAACTGACCCGATATCACCGTCCTCCGACCGACCGTAATAATATAACTGACCCGATATCACCGTCCTCCGACCGACCGTAATAATATAACTGACCCGATATCACCGTCCTCCGACCGACCGTAATAATATAACTGACCCGATATCACCGTCCTCCGACCGACCGTAATAATATGACTGACCCGATATCACCGTCCTCCGACCGACCGTAATAATATAACTGACCCGATATCACCGTCCTCCGACCAACCGTAATAATATAACTGACCCGATATCACCGTCCTCCGACCGACCGTAATAATATAACTTACCCGATATCTCCGTCCTCCGACCGACCGTAATAATATATCTGACCCGATATCACCGTCCTCCGACTGACCGTAATAATATAACTGACCCGATATCACCGTCCCCCGACCGACCGTAATAATATATCTGACCCGATATCACCGTCCTCCGACCGACCGTAATAATATAACTGACCCGATATAACCGTCCTCCGACCGACCGTAATAATATAACTGACCCGATATCACCGTCCTCCGACTGACCGTAATAATATAACTGACCCGATATCACCGTCCTCCGACCGACCGTAATAATATAACTGACCCGATATCACCGTCCTCCGACCGTAATAATATAACTGACCCGATATCACCGTCCTCCGACCGTAATAATATAACTGACCTGATATCACCGTCCTCCGACCGTAATAATATAACTGACCCGATATCACCGTCCCCCGACCGACTGTAATAATATAACTGACCCGATATCACCGTCCTCCGACTGACCGTAATAATATAACTGACCCGATATCACCGTCCTCCGACCGACCGTAATAATATAACTGACCCGATATCACCGTCCTCCGACCGTAATAATATAACTGACCCGATATCACCGTCCTCCGACCGACCGTAATAATATAACTGACCCGATATCACCGTCCTCCGACCGACCGTAATAATATAACTGACCCGATATCACCGTCCTCCGACCGACCGTAATAATATAACTGACCCGATATCACCGTCCTCCGACCGACCGTAATAATATAACTGACCCGATATCACCGTCCTCCGACCGACCGTAATAATATAACTGACCCGATATCACCATCCTCCGACCGACCGTAATAATATAACTGACCCGATATCACCGTCCTCCGACCGACCGTAATAATATAACTGACCCGATATCACCGTCCTCCGACCGACCGTAATAATATAACTGACCCGATATCACCGTCCTCCGACCGACCGTAATAATATAACTGACCCGATATCACCGTCCTCCGACCGACCGTAATAATATAACTGACCCGATATCACCGTCCTCCGACCGACCGTAATAATATAACTGACCCGATATCACCGCCCTCCGACCGTAATAATATAACTGACCCGATATCACCGTCCTCCGACCGACCGTAATAATATAACTGACCCGATATCACCGTCCCCCGACCGACCGTAATAATATAACTGACCCGATATCACCGTCCTCCGACCGACCGTAATAATATAACTGACCCGATATCACCGTCCTCCGACCGACCGTAATAATATAACTGACCCGATATCACCGTCCTCCGACTGACCGTAATAATATAACTGACCCGATATCACCGTCCTCCGACCGACCGTAATAATATAACTGACCCGATATCACCGTCCTCCGACCGACCGTAATAATATAACTGACCCGATATCACCGTCCTCCGACCGACCGTAATAATATAACTGACCCGATATCACCGTCCTCCGACCGACCGTAATAATATAACTGACCCGATATCACCGTCCTCCGACTGACCGTAATAATATAACTGACCCGATATCACCGTCCTCCGACCGACCGTAATAATATAACTGACCCGATATCACCGTCCTCCGACCGACCGTAATAATATAACTGACCCGATATCACCGTCCTCCGACTGACCGTAATAATATAACTGACCCGATATCACCGTCCCCCGACCGACCGTAATAATATAACTGACCCGATATCACCGTCCCCCGACCGACCGTAATAATATAACTGACCCGATATCACCGTCCTCCGACCGACCGTAATAATATAACTGACCCGATATCACCGTCCTCCGACCGACCGTAATAATATAACTGACCCGATATCACCGTCCTCCGACTGACCGTAATAATATAACTGACCCGATATCACCGTCCTCCGACCGACCGTAATAATATAACTGACCCGATATCACCGTCCTCCGACCGACCGTAATAATATAACTGACCCGATATCACCGTCCTCCGACCGACCGTAATAATATAACTGACCCGATATCACCGTCCTCCGACCGACCGTAATAATATAACTGACCCGATATCACCGTCCTCCGACCGACCGTAATAATATAACTGACCCGATATCACCGTCCTCCGACTGACCGTAATAATATAACTGACCCGATATCACCGTCCTCCGACTGACCGTAATAATATAACTGACCCGATATCACCGTCCTCCGACTGACCGTAATAATATAACTGACCCGATATCACCGTCCTCCGACTGACCGTAATAATATAACTGACCCGATATCACCGTCCTCCGACCGACCGTAATAATATAACTGACCCGATATCACCGTCCTCCGACCGACCGTAATAATATAACTGACCCGATATCACCGTCCTCCCACCGACCGTAATAATATAACTGACCCGATATCACCGTCCTCCGACTGACCGTAATAATATAACTGACCCGATATCACCGTCCTCCGACCGACCGTAATAATATAACTGACCCGATATCACCGTCCTCCGACCGACCGTAATAATATAACTGACCCGATATCACCGTCCTCCGACCGACCGTAATAATATAACTGACCCGATATCACCGTCCTCCGACCGACCGTAATAATATAACTGACCCGATATCACCGTCCTCCGACCGACCGTAATAATATAACTGACCCGATATCACCGTCCTCCGACCAACCGTAATAATATAACTGACCCGATATCACCGTCCTCCGACCGACCGTAATAATATAACTGACCCGATATCACCGTCCTCCGACCGACCGTAATAATATAACTGACCCGATATCACCGTCCTCCGACCGACCGTAATAATATAACTGACCCGATATCACCGTCCTCCGACTGACCGTAATAATATAACTGACCCGATATCACCGTCCTCCGACCGTAATAATATGACTGACCCGATATCACCGTCCTCCGACCGACCGTAATAATATGACTGACCCGATATCACCGTCCTCCGACTG
This sequence comes from Rana muscosa, assembly GCA_029206835.1. Taxonomy (NCBI): domain Eukaryota; kingdom Metazoa; phylum Chordata; class Amphibia; order Anura; family Ranidae; genus Rana; species Rana muscosa. The sequence goes on along the minus strand of JARGYO010000720.1, from coordinate 265,403 downwards.
ACCGTAATAATATAACTGACCCGATATCACCGTCCTCCGACCGTAATAATATAACTGACCCGATATCACCGTCCTCCGACCGACCGTAATAATATAACTGACCCGATATCACCGTCCTCCGACCGACCGTAATAATATAACTGACCCGATATCACCGTCCTCCGACCGACCGTAATAATATAACTGACCCGATATCACCGTCCTCCGACTGACCGTAATAATATAACTGACCCGATATCACCGTCCTCCGACCGTAATAATATAACTGACCCGATATCACCGTCCTCCGACCGTAATAATATAACTGACCCGATATCACCGTCCTCCGACCGACCGTAATAATATAACTGACCCGATATCACCGGCCTCCGACCGACCGTAATAATATAACTGACCCGATATCACCGTCCTCCGACCGACCGTAATAATATAACTGACCCGATATCACCGTCCTCCGACTGACCGTAATAATATAACTGACCCGATATCACCGTCCTCCGACCGACCGTAATAATATAACTGACCCGATATAACCGTCCTCCGACTGACCGTAATAATATAACTGACCCGATATCACCGTCCTCCGACCGTAATAATATAACTGACCCGATATCACCGTCCCCCGACCGACCGTAATAATATAACTGACCCGATATCACCGTCCTCCGACTGACCGTAATAATATAACTGACCCGATATCACCGTCCTCCGACCGTAATAATATAACTGACCCGATATCACCGTCCTCCGACCGACTGTAATAATATAACTGACCCGATATCACCGTCCTCCGACCGTAATAATATAACTGACCCGATATCACCGTCCTCCGACTGACCGTAATAATATAACTGACCCGATATCACCGTCCTCCGACTGACCGTAATAATATAACTGACCCGATATCACCGTCCTCCGACCGTAATAATATAACTGACCCGATATCACCGTCCTCCGACCGACCGTAATAATATAACTGACCCGATATCACCGTCCTCCGACCGACCGTAATAATATAACTGACCCGATATCTCCGTCCTCCGACCGACCGTAATAATATAACTGACCCGATATCACCGTCCTCCGACCGACCGTAATAATATAACTGACCCGATATCACCGCCCTCCGACTGACCGTAATAATATAACTGACCCGATATCACCGTCCTCCGACCGTAATAATATAACTGACCCGATATCACCGTCCTCCGACCGACCGTAATAATATAACTGACCCGATATCACCGTCCTCCGACCGTAATAATATAACTGACCCGATATCACCGTCCTCCGACCGACCGTAATAATATAACTGACCCGATATCACCGTCCCCCGACTGACCGTAATAATATAACTGACCCGATATCACCGTCCTCCGACCGACCGTAATAATATAACTGACCCGATATCACCGTCCTCCGACCGACCGTAATAATATAACTGACCCGATATCACCGTCCTCCGACCGACCGTAATAATATAACTGACCCGATATCACCGTCCTCCGACTGACCGTAATAATATAACTGACCCGATATCACCGTCCTCCGACTGACCGTAATAATATAACTGACCCGATATCACCGTCCTCCGACCGACCGTAATAATATAACTGACCCGATATCACCGTCCTCCGACTGACCGTAATAATATAACTGACCCGATATCACCGTCCTCCGACTGACCGTAATAATATAACTGACCCGATATCACCGTCCTCCGACTGACCGTAATAATATAACTGACCCGATATCACCGTCCCCCGACCGACCGTAATAATATAACTGACCCGATATCTCCGTCCTCCGACCGACCGTAATAATATAACTGACCCGATATCACCATCCTCCGACCGTAATAATATAACTGACCCGATATCACCGTCCTCCGACCGACCGTAATAATATAACTGACCCGATATCACCGTCCTCCGACCGACCGTAATAATATAACTGACCCGATATCACCGCCCTCCGACTGACCGTAATAATATAACTGACCCGATATCACCGTCCTCCGACCGTAATAATATAACTGACCCGATATCACCGTCCTCCGACCGACCGTAATAATATAACTGACCCGATATCACCGTCCTCCGACCGACCGTAATAATATAACTGACCCGATATCACCGTCCTCCGACCGACCGTAATAATATAACTGACCCGATATCACCGTCCCCCGACCGACCGTAATAATATAACTGACCCGATATCACCGTCCTCCGACCGACCGTAATAATATAACTGACCTGATATCACCGTCCTCCGACCGACCGTAATAATATATCTGACCCGATATCACCGTCCTCCGACCGACCGTAATAATATAACTGACCCGATATCACCGTCCTCCGACCGACCGTAATAATATAACTGACCCGATATCACCGTCCTCCGACTGACCGTAATAATATATCTGACCCGATATCACCGTCCTCCGACCGACCGTAATAATATATCTGACCCGATATCACCGTCCTCCGACCGTAATAATATAACTGACCCGATATCACCGTCCTCCGACTGACCGTAATAATATAACTGACCCGATATCACCGTCCTCCGACCGTAATAATATAACTGACCCGATATCACCGTCCTCCGACCGACCGTAATAATATAACTGACCCAATATCACCGTCCTCCGACCGACCGTAATAATATAACTGACCCGATATCACCGTCCTCCGACCGACCGTAATAATATAACTGACCCGATATCACCGTCCTCCGACCGTAATAATATAACTGACCCGATATCACCGTCCTCCGACCGTAATAATATATCTGACCCGATATCACCGTCCTCCGACCGTAATAATATAACTGACCCGATATCACCGTCCTCCGACCGTAATAATATATCTGACCCGATATCACCGTCCTCCGACCGTAATAATATAACTGACCCGATATCACCGTCCTCCGACCGTAATAATATAACTGACCCGATATCACCGTCCTCCGACCGACCGTAATAATATAACTGACCCGATATCACCATCCTCCGACCGACCGTAATAATATAACTGACCCGATATCACCGTCCTCCGACCGACCGTAATAATATAACTGACCCGATATCACCGTCCTCCGACCGACCGTAATAATATAACTGACCCGATATCACCATCCTCCGACTGACCGTAATAATATAACTGACCCGATATCACCGTCCTCCGACCGACCGTAATAATATAACTGACCCGATATCACCGTCCTCCGACCGACCGTAATAATATAACTGACCCGATATCACCGTCCTCCGACCGACCGTAATAATATAACTGACCCGATATCACCGTCCTCCGACCGACCGTAATAATATAACTGACCCGATATCACCGTCCTCCGACTGACCGTAATAATATAACTGACCCGATATCACCGTCCTCCGACCGACCGTAATAATATAACTGACCCGATATCACTGTCCTCCGACCGACCGTAATAATATAACTGACCCGATATCACCGTCCTCCGACTGACCGTAATAATATAACTGACCCGATATCACCGTCCTCCGACCGACCGTAATAATATAACTGACCCGATATCACCGTCCTCCGACCGACCGTAATAATATAACTGACCCGATATCACCGTCCTCCGACCGACCGTAATAATATAACTGACCCGATATCACCGTCCTCCGACCAACCGTAATAATATAACTGACCCGATATCACCGTCCTCCGACTGACCGTAATAATATAACTGACCCGATATCACCGTCCTCCGACCGACCGTAATAATATAACTGACCCGATATCACCGTCCTCCGACCGACCGTAATAATATAACTGACCCGATATCACCGTCCTCCGACTGACCGTAATAATATAACTGACCCGATATCACCGTCCTCCGACTGACCGTAATAATATAACTGACCCGATATCACCGTCCTCCCACCGACCGTAATAATATAACTGACCCGATATCACCATCCTCCGACTGACCGTAATAATATAACTGACCCGATATCACCGTCCTCCGACTGACCGTAATAATATAACTGACCCGATATCACCGTCCTCCGACCGACCGTAATAATATAACTGACCCGATATCACCGTCCTCCGACTGACCGTAATAATATAACTGACCCGATATCACCGTCCTCCGACTGACCGTAATAATATGACTGACCCGATATCACCGTCCTCCGACCGACCGTAATAATATAACTGACCCGATATCACCGTCCTCCGACCGTAATAATATAACTGACCCGATATCACCGTCCTCCGACCGACCGTAATAATATAACTGACCCGATATCACCGTCCTCCGACTGACCGTAATAATATAACTGACCCGATATCACCATCCTCCGACTGACCGTAATAATATAACTGACCCGATATCTCCGTCCTCCGACCGTAATAATATAACTGACCCGATATCACCGTCCACCGACCGTAATAATATAACTGACCCGATATCACCGTCCTCCGACCAACCGTAATAATATAACTGACCCGATATCACCGTCCTCCGACCGACCGTAATAATATAACTGACCCGATATCACCGTCCTCCCACCGACCGTAATAATATAACTGACCCGATATCACCGTCCTCCGACCAACCGTAATAATATAACTGACCCGATATCACCGTCCTCCGACTGACCGTAATAATATAACTGACCCGATATCACCGTCCTCCGACCGACCGTAATAATATAACTGACCCGATATCACCGTCCTCCGACCGACCGTAATAATATAACTGACCCGATATCACCGTCCTCCGACCGACCGTAATAATATAACTGACCCGATATCACCGTCCTCCGACCGACCGTAATAATATAACTGACCCGATATCACCGTCCTCCGACCAACCGTAATAATATAACTGACCCGATATCACCGTCCACCGACCGTAATAATATAACTGACCCGATATCACCGTCCTCCGACCGACCGTAATAATATAACTGACCCGATATCACCGTCCTCCGACTGACCGTAATAATATAACTGACCCGATATCACCGTCCTCCGACCGACCGTAATAATATAACTGACCCGATATCACCGTCCTCCCACCGACCGTAATAATATAACTGACCCGATATCACCATCCTCCGACTGACCGTAATAATATAACTGACCCGATATCACCGTCCTCCGACTGACCGTAATAATATAACTGACCCGATATCACCGTCCTCCGACCGACCGTAATAATATAACTGACCCGATATCACCGTCCTCCGACTGACCGTAATAATATAACTGACCCGATATCACCGTCCTCCGACCGACCGTAATAATATAACTGACCCGATATCACCGTCCTCCGACTGACCGTAATAATATAACTGACCCGATATCACCGTCCTCCGACCGACCGTAATAATATAACTGACCCGATATAACCGTCCTCCGACCAACCGTAATAATATAACTGACCCGATATCACCGTCCTCCGACCGTAATAATATAACTGACCCGATATCACCGTCCTCCGACCGACCGTAATAATATAACTGACCCGATATCACCGTCCTCCGACCGACCGTAATAATATAACTGACCCGATATCACCGTCCTCCGACCGTAATAATATAACTGACCCGATATCACCGTCCTCCGACCGACCGTAATAATATAACTGACCCGATATCACCGTCCTCCGACCGACCGTAATAATATAACTGACCCGATATCACCGTCCTCCGACCGACCGTAATAATATAACTGACCCGATATCACCGTCCTCCGACCGACCGTAATAATATAACTGACCCGATATCACCATCCTCCGACTGACCGTAATAATATAACTGACCCGATATCTCCGTCCTCCGACCGTAATAATATAACTGACCCGATATCACCGTCCTCCCACCGACCGTAATAATATAACTGACCCGATATCACCGTCCTCCGACCAACCGTAATAATATAACTGACCCGATATCACCGTCCTCCGACCGACCGTAATAATATAACTGACCCGATATCACCGTCCTCCCACCGACCGTAATAATATAACTGACCCGATATCACCGTCCTCCGACCAACCGTAATAATATAACTGACCCGATATCACCGTCCTCCGACTGACCGTAATAATATAACTGACCCGATATCACCGTCCTCCGACCGACCGTAATAATATAACTGACCCGATATCACCGTCCTCCGACCGACCGTAATAATATAACTGACCCGATATCACCGTCCTCCGACTGACCGTAATAATATAACTGACCCGATATCACCGTCCTCCGACCGACCGTAATAATATAACTGACCCGATATCACTGTCCTCCGACCGACCGTAATAATATAACTGACCCGATATCACCGTCCTCCGACTGACCGTAATAATATAACTGACCCGATATCACCATCCTCCGACCGACCGTAATAATATAACTGACCCGATATCACCGTCCTCCGACTGACCGTAATAATATAACTGACCCGATATCACCGTCCTCCGACTGACCGTAATAATATAACTGACCCGATATCACCGTCCTCCGACCGACCGTAATAATATAACTGACCCGATATCACCGTCCTCCGACCGTAATAATATAACTGACCCGATATCACCGTCCTCCGACCGTAATAATATAACTGACCCGATATCTCCGTCCTCCGACCGACCGTAATAATATAACTGACCCGATATCACCGTCCTCCGACCGACCGTAATAATATAACTGACCCGATATCACCGTCCTCCGACCGTAATAATATAACTGACCCGATATCACCGTCCTCCGACCGACCGTAATAATATAACTGACCCGATATCACCGTCCTCCGACTGTAATAATATAACTGACCCGATATCACCGTCCTCCGACCGACCGTAATAATATAACTGACCCGATATCACCGTCCTCCGACCGACCGTAATAATATAACTGACCCGATATCACCGTCCTCCGACCGACCGTAATAATATAACTGACCCGATATCACCGTCCCCCGACCGACCGTAATAATATAACTGACCCGATATCACCGTCCTCCGACCGTAATAATATAACTGACCCGATATCACCGTCCTCCGACCGTAATAATATAACTGACCCGATATCACCGTCCTCCGACCGTAATAATATAACTGACCCGATATCACCGTCCTCCGACCGACCGTAATAATATAACTGACCCGATATCACCGTCCTCCGACCGACCGTAATAATATAACTGACCCGATATCACCGTCCTCCGACCGACCGTAATAATATAACTAACCCGATATCACCGTCCTCCGACCGACCGTAATAATATAACTGACCCGATATCACCGTCCTCCGACCGTAATAATATAACTGACCCGATATCACCGTCCTCCGACTGACCGTAATAATATAACTGACCCGATATCACCGTCCTCCGACCGTAATAATATAACTGACCCGATATCACCGTCCTCCGACCGTAATAATATAACTGACCCGATATCACCGTCCTCCGACCGTAATAATATAACTGACCCGATATCACCGTCCTCCGACCGTAATAATATAACTGACCCGATATCACCGTCCTCCGACCGACCGTAATAATATAACTAACCCGATATCACCGTCCTCCGACCGACCGTAATAATATAACTGACCCGATATCACCGTCCTCCGACCGTAATAATATAACTGACCCGATATCACCGTCCTCCGACCGACCGTAATAATATAACTGACCCGATATCACCGTCCTCCGACCGACCGTAATAATATAACTGACCCGATATCACCGTCCTCCGACTGACCGTAATAATATAACTGACCCGATATCACCGTCCTCCCACCGACCGTAATAATATAACTGACCCGATATCACCGTCCTCCGACCGTAATAATATAACTGACCCGATATCACCGTCCTCCGACCGTAATAATATAACTGACCCGATATCACCGTCCTCCGACCGTAATAATATAACTGACCCGATATCACCGTCCTCCGACCGACCGTAATAATATAACTGACCCGATATCACCGTCCTCCGACCGACCGTAATAATATAACTGACCCGATATCACCGTCCTCCGACCGACCGTAATAATATAACTGACCCGATATCACCGTCCTCCGACCGACCGTAATAATATAACTGACCCGATATCACCGTCCTCCGACCGACCGTAATAATATAACTGACCCGATATCACCGTCCTCCGACTGACCGTAATAATATAACTGACCCGATATCACCGTCCTCCGACCGACCGTAATAATATAACTGACCCGATATCACCGTCCTCCGACCGACCGTAATAATATAACTGACCCGATATCACCGTCCTCCGACCGACCGTAATAATATAACTGACCCGATATCACCGTCCTCCGACCGACCGTAATAATATAACTGACCCGATATCACCGTCCTCCGACTGACCGTAATAATATAACTGACCCGATATCACCGTCCTCCGACCGTAATAATATAACTGACCCCGATATCACCGTCCTCCGACCGACCGTAATAATATAACTGACCCGATATCACCGTCCTCCGACCGACCGTAATAATATAACTGACCCGATATCACCGTCCTCCGACCGACCGTAATAATATAACTGACCCGATATCACCGTCCTCCGACCGTAATAATATAACTGACCCGATATCACCGTCCCCCGACTGACCGTAATAATATAACTGACCCGATATCACCGTCCTCCGACTGACCGTAATAATATAACTGACCCGATATCACCATCCTCCGACTGACCGTAATAATATAACTGACCCGATATCACCGTCCTCCGACCGACCGTAATAATATAACTGACCCGATATCACCGTCCTCCGACCGACCGTAATAATATAACTGACCCGATATCACCGTCCTCCGACCGTAATAATATAACTGACCCGATATCACCGTCCTCCGACCGACCGTAATAATATAACTGACCCGATATCACCGTCCTCCGACCGACCGTAATAATATAACTGACCCGATATCACCGTCCTCCGACCGACCGTAATAATATAACTGACCCGATATCACCGTCCTCCGACCGTAATAATATAACTGACCCGATATCACCGTCCTCCGACCGACCGTAATAATATAACTGACCCGATATCACCGTCCTCCGACTGACCGTAATAATATAACTGACCCGATATCACCGTCCTCCGACCGACCGTAATAATATAACTGACCCGATATCACCGTCCTCCGACTGACCGTAATAATATAACTGACCCGATATCACCGTCCTCCGACTGACCGTAATAATATAACTGACCCGATATCACCGTCCTCCGACCGACCGTAATAATATAACTGACCCGATATCACCGTCCTCCGACTGACCGTAATAATATAACTGACCCGATATCACCGTCCTCCGACCGACCGTAATAATATAACTGACCCGATATCACCGTCCTCCGACCGACCGTAATAATATAACTGACCCGATATCACCGTCCTCCGACTGACCGTAATAATATAACTGACCCGATATCACCGTCCTCCGACCGTAATAATATAACTGACCCGATATCACCGTCCTCCGACCGACCGTAATAATATAACTGACCCGATATAACCGTCCTCCGACCGACCGTAATAATATAACTGACCCGATATCACCGTCCTCCGACCGACCGTAATAATATAACTGACCCGATATCACCGTCCTCCGACCGACCGTAATAATATAACTGACCCGATATCACCGTCCTCCGACCGACCGTAATAATATAACTGACCCGATATCACCGTCCCCCGACCGACCGTAATAATATAACTGACCCGATATCTCCGTCCTCCGACCGACCGTAATAATATAACTGACCCGATATCACCGTCCTCCGACCGACCGTAATAATATAACTGACCCGATATCTCCGTCCTCCGACCGACCGTAATAATATAACTGACCCGATATCACCGTCCTCCGACCGACCGTAATAATATAACTGACCCGATATCACCGTCCTCCGACCGACCGTAATAATATAACTGACCCGATATCACCGTCCTCCGACCGACCGTAATAATATAACTGACCCGATATCACCGTCCTCCGACCGTAATAATATAACTGACCCGATATCACCGTCCTCCGACTGACCGTAATAATATAACTGACCCGATATCACCGTCCTCCGACCGTAATAATATAACTGACCCGATATCACCGTCCTCCGACCGACCGTAATAATATAACTGACCCGATATCTCCGTCCTCCGACCGACCGTAATAATATAACTGACCCGATATCACCGTCCTCCGACTGACCGTAATAATATAACTGACCCGATATCACCGTCCTCCGACCGACCGTAATAATATAACTGACCCGATATCACCGTCCTCCGACTGACCGTAATAATATAACTGACCCGATATCACCGTCCTCCGACCGACCGTAATAATATAACTGACCCGATATCACCGTCCTCCGACCGTAATAATATAACTGACCCGATATCACCGTCCTCCGACCGACCGTAATAATATAACTGACCCGATATAACCGTCCTCCGACCGACCGTAATAATATAACTGACCCGATATCACCATCCTCCGACCGACCGTAATAATATAACTGACCCGATATCACCGTCCTCCGACTGACCGTAATAATATAACTGACCCGATATCACCGTCCTCCGACTGACCGTAATAATATAACTGACCCGATATCTCCGTCCTCCGACCGACCGTAATAATATAACTGACCCGATATCACCGTCCTCCGACTGACCGTAATAATATAACTGACCCGATATCACCGTCCTCCGACCGACCGTAATAATATAACTGACCCGATATCACCGTCCTCCGACTGACCGTAATAATATAACTGACCCGATATCACCGTCCTCCGACCGACCGTAATAATATAACTGACCCGATATCACCGTCCTCCGACCGTAATAATATAACTGACCCGATATCACCGTCCTCCGACCGACCGTAATAATATAACTGACCCGATATCTCCGTCCTCCGACCGACCGTAATAATATAACTGACCCGATATCACCGTCCTCCGACCGACCGTAATAATATAACTGACCCGATATCACCGTCCTCCGACCGTAATAATATAACTGACCCGATATCACCGTCCTCCCACCGACCGTAATAATATAACTGACCCGATATCACCGTCCTCCGACCGACCGTAATAATATAACTGACCCGATATCACCGTCCTCCGACCGACCGTAATAATATAACTGACCCGATATCACCGTCCTCCGACCGACCGTAATAATATAACTGACCCGATATCACCGTCCTCCGACCGTAATAATATAACTGACCCGATATCACCATCCTCCGACCGTAATAATATAACTGACCCGATATCACCGTCCTCCGACCGACCGTAATAATATAACTGACCCGATATAACCGTCCTCCGACCGACCGTAATAATATAACTGACCCGATATCACCGTCCTCCGACCGACCGTAATAATATAACTGACCCGATATCACCGTCCTCCGACCGACCGTAATAATATAACTGACCCGATATCACCGTCCTCCGACTGACCGTAATAATATAACTGACCCGATATCACCGTCCTCCGACCGACCGTAATAATATAACTGACCCGATATCACCGTCCTCCGACCGACCGTAATAATATAACTGACCCGATATCACCGTCCTCCGACCGACCGTAATAATATAACTGACCCGATATCACCGTCCCCCGACCGACCGTAATAATATAACTGACCCGATATCACCGTCCTCCGACCGACCGTAATAATATAACTGACCCGATATCACCGTCCTCCGACCGTAATAATATAACTGACCCGATATCACCGTCCTCCGACCGACCGTAATAATATAACTGACCCGATATCACCGTCCTCCGACCGACCGTAATAATATAACTGACCCGATATCACCGTCCTCCGACCGACCGTAATAATATAACTGACCCGATATAACCGTCCTCCGACCGACCGTAATAATATAACTGACCCGATATCACCGTCCTCCGACCGACCGTAATAATATAACTGACCCGATATCACCATCCTCCGACCGACCGTAATAATATAACTGACCCGATATCACCGTCCTCCGACTGACCGTAATAATATAACTGACCCGATATCACCATCCTCCGACCGTAATAATATAACTGACCCGATATCACCATCCTCCGACCGACCGTAATAATATAACTGACCCGATATCACCGTCCTCCGACTGACCGTAATAATATAACTGACCCGATATCACCGTCCTCCGACTGACCGTAATAATATAACTGACCCGATATCACCGTCCTCCGACCGTAATAATATAACTGACCCGATATCACCGTCCTCCGACCGTAATAATATAACTGACCCGATATCACCGTCCTCCGACCGACCGTAATAATATAACTGACCCGATATCACCATCCCCCGACTGACCGTAATAATATAACTGACCCGATATCACCGTCCTCCGACCGACCGTAATAATATAACTGACCCGATATCACCGTCCTCCGACCGACCGTAATAATATAACTGACCCGATATCACCGTCCTCCGACTGACCGTAATAATATAACTGACCCGATATCACCGTCCTCCGACCGACCGTAATAATATAACTGACCCGATATCACCGTCCTCCGACCGACCGTAATAATATAACTTACCCGATATCTCCGTCCTCCGACCGACTGTAATAATATAACTGACCCGATATCACCGTCCTCCGACCGACCGTAATAATATAACTGACCCGATATCACCGTCCTCCGACTGACCGTAATAATATAACTGACCCGATATCACCGTCCTCCGACCGACCGTAATAATATAACTGACCCGATATCACCGTCCTCCGACCGACCGTAATAATATAACTGACCCGATATCACCGTCCTCCGACCGACCGTAATAATATAACTGACCCGATATCACCGTCCTCCGACCGTAATAATATAACTGACCCGATATCACCGTCCTCCGACTGACCGTAATAATATAACTGACCCGATATCACCGTCCTCCGACTGACCGTAATAATATAACTGACCCGATATCACCGTCCTCCGACTGACCGTAATAATATAACTGACCCGATATCACCGTCCTCCGACCGTAATAATATAACTGACCCGATATCACCGTCCTCCGACCGACCGTAATAATATAACTGACCCGATATCACCGTCCTCCGACTGACCGTAATAATATAACTGACCCGATATCACCGTCCTCCGACCGTAATAATATAACTGACCCGATATCACCATCCTCCGACCGACCGTAATAATATAACTGACCCGATATCACCGTCCTCCGACCGACCGTAATAATATAACTGACCCGATATCACCGTCCTCCGACCGACCGTAATAATATAACTGACCCGATATCACCGTCCTCCGACCGACCGTAATAATATAACTAACCCGATATCACCGTCCTCCGACTGACCGTAATAATATAACTGACCCGATATCACCGGCCTCCGACCGACCGTAATAATATAACTGACCCGATATCACCGTCCTCCGACTGACCGTAATAATATAACTGACCCGATATCACCGTCCTCCGACCGACCGTAATAATATAACTGACCCGATATCACCGTCCTCCGACCGACCGTAATAATATAACTGACCCGATATCACCGTCCTCCGACCGACCGTAATAATATAACTGACCCGATATCACCGTCCTCCGACCGACCGTAATAATATAACTGACCCGATATCTCCGTCCTCCGACCGACCGTAATAATATGACTGACCCGATATCACCGTCCTCCGACCGACCGTAATAATATAACTGACCCGATATCACCGTCCTCCGACTGACCGTAATAATATAACTGACCCGATATCACCGGCCTCCGACCGACCGTAATAATATAACTGACCCGATATCACCGTCCTCCGACCGACCGTAATAATATAACTGACCCGATATCACCGTCCTCCGACCGACCGTAATAATATAACTGACCCGATATCACCATCCTCCGACCGACCGTAATAATATAACTGACCCGATATCACCGTCCTCCGACTGACCGTAATAATATAACTGACCCGATATCACCGTCCTCCGACCGTAATAATATAACTGACCCGATATCACCGTCCTCCGACCGACCGTAATAATATATCTGACCCGATATCACCGTCCTCCGACCGACCGTAATAATATAACTGACCCGATATCACCGTCCTCCGACCGACCGTAATAATATAACTGACCCGATATCACCGTCCTCCGACCGACCGTAATAATATAACTGACCCGATATCTCCGTCCTCCGACCGACCGTAATAATATAACTGACCCGATATCACCGTCCTCCGACTGACCGTAATAATATAACTGACCCGATATCACCGTCCTCCGACCGACCGTAATAATATAACTGACCCGATATCACCGTCCTCCGACCGTAATAATATAACTGACCCGATATCACCGTCCTCCGACCGACCGTAATAATATAACTAACCCGATATCACCGTCCTCCGACCGACCGTAATAATATAACTGACCCGATATCACCATCCTCCGACCGTAATAATATAACTGACCCGATATCACCGTCCTCCGACCGACCGTAATAATATAACTGACCCGATATCACCGTCCTCCGACCGACCGTAATAATATAACTGACCCGATATCACCGTCCTCCGACTGACCGTAATAATATAACTGACCCGATATCACCGTCCTCCGACCGACCGTAATAATATAACTGACCCGATATCACCATCCTCCGACCGTAATAATATAACTGACCCGATATCACCGTCCTCCGACTGACCGTAATAATATAACTGACCCGATATCACCGTCCTCCGACCGACCGTAATAATATAACTGACCCGATATCACCGTCCTCCGACCGACCGTAATAATATAACTGACCCGATATCACCGTCCTCCGACTGACCGTAATAATATGACTGACCCGATATCACCGTCCTCCGACCGTAATAATATAACTGACCCGATATCACCGTCCTCCCACCGACCGTAATAATATAACTGACCCGATATAACCGTCCTCCGACCGTAATAATATAACTGACCCGATATCACCGTCCTCCGACCGACCGTAATAATATAACTGACCCGATATCACCGTCCTCCGACCGACCGTAATAATATAACTGACCCGATATCACCGTCCTCCGACCGACCGTAATAATATAACTGACCCGATATCACCGTCCTCCGACCGTAATAATATAACTGACCCGATATCACCGTCCTCCGACCGACCGTAATAATATAACTGACCCGATATCACCGTCCTCCGACCGACCGTAATAATATAACTGACCCGATATAACCGTCCTCCGACCGTAATAATATAACTGACCCGATATCACCGTCCTCCGACCGTAATAATATAACTGACCCGATATCACCGTCCTCCGACCGTAATAATATAACTGACCCGATATCACCGTCCTCCCACCGACCGTAATAATATAACTGACCCGATATCACCGTCCTCCGACCGACCGTAATAATATAACTGACCCGATATCACCGTCCTCCGACCGTAATAATATAACTGACCCGATATCACCGTCCTCCCACCGACTGTAATAATATAACTGACCCGATATCACCGTCCTCCGACCGTAATAATATAACTGACCCGATATCACCGTCCTCCGACCGACCGTAATAATATAACTGACCCGATATCACCGTCCTCCGACCGTAATAATATAACTGACCCGATATCACCGTCCTCCGACCGACCGTAATAATATAACTGACCCGATATCACCGTCCTCCGACCGACCGTAATAATATAACTGACCCGATATCACCGTCCTCCGACCGACCGTAATAATATAACTGACCCGATATCACCGTCCTCCGACCGACCGTAATAATATAACTGACCCGATATCACCGTCCTCCGACCGACCGTAATAATATAACTGACCCGATATAACCGTCCTCCGACCGACCGTAATAATATAACTGATCCGATATCACCGTCCTCCGACTGACCGTAATAATATAACTGACCCGATATCACCGTCCTCCGACCGACCGTAATAATATAACTGACCCGATATAACCGTCCTCCGACCGACCGTAATAATATAACTGACCCGATATCACCGTCCTCCGACCGTAATAATATAACTGACCCGATATCACCGTCCTCCGACCGACCGTAATAATATAACTGACCCGATATCACCGTCCTCCGACCGTAATAATATAACTGACCCGATATCACCGTCCTCCGACTGACCGTAATAATATAACTGACCCGATATCACCGTCCTCCGACCGACCGTAATAATATAACTGACCCGATATCACCGTCCTCCGACCGTAATAATATAACTGACCCGATATCACCGGCCTCCGACCGACCGTAATAATATAACTGACCCGATATCACCGTCCTCCGACCGACCGTAATAATATAACTGACCCGATATCACCGTCCTCCGACCGTAATAATATAACTGACCCGATATCACCGTCCTCCGACCGTAATAATATAACTGACCCGATATCACCGTCCTCCGACTGACCGTAATAATATAACTGACCCGATATCACCGTCCTCCGACCGACCGTAATAATATAACTGACCCGATATCACCGTCCTCCGACCGTAATAATATAACTGACCCGATATCACCGTCCTCCGACCGACCGTAATAATATAACTGACCCGATATCACCGTCCTCCGACCGACCGTAATAATATAACTGACCCGATATCACCGTCCTCCCACCGACCGTAATAATATAACTGACCCGATATCACCGTCCTCCGACCGTAATAATATAACTGACCCGATATCACCGTCCTCCGACCGTAATAATATAACTGACCCGATATCACCGTCCTCCGACCGACCGTAATAATATAACTGACCCGATATCACCGTCCTCCGACTGACCGTAATAATATAACTGACCCGATATCACCGTCCTCCGACCGTAATAATATAACTGACCCGATATCACCGTCCTCCGACCGTAATAATATAACTGACCCGATATCACCGTCCTCCGACTGACCGTAATAATATAACTGACCCGATATCACCGTCCTCCGACCGACTGTAATAATATAACTGACCCGATATCACCGTCCTCCGACCGACCGTAATAATATAACTGACCCGATATCACCATCCTCCGACCGACCGTAATAATATAACTGACCCGATATCACCGTCCTCCGACCGTAATAATATAACTGACCCGATATCACCGTCCTCCGACCGACCGTAATAATATAACTGACCCGATATCACCATCCCCCGACTGACCGTAATAATATAACTGACCCGATATCACCGTCCTCCGACCGACCGTAATAATATAACTGACCCGATATCACCGTCCTCCGACCGACCGTAATAATATAACTGACCCGATATCACCGTCCTCCGACTGACCGTAATAATATAACTGACCCGATATCACCGTCCTCCGACCGACCGTAATAATATAACTGACCCGATATCACCGTCCTCCGACCGACCGTAATAATATAACTGACCCGATATCACCGTCCTCCGACTGACCGTAATAATATAACTGACCCGATATCACCGTCCTCCGACCGTAATAATATAACTGACCCGATATCACCGTCCTCCGACCGACCGTAATAATATAACTTACCCGATATCTCCGTCCTCCGACCGACTGTAATAATATAACTGACCCGATATCACCGTCCTCCGACCGACCGTAATAATATAACTGACCCGATATCACCGTCCTCCGACTGACCGTAATAATATAACTGACCCGATATCACCGTCCTCCGACCGACCGTAATAATATAACTGACCCGATATCACCGTCCTCCGACCGACCGTAATAATATAACTGACCCGATATCACCGTCCTCCGACCGTAATAATATAACTGACCCGATATCACCGTCCTCCGACTGACCGTAATAATATAACTGACCCGATATCACCGTCCTCCGACTGACCGTAATAATATAACTGACCCGATATCACCGTCCTCCGACTGACCGTAATAATATAACTGACCCGATATCACCGTCCTCCGACCGTAATAATATAACTGACCCGATATCACCGTCCTCCGACCGACCGTAATAATATAACTGACCCGATATCACCGTCCTCCGACCGACCGTAATAATATAACTGACCCGATATCACCGTCCTCCGACCGACTGTAATAATATAACTGACCCGATATCACCGTCCTCCGACCGACCGTAATAATATAACTGACCCGATATCACCGTCCTCCGACCGACCGTAATAATATAACTGACCCGATATCACCGTCCTCCGACCGACCGTAATAATATAACTGACCTGATATCACCGTCCTCCGACTGACCGTAATAATATAACTGACCCGATATCACCGTCCTCCGACCGTAATAATATAACTGACCCGATATCACCGTCCTCCGACCGACCGTAATAATATAACTAACCCGATATCACCGTCCTCCGACTGACCGTAATAATATAACTGACCCGATATCACCGGCCTCCGACCGACCGTAATAATATAACTGACCCGATATCACCGTCCTCCGACCGACCGTAATAATATAACTGACCCGATATCACCGTCCTCCGACCGACCGTAATAATATAACTGACCCGATATCACCGTCCTCCGACCGACCGTAATAATATAACTGACCCGATATCACCGTCCTCCGACCGACCGTAATAATATAACTGACCCGATATCTCCGTCCTCCGACCGACCGTAATAATATGACTGACCCGATATCACCGTCCTCCGACCGACCGTAATAATATAACTGACCCGATATCACCGTCCTCCGACTGACCGTAATAATATAACTGACCCGATATCACCGTCCTCCGACTGACCGTAATAATATAACTGACCCGATATCACCATCCTCCGACCGACCGTAATAATATAACTGACCCGATATCACCGTCCTCCGACCGACCGTAATAATATAACTGACCCGATATCACCGTCCTCCGACCGACCGTAATAATATAACTGACCCGATATCACCGTCCTCCGACCGACCGTAATAATATAACTGACCCGATATCACCGTCCTCCGACCGACCGTAATAATATAACTGACCCGATATCACCGTCCTCCGACCGACCGTAATAATATAACTGACCCGATATCACCGTCCTCCGACTGACCGTAATAATATAACTGACCCGATATCACCGTCCTCCGACCGACCGTAATAATATAACTGACCCGATATCACCGTCCTCCGACCGACCGTAATAATATAACTGACCCGATATCACCGTCCTCCGACTGACCGTAATAATATAACTGACCCGATATCACCGTCCTCCGACTGACCGTAATAATATAACTGACCCGATATCACCGTCCTCCGACCGACCGTAATAATATAACTGACCCGATATCACCGTCCCCCGACTGACCGTAATAATATAACTGACCCGATATCACCGTCCTCCGACCGACCGTAATAATATAACTGACCCGATATCACCGTCCTCCGACCGACCGTAATAATATAACTGACCCGATATCACCGGCCTCCGACCGACCGTAATAATATAACTGACCCGATATCACCGTCCTCCGACCGACCGTAATAATATAACTGACCCGATATCACCGTCCTCCGACTGACCGTAATAATATAACTGACCCGATATCACCGTCCTCCGACCGACCGTAATAATATAACTGACCCGATATCACCGTCCTCCGACCGTAATAATATAACTGACCCGATATCACCGTCCTCCGACCGACCGTAATAATATAACTGACCCGATATCACCGTCCTCCGACCGACCGTAATAATATAACTGACCCGATATCACCGTCCTCCGACCGACCGTAATAATATAACTGACCCGATATCACCATCCTCCGACCGACCGTAATAATATAACTGACCCGATATCACCGTCCTCCGACCGACCGTAATAATATATCTGACCCGATATCACCGTCCTCCGACCGACCGTAATAATATAACTGACCCGATATCACCGTCCTCCGACCGACCGTAATAATATAACTGACCCGATATCACCGTCCTCCGACCGACCGTAATAATATAACTGACCCGATATCTCCGTCCTCCGACCGACCGTAATAATATAACTGACCCGATATCACCGTCCTCCGACCGACTGTAATAATATAACTGACCCGATATCTCCGTCCTCCGACCGACCGTAATAATATAACTGACCCGATATCACCGTCCTCCGACCGACCGTAATAATATAACTGACCCGATATCACCGTCCTCCGACCGACCGTAATAATATAACTGACCCGATATCACCGTCCTCCGACCGACCGTAATAATATAACTGACCCGATATCACCGCCCTCCGACCGTAATAATATAACTGACCCGATATCACCGTCCTCCGACTGACCGTAATAATATAACTGACCCGATATAACCGTCCTCCGACCGACTGTAATAATATAACTGACCCGATATCTCCGTCCTCCGACCGACCGTAATAATATAACTGACCCGATATCACCGTCCTCCGACCGACCGTAATAATATAACTGACCCGATATCACCGTCCTCCGACCGACCGTAATAATATAACTGACCCGATATCACCGTCCTCCGACCGACCGTAATAATATAACTGACCCGATATCACCGTCCTCCGACCGACCGTAATAATATAACTGACCCGATATCACCGTCCTCCGACCGACCGTAATAATATAACTGACCCGATATCACCATCCTCCGACCGACCGTAATAATATAACTGACCCGATATCACCGTCCTCCGACCGTAATAATATAACTGACCCGATATCACCGTCCTCCGACCGACCGTAATAATATAACTAACCCGATATCACCGTCCTCCGACCGACCGTAATAATATAACTGACCCGATATCACCATCCTCCGACCGTAATAATATAACTGACCCGATATCACCGTCCTCCGACCGACCGTAATAATATAACTGACCCGATATCACCGTCCTCCGACCGACCGTAATAATATAACTGACCCGATATCACCGTCCTCCGACCGACCGTAATAATATAACTGACCCGATATCACCGTCCTCCGACCGACCGTAATAATATAACTGACCCGATATCACCGTCCTCCGACCGTAATAATATAACTGACCCGATATCACCGTCCTCCGACTGACCGTAATAATATAACTGACCCGATATCACCGTCCTCCGACCGTAATAATATAACTGACCCGATATCACCGCCCTCCGACCGAAAGTAATAATATAACTGACCCGATATCACCGTCCTCCGACCGACCGTAATAATATAACTGACCCGATATCACCGTCCTCCGACCGACCGTAATAATATAACTGACCCGATATCACCGTCCTCCGACCGACCGTAATAATATAACTGACCCGATATAACCGTCCTCCGACCGACCGTAATAATATAACTGACCCGATATCACCGTCCTCCGACCGACCGTAATAATATAACTGACCCGATATCACCGTCCTCCGACTGACCGTAATAATATAACTGACCCGATATCACCGTCCTCCCACCGACTGTAATAATATAACTGACCCGATATCACCGTCCTCCGACCGTAATAATATAACTGACCCGATATCACCGTCCTCCGACCGACCGTAATAATATAACTGACCCGATATCACCGTCCTCCGACCGTAATAATATAACTGACCCGATATCACCGTCCTCCGACCGACCGTAATAATATAACTGACCCGATATCACCGTCCCCCGACCGACCGTAATAATATAACTGACCCGATATCACCGTCCTCCGACCGACCGTAATAATATAACTGACCCGATATCACCGTCCTCCGACCGACCGTAATAATATAACTGACCCGATATCACCGTCCTCCGACCGACCGTAATAATATAACTGACCCGATATCACCGTCCTCCGACCGACCGTAATAATATAACTGACCCGATATAACCGTCCTCCGACCGACCGTAATAATATAACTGATCCGATATCACCGTCCTCCGACTGACCGTAATAATATAACTGACCCGATATCACCGTCCTCCGACCGACCGTAATAATATAACTGATCCGATATCACCGTCCTCCGACTGACCGTAATAATATAACTGACCCGATATCACCGTCCTCCGACCGACCGTAATAATATAACTGACCCGATATCACCGTCCTCCGACTGACCGTAATAATATAACTGACCCGATATCACCGTCCTCCGACCGTAATAATATAACTGACCCGATATCACCGGCCTCCGACCGACCGTAATAATATAACTGACCCGATATCACCGTCCTCCGACCGACCGTAATAATATAACTGACCCGATATCACCGTCCTCCGACCGTAATAATATAACTGACCCGATATCACCGTCCTCCGACCGTAATAATATAACTGACCCGATATCACCGTCCTCCGACTGACCGTAATAATATAACTGACCCGATATCACCGTCCTCCGACCGACCGTAATAATATAACTGACCCGATATCACCGTCCTCCGACCGTAATAATATAACTGACCCGATATCACCGTCCTCCGACCGACCGTAATAATATAACTGACCCGATATCACCGTCCTCCCACCGACCGTAATAATATAACTGACCCGATATCACCGTCCTCCGACCGTAATAATATAACTGACCCGATATCACCGTCCTCCGACCGTAATAATATAACTGACCCGATATCACCGTCCTCCCACCGACCGTAATAATATAACTGACCCGATATCACCGTCCTCCGACCGTAATAATATAACTGACCCGATATCACCGTCCTCCGACCGTAATAATATAACTGACCCCGATATCACCGTCCTCCGACCGACTGTAATAATATAACTGACCCGATATCACCGTCCTCCGACCGACCGTAATAATATAACTGACCCGATATCACCGTCCTCCGACTGACCGTAATAATATAACTGACCCGATATCACCGTCCTCCGACCGACCGTAATAATATAACTGACCCGATATCACCGTCCTCCGACTGACCGTAATAATATAACTGACCCGATATCACCGTCCTCCGACCGACCGTAATAATATAACTGACCCGATATCACCGTCCTCCGACTGACCGTAATAATATAACTGACCCGATATCACCGTCCTCCGACCGTAATAATATAACTGACCCGATATCACCGTCCTCCGACCGTAATAATATAACTGACCCGATATCACCGTCCTCCGACCGACCGTAATAATATAACTGACCCGATATCACCGTCCTCCGACTGACCGTAATAATATAACTGACCCGATATCACCGTCCTCCGACTGACCGTAATAATATAACTGACCCGATATCACCGTCCTCCGACCGACTGTAATAATATAACTGACCCGATATCACCGTCCTCCGACCGACCGTAATAATATAACTGACCCGATATCACCGTCCTCCGACCGACCGTAATAATATAACTGACCCGATATCACCATCCTCCGACCGACTGTAATAATATAACTGACCCGATATCACCGTCCTCCGACCGACCGTAATAATATAACTGACCTGATATCACCGGCCTCCGACCGACCGTAATAATATAACTGACCCGATATCACCGTCCTCCGACCGACCGTAATAATATAACTGACCCGATATCACCGTCCTCCGACCGACCGTAATAATATAACTGACCCGATATCACCGTCCTCCGACCGACCGTAATAATATAACTGACCCGATATCACCGTCCTCCGACCGTAATAATATAACTGACCCGATATCACCGTCCTCCGACCGACCGTAATAATATAACTGACCCGATATCACCGTCCTCCGACTGACCGTAATAATATAACTGACCCGATATCACCGTCCTCCGACCGACCGTAATAATATAACTGACCCGATATCACCGTCCTCCGACCGACCGTAATAATATAACTGACCCGATATCACCGTCCTCCGACCGACCGTAATAATATAACTGACCCGATATCACCGTCCTCCGACCGTAATAATATAACTGACCCGATATCACCGTCCTCCGACCGACCGTAATAATATAACTGACCCGATATCACCGTCCTCCGACCGTAATAATATAACTGACCCGATATCACCGTCCTCCGACCGACCGTAATAATATAACTGACCCGATATCTCCGTCCTCCGACCGACCGTAATAATATAACTGACCCGATATCACCGTCCTCCGACCGACCGTAATAATATAACTGACCCGATATCACCGTCCTCCGACCGACCGTAATAATATAACTGACCCGATATAACCGTCCTCCGACCGACCGTAATAATATAACTGACCCGATATCACCGTCCTCCGACTGACCGTAATAATATAACTGACCCGATATCACCGTCCTCCGACCGACCGTAATAATATAACTGACCCGATATCACCGTCCTCCGACTGACCGTAATAATATAACTGACCCGATATCACCGTCCTCCGACCGACCGTAATAATATAACTGACCCGATATCACCGTCCTCCGACCGACCGTAATAATATAACTGACCCGATATCACCATCCTCCGACCGACCGTAATAATATAACTGACCCGATATCACCGTCCTCCCACCGACCGTAATAATATAACTGACCCGATATCACCGTCCTCCGACCGACCGTAATAATATAACTGACCCGATATCACCGTCCTCCGACTGACCGTAATAATATAACTGACCCGATATCACCGTCCTCCGACTGACCGTAATAATATAACTGACCCGATATCACCGTCCTCCGACCGACCGTAATAATATAACTGACCCGATATCACCGTCCTCCGACTGACCGTAATAATATAACTGACCCGATATCACCGTCCTCCGACCGACCGTAATAATATAACTGACCCGATATCACCGTCCTCCGACCGTAATAATATAACTGACCCGATATCACCGTCCTCCGACTGACCGTAATAATATAACTGACCCGATATCACCGTCCTCCGACCGACCGTAATAATATAACTGACCCGATATCACCGTCCTCCGACCGACCGTAATAATATAACTGACCCGATATCACCGTCCTCCGACTGACCGTAATAATATAACTGACCCGATATCACCGTCCTCCGACTGACCGTAATAATATAACTGACCCGATATCTCCGTCCTCCGACCGACCGTAATAATATAACTGACCCGATATCACCGTCCTCCGACCGACCGTAATAATATAACTGACCCGATATCACCGTCCTCCGACCGTAATAATATAACTGACCCGATATCACCGTCCTCCGACCGACCGTAATAATATAACTGACCCGATATCACCGTCCCCCGACCGTAATAATATAACTGACCCGATATCACCGTCCTCCGACCGTAATAATATAACTGACCCGATATCACCGTCCTCCGACCGACCGTAATAATATAACTGACCCGATATCACCGTCCTCCGACCGACCGTAATAATATAACTGACCCGATATCACCGTCCTCCGACCGTAATAATATAACTGACCCGATATCACCGTCCTCCGACCGACCGTAATAATATAACTGACCCGATATCACCGTCCCCCGACCGTAATAATATAACTGACCCGATATCACCGTCCTCCGACCGACCGTAATAATATAACTGACCCGATATCACCGTCCCCCGACCGTAATAATATAACTGACCCGATATCACCGTCCTCCGACCGACCGTAATAATATAACTGACCCGATATCACCGTCCTCCGACCGTAATAATATAACTGACCCGATCTCACCGTCCTCCGACCGACCGTAATAATATAACTGACCCGATATCACCGTCCTCCGACCGACCGTAATAATATAACTGACCCGATATCACCGTCCTCCGACCGACCGTAATAATATAACTGACCCGATATCACCGTCCCCCGACTGACCGTAATAATATAACTGACCCGATCTCACCGTCCTCCGACCGACCGTAATAATATAACTGACCCGATATCTCCGTCCCCCGACCGACCGTAATAATATAACTGACCCGATATCACCGTCCTCCCACCGACCGTAATAATATAACTGACCCGATATCACCGTCCCCCGACTGACCGTAATAATATAACTGACCCGATATCACCGTCCTCCGACCGACTGTAATAATATAACTGACCCGATATCACCGTCCTCCGACTGACCGTAATAATATAACTGACCCGATATCACCGTCCTCCGACCGACCGTAATAATATAACTGACCCGATATCACCGTCCTCCGACCGACCGTAATAATATAACTGACCCGATATCACCGTCCTCCGACCGACCGTAATAATATAACTGACCCGATATCACCGTCCTCCGACCGTAATAATATAACTGACCCGATATCACCGTCCTCCGACCGACCGTAATAATATAACTGACCCGATATCACTGTCCTCCGACCGTAATAATATAACTGACCCGATATCACCGTCCTCCGACCGACCGTAATAATATAACTGACCCGATATCACCGTCCTCCGACCGACCGTAATAATATAACTGACCCGATATCACCGTCCTCCGACTGACCGTAATAATATAACTGACCCGATATCACCGTCCTCCGACCGTAATAATATAACTGACCCGATATCACCGTCCTCCGACCGACCGTAATAATATAACTGACCCGATATCACCGTCCTCCGACTGACCGTAATAATATAACTGACCCGATATCACCGTCCTCCGACCGACCGTAATAATATGACTGACCCGATATCACCGTCCTCCGACCGTAATAATATAACTGACCCGATATCACCGTCCTCCGACCGACCGTAATAATATAACTGACCCGATATCACCGTCCTCCGACCGACCGTAATAATATAACTGACCCGATATCACCGTCCTCCGACCGACCGTAATAATATAACTGACCCGATATCACCGTCCTCCGACCGTAATAATATAACTGACCCGATATCACCGTCCTCCGACCGTAATAATATAACTGACCCGATATCACCGTCCTCCGACTGACCGTAATAATATAACTGACCCGATATCACCGTCCTCCGACCGACCGTAATAATATAACTGACCCGATATCACCGTCCTCCGACCGTAATAATATAACTGACCCGATATCACCGTCCTCCGACCGTAATAATATAACTGACCCGATATCACCGTCCTCCGACTGACCGTAATAATATAACTGACCCGATATCACCGTCCTCCGACTGACCGTAATAATATAACTGACCCGATATCACCGTCCTCCGACTGACCGTAATAATATAACTGACCCGATATCACCGTCCTCCGACCAACCGTAATAATATAACTGACCCGATATCACCGTCCTCCGACCAACCGTAATAATATAACTGACCCGATATCACCGTCCTCCGACCAACCGTAATAATATAACTGACCCGATATCACCGTCCTCCGACCGACCGTAATAATATAACTGACCCGATATCACCGTCCCCCGACCGACCGTAATAATATAACTGACCCGATATCACCGTCCTCCGACCGACCGTAATAATATAACTGACCCGATATCACCGTCCTCCGACCGTAATAATATAACTGACCCGATATCACCGTCCTCCGACCGACCGTAATAATATAACTGACCCGATATCACCGTCCTCCGACCGTAATAATATAACTGACCCGATATCACCGTCCTCCGACCGTAATAATATAACTGACCCGATATCACCGTCCTCCGACCGTAATAATATAACTGACCCGATATCACCGTCCTCCGACCGACTGTAATAATATAACTGACCCGATATCACCGTCCTCCGACCGACCGTAATAATATAACTGACCCGATATCACCGTCCTCCGACCGACCGTAATAATATAACTGACCCGATATCACCGTCCTCCCACCGACCGTAATAATATAACTGACCCGATATCACCGTCCTCCGACCGACCGTAATAATATAACTGACCCGATATCACCGTCCTCCGACCGACCGTAATAATATAACTGACCCGATATCACCGTCCTCCGACCGACCGTAATAATATAACTGACCCGATATCACCGTCCTCCGACCGACCGTAATAATATAACTGACCCGATATCACCGTCCTCCGACCGACTGTAATAATATAACTGACCCGATATCACCGTCCTCCGACCGTAATAATATAACTGACCCGATATCACCGTCCTCCGACCGACTGTAATAATATAACTGACCCGATATCACCGTCCTCCGACCGACCGTAATAATATAACTGACCCGATATCACCGTCCTCCGACCGACCGTAATAATATAACTGACCCGATATCACCGTCCTCCCACCGACCGTAATAATATAACTGACCCGATATCACCGTCCTCCGACCGACCGTAATAATATAACTGACCCGATATCACCGTCCTCCGACTGACCGTAATAATATAACTGACCCGATATCACCGTCCTCCGACCGACCGTAATAATATAACTGACCCGATATCACCGTCCTCCGACCGACCGTAATAATATAACTGACCCGATATCACCGTCCTCCGACCGTAATAATATAACTGACCCGATATCACCGTCCTCCGACCGACCGTAATAATATAACTGACCCGATATCACCGTCCTCCGACCGACCGTAATAATATATCTGACCCGATATCACCGTCCTCCGACTGACCGTAATAATATAACTGACCCGATATCACCGTCCTCCGACCGACCGTAATAATATAACTGACCCGATATCACCGTCCTCCGACTGACCGTAATAATATAACTGACCCGATATCACCGTCCTCCCACCGACCGTAATAATATAACTGACCCGATATAACCGTCCTCCGACCGACCGTAATAATATATCTGACCCGATATCACCGCCCTCCGACCGACCGTAATAATATAACTGACCCGATATCACCGTCCTCCGACCGACCGTAATAATATAACTGACCCGATATCACCGTCCTCCGACCGACCGTAATAATATAACTGACCCGATATCACCGTCCTCCGACCGTAATAATATAACTGACCCGATATCACCATCCTCCCACCGACCGTAATAATATAACTGACCCGATATCACCGTCCTCCGACCGACTGTAATAATATAACTGACCCGATATCACCGTCCTCCGACCGACCGTAATAATATAACTGACCCGATATCACCATCCCCCGACTGACCGTAATAATATAACTGACCCGATATCACCGTCCTCCGACCGTAATAATATAACTGACCCGATATCACCGTCCTCCGACTGACCGTAATAATATAACTGACCCGATATCACCGTCCTCCGACCGACCGTAATAATATAACTGACCCGATATCACCGTCCTCCGACTGACCGTAATAATATAACTGACCCGATATCACCGTCCTCCGACCGACCGTAATAATATAACTGACCCGATATCACCGTCCTCCGACCGACTGTAATAATATAACTGACCCGATATCACCGTCCTCCGACCGACCGTAATAATATAACTGACCCGATATCACCGTCCTCCGACCGACTGTAATAATATAACTGACCCGATATCACCGTCCTCCCACCGACCGTAATAATATATCTGACCCGATATCACCGTCCTCCGACCGACTGTAATAATATAACTGACCCGATATCACCGTCCTCCGACCGACCGTAATAATATATCTGACCCGATATCACCGTCCTCCGACCGACTGTAATAATATAACTGACCCGATATCACCGTCCTCCGACCGTAATAATATAACTGACCCGATATCACCGGCCTCCGACCGACCGTAATAATATAACTGACCCGATATCACCGTCCTCCGACCGACCGTAATAATATAACTGACCCGATATCACCATCCTCCGACCGACCGTAATAATATAACTGACCCGATATCACCGTCCTCCGACTGACCGTAATAATATAACTGACCCGATATCACCGTCCTCCGACCGACCGTAATAATATAACTGACCCGATATCACCGTCCTCCGACCGACCGTAATAATATAACTGACCCGATATCACCGTCCTCCGACTGACCGTAATAATATAACTGACCCGATATCACCGTCCTCCGACCGTAATAATATAACTGACCCGATATCACCGTCCTCCCACCGACCGTAATAATATAACTGACCCGATATCACCGTCCTCCGACCGACTGTAATAATATAACTGACCCGATATCACCGTCCTCCGACCGACCGTAATAATATAACTGACCCGATATCACCATCCTCCGACCGACCGTAATAATATAACTGACCCGATATCACCGTCCTCCGACTGACCGTAATAATATAACTGACCCGATATCACCGTCCTCCGACCGACCGTAATAATATAACTGACCCGATATCACCGTCCTCCGACCGACCGTAATAATATAACTGACCCGATATCACCGTCCTCCGACTGACCGTAATAATATAACTGACCCGATATCACCGTCCTCCGACCGTAATAATATAACTGACCCGATATCACCGTCCTCCGACCGTAATAATATATCTGACCCGATATCACCGTCCTCCGACCGTAATAATATAACTGACCCGATATCACCGTCCTCCGACCGTAATAATATATCTGACCCGATATCACCGTCCTCCGACCGACTGTAATAATATAACTGACCCGATATCACCGTCCTCCGACCGACTGTAATAATATAACTGACCCAATATCACCGTCCTCCGACCGACCGTAATAATATAACTGACCCGATATCACCGTCCTCCGACCGTAATAATATAACTGACCCGATATCACCGTCCTCCGACCGACCGTAATAATATAACTGACCCGATATCACCGTCCTCCGACCGTAATAATATAACTGACCCGATATCACCGTCCTCCGACCGACCGTAATAATATAACTGACCCGATATCACCGTCCTCCGACTGACCGTAATAATATAACTGACCCGATATCACCGTCCTCCGACCGTAATAATATAACTGACCCGATATCACCGTCCTCCGACCGACTGTAATAATATAACTGACCCGATATCACCGTCCTCCGACCGACCGTAATAATATAACTGACCCGATATCACCGTCCTCCGACCGACCGTAATAATATAACTGACCCGATATCACCGTCCTCCGACCGACCGTAATAATATAACTGACCCGATATCACCGTCCTCCGACTGACCGTAATAATATAACTGACCCGATATCTCCGTCCTCCGACCGACCGTAATAATATAACTGACCCGATATCACCGTCCTCCGACCGACCGTAATAATATAACTGACCCGATATCACCGTCCTCCGACCGACCGTAATAATATAACTGACCCGATATCACCGTCCTCCGACCGACCGTAATAATATAACTGACCCGATATCACCGTCCTCCGACCGACCGTAATAATATAACTGACCCGATATCACCGTCCTCCGACCGACCGTAATAATATAACTGACCCGATATCACCGTCCTCCGACTGACCGTAATAATATAACTGACCCGATATCACCGGCCTCCGACCGACCGTAATAATATAACTGACCCGATATCACCGGCCTCCGACCGACCGTAATAATATAACTGACCCGATATCACCGTCCTCCGACCGTAATAATATAACTGACCCGATATCACCGTCCTCCGACTGACCGTAATAATATAACTGACCCGATATCACCGTCCTCCGACTGACCGTAATAATATAACTGACCCGATATCACCGTCCTCCGACTGACCGTAATAATATAACTGACCCGATATCACCGTCCTCCGACCGTAATAATATAACTGACCCGATATCACCGTCCTCCGACCGACCGTAATAATATAACTGACCTGATATCACCGTCCTCCGACCGACCGTAATAATATAACTGACCCGATATCACCGTCCTCCGACTGACCGTAATAATATGACTGACCCGATATCACCGTCCTCCGACCGTAATAATATAACTGACCCGATATCACCGTCCTCCGACCGACCGTAATAATATAACTGACCCGATATCACCGTCCTCCGACCGACCGTAATAATATATCTGACCCGATATCACCGTCCTCCGACCGACCGTAATAATATAACTGACCCGATATCACCGTCCTCCGACCGACCGTAATAATATAACTGACCCGATATCACCGTCCTCCGACTGACCGTAATAATATAACTGACCCGATATCACCGTCCTCCGACCGACCGTAATAATATAACTGACCCGATATCACCGTCCCCCGACCGACCGTAATAATATAACTGACCCGATATCACCGTCCTCCGACCGACCGTAATAATATAACTTACCCGATATCACCGTCCTCCCACCGACCGTAATAATATAACTGACCCGATATCACCGTCCTCCGACTGACCGTAATAATATAACTGACCCGATATCACCGTCCTCCGACCGTAATAATATAACTGACCCGATATCACCGTCCTCCGACCGACTGTAATAATATAACTGACCCGATATCACCGTCCTCCGACTGACCGTAATAATATGACTGACCCGATATCACCATCCTCCGACCGACCGTAATAATATAACTGACCTGATATCACCGTCCTCCGACCGTAATAATATAACTGACCCGATATCACCGTCCTCCGACCGACCGTAATAATATAACTGACCTGATATCACCGTCCTCCGACCGACCGTAATAATATAACTGACCCGATATCACCGTCCTCCGACCGACCGTAATAATATAACTGACCCGATATCACCGTCCTCCGACCGTAATAATATAACTGACCCGATATCACCGTCCTCCGACCGACCGTAATAATATAACTGACCCGATATCACCGTCCTCCGACCGACCGTAATAATATATCTGACCCGATATCACCGTCCTCCGACCGACCGTAATAATATAACTGACCCGATATCACCGTCCTCCGACCGACCGTAATAATATAACTGACCCGATATCACCGTCCTCCGACTGACCGTAATAATATAACTGACCCGATATCACCGTCCTCCGACCGACCGTAATAATATAACTGACCCGATATCACCGTCCTCCGACCGACCGTAATAATATAACTTACCCGATATCACCGTCCTCCGACCGACCGTAATAATATAACTGACCCGATATCACCGTCCTCCGACTGACCGTAATAATATGACTGACCCGATATCACCATCCTCCGACCGACCGTAATAATATAACTGACCTGATATCACCGTCCTCCGACCGTAATAATATAACTGACCCGATATCACCGTCCTCCGACCGTAATAATATAACTGACCTGATATCACCGTCCTCCGACCGACCGTAATAATATAACTGACCCGATATCACCGTCCTCCGACCGACCGTAATAATATAACTGACCCGATATCACCATCCTCCGACTGACCGTAATAATATAACTGACCCGATATCACCGTCCTCCGACCGACCGTAATAATATAACTGACCCGATATCACCGTCCTCCGACCGACCGTAATAATATAACTGACCCGATATCACCGTCCTCCGACCGACCGTAATAATATAACTGACCTGATATCACCGTCCTCCGACCGACCGTAATAATATAACTGACCCGATATAACCGTCCTCCGACCGACCGTAATAATATAACTGACCCGATATCACCGTCCTCCGACTGACCGTAATAATATAACTGACCTGATATCACCGTCCTCCGACTGACCGTAATAATATAACTGACCCGATATCACCATCCTCCGACCGACCGTAATAATATAACTGACCCGATATCACCGTCCCCCGACCGACCGTAATAATATAACTGACCCGATATCACCGTCCTCCGACTGACCGTAATAATATAACTGACCCGATATCACCATCCTCCGACCGTAATAATATAACTGACCCGATATCACCGTCCTCCGACCGACCGTAATAATATAACTGACCCGATATCACCGTCCTCCGACCGACCGTAATAATATAACTGACCCGATATCACCGTCCTCCGACCGACCGTAATAATATAACTGACCCGATATCACCGTCCTCCGACCGACCGTAATAATATAACTGACCCGATATCACCGTCCTCCCACCGACCGTAATAATATAACTGACCCGATATCACCGTCCTCCGACCGACCGTAATAATATGACTGACCCGATATCACCGTCCTCCGACTGACCGTAATAATATAACTGACCCGATATCACCGTCCTCCGACCGTAATAATATAACTGACCCGATATCACCATCCCCCGACCGACCGTAATAATATAACTGACCCGATATCACCGTCCTCCGACCGACCGTAATAATATAACTGACCCGATATCACCGTCCTCCGACCGACCGTAATAATATAACTGACCCGATATCACCGTCCTCCGACTGACCGTAATAATATAACTGACCCGATATCACCATCCTCCGACCGTAATAATATAACTGACCCGATATCACCATCCTCCGACCGTAATAATATAACTGACCCGATATCACCGTCCTCCGACCGACCGTAATAATATAACTGACCCGATATCACCATCCTCCGACCGTAATAATATAACTGACCCGATATCACCGTCCTCCGACCGACCGTAATAATATAACTGACCCGATATCACCGTCCTCCGACTGACCGTAATAATATAACTGACCCGATATCACCGTCCTCCGACTGACCGTAATAATATAACTGACCCGATATCACCGTCCTCCGACCGACCGTAATAATATAACTGACCCGATATCACCGTCCTCCGACCGACCGTAATAATATAACTGACCCGATATCACCGTCCTCCGACTGACCGTAATAATATAACTGACCCGATATCACCGTCCCCCGACCGTAATAATATAACTGACCCGATATCACCGTCCTCCGACTGACCGTAATAATATAACTGACCTGATATCACCGTCCTCCGACCGACCGTAATAATATAACTGACCCGATATCACCATCCTCCGACCGTAATAATATAACTGACCCGATATCACCGTCCTCCGACCGACCGTAATAATATAACTGACCCGATATCACCGTCCTCCGACCGACCGTAATAATATAACTGACCCGATATCACCGTCCTCCGACCGACCGTAATAATATAACTGACCCGATATCACCGTCCTCCGACTGACCGTAATAATATAACTGACCCGATATCACCGTCCTCCGACTGACCGTAATAATATAACTGACCCGATATCACCGTCCTCCGACCGACCGTAATAATATAACTGACCCGATATCACCGTCCTCCGACCGACCGTAATAATATAACTGACCCGATATCACCGTCCTCCGACCGACCGTAATAATATAACTGACCCGATATCACCATCCTCCGACCGACCGTAATAATATAACTGACCCGATATCACCGTCCTCCGACCGACCGTAATAATATAACTGACCCGATATCACCGTCCTCCGACTGACCGTAATAATATAACTGACCCGATATCACCGTCCTCCGACTGACCGTAATAATATAACTGACCCGATATCACCGTCCTCCGACCGACCGTAATAATATAACTGACCCGATATCACCGTCCTCCGACTGACCGTAATAATATAACTGACCCGATATCACCGTCCTCCGACTGACCGTAATAATATAACTGACCCGATATCACCGTCCTCCGACCGACCGTAATAATATAACTGACCCGATATCACCGTCCTCCGACCGTAATAATATAACTGACCCGATATCACCGTCCTCCGACCGACCGTAATAATATAACTGACCCGATATCACCGTCCTCCGACCGACCGTAATAATATAACTGACCCGATATCACCGTCCTCCGACCGACCGTAATAATATAACTGACCCGATATCACCGTCCTCCGACTGACCGTAATAATATAACTGACCCGATATCACCATCCTCCGACCGTAATAATATAACTGACCCGATATCACCGTCCTCCGACTGACCGTAATAATATATCTGACCCGATATCACCGTCCTCCGACTGACCGTAATAATATAACTGACCCGATATCACCGTCCTCCGACTGACCGTAATAATATAACTGACCCGATATCACCGTCCTCCGACCGACCGTAATAATATAACTGACCCGATATCACCGTCCTCCGACCGACCGTAATAATATAACTGACCCGATATCACCGTCCTCCGACCGACCGTAATAATATAACTGACCCGATATCACCGTCCTCCGACCGACCGTAATAATATAACTGACCCGATATCACCATCCTCCGACCGTAATAATATAACTGACCCGATATCACCGTCCTCCGACTGACCGTAATAATATATCTGACCCGATATCACCGTCCCCCGACCGACCGTAATAATATAACTGACCCGATATCACCGTCCTCCGACCGACCGTAATAATATAACTGACCCGATATCACCGTCCTCCGACCGTAATAATATGACTGACCCGATATCACCGTCCTCCGACCGACCGTAATAATATAACTGACCCGATATCACCGTCCTCCGACCGTAATAATATAACTGACCCGATATCACCGTCCTCCGACCGTAATAATATGACTGACCCGATATCACCGTCCTCCGACCGACCGTAATAATATAACTGACCCGATATCACCGTCCTCCGACCGTAATAATATGACTGACCCGATATCACCGTCCTCCGACCGACCGTAATAATATAACTGACCCGATATCACCGTCCTCCGACCGTAATAATATAACTGACCCGATATCACCGTCCTCCGACCGTAATAATATAACTGACCCGATATCACCGTCCTCCGACCGTAATAATATAACTGACCCGATATCACCGTCCTCCGACCGTAATAATATGACTGACCCGATATCACCGTCCTCCGACTGACCGTAATAATATATCTGACCCGATATCACCGTCCCCCGACCGACCGTAATAATATAACTGACCCGATATCACCGTCCTCCGACCGACCGTAATAATATAACTGACCCGATATCACCGTCCTCCGACCGACCGTAATAATATAACTGACCCGATATCACCGTCCTCCGACCGACTGTAATAATATAACTGACCCGATATCACCGTCCTCCGACCGACCGTAATAATATAACTGACCCGATATCACCGTCCTCCGACCGACCGTAATAATATAACTGACCCGATATCACCGTCCTCCGACCGACTGTAATAATATAACTGACCCGATATCACTGTCCTCCGACCGACCGTAATAATATAACTGACCCGATATCACCGTCCTCCGACCGACCGTAATAATATAACTGACCCGATATCACCGTCCTCCGACTGACCGTAATAATATAACTGACCCGATATCACCGTCCTCCGACCGTAATAATATAACTGACCCGATATCACCGTCCTCCGACCGACCGTAATAATATAACTGACCCGATATCACCGTCCTCCGACCGTAATAATATGACTGACCCGATATCACCGTCCTCCGACCGTAATAATATAACTGACCCGATATCACCGTCCTCCGACCGTAATAATATAACTGACCCGATATCACCGTCCTCCGACTGACCGTAATAATATAACTGACCCGATATCACCGTCCTCCGACTGACCGTAATAATATATCTGACCCGATATCACCGTCCTCCGACCGACCGTAATAATATAACTGACCCGATATCACCGTCCTCCGACTGACCGTAATAATATAACTGACCCGATATCACCGTCCTCCGACTGACCGTAATAATATGACTGACCCGATATCACCGTCCTCCGACCGACCGTAATAATATAACTGACCCGATATCACCGTCCTCCGACTGACCGTAATAATATAACTGACCCGATATCACCGTCCTCCGACCGACCGTAATAATATAACTGACCCGATATCACCGTCCTCCGACCGACCGTAATAATATAACTGACCCGATATCACCGTCCTCCGACCGACCGTAATAATATAACTGACCCGATATCACCGTCCTCCGACTGACCGTAATAATATAACTGACCCGATATCACCATCCTCCGACCGACCGTAATAATATAACTGACCCGATATCACCGTCCTCCGACCGTAATAATATAACTGACCCGATATCACCGTCCTCCGACCGACCGTAATAATATAACTGACCCGATATCACCGTCCTCCGACCGACCGTAATAATATAACTGACCCGATATCACCATCCTCCGACCGACCGTAATAATATAACTGACCCGATATCACCGTCCTCCGACCGACCGTAATAATATAACTGACCCGATATCACCATCCTCCGACTGACCGTAATAATATAACTGACCCGATATCACCGTCCTCCGACTGACCGTAATAATATAACTGACCCGATATCACCGTCCTCCGACTGACCGTAATAATATAACTGACCCGATATCACCGTCCTCCGACTGACCGTAATAATATAACTGACCCGATATCACCGTCCTCCGACCGACCGTAATAATATAACTGACCCGATATCACCATCCTCCGACTGACCGTAATAATATAACTGACCCGATATCACCGTCCTCCGACTGACCGTAATAATATAACTGACCCGATATCACCGTCCTCCGACTGACCGTAATAATATAACTGACCCGATATCACCGTCCTCCGACTGACCGTAATAATATAACTGACCCGATATCACCGTCCTCCGACTGACCGTAATAATATAACTGACCCGATATCACCGTCCTCCGACTGACCGTAATAATATAACTGACCCGATATCACCATCCTCCGACTGACCGTAATAATATAACTGACCCGATATCACCGTCCTCCGACCGTAATAATATAACTGACCCGATATCACCGTCCTCCGACCGACCGTAATAATATAACTGACCCGATATAACCGTCCTCCGACCGACCGTAATAATATAACTGACCCGATATCACCGTCCTCCGACCGACCGTAATAATATAACTGACCCGATATCACCATCCTCCGACCGTAATAATATAACTGACCCGATATCACCGTCCTCCGACCGACCGTAATAATATATCTGACCCGATATCACCGTCCTCCGACCGTAATAATATAACTGACCCGATATCACCGTCCTCCGACCGACCGTAATAATATAACTGACCCGATATAACCGTCCTCCGACCGACCGTAATAATATAACTGACCCGATATAACCGTCCTCCGACCGACCGTAATAATATAACTGACCCGATATCACCGTCCTCCGACCGACTGTAATAATATAACTGACCCGATATCACCGTCCTCCGACCGACCGTAATAATATAACTGACCCGATATCACCGTCCTCCGACCGACCGTAATAATATAACTGACCCGATATCACCGTCCTCCGACCGACCGTAATAATATAACTGACCCGATATCACCGTCCTCCGACCGTAATAATATAACTGACCCGATATCACCGTCCTCCGACCGTAATAATATAACTGACCCGATATCACCGTCCTCCGACTGACCGTAATAATATAACTGACCCGATATCACCGTCCTCCGACCGACCGTAATAATATAACTGACCCGATATCACCGTCCTCCGACCGACCGTAATAATATGACTGACCCGATATCTCCGTCCTCCGACTGACCGTAATAATATAACTGACCCGATATCACCGTCCTCCGACCGACCGTAATAATATAACTGACCCGATATCACCGTCCTCCGACCGACCGTAATAATATAACTGACCCGATATCACCGTCCTCCGACCGACCGTAATAATATAACTGACCCGATATCACCGTCCTCCGACCGACCGTAATAATATAACTGACCCGATATCACCGTCCTCCGACCGTAATAATATAACTGACCCGATATCACCGTCCTCCGACCGACTGTAATAATATAACTTACCCGATATCACCGTCCTCCGACTGACCGTAATAATATAACTGACCCGATATCACCGTCCTCCGACCGACTGTAATAATATAACTGACCCGATATCACCGTCCTCCGACCGACCGTAATAATATAACTGACCCGATATAACCGTCCTCCGACCGACCGTAATAATATAACTGACCCGATATCACCGTCCTCCGACCGTAATAATATAACTGACCCGATATCACCGTCCTCCGACCGTAATAATATAACTGACCCGATATCACCGTCCTCCGACTGACCGTAATAATATAACTGACCCGATATCACCGTCCTCCGACCGACCGTAATAATATAACTGACCCGATATCACCGTCCTCCGACCGACCGTAATAATATAACTGACCCGATATCACCGCCCTCCGACCGACCGTAATAATATAACTGACCCGATATCACCGTCCTCCGACTGACCGTAATAATATAACTGACCCGATATCACCGTCCTCCGACCGACCGTAATAATATAACTGACCCGATATCACCGTCCTCCGACTGACCGTAATAATATAACTGACCCGATATCACCGTCCTCCGACCGACCGTAATAATATAACTGACCCGATATCACCGTCCTCCGACTGACCGTAATAATATAACTGACCCGATATCACCGTCCTCCGACCAACCGTAATAATATAACTGACCCGATATCACCGTCCTCCGACCGTAATAATATAACTGACCCGATATCACCATCCTCCGACCGACCGTAATAATATAACTGACCCGATATCACCGTCCTCCGACCGACCGTAATAATATAACTGACCCGATATCACCGTCCTCCGACCGTAATAATATAACTGACCCGATATCACCGTCCTCCGACCGACCGTAATAATATAACTGACCCGATATCACTGTCCTCCGACCGACCGTAATAATATAACTGACCCGATATCACCGTCCTCCGACCGTAATAATATAACTGACCCGATATAACCGTCCTCCGACCGACCGTAATAATATAACTGACCCGATATCACCGTCCTCCGACCGACCGTAATAATATAACTGACCCGATATCACCGTCCTCCGACTGACCGTAATAATATAACTGACCCGATATCACCGTCCTCCGACCGACCGTAATAATATAACTGACCCGATATCACCGTCCTCCCACCGACTGTAATAATATAACTGACCCGATATCACCGTCCTCCGACCGTAATAATATAACTGACCCGATATCACCGTCCTCCGACTGACCGTAATAATATAACTGACCCGATATCACCGTCCTCCGACCGACCGTAATAATATAACTGACCCGATATCACCGTCCTCCGACCGACCGTAATAATATAACTGACCCGATATCACCGTCCTCCGACCGACCGTAATAATATAACTGACCCGATATCACCGTCCTCCGACCGACCGTAATAATATAACTGACCCGATATCACCGTCCTCCGACCAACCGTAATAATATAACTGACCCAATATCACCGTCCTCCGACCGACTGTAATAATATAACTGACCCGATATCACCGTCCTCCCACCGACCGTAATAATATAACTGACCCGATATCACCGTCCTCCGACTGACCGTAATAATATAACTGACCTGATATCACCGTCCTCCGACCGACCGTAATAATATAACTGACCCGATATCACCGTCCTCCGACTGACCGTAATAATATAACTGACCCGATATCACCGTCCTCCGACCGACCGTAATAATATAACTGACCCGATATCACCGTCCTCCGACCGACCGTAATAATATAACTGACCCGATATCACCGTCCTCCGACCGACCGTAATAATATAACTGACCTGATATCACCATCCTCCGACTGACCGTAATAATATAACTGACCTGATATCACCGTCCTCCGACTGACCGTAATAATATAACTGACCCGATATCACCGTCCTCCGACCGACCGTAATAATATAACTGACCCGATATCACCGTCCTCCGACCGTAATAATATAACTGACCCGATATCACCGTCCTCCGACCGACCGTAATAATATAACTGACCCGATATCACCGTCCTCCGACCGACCGTAATAATATAACTGACCCGATATCACCGTCCTCCGACCGACCGTAATAATATAACTGACCCGATATCACCGTCCCCCGACCGACCGTAATAATATAACTGACCCGATATCACCGTCCTCCGACCGACCGTAATAATATAACTGACCCGATATCTCCGTCCTCCGACCGACCGTAATAATATAACTGACCCGATATCACCGTCCTCCGACCGACCGTAATAATATAACTGACCCGATATAACCGTCCTCCGACCGACCGTAATAATAT
The DNA here is from genome assembly GCA_029206835.1 of Rana muscosa. Taxonomy (NCBI): domain Eukaryota; kingdom Metazoa; phylum Chordata; class Amphibia; order Anura; family Ranidae; genus Rana; species Rana muscosa. The sequence continues at coordinate 223,308 of JARGYO010000720.1, read as the reverse complement.
AACTGACCTGATATCACCATCCTCCGACTGACCGTAATAATATAACTGACCCGATATCACCGTCCCCCGACTGACCGTAATAATATAACTGACCCGATATCACCGTCCTCCGACCGACCGTAATAATATAACTGACCTGATATCACCATCCTCCGACTGACCGTAATAATATAACTGACCCGATATCACCGTCCTCCGACCGACCGTAATAATATAACTGACCCGATATCACCGTCCTCCGACCGACCGTAATAATATAACTGACCCGATATCACCGTCCTCCGACCGTAATAATATAACTGACCCGATATCACCGTCCTCCGACTGACCGTAATAATATAACTGACCCGATATCACCGTCCTCCGACCGTAATAATATAACTGACCCGATATCACCGTCCTCGGACTGACCGTAATAATATAACTGACCCGATATCACCGTCCTCCGACTGACCGTAATAATATAACTGACCCGATATCACCGTCCTCCGACCGACCGTAATAATATAACTGACCCGATATCACCGTCCTCCGACCGACCGTAATAATATAACTGACCCGATATCACCGTCCTCCGACTGACCGTAATAATATAACTGACCCGATATCACCGTCCTCCGACCGACCGTAATAATATAACTGACCCGATATCACCGTCCTCCGACCGACCGTAATAATATAACTGACCCGATATCACCGTCCTCCGACCGACCGTAATAATATAACTGACCCGATATCACCGTCCCCCGACCGACCGTAATAATATAACTGACCCGATATCACCGTCCTCCGACCGACCGTAATAATATAACTGACCCGATATCACCGTCCTCCGACCGACCGTAATAATATAACTGACCCGATATCACCGTCCTCCGACCGACCGTAATAATATGACTGACCCGATATCACCGTCCTCCGACCGACCGTAATAATATAACTGACCCGATATCACCGTCCCCCGACCGACCGTAATAATATATCTGACCCGATATCACCGTCCTCCGACTGACCGTAATAATATAACTGACCCGATATCACCGTCCTCCGACCGTAATAATATAACTGACCCGATATCACCGTCCTCCGACCGACCGTAATAATATAACTGACCCGATATCACCGTCGACCGACCGTAATAATATAACTGACCCGATATCACCGTCCTCCGACTGACCGTAATAATATAACTGACCCGATATCACCGTCCTCCGACTGACCGTAATAATATGACTGACCCGATATCACCGTCCTCCGACCGACCGTAATAATATAACTGACCCGATATCACCGTCCTCCGACCGACCGTAATAATATGACTGACCCGATATCACCGTCCTCCGACCGTAATAATATAACTGACCCGATATCACCGTCCTCCGACCGACCGTAATAATATAACTGACCCGATATCACCGTCCTCCGACCGACCGTAATAATATAACTGACCCGATATCACCATCCTCCGACCGTAATAATATAACTGACCCGATATCACCGTCCTCCGACCGTAATAATATAACTGACCCGATATCACCGTCCTCCGACCGACCGTAATAATATAACTGACCCGATATCACCGTCCTCCGACCGACCGTAATAATATAACTGACCCGATATCACCGTCCTCCGACCGTAATAATATAACTGACCCGATATCACCGTCCTCCGACCAACCGTAATAATATAACTGACCCGATATCACCGTCCTCCGACTGACCGTAATAATATAACTGACCCGATATCACCGTCCTCCGACTGACCGTAATAATATAACTGACCCGATATCACCGTCCTCCGACCGTAATAATATAACTGACCCGATATCACCGTCCTCCGACCGTAATAATATAACTGACCCGATATCACCGTCCTCCGACCGACTGTAATAATATAACTGACCCGATATCACCGTCCTCCGACCGTAATAATATAACTGACCCGATATCACCGTCCTCCGACCGTAATAATATAACTGACCCGATATCACCGTCCTCCGACCGACTGTAATAATATAACTGACCCGATATCACCGTCCTCCGACCGACCGTAATAATATAACTGACCCGATATCACCGTCCTCCGACCGACCGTAATAATATAACTGACCCGATATCACCGTCCTCCGACCGACCGTAATAATATGACTGACCCGATATCACCGCCCTCCGACCGACCGTAATAATATAACTGACCCGATATCACCGTCCTCCGACCAACCGTAATAATATAACTGACCCGATATCACCGTCCTCCGACCGACCGTAATAATATAACTGACCCGATATCACCGTCCTCCGACCGTAATTATATAACTGACCCGATATCACCGTCCTCCGACCGACCGTAATAATATAACTGACCCGATATCACCGTCCTCCGACCGTAATAATATAACTGACCCGATATCACCGTCCTCCGACCGACCGTAATAATATAACTGACCCGATATCACCGTCCTCCGACCGACCGTAATAATATGACTGACCCGATATCTCCGTCCTCCGACTGACCGTAATAATATAACTGACCCGATATCACCGTCCTCCGACTGACCGTAATAATATAACTGACCCGATATCACCGTCCTCCGACCGTAATAATATAACTGACCCGATATCACCATCCTCCGACCGTAATAATATAACTGACCCGATATCACCGTCCTCCGACCGTAATAATATAACTGACCCGATATCACCGTCCTCCGACCGACTGTAATAATATAACTTACCCGATATCACCGTCTTCCGACTGACCGTAATAATATAACTGACCCGATATCACCGTCCTCCGACCAACCGTAATAATATAACTGACCCGATATCACCGTCCTCCGACCGACCGTAATAATATAACTGACCCGATATCACCGTCCTCCGACCGACCGTAATAATATAACTGACCCGATATCACCGTCCTCCGACCGACCGTAATAATATAACTGACCCGATATCACCGTCCTCCGACCGACCGTAATAATATAACTGACCCGATATCACCGTCCTCCGACCGACCGTAATAATATAACTGACCCGATATCACCGTCCTCCGACCGACCGTAATAATATAACTGACCCGATATCACCGTCCTCCGACTGACCGTAATAATATAACTGACCCGATATCACCGTCCCCCGACCGACCGTAATAATATAACTGACCCGATATCACCGTCCCCCGACTGACCGTAATAATATAACTGACCCGATATCACCGTCCTCCGACCGACCGTAATAATATAACTGACCCGATATCACCGTCCTCCGACTGACCGTAATAATATAACTGACCCGATATCACCGTCCTCCGACCGACCGTAATAATATAACTGACCCGATATCACCGTCCTCCGACTGACCGTAATAATATAACTGACCCGATATCACCGTCCTCCGACCGTAATAATATAACTGACCCGATATCACCGTCCTCCGACCGACCGTAATAATATAACTGACCCGATATCACCGTCCTCCGACCGACCGTAATAATATAACTGACCCGATATCACCGTCCTCCGACCGACCGTAATAATATATCTGACCCGATATCACCGTCCTCCGACTGACCGTAATAATATAACTGACCTGATATCACCGTCCTCCGACCGACCGTAATAATATAACTGACCCGATATCACCGTCCTCCGACTGACCGTAATAATATAACTGACCCGATATCACCGTCCCCCGACTGACCGTAATAATATAACTGACCCGATATCACCATCCTCCGACCGACCGTAATAATATAACTGACCCGATATCACCGTCCTCCGACCGTAATAATATAACTGACCCGATATCACCGTCCTCCGACCGACCGTAATAATATAACTGACCCGATATCACCATCCTCCGACTGACCGTAATAATATAACTGACCCGATATCACCGTCCTCCGACCGTAATAATATAACTGACCCGATATCACCGTCCTCCGACCGTAATAATATAACTGACCCGATATCACCGTCCTCCCACCGACCGTAATAATATAACTGACCCGATATCACCGTCCTCCGACCGTAATAATATAACTGACCCGATATCACCGTCCCCCGACCGTAATAATATAACTGACCCGATATCACCGTCCTCTGATATCTGTACTGAGTGCATTATTATATATGGGGGAGGGGTATTATATACGGAGGAAGGCAGTATATTATATACAGGGAGGGCAGTGTGTATACAGTATGTGACAAAAGTCAGTACACCCCAGATTGGGCCCAATTAGCCATTTTGTCTCCCCAATGTCATGTGACTCGTTGGTGTGAATGAGGAGCAGGTGTGATAAATTTGGTGTTATCGCTCTCACTCTCTCAGGCCGGGTTCACACTTGTCTGACAAACGCTCCGACATCGGGAGCTCATGTCACATGATGTGTGAAAATCAATGTTTCCCTATGGGAGTCGTCTTATCTGGTCTGACTTCAGCCCATTGACTATCATTGAAGTCGGATCAAAGTAGGATCCTTACCATCCGACTTGTGACATCCAATATGGCGATTACAGCAGTAAAAGGAATTTATCTCACCCTGGGATTGTTTTGATTGGTCAAAGAACAAGTCAGACAATCACAAAGTCGTATCCTGTTCATGAAAGTCGTATGGATGTCGTGTAGTATCAGTGTGAACCCCGCCGTATAATGGTCACTGGAAGTCCAACATGGCGCCTCATGGCAAACAACTCTCCGAGGATCTGAAGAAAAGAATTGTTGTTCTACATAAAGATGGGCGGGGCTATAAGAAGATCGCCAAGACCCTGAAACTGATCTGCACCACGGGGGCCAAGACCATCCAGCGGTATAACAGGACAGGTTCCCCTCAGAACAGGCCTCGCCATGGTCCACCAAAGAAGTGGAGGTCACGTGCTCAGCGTCATATCCAGAGGTTGTCTTTGGGAAATAGACGTATGAGTGCTGCCAGCATTGCTGCAGAGGGTGAAGGGGTGGGGGAGGGGTCAGCCCGTCAGTGCTCAGACCATACGCCGCACACTGCATCAAATTGGTCTGCATGGCTGTCGTCCCAGAAGGAAGCCTCTTCTAAAGATGATGCACAAGAAAGACAAGCAGACTAAGGACAGGGATTACTGGAACCATGTCCTGTGGTCTGATGAGACCAAGATAAACGTATTTGGTGTCAGATGGTGTCAGGCGTGTGTGACAGCAACCAGGTGAGGAGGACAAAGACAAGTGTGTCTTCCCTACAGTCAGGCATGGTGGGGGGAGGGTCATGGTCTGGGGCTGCATGAGTGCTGCCGGCACTGGGGAGCTACAGATCATTGAGGGGACCATGAATGCCGACATGTACTGTGACTAAAGAAGCCGAGGGTAAAGGTGATGGACTGGCCAAGCATATCTCCAGACCTAAACCCTATTGATCATCTGTGGGGGATCCTCAAACGGAAGGGGGAGGGGCGCAAGGTCTCCAACATCCACCAGCTCCGTGATGATGTCATGGGGGAGGGGAAGAGGACTCCAGTGCCAACCTGTGAAGCTCTGGTGACCTCCATGTCCAAAAGGGTAAAGGCAGTGCTGGAAAATAATGGCGGCCACACAAAATATTGACACTTTGGGCCCAATTTGGAGATTTTCACTTAGGGGTGTCCTGACTTTTGTAAGATACTGTATATATAGAGGGGGGGAGGGAGCATTAGTCACGGCCTGTCATGTGCACACTGTACAGGATCTTTAGGAAATCTTATTGGCCGTCGTAATATCTTCATGTGGCGTCTTCTCTCTTCTAAGGTCACCAAAGTTCTCCATCCCGACATCCACACCTCTGACCACTTCACCCGGGATGGACGCCTCCCACATAGCCAAGAGGATACTGAACCTCACCCTGGAGATCGTCTACCTGCTGACCGGAGAGGTGAGGAGGATTCTGGAGAAGAAAAGACTCCATAAAACTTCTGACTTTTTTCATTTGGACTCGTAGGTTTTAATTGTCAGTCTGGCCTTGATAATGTCCAGCACAGTGTGCAGCCACAACATCCCCTCCCCCCGGGGCCCACTGAATATTTCCAGATGGTTGTGGTTGACTTTTCGCTGTTCTGTTCAGGAGAACCTCAAGCTTAGATCAACCTTGCCAGCAGTTTAGTGAAACAATCTGTCCTGTCATTGGATGACCTAATAGTGGTTCCTCCAGCTGGAGCCTTTGGTTGGGGATGATGTAATAGAGGATCCTCCAGCTGTGTCCTTTGGTTGGGGATGATGTAATAGTGGATCCTCATGAGATGGCCTTTGGTTGGGGATGATGTAATAGTGGATCCTCATGATGATACCTTTGGTTGGGGATAATATAATAGAGGTTCCTCCAGCTGTGTCCTTTGGTTGGGGATGATGTAATAGAGGATCCTCCAGCTGTGTCCTTTGGTTGGGGATGATGTAATAGAGGATCCTCCAGCTGTGTCCTTTGGTTGGGGGTGATGTAATAGTGGATCCTCATGAGATGGCCTTTGGTTGGGGATGATGTAATAGTGGATCCTCATGATGATACCTTTTGGTTGGGGATAATATAATAGAGGTTCCTCCAGCTGTGTCCTTTGGTTGGGGATGATGTAATAGAGGTTCCTCCAGCTGGAGCCTTTGGTTGGGGATGATGTAATAGAGGTTCCTCCAGCTGGGGCCTTTGGTTGGGGATGATATAATAGAGGTTCCTCCAGCTGGGGCCTTTGGTTGGGGATGATGTAATAGAGGTTCCTCCAGCTGGGGCCTTTGGTTGGGGATGATGTAATAGAGGTTCCTCCAGCTGGGGCCTTTGGTTGGGGATGATATAATAGAGGATCATCATGAGATGGCCTTTGGTTGGGGATGATGTAATAGTGGATCCTCATGAGATGGCCTTTGGTTGGGGATGATGTAATAGTGGATCCTCATGATGATACCTTTGGTTGGGGATGATATAATAGAGGTTCCTCCAGCTGGGGCCTTTGGTTGGGGATGATGTAATAGAGGTTCCTCCAGCTGGGGCCTTTGGTTGGGGATGATGTAATAGTGGATCCTCATGAGATGGCCTTTGGTTGGGGATGATGTAATAGTGGATCCTCCAGCTGGGGCCTTTGGTTGGGGATGATGTAATAGAGGATCCTCCAGCTGTGTCCTTTGGTTGGGGATGATGTAATAGTGGATCCTCATGAGATGGCCTTTGGTTGGGGATGATATAATAGAGGTTCCTCCAGCGGGAGCCTTTGGTTGCGGATGATGTAATAGAGGATCCTCATGATGATACCTTTGGTTGGGGATGATGTAATAGAGGTTCCTACAGCTGGGGCCTTTGGTTGGGGATGATGTAATAGAGGATCCTCCAGCTGGGGCCTTTGGTTGTGGATGATGTAATAGAGGATCCTCATTATGGAGCCTTTGGTTGGGGATGATGTAATAGAGGATCCTCATAAGATGGCCTTTGGTTGGGGATGATGTAATAGAGGATCCTCATGAGATGGCCTTTGGTTGGGGATGATGTAATAGAGGTTCCTCCAGCTGGAGCCTTTGGTTGGGGATGATGTAACAGAGGTTCCTCCAGCTGGAGCCTTTGGTTGGGGATGATGTAATAGAGGATCCTCATGAGATGGCCTTTGGTTGGGGATGATGTAATAGTGGATCCTCATAAGATGGCCTTTGGTTGGGGATGATGTAATAGAGGTTCCTCCAGCTGGAGCCTTTGGTTGGGGATGATGTAACAGAGGTTCCTCCAGCTGGAGCCTTTGGTTGGGGATGATGTAATAGAGGATCCTCATGAGATGGCCTTTGGTTGGGGATGATGTAATAGTGGATCCTCATAAGATGGCCTTTGGTTGGGGATGATGTAATAGAGGTTCCTTCTAGCTGTGTCCTTTGGTTGGGGATGATGTAATAGAGGATCCTCATGAGATGGCCTTTGGTTGGGGATGATGTAATAGAGGTTCCTCCAGCTGGGGCCTTTGGTTGGGGATGATGTAATAGAGGTTCCTCCAGCTGGGGCCTTTGGTTGGGGATGATGTAATAGAGGATCCTCATTATGGAGCCTTTGGTTGGGGATGATGTAATAGAGGATCCTCATAAGATGGCCTTTGGTTGGGGATGATGTAATAGTGGATCCTCCAGCTGGAGCCTTTGGTTGGGGATGATGTAATAGAGGATCCTCCAGCTGGGGCCTTTGGTTGTGGATGATGTAATAGAGGATCCTCATTATGGAGCCTTTGGTTGGGGATGATGTAATAGAGGATCCTCATAAGATGGCCTTTGGTTGGGGATGATGTAATAGAGGATCCTCATGAGATGGCCTTTGGTTGGGGATGATGTAATAGAGGTTCCTCCAGCTGGAGCCTTTGGTTGGGGATGATGTAACAGAGGTTCCTCCAGCTGGAGCCTTTGGTTGGGGATGATGTAATAGAGGATCCTCATGAGATGGCCTTTGGTTGGGGATGATGTAATAGTGGATCCTCATAAGATGGCCTTTGGTTGGGGATGATGTAATAGAGGTTCCTCCAGCTGGAGCCTTTGGTTGGGGATGATGTAACAGAGGTTCCTCCAGCTGGAGCCTTTGGTTGGGGATGATGTAATAGAGGATCCTCATGAGATGGCCTTTGGTTGGGGATGATGTAATAGTGGATCCTCATAAGATGGCCTTTGGTTGGGGATGATGTAATAGAGGTTCCTTCTAGCTGTGTCCTTTGGTTGGGGATGATGTAATAGAGGATCCTCATGAGATGGCCTTTGGTTGGGGATGATGTAATAGAGGTTCCTCCAGCTGGGGCCTTTGGTTGGGGATGATGTAATAGAGGTTCCTCCAGCTGGGGCCTTTGGTTGGGGATGATGTAATAGAGGATCCTCATTATGGAGCCTTTGGTTGGGGATGATGTAATAGAGGATCCTCATAAGATGGCCTTTGGTTGGGGATGATGTAATAGTGGATCCTCCAGCTGGAGCCTTTGGTTGGGGATGATGTAATAGAGGTTCCTTCAGCTGGAGCCTTTGGTTGGGGATGATGTAATAGAGGATCCTCCAGCTGGGGCCTTTGGTTGGGGATGATGTAATAGAGGTTCCTCCAGCTGGGGCCTTTGGTTGGGGATAATGTAATAGAGGATCCTCATTATGGAGCCTTTGGTTGGGGATGATGTAATAGAGGATCCTCATAAGATGGCCTTTGGTTGGGGATGATGTAATAGTGGATCCTCATAAGATGGCCTTTGGTTGGGGATGATGTAATAGAGGTTCCTTCTAGCTGTGTCCTTTGGTTGGGGATGATGTAATAGAGGATCCTCATGAGATGGCCTTTGGTTGGGGATGATGTAATAGAGGTTCCTCCAGCTGGAGCCTTTGGTTGGGGATGATGTAATAGAGGATCCTCATTATGGAGCATTTGGTTGGGGATGATGTAATAGAGGATCCTCATAAGATGGCCTTTGGTTGGGGATGATGTAATAGTGGATTTTCCAGCTGGAGCCTTTGGTTGGGGATGATGTAATAGAGGTTCCTCCAGCTGGAGCCTTTGGTTGGGGATGATGTAATAGAGGATCCTCCAGCTGGGGCCTTTGGTTGGGGATGATGTAATAGAGGTTCCTCCAGCTGGGGCCTTTGGTTGGGGATGATGTAATAGAGGATCCTCATTATGGAGCCTTTGGTTGGGGATGATGTAATAGAGGATCCTCATAAGATGGCTTTTGGTTGGGGATGATGTAATAGTGGATCCTCCAGCTGGAGCCTTTGGTTGGGATGATGTAATAGAGGATCCTCCAGCTGTGTCCTTTGGTTGGGGATGATGTAATAGTGGATCCTCATGAGATGGCCTTTGGTTGGGGATGATGAAATAGTGGATCCTCATGATGATACCTTTGGTTGGGGATGATATAATAGAGGTTCCTCCAGCTGTGTCCTTTGGTTGGGGATGATGTAATAGAGGTTCCTCCAGCTGGAGCCTTTGGTTGGGGATGATGTAATAGAGGTTCCTCCAGCTGGGGCCTTTGGTTGGGGATGATATAATAGAGGTTCCTCCAGCTGGGGCATTTGGTTGGGGATGATGTAATAGAGGTTCCTCCAGCTGGGGCCTTTGGTTGGGGATCATGTAATAGAGGTTCCTCCAGCTGGGGCCTTTGGTTGGGGATGATGTAATAGAGGATCATCATGAGATGGCCTTTGGTTGGGGATGATGTAATAGTGGATCCTCATGAGATGGCCTTTGGTTGGGGATGATGTAATAGTGGATCCTCATGATGATACCTTTGGTTGGGGATGATATAATAGAGGTTCCTCCAGCTGGGGCCTTTGGTTGGGGATGATGTAATAGAGGTTCCTCCAGCTGGGGCCTTTGGTTGGGGATGATATAATAGAGGATCATCATGAGATGGCCTTTGGTTGGGGATGATGTAATAGTGGATCCTCCAGCTGGGGCCTTTGGTTGGGGATGATGTAATAGAGGTTCCTCCAGCTGTGTCCTTTGGTTGGGGATGATGTAATAGTGGATCCTCATGAGATGGCCTTTGGTTGGGGATGATATAATAGAGGTTCCTCCAGCGGAAGCCTTTGGTTGCGGATGATGTAATAGAGGATCCTCATGATGATACCTTTGGTTGGGGATGATGTAATAGAGGTTCCTACAGCTGTGGCCTTTGGTTGGGGATGATGTAATAGAGGATCCTCCAGCTGGGGCCTTTGTTTGGGGATGATGTAATAGAGGATCCTCCAGCTGGGGCCTTTGGTTGGGGATGATGTAATAGAGGATCCTCATTATGGAGCCTTTGGTTGGGGATGATGTAATAGAGGATCCTCATAAGATGGCCTTTGGTTGGGGATGATGTAATAGAGGATCCTCATGAGATGGCCTTTGGTTGGGGATGATGTAATAGAGGTTCCTCCAGCTGGAGCCTTTGGTTGGGGATGATGTAACAGAGGTTCCTCCAGCTGGAGCCTTTGGTTGGGGATGATGTAATAGAGGATCCTCATGAGATGGCCTTTGGTTGGGGATGATGTAATAGTGGATCCTCATAAGATGGCCTTTGGTTGGGGATGATGTAATAGAGGTTCCTTCTAGCTGTGTCCTTTGGTTGGGGATGATGTAATAGAGGATCCTCATGAGATGGCCTTTGGTTGGGGATGATGTAATAGAGGTTCCTCCAGCTGGGGCCTTTGGTTGGGGATGATGTAATAGAGGTTCCTCCAGCTGGGGCCTTTGATTGGGGATGATGTAATAGAGGATCCTCATTATGGAGCCTTTGGTTGGGGATGATGTAATAGAGGATCCTCATAAGATGGCCTTTGGTTGGGGATGATGTAATAGTGGATCCTCCAGCTGGAGCCTTTGGTTGGGGATGATGTAATAGAGGTTCCTCCAGCTGGAGCCTTTGGTTGGGGATGATGTAATAGAGGATCCTCCAGCTGGGGCCTTTGGTTGGGGATGATGTAATAGAGGTTCCTCCAGCTGGGGCCTTTGGTTGTGGATGATGTAATAGAGGATCCTCATTATGGAGCCTTTGGTTGGGGATGATGTAATAGTGGATCCTCATGAGATGGCCTTTGGTTGGGGATGATGTAATAGTGGATCCTCATGATGATACCTTTGGTTGGGGATGATATAATAGAGGTTCCTCCAGCTGTGTCCTTTGGTTGGGGATGATGTAATAGAGGTTCCTCCAGCTGGAGCCTTTGGTTGGGGATGATGTAATAGAGGTTCCTCCAGCTGGGGCCTTTGGTTGGGGATGATATAATAGAGGTTCCTCCAGCTGGGGCCTTTGGTTGGGGATGATGTAATAGAGGTTCCTCCAGCTGGGGCCTTTGGTTGGGGATGATGTAATAGAGGTTCCTCCAGCTGGGGCCTTTGGTTGGGGATGATATAATAGAGGATCATCATGAGATGGCCTTTGGTTGGGGATGATGTAATAGTGGATCCTCATGAGATGGCCTTTGGTTGGGGATGATGTAATAGTGGATCCTCATGATGATACCTTTGGTTGGGGATGATATAATAGAGGTTCCTCCAGCTGGGGCCTTTGGTTGGGGATGATGTAATAGAGGTTCCTCCAGCTGGGGCCTTTGGTTGGGGATGATGTAATAGTGGATCCTCATGAGATGGCCTTTGGTTGGGGATGATATAATAGAGGTTCCTCCAGCGGGAGCCTTTGGTTGCGGATGATGTAATAGAGGATCCTCATGATGATACCTTTGGTTGGGGATGATGTAATAGAGGTTCCTACAGCTGTGGCCTTTGGTTGGGGATGATGTAATAGAGGATCCTCCAGCTGGGGCCTTTGGTTGGGGATGATGTAATAGAGGATCCTCCAGCTGGGGCCTTTGGTTGGGGATGATGTAATAGAGGATCCTCATTATGGAGCCTTTGGTTGATGATGATGTAATAGAGGATCCTCATGAGATGGCCTTTGGTTGGGGATGATGTAATAGTGGCTCCTCCAGCTGGAGCCTTTGGTTGGGGATGATGTAATAGAGGTTCCTCCAGCTGGGGCCTTTGGTTGGGGATGATGTAATAGAGGTTCCTCCAGCTGGGGCCTTTGGTTGGGGATGATGTAATAGAGGATCCTCATTATGGAGCCTTTGGTTGGGGATGATGTAATAGAGGATCCTCATAAGATGGCCTTTGGTTGGGGATGATGTAATAGTGGATCCTCCAGCTGGAGCCTTTGGTTGGGGATGATGTAATAGAGGTTCCTCCAGCTGGAGCCTTTGGTTGGGGATGATGTAATAGAGGATCCTCCAGCTGGGGCCTTTGGTTGGGGATGATGTAATAGAGGTTCCTCCAGCTGGGGCCTTTGGTTGGGGATGATGTAATAGAGGATCCTCATTATGGAGCCTTTGGTTGGGGATGATGTAATAGAGGATCCTCATAAGATGGCCTTTGGTTGGGGATGATGTAATAGTGGATCCTCCAGCTGGAGCCTTTGGTTGGGGATGATGTAATAGAGGATCCTCATGAGATGGCCTTTGGTTGGGGATGATGTAATAGAGGTTCCTCCAGCTGGAGCCTTTGGTTGGGGATGATGTAATAGTGGTTCCTCCAGCTGGGGCCTTTGGTTGGGGATGATGTAATAGAGGATCCTCATGAGATGGCCTTTGGTTGGGGATGATGTAATAGAGGATCCTCATGAGATGGCCTTTGGTTGGGGATGATGTAATAGTGGATCCTCCAGCTGGAGCCTTTGGTTGGGGATGATGTAATAGTGGTTCCTCCAGCTGGAGCCTTTGGTTGGGGATGATGTAATAGAGGATCCTCCAGCTGTGTCCTTTGGTTGGGGATGATGTAACAGAGGTTCCTTCCAGCTGTGTCCTTTGGTTGGGGATGATGTAATAGAGGATCCTCATGAGATGGCCTTTGGTTGGGGATGATGTAATAGAGGATCCTCATGAGATGGCCTTTGGTTGGGGATGATGTAATAGAGGTTCCTCCAGCTGGAGCCTTTGGTTGGGGATGATGTAATAGTGGTTCCTCCAGCTGGGGCCTTTGGTTGGGGATGATGTAATAGAGGATCCTCATGAGATGGCCTTTGGTTGGGGATGATGTAATAGAGGATCCTCATGAGATGGCCTTTGGTTGGGGATGATGTAATAGTGGATCCTCCAGCTGGAGCCTTTGGTTGGGGATGATGTAATAGTGGTTCCTCCAGCTGGAGCCTTTGGTTGGGGATGATGTAATAGAGGATCCTCCAGCTGTGTCCTTTGGTTGGGGATGATGTAATAGAGGATCCTCCAGCTGTGTCCTTTGGTTGGGGATGATGTAACAGAGGTTCCTTCCAGCTGTGTCCTTTGGTTGGGGATGATGTAATAGAGGATCCTCATGAGATGGCCTTTGGTTGGGGATGATGTAATAGAGGATCCTCATGAGATGGCCTTTGGTTGGGGATGATGTAATAGAGGATCCTCATAAGATGGCCTTTGGTTGGGGATAAGGTAATAGTGGATCCTCCAGCTGGAGCCTTTGGTTGGGGATGATGTAATAGAGGTTCCTCCAGCTGGAGCCTTTGGTTGGGGATGATGTAACAGAGGTTCCTCCAGCTGGAGCCTTTGGTTGGGGATGATGTAATAGAGGTTCCTCCAGCTGTCTCCTTTGTTTGGGGAGGAAGTAATAGAGTATCCTCATGATGTGGCCTTTGGTTGGGCATGATGTAATAGAGCATTCCTCCAGCTGTGTCCTTTGGTTGGTGATCATCTAATAGTGGTTCCTCCAGCTGGGGGCTTTGGTTGTGGATGATTTAATAGATAATCCCAAACCAAAGGCCACAGCTTGAGGAAACACTATTAGATCATCCCCAACCAAAGGCCACAGCGGGTGCTTAGGGCCCCTTCTGGCTTTGGGAACAATGAACAGGTTTGTGTAAAAACCTTGAAAATTTGAGGAACAACATCAATGATTCCTTCACCTGGACGTTCTGCCAATACAGCATGAAGGCCGTCTTTGCAGAGAGGTTGGTTTATTATGGGGTGGAGGGGGACGGCTGGGGAACCTCTATTAGATCATCCCCAACCAAAGGCCACAGTATGAGGAACCTCAATTACATCATCCCCAACCAAAGGGCCCAGCTGGACAAACAACTAATAGATCATCCCCAACCAAAGGGCCCAGCTGGACAAACAACTAATAGATCATCCCCAACCAAAGGGCCAAGCTGGACAAACAACTAATAGATCATCCCCAACCAAAGGGCCAAGCTGGACGAACCACTAATAGATCATCCCCAACCAAAGGGCCCAGCTGGACGAACCACTAATAGATCATTCCCCAACCAAAGGCCACAGCTTGAGGAAACACTAACATAGGTTTGATTGGGGATGATCTAACAGAGGTTCCTCCAGCTGTGGCCTTTGATTGGGGATGATCTAACAGAGGTTCCTCCAGCTGTGGCCTTTGATTGGGGATGATCTAACAGAGGTTCCTCCAGCTGTGGCCTTTGATTGGGGATGATCTAACAGAGGTTCCTCCAGCTGTGGCCTTTGATTGGGGATGATCTAACAGAGGTTCCTCCAGCTGTGGCCTTTGGTTGGGGATGATCTAATAGAGGTTCCTCCAGCTGCGGCCTTTGGTTGGGGATGATGTAATAGAGGTTCCTCCAGCCGTCCCCCTCCACCCCACAATATACCAGCCTCCCTGCAAAGACTGCCTTCATGCTGTATTGGCAGAACGTCCAGGTGAAGGAATCATTGATGTTGTTCCTCAAATTTTCAAGGTTTTTACACAAACCTGTTCATTGTTCCCAAAGCCAGAAGGGGCCCTAAGCACCCAATGTCTTTATTTGGATGGAAAGATTTTGCCTGGAATCCCACAGGTCAGTCACTGCCTCCCTCTAGGACAGTGGTTCTCAACTCCTGTCCTCAGGGCCCACTAACAGGCCAGATGTTATGTATTACCTTGGGGGAGATGCAGACTACTAGAATACTGCAATCACTGAGTAGTAGGCTTGTGCAATGTGTTTCGTAACGAATCGAAATTCTTCCGAATTTAGCAACTTTCGGACATTCGGAAGCATTCGAATTTCCGAACAAAGCAATTACGAATAAAACCGAATCCGAAATAAATTATACCGCAAAATAGCGAATGCCCGAATGTCTTTGGCATAATTCGTTATGAAAAAAGTTACGAATGTACGAATCCATTCGAAGCACAACAACACTCACTCTGCTCTCTGCTTCTCCCTCACCGTGCTGAACCCTCTCAAAATGGTGTACAGGGGCGGAGGTTATAGCCGCATGAAAAAACGAAAGTAAAATACGAGATTTTTAATCCATTCGAAGCACAATAACACTCTGCTCTGCTCTCTGCTTCTCCCTCACCGTGCTGAACCCTCTCAAAATGGTGTACAGGGGCGGAGTCTATAGCCGCATGTAAAAAACGAAAGTAAAATACGAGATTTCGAATCGTTACAAATAACCGCTATGTATTTAGAAAAGTACAAATCCATTCGAAGCACATTAGGCATAATAGGCAGCGTCGTTGTGAGAGAGACACGGAAAATTCCGAATCAACGAACCCAAAAAAAGTTACGAAAGTAGGAGTGTTGTCCAGAATCAACAAAAAACAACGTACTCTACCGAAAGTACGAATTATAAATCAACTAAAAATTCAACGAAAAATGACGCTTGCGAAAATACGAATTAGTCCGAACACGAAAAATCCCGTCTAGCAAAATTACGAATGATTACGAATCAACAGGACCGAAAAGAAACGAACCGAAACTAAATGAATTTTTCCGTTGTGCACAAAAAACGAACCGAAACTAAACAAATTTTTCCGTTGTGCACAAGTCTACTGAGTAGCAAATGATATCACCTGTGATGTATTTCAGTCAGGGCTTTTTTTTTTGCGGGAACGTGGGGGAACGCAGTTCCGGCACCTCCTGGACTGACTGTATGTAATGTCAAGGGGTGCTGGGGTGTGCTGCAGGGTATTTATGCTCACTGCTGGCGGATCTATTCTAGCTGGAGGGGATCTATTTTTGCAGGGGGGTCTATTGTTGCTGAGGGGGTCTAGTGTTGCTGGTGGGGGACCTATTGTTGCTGGGGGGTCAGTTGTTGCTGAAGGAGATCTACTGTTGGGGAAGGGGTCTATTGTTGCTGGGGGGTCAGTTGTTGCTGAAGGAGATTTACTTTTGGGGGAGGGGTCTATTGTTGATGGCTGCCAGAGAGTCTATTAATGCTGACTGTGCGGAGATCTGTTGATGCTGCCGGGAGTCTATTGTTGCTGGGAGGGGGGGGGGGTTTTGTTGTGGGTGGTACATTGTAAGGGGGATCTATTGTTGCTGGCTGAAGGGAAAACCAAATTCCATACAAATTACTTAGCACAACAAAATGATACTTGGTTCTGTGTTGTCTAAAAGGGGCGGTACTGGGAGGTGGGTAGGGGATGGAACCAAGGGACGTTGCTCGGAGGTGGGTAGGGGTTGGAACCAAGGGACGTTGCTCGGAGGTGGGTAGGGGATGGAACCAAGGGACATTGCTCGGAGGTGGGTAGGGGATGGAACCAAGGGATGTTGCTCGGAGGTGCGTAGGGGATGGAACCAAAGGGACGTTGCTCGGAGGTGGGTAGGGGATGGAACCAAGGGATGTTGCTCGGAGGTGGGTAGGGGATGGAGCCAAGGGACGTTGCTCGGAGGTGGGTAGGGGATGGAACCAAGGGATGTTGCTCGGAGGTGGGTAGGGGATGGAACCAAGGGATGTTGCTCGGAGGTGGGTAGGGGATGGAGCCAAGGGACGTTGCTCGGAGGTGGGTAGGGTATGGAACCAAGGGATGTTGCTCGGAGGTGGGTAGGGGATGGAACCAAGGGATGTTGCTCGGAGGTGGGTAGGGGATGGAACCAAGGGATGTTGCTCGGAGGTGGGTAGGGGATGGAACCAAGGGATGTTGCTCGGAGGTGCGTAGGGGATGGAACCAAGGGACGTTGCTCGGAGGTGGGTAGGGGATGGAACCAAGGGATGTTGCTCGGAGGTGGGTAGGGGATGGAGCCAAGGGACGTTGCTCGGAGGTGGGTAGGGTATGGAACCAAGGGACGTTGCTCGGAGGTGGGTAGGGGATGGAGCCAAGGGACGTTGCTCGGAGGTGGGTAGGGTATGGAACCAAGGGATGTTGCTCGGAGGTGGGTAGGGGATGGAACCAAGGGATGTTGCTCGGAGTTGGGTAGGGGATGGAACCAAGGGATGTTGCTCGGAGGTGCGTAGGGGATGGAACCAAGGGACGTTGCTCGGAGGTGGGTAGGGGATGGAACCAAGGGATGTTGCTCGGAGGTGGGTAGGGGATGGAACCAAGGGATGTTGCTCGGAGGTGGGTAGGGGATGGAACCAAGGGACATTGCTCGGAGGTGGGTAGGGGATGGAACCAAGGGATGTTGCTCGGAGGTGCGTAGGGGATGGAACCAAGGGACGTTGCTCGGAGGTGGGTAGGGGATGGAACCAAGGGATGTTGCTCGGAGGTGGGTAGGGGATGGAGCCAAGGGACGTTGCTCGGAGGTGGGTAGGGGATGGAACCAAGGGATGTTGCTCGGAGGTGGGTAGGGGATGGAACCAAGGGATGTTGCTCGGAGGTGGGTAGGGGATGGAGCCAAGGGACGTTGCTCGGAGGTGGGTAGGGTATGGAACCAAGGGATGTTGCTCGGAGGTGGGTAGGGGATGGAACCAAGGGATGTTGCTCGGAGGTGGGTAGGGTATGGAACCAAGGGATGTTGCTCGGAGGTGGGTAGGGGATGGAACCAAGGGATGTTGCTCGGAGGTGGGTAGGGGATGGAACCAAGGGATGTTGCTCGGAGGTGGGTAGGGGATGGAACCAAGGGATGTTGCTCGGAGGTGCGTAGGGGATGGAACCAAGGGACGTTGCTCGGAGGTGGGTAGGGGATGGAACCAAGGGATGTTGCTCGGAGGTGGGTAGGGGATGGAGCCAAGGGACGTTGCTCGGAGGTGGGTAGGGTATGGAACCAAGGGATGTTGCTCGGAGGTGGGTAGGGGATGGAACCAAGGGATGTTGCTCGGAGGTGGGTAGGGGATGGAACCAAGGGATGTTGCTCGGAGGTGGGTAGGGGATGGAACCAAGGGATGTTGCTCGGAGGTGGGTAGGGGATGGAACCAAGGGATGTTGCTCGGAGGTGGGTAGGGGATGGAACCAAGGGATGTTGCTCGGAGGTGGGTAGGGGATGGAGCCAAGGGATGTTGCTCGGAGGTGGGTAGGGGGCGGAGAAAACAAGTGACTCGGAAAAGGGGAGTTCCTGCACCTATTGTCTGAGGAAAAAAAGCCCTGATTTCATTTATCTTACAAACCTGGCCTGTTAGTGGGCCCTGAGGACAGGGTTGATGACCACTGCTCTAGGAGACTACCTGGCCTCTGAGGACATCAAGGACTTGCAGGTCACCTTCTTTCCAGCACATCAAAGTTTCTGTACAACCTCCCTGCTGGAAAATCTCCTCTCGATCAGTGCTGTAGGCTATAGGCTGTAGCGCTGATCAGTGTCTTCTGACAGTGGGAAAGCCAAAAAGCAATCACACTGCGGGGAGGATTCCATCGGATGTGTGGTTGTAGGAATTGGGTTAGTTATTTATTTATTTTTCCTTCAACCTGCTGGCTGGTGTACACACTGAGAAAATCGGAAGAAAAATTCTGTACAAGGTCTGATCTTTCAAATTTTGCAAACGAAAATTTCCAAAAGGTCAAACGCCAAAAGTTTTCTCATATGTGAACAGAACTAATGATAAAATCAGATACAAAAGACTGCACATGATCAGAAACAGTAAAAAAAAAAGCCTTTGTTGTACGAGAATCTTCATTCACTATTTCCTTCCTCTGTTCAGACTTGCTGGGAAACATCGAGAAAAACCAGACGATCGTTGGCCCAATTTTCTTATAGTGTCTACCAACCTTTAGATCCCGTGCCCCTTGAGGAAGTCTTAGGAAAGGGCTATACCTGTTATTGTGTGTGGGTACAGAGGGTAAGGACACAATTCAGAGCCTTATTACCTGGTACAGGTGTGACTCCACTAGAACCTGCCTAGACATGGCTGACCTGCGTAGATAGTATGAAGGCTGACATGTCCCACCCTTGCAGAATGGAAAAGGGAAGTGGATGTAATAATGGAGGCGGAAAGGTGGGTGCAGGAGACCAGAAACTAACAGGAGAAATATAGGAAAATTTGGGCAGGTTGGAAGCGATACGCCCCAGAGATAGAGCGAGTTTAACCACTTGAGGACCGCTGCACGCCGATGTACGTCGGCAGAATGGCACGGCTGGGCACATGGGTGAACAGGTACGTCCCCTTTAAAAGCCCAGCCGTAGCGGCGCGCTCGTGACCCGGTCCTCTTCTCCATGACCATCCCCGCGGGAACAGCGGACCCGATCGCCGCTGGTGTCCCGTGATCGGGTCACAGAGAGGAAGAACAGGGAGAGGTAAGTGTAAACAAACCTCTCCCCGTGCTTCTTAGTGAGCCTGTCATAGGGAACGACGATCAGTGACGTCACACACTAAGCCACGCCTCCCCACAGTAAGTAAAACACATCAGGGCACACTTAACCCCTACAGCGCCCCTAGTGGTTAACCCCTTCACTGCCAGTGTCATTTTCACAGTAACCAGTGCATTTTTATTGCACTGATCGCTGTGAAAATGACAATGGTCCCAAAAATGTGTCAAAAGTGTCCGATGTGTCCGCCATAATGTCGCAGTCAGGAAAAAAATCGCTGATCGCCGCCATTACCAGTAAAAAAAAAAAAAATTATAAAAATGCCATAAAACAGTCCCCTATTTTGTAAACGCTATAACTTTTGCGCAAACCAATCAATAAACGCTTATTGTGATTTTTTTTTACCAGAAATATGTAGAAGAATACGTATCGGTCTAAACTGAGGAAAAAAAAGTTTTTTTAGATATTTTTTGGGGATATTTATTATAGCAAAAAGTAAAAAATATTGAATTTCTTTCAAAATTGTCGCTCTATTTTTGTTTATAGCGCAAAAAATAAAAACCGCAGAGGTGATCAAATACCACCAAAAGAAAGCTCTATTTGTGGGGAAAAAAAGGACGCCAGTTTTGTTTCGGAAGCCACGTCGCATGACCGCGCAATTGTCAGTTAAAGCAACGCAGTGCCGAATCGTAAAAAGGGGCCTGGTCTTAATGCTGCATAATGGTCCGGGGCTGAAGTGGTTAAAGCACATTAGAAAGTAGATAAAGAAGAGTTAAAGGGTTAGAAGGAAGAAGAGGAAAAGAAAATTAGAAATTATCCTTTTAAGAGACGCCTGAAATGAAGGAGATAAACAAGAGACGAAATACAACATTTTTAGAAGTATGTATTTAAGTGTTATAGTTTGTTTATAAGGGGGGGACTCCCCTACCAGACCCCCCCATAAAGGAATTTTTTCTTCTTCTCCCCTGCCCGGTATTAGGAGGAGGAGGAGGAGGAGCAACAAAAAAAATCACACATTAGAGACACATAAAGATCAAGTAATATTTATTAAGGTAGAATATTAGATAGACACATATTGATGGAAAAGTTAGGCATGTAAGATCACAGAGTAGGGATTGGGGGGGGGCGGGAAATGCCCCCGCTTTCCTCCCCCCCCCCTTTTATTTTTATATTTCTTATTTTTTCCTCACACTATAGGTGACTATTGAATAAATCAACCACACACAACATGCACTATCATTTAATGATCATGAAGAGACTTGTCCCCCCCCCCTCCTCTTCCTAACCCCTCTCCCCTTTCCCAACCCCCCCCTTTTTTTCTTTCTTTCTTCTCCTTCCTTTGCTATGAGGGGGAATTGGGGAAAACATCAAGGGGGGGGGGACCACCTCCCAGTATCTATGTTTTTATATGTCATATATGTGCTTTTATTTTTTTTGTATTATATATTGTGTGGTATGTCTAAAGAAAAAATCATTAAAATTTAAGATTATTTAAAGAAAAAAAGAAGAGATAGTATGAAGGTATTTTTAGGTTACTGGGTTGTGAAATTGTCTGATGAAATGATTCAGTTTTTATATTTTGTCTCTGATGACAGCAGAACTCGACCACGGTTCCTCCACCTCGCTGTGTGACACCCGAAAGGAACAAGAAGCAGAAGATCCTGGAACTGGCCAATAAGATCATCGAGCTGCTGACAGGAGAGGTGAGGAGGATTGTGGGAATTCTGGGACATTATCCAGTAACAGACAAGGGATGTGTCTGGATGGTGACTGTATCATTGTGTGTGTCAGGTTCCTATAAGGTGTCAGGATGTCACTGTCTATTTCTCCATGGAGGAGTGGGAGTATTTAGAAGGACACAAGGATCTCTACAAGGACGTCATGATGGAGGATCACCACACCCTCCCGGATCCGGGTAAGAGATTACACTCATTATTGTGTTGCTGTTATTAGGACATGGTATGGATTATGATGATAACACCGTATCCTTCTATCGTGCAGATGGACCTCCAACCAAACATTGGGCACCTGAAGAGTTCCATAGCCGTCCCTCCATATACAGCAGTAGCACTGGAGTTACCAGTCATGGGGAAGATATGAACGTTCTTGAAGCAGATGAGGTGCAGAGAACATTGGTGAAGAACATGGTGGAGGAAAGGGAGGATTCTCCACACACCGCCGCACAATATTCCTTCACTGAAGAACTGCATTCCCGTTGTGAAAGTCTTCTCAGCATGGACATTTATACACCAGCTGTATGTTCATCGGAACTTGGGAAAGAGAAACCCTACTCACCTGACCATGGCAGTCTTACCACTGCTGGTCTTTACACAACAGTCCCTACTTCTCCTTTCACGTGTAATTATGTTAAGGGGCCACCCCACTTAAGTGATGAGGAAGAACTTCCCAGCACTGATGTGGCTATACCGCTAGATCCTGACGAGTACACAACTACCATTGTTAAGGAGGAACCCTACTCAGGGGAAGAGGACCTTGACTCTGATGTGTATACACCCATCAATCACAGACTTTATACATCTGGTGACATTAAAGAGGAAGGTGGATTATTTGAGGAAGCAAATCTTGGTGACTTTTACAGCCCAGCAGGTAACAGACAATCCGATTATATGTCTCAGAACTTTAAGGATCAGTCTGGCTCTGCGTTTAGTGATGGAAACTTGTCAGATAATATCTTCATGCCGGCTCTGAGTACTTGTGAAGGAGGTTCTGCCAGTCAGCTGGCCTCCTGGGACACTGAGCCGCCACAGATGGATGGAACCTCATTATCCTATCATAACTCTACAAGTGTCCCCGGTGCTCAGGCCTTGGGGGAGAGGTCCTTTGTATGTTTAGAATGTGGGAAGTGTTTTTCATGCGGCCCCCATCTAGTCCGCCACAAGCGGACCCACACTGGCGAGCGACCCTTCAAGTGTACAGAATGCGGCAAATTCTTTTCCAGCAGCTCCAACCTTCTCATGCACCAGAGGACTCACACAGGAGAAAAACCCTTCGCCTGCCACCAGTGTGGGAAACGTTTTGCCCGAAACCCCCACCTGGTTCGCCACCTCCGAATTCACACCGGAGAGAAACCATTCGAGTGTGCCGAGTGTGGCAGGAGGTTTAACCAGGACTCTAACCTTCTCAAACATCAACGCACACACTCAGGAGAGCGGCCATTCATGTGCTTGGACTGCGGAAAGTTCTTCACCAGCAACCCCCATCTACTCCGACATCGACGTGTTCACACTGGGGAGAAACCTTTCTCCTGTCCAGAGTGTGGGAAATGTTTCTCCAACAGCTCCAATCTCATCACACACCGCAGAACTCACCTTTCCCTCCGACTGCTAGAAGAGCTTCCCAACCAAAGGAAAGCCCAACTACAGCGGACAGGACCCAGCCAGCCCCTCTAGATTCATTGTCCAGTCATACAGCAGACAGGACCCGACCAGCCCCTCTAGAATCATTGTCCAGTCATACAGCAGACAGGACCCGACCAGCCCCTCTAGAATCATTGTCCAGTCATACAGCAGACAGGACCCGACCAGCCCCTCTAGAATCATTGTCCAGTCATACAGCAGGCAGGACCCGACCAGCCCCTCTAGAATCATTGTCCAGTCATACAGCAGGCAGGACCCGACCAGCCCCTCTAGAATCATTGTCCAGTCATACAGCAGGCAGGACCCGACCAGCCCCTCTAGAATCATTGTCCAGTCATACAGCAGACAGGACCCGACCAGCCCCTCTAGAATCATTGCCCAACCACCAGACCAGTCATACAGCACACAGAACCCGACCAGCCCCTCTAGAATCATTGTCCAACCACCAGACCAGTCATACAGCAGACAGGACCCAACCAGCCCCTCTAGAATCATTTCCCAACCACCAGACCAGTCATACAGCAGACAGGACCCAACCAGCCCCTCTAGAATCATTGTCCAACCACCAGACCAGTCATACAGCAGACAGGACCCGACCAGCCCCTCTAGAATCATTGCCCAACCACCAGACTAGCCCCTCTAGAATCATTGCCCAACCACCAGACCAGTCATACAGCAGACAGGACCCAACCAGCCCCTCTAGAATCATTGTCCAACCACCAGACCAGTCATACAGCAGACAGGACCCGACCAGCCCCTCTAGAATCATTGCCCAACCACCAGACTAGCCCCTCTAGAATCATTGCCCAACCACCCGACCAGTCATACAGCGGACAGAACCCGACCAGCCCCTATAGAATCATTGTCCAACCACCAGACCAATCATACTGCAGACAGGACCCGACCAGCCCCTCTAGAATCACTGTCCAGTCATACAGCAGACAGGACCTGACCAGCCTCTCTAGAATCATTGTCCAACCACCCGACCAGTCATACAGCAGACAGGACCCGACCAGCCCCTCTAGAATCATTGTCCAACCACCAGACCAGTCATACAGCAGACAGGACCCGACCAGCCCCTCTAGAATCATTTCCCAACCACCAGACCAGTCATACAGCAGACAGGACCCGACCAGCCCCTCTAGAATAATTGTCCAACCACCAGACCAATCATACAGCGTACCGGACCCGACCAGCCGCTCTAGAATCATTGCCCAACCACCAGACCAGTCATACAGCAGACAGGACCTGACCAGCCGCTCTAGAATCATTGCCCAACCACCAGACCAGTCATACAGCAGACAGGACCCGACCAGCCCCTCTAGAATCATTGTCCAACTACCAGACCAGTCATACAGCAGACTGGACCCGACCAGCCCCTCTAGAATCATTTCCCAACCACCAGACCAGTCATACAGCAGACAGGACCCGACCAGCCCCTCTAGAATAATTGTCCAACCACCCGACCAGTCATACAGCGGATAGGACCCGACCAGCCCCTATAGGATCATTGCCCAACCACCAGACCAGCCCATCTAGAATGATTGCCCAACCACAAGACCAGTCATACAGCGGACAGGACCCAACTTGCCCCTCTAGAATCATTGCCCAACTACAGTGGAAAGGACCCGACCAGCCCCTATAGAATCATTGCCCAACCACCAGACATACAGCAGACAGGACCCAGCCAGCCCCTATAGAATCATTGCCCAACCACCAGACCAGCCATACAGCGGACAGGACCCGACCAGCCCCTATAGGATCATTGCCCAACCACCAGACCAGCCCATCTAGAATGATTGCCCAACCACAAGACCAGTCATACAGCGGACAGGACCCAACTTGCCCCTCTAGAATCATTGCCCAACTACAGTGGAAAGGACCCGACCAGCCCCTATAGAATCATTGCCCAACCACCAGACATACAGCAGACAGGACCCAGCCAGCCCCTATAGAATCATTGCCCAACCACCAGACCAGCCATACAGCGGACAGGACCCGACCAGCCCCTATAGGATCATTGCCCAACCACCAGACCAGCCCATCTAGAATGATTGCCCAACCACAAGACCAGTCATACAGCGGACAGGACCCAACTTGCCCCTCTAGAATCATTGCCCAACTACAGTGGAAAGGACCCGACCAGCCCCTATAGAATCATTGCCCAACCACCAGACATACAGCAGACAGGACCCAGCCAGCCCCTATAGAATCATTGCCCAACCACCAGACCAGCCATACAGCGGACAGGACCCGACCAGCCCCTATAGAATCATTGTCCAACCACCAGACCAATCATACTGCAGACAGGACCCGACCAGCCCCTCTAGAATCATTGTCCAGTCATACAGCAGACAGGACCTGACCAGCCTCTCTAGAATCATTGCCCAACCACCCGACCAGTCATACAGCAGACAGGACCCGACCAGCCCCTCTAGAATCATTGCCCAACCACCAGACCAGCCATACAGCGGACAGGACCCGACCAGCCCCTATAGAATCATTGTCCAACCACCAGACCAATCATACTGCAGACAGGACCCGACCAGCCCCTCTAGAATCATTGTCCAGTCATACAGCAGACAGGACCTGACCAGCCTCTCTAGAATCATTGCCCAACCACCCGACCAGTCATACAGCAGACAGGACCCGACCAGCCCCTCTAGAATCATTGCCCAACCACCCGACCAGTCATACAGCAGATAGGACCCAACCAGCCCCTCTAGAATCATTGCCCAACCACCAGACCAGTCATACAGCAGACAGGACCCGACCAGCCCCTATAGAATCATTGCCCAAACATCTGCCCAACCACCAGACCAGTCATACAGCGGACAGGACCCGACCAGCCCCTATAGAATCATTGCCCAGCCACCAGACCAGTCATACAGCAGACAGGACCCGACCAGCCCCTATAGAATCATTGTCCAGCCACCAGACCAGTCATACAGCAGACAGGACCCTACCAGCCCCTATAGAATCATTGTCCAGCCACCAGACCAGTCATACAGCAGACAGGACCCTACCAGCCCCTCTAGAATCATTGCCCAAACATCTGCCCAACCACCAGACCAGCCATACAGCGGACAGGACCCAGCCATCCCCTCTTGAATCTTTGTCCAACCAAAAGACCAGTCACACAGTCCACCCAGATAGGCCTCTCACCGACTCCAGCAGTCTTGGTCTACAGGAGGTCAATTTTCTAGATCAGAATGATGCAATTCTGTAATAATTATATGTGTAGATATTATTAGCTGTAAGAACTTTCCCAAGTTCCATTATTGATTCTGCAATGACTACCTCATAGGGGTATTGGATGCCTCAGCTTATCCACCCTCACTATAAAGAAACCCTTCCTAAACTCATTGTAAACTCTAGTGGATATAATGTAGCATTGGACCAATGAAGTGTGAGATTGTATTCATCTGTATAGAAGCGCGTTGTCCAGAGACCATCCTGCAATGGAGGTGAAATGTATGGAGATCTGGTCACCATACGACGTATACTTATCTCTGTCCATAGGGTGAGGAGCACCTTGTGAGGACAGTTGTGGAGATCAGTATAAAGTATTAAGAACATCCAACATGTTTCGGGGGAATAAGACCTCCCCTTTCCATATGGCCTAAAATCTACGAAGTGTAAATAAAACCGGACACCAATCACCCCTTCTCCCCGAGGATACGGTGACACCTCCGTTTTATTTAGCCCCAAAAACAAGCCGTGTTACAAAAACTGTCCGGAGCCCTGAAGAAGGAAGAGGCTCACCACCGAAACATGTTGGATATCCTGAATACTTTGATATACACTGACCAGGCGCTCCCAACCCTATACTCATATCTGTCTTCCATACCCCACTTCGTGAGATAACAGGCTGCCAATCTTTATAGTTGAGTTATATAAATGTTGGTGTTAGACCCCCTTCAAAGTCTCTACTCCGCCCAACTTTTCATTGTAAGCCCCTCCCCCATCCATTAATTTTATTCAGTAAGTCAGCAGATCTGTGTCTTCCATCCAGTACCCATATCCGTCCCTCATAATCTAGGTGTGGCCTTACATGTGATTTATACAGGGTCAATACTTCCCATTCATTGGAGTTTTACTTCTACATTCCCACATGGATGATGCCAGAGTGACCCATCAGAGTCTCTTCCAGGAAAACATTGATGGGTTTTTACTAAAGGAAAATCCACTACAAGTGCACTCGCTGTAGATCTGAGGGGGGCATACAAGGAAAATAAAAAAACAGCATTTTTGCTTGCACATGATTGGATGATAGAAGTCAGCAGAGCTTCCCCTCGGATCTACAGCGAGTGAACTTGTAGTGGATTTGCCTTTAGTAAATCAACCCCTCAGTGACACATTTCAGGCACGGGCTGGGAACGCAAAGCACTTTCTTGGCTACAAAATGGAAAATGAACAAACACGGAAATATTTATTTATGGTTTTACATTTTGTGTTTGTAGGAACCGACCGACCTTTTTGCACTGTGTATTTCAATAAACTGTTAGCACTGTACAGGTAGCTGCTCAGCCTCATGTCCGGATGTTCCAAACATAAATCTCAGTACATGTCTTGTTCCTGATTGTCAGCAGCCAGAGGGGTGGGAAAACAGGACTTTTTATATCCTTTTCCTGACTGGGTTATACTGCCACCTACAGGAGAATTCAACACTAGCAATCAGAAGCTAACCCCACCCCAACAATGCTTCAGTTTTGTGCACTATGCGTCTATAAAATAGGTCCCTATTAGAGTCACACAGCACCCAATCCGTAGACGGGAGAAGAGGCGGGGCAGTGGGGCCCCCCCCAATATTTCTCTAATGACTGATCCCTATTAGAGTCACACAGCACCCAATCCATACAGATGGGGTAGTGGGGTGGCAGTGGGCCCCCCCCAATACTTCTCTAATGACTGATCCCTATTAGAGTCACACAGCACCCAATCCATACAGACGGGGTAGTGGGGTGGCAGTGGGCCCCCCCAATACTTCTCTAATGACTGATCCCTATTAGAGTCCCACAACACCCAATCTGTAAAGACGGGAGAAGAGGCGGGGCAGTGGGCCCCCCCCAATATTTCTCTAATGACTGATCCCTATTAGAGTCACACAGCACCCAATCCATACAGATGGGGTAGTGGGGTGGCAGTGGGGCCCCCCCCAATACTTCTCTAAGGACTGATCCCTATTAGAGTCCCACAGCACCCAATCCGTAGAGACGGGAGAAGAGGCGGGGCAGTGGGCCCCCCCCCCCCCTCATACTTCTCTAAGGACTGATCCCTATTAGAGTCACACAGCACCCAATCCGTAGACGGGAGAAGAGGCGGGGCAGTGGGGCCCCCCCCTCATACTTCTCTAATGACTGATCCCTATTAGAGTCACACAACACCCAATCCATACAGACGGGGTAGTGGGGTGGCAGTGGCCCCCCCCCCAATACTTCTCTAATGACTGATCCCTATTAGAGTCACACAGCACCCAATCCATACAGATGGGGTAGTGGGGTGGCAGTGGGCCCCCCCCCAATACTTCTCTAAGGACTGATCCCTATTAGAGTCCCACAGCACCCAATCCGTAGAGACGGGAGAAGAGGCGGGGCAGTGGGGCCCCCCCCCCTCATACTTCTCTAAGGACTGATCCCTATTAGAATCCCACAGCACCCAATCCGTAGAGACGGGAGAAGAGGAGGGCAGTGGGGCCCCCCCCCCTCATACTTCTCTAATGACTGATCCCTATTAGAGTCCCACAGCACCCAATCCGTAGACGGGAGAAGAGGCGGGGCAGTGGGCCCCCCCCCCCAATACTTCTCTAATGACCTCCCTATTAGAGTCACACAGCACCCAATCCATACAGACGGGGTAGTGGGGTGGCAGTGGGCCCCCCCCAATACTTCTCTAATGACTGATCCCTATTAGAGTCACACAGCACCCAATCCGTAGACGGGAGAAGAGGCGGGGCAGTGGGGCCCCCCCCCAATACTTCTCTAATGACTGATCCCTATTAGAGTCACACAGCACCCAATCCGTAGACGGGAGAAGAGGCGGGGCAGTGGGGCCCCCCCCCAATACTTCTCTAATGACTGATCCCTATTAGAGTCACACAGCACCCAATCCGTAGACGGGAGAAGAGGCGGGGCAGTGGCCCCCCCCCCTCATACTTCTCTAATGACTGATCCCTATTAGAGTCCCACAACACCCAATCTGTAGAGACGGGAGAAGAGGCGGGGCAGTGGCCCCCCCCCCCCTCATACTTCTCTAATGACTGATCCCTATTAGAGTCCCACAACACCCAATCTGTAGAGACGGGAGAAGAGGCGGGGCAGTGGGGCCCCCCCTCATACTTCTCTAATGACTGATCCCTATTAGAGTCCCACAACACCCAATCTGTAGAGACGGGAGAAGAGGCGGGGCAGTGGGGCCCCCCCCCTCATACTTCTCTAATGACTGATCCCTATTAGAGTCACACAGCACCCAATCCATACAGACGGGGTAGTGGGGTGGCAGTGGGCCCCCCCCCAATACTTCTCTAATGACTGATCCCTATTAGAGTCACACAACACCCAATCCATACAGACGGGGTAGTGGGGTGGCAGTGGCCCCCCCCCCAATACTTCTCTAATGACTGATCCCTATTAGAGTCACACAACACCCAATCCATACAGACGGGGTAGTGGGGTGGCAGTGGGGCCCCCCCAATACTTCTCTAATGACTGATCCCTATTAGAGTCACACAGCACCCAATCCATACAGACGGGGTAGTGGGGTGGCAGTGGCCCCCCCCCCAATACTTCTCTAATGACTGATCCCTATTAGAATCCCACAGCACCCAATCCGTAGACGGGAGAAGAGGCGGGGCAGTGGGCCCCCCCCCCAATACTTCTCTAAGGACTGATCCCTATTAGAGTCCCACAGCACCCAATCCGTAGAGACGGGAGAAGAGGCGGGGCAGTGGGCCCCCCCCCCCAATACTTCTCTAATGACTGATCCCTATTAGAGTCCCACAGCACCCAATCTGTAGAGACGGGAGAAGAGGCGGGGCAGTGGGGCCCCCCCCCTCATACTTCTCTAATGACTGATCCCTATTAGAGTCCCACAGCACCCAATCTGTAGAGACGGGAGAAGAGGCGGGGCAGTGGCCCCCCCCCCCTCATACTTCTCTAATGACTGATCCCTATTAGAGTCCCACAACACCCAATCTGTAGAGACGGGAGAAGAGGCGGGGCAGTGGGGCCCCCCCCCTCATACTTCTCTAATGACTGATCCCTATTAGAGTCCCACAGCACCCAATCTGTAGAGACGGGAGAAGAGGCGGGGCAGTGGGGCCCCCCCCCTCATACTTCTCTAATGACTGATCCCTATTAGAGTCCCACAGCACCCAATCTGTAGAGACGGGAGAAGAGGCGGGGCAGTGGCCCCCCCCCTCATACTTCTCTAATGACTGATCCCTATTAGAGTCCCACAGCACCCAATCTGTAGAGACGGGAGAAGAGGCGGGGCAGTGGGGCCCCCCCCCTCATACTTCTCTAATGACTGATCCCTATTAGAGTCCCACAGCACCCAATCCGTAGAGACGGGAGAAGAGGCGGGGCAGTGGGGCCCCCCCCCTCATACTTCTCTAAGGACTGATCCCCATTAGAATCCCACAGCACCCAATCTGTAGAGACGCGAGAAGAGGCGGGGCAGTGGGCCCCCCCCCCTCATACTTCTCTAATGACTGATCCCTATTAGAGTCCCACAACACCCAATCTGTAGAGACGGGAGAAGAGGCGGGGCAGTGGGCCCCCCCCCTCATACTTCTCTAAGGACTGATCCCTATTAGAGTCCCACAGCACCCAATCCGTAGAGACGGGAGAAGAGGCGGGGCAGTGGGGCCCCCCCCCCAATACTTCTCTAAGGACTGATCCCTATTAGAATCCCACAGCACCCAATCCGTAGAGACGGGAGAAGAGGCGGGGCAGTGGGCCCCCCCCCCCTCATACTTCTCTAAGGACTGATCCCTATTAGAATCCCACAGCACCCAATCCGTAGAGACGGGAGAAGAGGCGGGGCAGTGGGCCCCCCCCCCTCATACTTCTCTAATGACTGATCCCTATTAGAGTCCCACAACACCCAATCTGTAGAGACGGGAGAAGAGGCGGGGCAGTGGGGCCCCCCCCTCATACTTCTCTAATGACTGATCCCTATTAGAGTCCCACAACACCCAATCTGTAGAGACGGGAGAAGAGGCGGGGCAGTGGGCCCCCCCCCTCATACTTCTCTAATGACTGATCCCTATTAGAGTCCCACAACACCCAATCTGTAGAGACGGGAGAAGAGGCGGGGCAGTGGGGCCCCCCCCCCCTCATACTTCTCTAATGACTGATCCCTATTAGAGTCCCACAACACCCAATCTGTAGAGACGGGAGAAGAGGCGGGGCAGTGGGCCCCCCCCCCCCTCATACTTCTCTAATGACTGATCCCTATTAGAGTCCCACAACACCCAATCTGTAGAGACGGGAGAAGAGGCGGGGCAGTGGGGCCCCCCCTCATACTTCTCTAATGACTGATCCCTATTAGAGTCCCACAACACCCAATCTGTAGAGACGGGAGAAGAGGCGGGGCAGTGGCCCCCCCCCTCATACTTCTCTAATGACTGATCCCTATTAGAGTCCCACAACACCCAATCTGTAGAGACGGGAGAAGAGGCGGGGCAGTGGGCCCCCCCCCCTCATACTTCTCTAATGACTGATCCCTATTAGAGTCCCACAACACCCAATCTGTAGAGACGGGAGAAGAGGCGGGGCAGTGGGGCCCCCCCCCCTCATACTTCTCTAATGACTGATCCCTATTAGAGTCCCACAACACCCAATCTGTAGAGACGGGAGAAGAGGCGGGGCAGTGGGCCCCCCCCCCCCTCATACTTCTCTAATGACTGATCCCTATTAGAGTCCCACAACACCCAATCTGTAGAGACGGGAGAAGAGGCGGGGCAGTGGGGCCCCCCCCCTCATACTTCTCTAATGACTGATCCCTATTAGAGTCCCACAACACCCAATCTGTAGAGACGGGAGAAGAGGCGGGGCAGTGGGGCCCCCCCTCATACTTCTCTAATGACTGATCCCTATTAGAGTCCCACAACACCCAATCTGTAGAGACGGGAGAAGAGGCGGGGCAGTGGGCCCCCCCCCTCATACTTCTCTAATGACTGATCCCTATTAGAGTCCCACAACACCCAATCTGTAGAGACGGGAGAAGAGGCGGGGCAGTGGGGCCCCCCCCCTCATACTTCTCTAATGACTGATCCCTATTAGAGTCCCACAACACCCAATCTGTAGAGACGGGAGAAGAGGCGGGGCAGTGGGGCCCCCCCCCTCATACTTCTCTAATGACTGATCCCTATTAGAGTCCCACAACACCCAATCTGTAGAGACGGGAGAAGAGGCGGGGCAGTGGGCCCCCCCCCTCATACTTCTCTAATGACTGATCCCTATTAGAGTCCCACAACACCCAATCTGTAGAGACGGGAGAAGAGGCGGGGCAGTGGGGCCCCCCCCCCCTCATACTTCTCTAATGACTGATCCCTATTAGAGTCCCACAACACCCAATCTGTAGAGACGGGAGAAGAGGCGGGGCTGTGGGGCCCCCCCCCTCATACTTCTCTAATGACTGATCCCTATTAGAGTCCCACAACACCCAATCTGTAGAGACGGGAGAAGAGGCGGGGCAGTGGGCCCCCCCCCCCCTCATACTTCTCTAATGACTGATCCCTATTAGAGTCCCACAACACCCAATCTGTAGAGACGGGAGAAGAGGCGGGGCAGTGGGGCCCCCCCCTCATACTTCTCTAATGACTGATCCCTATTAGAGTCCCACAACACCCAATCTGTAGAGACGGGAGAAGAGGCGGGGCAGTGGGGCCCCCCCCCCTCATACTTCTCTAATGACTGATCCCTATTAGAGTCACACAACACCCAATCTGTAGAGACGGGAGAAGAGGCGGGGCAGTGGGGCCCCCCCCCTCATACTTCTCTAATGACTGATCCCTATTAGAGTCCCACAACACCCAATCTGTAGAGACGGGAGAAGAGGCGGGGCAGTGGGGCCCCCCCCTCATACTTCTCTAATGACTGATCCCTATTAGAGTCCCACAACACCCAATCTGTAGAGACGGGAGAAGAGGCGGGGCAGTGGGGCCCCCCCCTCATACTTCTCTAATGACTGATCCCTATTAGAGTCCCACAACACCCAATCTGTAGAGACGGGAGAAGAGGCGGGGCAGTGGGGCCCCCCCCCTCATACTTCTCTAATGACTGATCCCTATTAGAGTCCCACAACACCCAATCTGTAGAGACGGGAGAAGAGGCGGGGCAGTGGGGCCCCCCCCCTCATACTTCTCTAATGACTGATCCCTATTAGAGTCCCACAACACCCAATCTGTAGAGACGGGAGAAGAGGCGGGGCAGTGGGGCCCCCCCCCTCATACTTCTCTAATGACTGATCCCTATTAGAGTCCCACAACACCCAATCTGTAGAGACGGGAGAAGAGGCGGGGCAGTGGCCCCCCCCCCCCTCATACTTCTCTAATGACTGATCCCTATTAGAGTCCCACAACACCCAATCTGTAGAGACGGGAGAAGAGGCGGGGCAGTGGGGCCCCCCCCTCATACTTCTCTAATGACTGATCCCTATTAGAGTCCCACAACACCCAATCTGTAGAGACGGGAGAAGAGGCGGGGCAGTGGGCCCCCCCCCCCCTCATACTTCTCTAATGACTGATCCCTATTAGAGTCCCACAGCACCCAATCCGTAGAGACGGGAGAAGAGGCGGGGCAGTGGGGCCCCCCCCTCATACTTCTCTAATGACTGATCCCTATTAGAGTCCCACAACACCCAATCTGTAGAGACGGGAGAAGAGGCGGGGCAGTGGGGCCCCCCCCCCTCATACTTCTCTAATGACTGATCCCTATTAGAGTCCCACAACACCCAATCTGTAGAGACGGGAGAAAAGGCGGGGCAGTGGGGCCCCCCTCATACTTCTCTAATGACTGATCCCTATTAGAGTCCCACAACACCCAATCTGTAGAGACGGGAGAAGAGGCGGGGCAGTGGGCCCCCCCCCCCCAATACTTCTCTAAGGACTGATCCCTATTAGAGTCCCACAACACCCAATCTGTAGAGACGGGAGAAAAGGCGGGGCAGTGGGCCCCCCCCCTCATACTTCTCTAATGACTGATCCCTATTAGAGTCCCACAACACCCAATTCGTAGAGACGGGAGAAGAGGCGGGGCAGTGGGGCCCCCCCCCCCTCATACTTCTCTAATGACTAATCCCTATTAGAGTCCCACAACACCCAATCTGTAGAGACGGGAGAAGAGGCGGGGCAGTGGGCCCCCCCCTCATACTTCTCTAATGACTGATCCCTATTAGAGTCCCACAACACCCAATCTGTAGAGACGGGAGAAGAGGCGGGGCAGTGGGGCCCCCCCCTCATACTTCTCTAATGACTGATCCCTATTAGAGTCCCACAGCACCCAATCTGTAGAGACGGGAGAAGAGGCGGGGCAGTGGGGCCCCCCCCCTCATACTTCTCTAATGACTGATCCCTATTAGAGTCCCACAACACCCAATCTGTAGAGACGGGAGAAGAGGCGGGGCAGTGGGGCCCCCCTCATACTTCTCTAATGACTGATCCCTATTAGAGTCCCACAACACCCAATCTGTAGAGACGGGAGAAGAGGCGGGGCAGTGGGCCCCCCCCCCTCATACTTCTCTAATGACTGATCCCTATTAGAGTCCCACAACACCCAATCTGTAGAGACGGGAGAAGAGGCGGGGCAGTGGGGCCCCCCTCATACTTCTCTAATGACTGATCCCTATTAGAGTCCCACAACACCCAATCTGTAGAGACGGGAGAAGAGGCGGGGCAGTGGGCCCCCCCCCCCCTCATACTTCTCTAATGACTGATCCCTATTAGAGTCCCACAACACCCAATCTGTAGAGACGGGAGAAGAGGCGGGGCAGTGGGCCCCCCCCCCTCATACTTCTCTAATGACTGATCCCTATTAGAGTCCCACAGCACCCAATCTGTAGAGACGGGAGAAGAGGCGGGGCAGTGGGGCCCCCCTCATACTTCTCTAATGACTGATCCCTATTAGAGTCCCACAACACCCAATCTGTAGAGACGGGAGAAGAGGCGGGGCAGTGGGGCCCCCCCTCATACTTCTCTAATGACTGATCCCTATTAGAGTCCCACAACACCCAATCTGTAGAGACGGGAGAAGAGGCGGGGCAGTGGGGCCCCCCCTCATACTTCTCTAATGACTGATCCCTATTAGAGTCCCACAACACCCAATCTGTAGAGACGGGAGAAGAGGCGGGGCAGTGGGGCCCCCAGTACAGACACAAATAAGGCAGACACAGGCCGCTGGTATCATGCACAGCTGCTAACAAGGCAGTATATATATTTATTCATTCCAGCCCATTACTAAAAATAAAATATGGCAGGACAAAATGGGGAAATGGTAACGCAGGTTACAGTTGAACGCAGAAATAAAATCAGAAACAACGTCTTGCCATGACAGAGATCTTCAGGTTTAAAAGACGCTTCATCTCTCAACAAGGGACAAGGAAGATGGGGGGGGGGGGGAGGGGAATGGTCAGAAATTATCGTCACATAGCAAGCGTCAGCACGCATCCAGATATTGTCAGGTGGTTAATTAACAGCCTTTAATTAAGACATTTTAGTTATTTTCAATATGAAAAAAATTATAAAGATGGAATTGCAGGAAAAAAAAAAAAAAACATCTTCAACTTTCGTCCTCGCGGAACTCTCGTCCTCGCGGAACTCTCCTCGGCCCGGCGAACGTCTTATTTTTTGGAAATAAAAAAATAACTATCCTCAAACATTATTGTGAATCGTTTTCAGTAATCCCGAGATATATGATACAAATGAGAAGAAACAAAGACGGCCGTTTTCCAGGCGGGGGGTGGCGGCTCTCATATCGGCTCTGGACTAGCGGGCCTCGGCCATTGGCAAAGAGATCCTTCCTGGAAAGACAAATACTCGAGTTCGAAGACTTTGGCCACGTAACACGAAGGAGGAAAACAACGGAAACAACGAGATTTTAGATTAGTTAGTCTCCCTGATGCCACGTGAGAATATTGCATAAATTGGGGAAAGGGGCGGGGACTGACAGACAAGACGCACATGCTACTGTCCACAAGGTCACAAAGGGGGTGGGGACTCCGGTAAACAAGGTCAAATATTAATAGGTGTCTGTATGTTAGAAATGGCTTCTTCCATGACAAGATCCAACGATGATCCATCTCACAAGATCTGCTTGACCAGCATATCTGCGACGTTCAGGGCGGTGAATGGGCTCCGCTCTATGTGGGTGGCCTGATGGACGATGAGATTGCTATTTCTGGTAAAACATTTGCCACATACAGAACAGGAATACGGTTTCTCTCCGGTGTGACCGGTCAGGTGGTTGAGAAGAGTCGGCTTGTTGGCAAACACCTTCCCACACTCGGGGCAGGTCAGTCTCTCTCTCCGGTGATCTCTCCGATGATTGGCGAAGTCCGAGCGCCTGACGAAGCACTCCTGACATTCCGAGCACGTGTAGGTCTTCATCGTGCGGTCTTTCTTGGTGGAGGAGACGGTCGCCTCTTCGCTCGTTCCTTCCTCGCCTGAATTGGGCTCCTCTGTACTGAGAGCTGATTTTTGGGGTGTGTCGTCTTGGGGTGGAGGTTTGATTTCAGGTTCTGGAACTGGCTCGTCTTCCTCAGAGCCCGATCCACCCTCGATTGGGGCGAATGAGAATTTCGTATGTGCGTGTTTTATTAGAGCGTTTACATCCGTATCCAAGTTACTGTTGTCATCAAACCCTAAGAAGTCCACGGGGCCTCCACTGTTTGGGAAGAGCATTGGAGGGGGTGAGGTGTGAGGTGCTGGGTACTGCTCATAGTCAGCTGGGGTGTACATGTTAGAATCATTGTCGTCCCCTCCAGAGTCAGTATCTTCAGCGTGGTATGTAGGTGTGTAGCTGCTTTTCTTGTATTTCGGGGCTGTATAGGTTTCAGGATAGCTGGCATTTCCTTCGTCTTCAGAGACGGACTCTTCTTTGATCTTTATGGACAAGAACTGCGTGTTGTCCATGGCGTTCCCATCTTCACAAGACGCAGATTCTTCCTTGACACGGATAGCCGCGAACTCTGCAGGATCCGAGTCACCCAGAATGTCCTCAGCACTGGACTCGTCTTTGATGGTCTGAACCTTAAAGGGCGTACTGACCGTCTGGACGTAGGTTCCCGATTCAGTGATCATTTCCCCCTTGTGATTGGCCACTTCATCCTTATTAATGTTATCTGCACCCCTATAGGCGTTGGCGTCCCCGGAAATTACCTCCTCCTCCAGCCTTGCACCTGGAATAAAGAAGAACACAAACATGAAAAGCTTCTTCATCGTCTACACATTGTACAACTCAGTGAAGATGAAAAGACAAACGTCTCTTACCCTGGGAGGTGGAAGGTCGGCTCCTCTCCACTATCACACTTCTGTGCGCACCTTTGTTCTTCCCTTTCCCAACATGGGAACTAGTGGAATCCTCACCACTTCCGGGACCCTAAGACACACAATGACACAGTCACCATCCCGGCACATCACCAACCATCCAAAAAGATACATCCCAGAACCTCACCATCCTGGGACATCCCCAACCATCACCATCTCGGCACATCCCAGAACCTCACCATCCCGGGACATCCCCAACCATCACCATCTCGGCACATCCCAGAACCTCACCATCCCGGGACATCCCCAACCATCACCATCTCGGCACATCCCAGAACCTCACCATCCCGGGACATCCCCAACCATCCAAAGATACATCCCAGAACCTCACCATCCCAGGACATCCCCAACCATCCAAAGATACATCCCAGAATCTCACCATCCCGGCACATCCCCAACCATCACCATCCCGGCACATCCCAGAACCTCACCATCCCAGGACATCCCCAACCATCCAAAGATACATCCCAGAATCTCACCATCCCGGCACATCCCCAACCATCACCATCCCGGCACATCCCCAACCATCACCATCCCGGCACATCCCAGAACCTCACCATCCCGGGACATCCCCAACCATCACCATCTCGGCACATCCCAGAACCTCACCATCCCGGGACATCCCCAACCATCACCATCTCGGGACATCCCCAACCATCACCATCTCGGCACATCCCAGAACCTCACCATCCCGGGACATCCCCAACCATCACCATCTCGGCACATCCCAGAACCTCACCATCCCGGGACATCCCCAACCATCACCATCTCGGCACATCCCAGAACCTCACCATCCCGGGACATCCCCAACCATCACCATCTCGGCACATCCCAGAACCTCACCATCCCGGGACATCCCCAACCATCCAAAGATACATCCCAGAATCTCACCATCCCGGCACATCCCCAACCATCACCATCCCGGCACTTCCCCAACCATCCAAAGATACATCCCAGCACATCCCCAGCGATCACCATCACGGCACATCCCAGAACCTCACCATCCCAGGACATCCCCAACCATCCAAAGATACATCCCAGAATCTCACCATCCCGGCACATCCCCAACCATCACCATCCCGGCACATCCCCAACCCTCACCATCCCGGGACATCCCCAACCATCACCATCTCGGCACATCCCAGAACCTCACCATCCCGGCACATCCCCAACCATCCAAAGATACATCCCAGAATCTCACCATCCCGGCACATCCCCAACCATCACCATCCCGGCACTTCCCCAACCATCCAAAGATACATCCCAGCACATCCCCAGCGATCACCATCCCGGCACATCCCAGAACCTCACCATCCTGGGACATCCCCAACCATCACCATCCCGGGACATCCCCAACCATCCAAAGATACATCCCAGAATCTCACCATCCCGGCACATCCCCAACCATCACCATCCCGGCACATCCCCAACCATCACCATCCCGGCACATCCCAGAACCTCACCATCCCGGGACATCCCCAACCATCCAAAGATACATCCCAGAATCTCACCATCCCGGCACATCCCCAACCATCACCATCCCGGCACATCCCCAACCATCACCATCCCGGCACATCCCAGAACCTCACCATCCCGGGACATCCCCAACCATCACCATCTCGGCACATCCCAGAACCTCACCATCCCGGCACATCCCCAACCATCCAAAGATACATCCCAGAATCTCACCATCCCGGCACATCCCCAACCATCACCATCCCGGCACTTCCCCAACCATCACCATCCCGGCACTTCCCCAACCATCCAAAGATACATCCCAGCACATCCCCAGCGATCACCATCCCGGCACATCCCAGAACCTCACCATCCCAGGACATCCCCAACCATCCAAAGATACATCCCAGAATCTCACCATCCCGGCACATCCCCAACCATCACCATCCCGGCACATCCCAGAACCTCACCATCCCGGGACATCCCCAACCATCACCATCTCGGCACATCCCAGAA
Source organism: Rana muscosa (assembly GCA_029206835.1). Taxonomy (NCBI): domain Eukaryota; kingdom Metazoa; phylum Chordata; class Amphibia; order Anura; family Ranidae; genus Rana; species Rana muscosa. The sequence continues at coordinate 183,551 of JARGYO010000720.1, read as the reverse complement.
CCTCACCATCCCGGCACATCCACAACCATCCAAAGATATATCCCAGAATCTCACCATCCCGGCACATCCCCAACCATCACCATCCCGGCACTTCCCCAACCATCCAAAGATACATCCCAGCACATCCCCAGCGATCACCATCCCGGCACATCCCAGAACCTCACCATCCCAGGACATCCCCAACCATCCAAAGATACATCCCAGAATCTCACCATCCCGGCACATCCCCAACCATCACCATCCCGGCACATCCCCAACCATCACCATCCCGGGACATCCCCAACCATCCAAAGATACATCCCAGAATCTCACCATCCCGGCACATCCCAGAACCTCACCATCCCAGGACATCCCCAACCATCCAAAGATACATCCCAGAATCTCACCATCCCGGCACATCCCCAACCATCACCATCCCGGCACATCCCCAACCATCACCATCCCGGCACATCCCAGAACCTCACCATCCCGGGACATCCCCAACCATCACCATCTCGGCACATCCCAGAACCTCACCATCCCGGGACATCCCCAACCATCACCATCTCGGGACATCCCCAACCATCACCATCTCGGCACATCCCAGAACCTCACCATCCCGGGACATCCCCAACCATCACCATCTCGGCACATCCCAGAACCTCACCATCCCGGGACATCCCCAACCATCACCATCTCGGCACATCCCAGAACCTCACCATCCCGGGACATCCCCAACCATCACCATCTCGGCACATCCCAGAACCTCACCATCCCGGGACATCCCCAACCATCCAAAGATACATCCCAGAATCTCACCATCCCGGCACATCCCCAACCATCACCATCCCGGCACTTCCCCAACCATCCAAAGATACATCCCAGCACATCCCCAGCGACCACCATCCCGGCACATCCCAGAACCTCACCATCCCGGCACATCCCCAACCATCCAAAGATACATCCCAGAATCTCACCATCCCGGCACATCCCCAACCATTACCATCCCGGCACTTCCCCAACCATCCAAAGATACATCCCAGCACATCCCCAGCGATCACCATCCCGGCACATCCCAGAACCTCACCATCCCAGGACATCCCCAACCATCCAAAGATACATCCCAGAATCTCACCATCCCGGCACATCCCCAACCATCACCATCCCGGCACTTCCCCAACCATCCAAAGATACATCCCAGCACATCCCCAGCGATCACCATCCCGGCACATCCCAGAACCTCACCATCCCGGGACATCCCCAACCATCCAAAGATACATCCCAGAATCTCACCATCCCGGCACATCCCCAACCATCACCATCCCGGCACATCCCCAACCATCACCATCCCGGGACATCCCCAACCATCCAAAGATACATCCCAGAATCTCACCATCCCGGCACATCCCTAACCATCACCATACTGGCACATCCCCAACCATCCAAAGATACATCCCAGAACATCACATCCCCAACCATCCAAAGATACATCCCAGAACCTCACCTCCCCGGCACATCCCAGAACCATCACCATCCCGGAACATCCCGGTACATCCCAGAACCTTGCCTCCCCGGTACATCCCAGAACCTTGCCTCCCCGGTACATCCCAGAACCTTGCCTCCCCGGTACATCCCCGAACCTCGCCTCCCCGGTACATCCCCAACCATTACATCCAATGATGCATCAAAGAACCTCACCTCCCCAGTACATTCCCAACCATCGCCATCCCAGAACCTCACCATCCCGGCACATCCCAGAACCTCACCTCCCCGGCACATCTGCAATCATTATCATCCAATCATAAATCCCAGAATCTCACCATCCCAGAACCTCCCAGAACCTTGCCTCCCCGGTACATCCCCGAACCTCGCCTCCCCGGTACATCCCCAACCATTACATCCAATGATGCATCAAAGAACCTCACCTCCCCAGTACATTCCCAACCATCGCCATCCCAGAACCTCACCATCCCGGCACATCCCAGAACCTCACCTCCCCGGCACATCTGCAATCATCACCATCCAATCATAAATCCCAGAATCTCACCATCCCGGCACATCCCAGAACCTGACCTCCCCGACACATCCCCAACCATTGACATCCAATGATACATCCCAGAACCTCACCTCTCCGGTCAGCAGCTGGATGATTCGGAAGGTGAGATCCAGGATCTTTTGGTCGCTTTGCCTCTCCTGTTTCAGAGTCTGTGCTACAGATGCTGATACTGGACCTCCTGGGGCTGGTGGGTAGTTCCCGGGGATGACAGGCTCACCAGACTTTGTCATGACCGTACATTCCTAGACAAGAAGACATGACAATAACATCTCCACATACAGACCGATCGTTCCTCCGCCCACCAGATCCAGCAAAGGAAATGAGCAGTGGGGGAGATTCTTACAATACAGTTGTGGGACACAAAATCAAAGTTACTTCCATCATACATTGGAATGTCTAGTCTACAAACACCCAGGGTAGCACTATGGAGAACCACAGAGAACTATGGAGAACCACGGAGCGCCACAGAGAACCACGGAGCGCCACAGAGAACCACGGAGCGCCTGGTTGCCTATGGAGATGGTGAAGGCGCTATAACCTGAGCCGAGTATTGTACACAGACCATAGGCCATGCATTTTCTCTAGGAAGGTTAGGTAACGTGTGCATGTGTTGTATATAGATCTGTAATAATCTGTATGTACAGCATTCTAGTTCAGTAAAAGCACGGAATACACTACAGAGGCTTATACTTCCTTGCTTTTACCACACTCCTCGAGGCCCCTTTCTTCTGGGACAATATCCAAAACAAAAAGGATTCTTATTGGTCAGTGTGATCACATGGCCAGTGCTGACCAATAAGCACTCACCGTTGCAAGCATTATGCGGCTATAAAGTCTCCAGCTCTGTTAAGGGCCTGACCATTACACCAGATGAAGGGGCATCAAAGATGGGGCACTGGGCAAACTTCTACAGAATTTTGGAGGCATACAGTCAATGCATTGGATACACAAGCTACCCTGGGGCTCCAGCCAGTTCCTGGTCATGTGACACTCCCAGAATCCCTCACCTCTCCAGCCAGAACAGAAATGATCTCCATGGTGAGGTTCAGAATCTTCTCCGACATCTCCTTCCTTTCCTTGGCAGTTCTGGCTTTGGGTTTCATTCCAGCCTTGCGTAGTTGGGAACGTTCGGTTGATCTTCTTGTTTTTTTACTGGCCTTCAAATGAGAGAAATTAAAAAAAAAGTGAATACAGCTAGTCTGAATACAGTATGGAGCATTCTACATGGAAGCAAACTTCCGGCTCCAACGCTTCATTCATGTCCTGTAGGATTTGTGGAACTCAATGTGCAGAGAATCAATACGAATTGTGAGATGGAAAAACCACATGAAAGTCCAAAGAACACAGAGAATTCAGAAAGTCTTATTCTCTATCAACTGCTTTTCAATGTCTATAATCATGGAGGTTCCTCCACAGGATTCCAACTATCAGATCGTGTTTTCCTCTGTTTATTCAAGACATTATTGTAAGAACAAAGCTCCGACCTCCACCCAATGGTGCACCAACCTCCGATCTCCACCCAATGGAAGAACCTGCACCAACCTCCGACCTCCACCCAATGGAAGAACCTGCACCAACCTCCACCCTCCACCCAATGGAAGAATCTGCACCAACCTCCGACCTCCACCCAATGGAAGAACCTGCACCAACCTCCACCCAATGGAAGAACCTGCACCAACCTCCGACCTCCACCCAATGGAAGAACCTGCACCAACCTCCGACCTCCACCCAATAGAAGAACCTGCACCAACCTCCACCCAATGGAAGAACCTGCACCAACCTCCGACCTCCACCCAATGGAAGAATCTGCACCAACCTCTGACATCCACCCAATGGAAGAACCTGCACCAACCTCCGACCTCCACCCAATGGAAGAACCTGCATCAACCTCTGACATCCACCCAATGGAAGAACCTGCACCAACCTCCGACCTCCACCCAATGGAAGAACCTGCACCAACCTCCGACCTCCACCCAATGGAAGAACCTGCAACAACCTCCGACCTCCACCCAATGGAAGAACGTGCACCAACCTCCACCCAATGGAAGAACCTACACCAACCTCTGACCTCCACCCAATGGAAGAATCTGCACCAACCTCTGACCTCCACCCAATGGAAGAACCTGCACCAACCTCCACCCAATGGTGCACCAACCTCCGACCTCCACCCAATGGAAGAACCTGCACCAACCTCCGACCTCCACCCAATGGTGCACCAACCTCCACCCAACGGAAGAACCTACACCAACCTCCACCCAATGGAAGAATCTGCACCAACCTCCACCCAATGGAAGAATCTGCACCAACCTCCACCCAATGGAAGAACCTGCACCAACCTCTGACATCCACCCAATGGAAGAACCTGCACCAACCTCCGACCTCCACCCAATGGAAGAACCTGCACCAACCTCCGACCTCCACCCAATGGAAGAATCTGCACCAACCTCCGACCTCCACCCAATGGAAGAATCTGCACCAACCTCCACCCAACGGAAGAACCTACACCAACCTCCGACCTCCACCCAATGGAAGAATCTGCACCAACCTCCACCCAATGGAAGAACCTGCACCAACCTCCGACCTCCACCCAATGGAAGAATCTGCACCAACCTGGTGCTGGACATGAAGGGGCCCCAATACAACCCCTGAAATGTGGTGCTGGACATGACAGAGCCCCCAATACAACCCCCTGGAATGAGATGCAGGGTATAAAGGGGCCTCAACACAACCCCCTGTAATGAGATGCAGGGGCCCCAATACAACCCCCTGGAATGAGATGCAGGGTATGAAGGGGCCCCAATACAACCCCCTGGAATGAGATGCAGGGTATGAAGGGGCCCCAATACAACCCCCTGGAATCAGATGCAGGGTATGAAGGGGCCCCAGTACAACCCCGTGGAATAAGGTGCTGGGTATGAAGGGGCCCCACTGATTTGATCTCTTTAGCATATTTTTCTATAGGAATTTATTAGCTATGGACGGTCCTAGCCAGGCTCCTGAACACGATTTCTACAATCACACAAGCCACCAATCCATAAAGAAATGAACCTCATGGAACTCTCCGGAGCGACTTACTGGGCCATCTGGAAGAAGTCCGGGGCCAACACCAGCTGGGTCCAGTGCTCCAGACGGGAGGGAGGTTGGTGGTTCTCCACCATAATCTTGTCCCTGAGACGTGTTCAGCACTATGGAGAGCGGGTGATTTCTCTTACGCGGTGCGTTTGCCTTGCGCCCGCGGCGGGACGCGTGGGGGAAGATCGATGGAACTTTCTTCAATATATTCTGCAGCCCACTCGCCTCAAAGGCATCCACCGGAAAGTAGCCGATCCCGTCTGGAAGTCCCTCAGCCATCCTGTCCATGATGTCACCGGGTGGGCGGGTCAGTGCTCCTCTGTCATCATCCAATGGCGGCCGCCCTGCGGGATATATATCCAGAATTATCCAGAGGAACTCTAACGGGGCCCCAGAAAACAGAAAACAATCCCCACTAATTACCCTCAGCTCAGCCCGTCCTCTCATCCAATCACCATCCAAGATCTGAAACCAACACAGACCAATGGAGAATGAGTGAGGGGGATATCGAGAGAAGAACATCAGAGTGCACGGGGCGTATACCAATATATACACACACACACACACACACACACACACACAGTATGTGACAAAAGTAAGTACACCCCTCAGTCACATGTGTGTGACTCTTTTCATGTGACAACACTGAAGAAATTACACTTTGCTACAATGTAAAGTAGTGAGTGTACAGCTTGTATAATGGTGTAAATTTGCTGTCCCCTCAAAATAACTCAACACACAGCCATTAATGTCTAAACCACTGGCAACAAAAGTGAGGACACCCCTAAGTGAAAATCTCCAAATTGGGCCCAATTAGCCATTTTCCCTCCCCGGTACCATGTGACTCGTTAGTGTTACCAGGTCTCAGGTGTGATAAATTTGGTGTTATCACTCTCACTCTCTCATACTGGTCACTGGAAGTACAACATGGCACCTCATGGCAAAGAACTCTCTGAGGAACTGAGAAAATGGGATTTTTTTTAATCCTTTTCTCTTTCCTCCATGGACTGACACAGCATCTTCAATCTTGACAAAGTGGGTTATGTTCCTGCTCCTAGGAGAAGACTAGGCAGAATGTTAGATGTTTTAACATACATTCCATTACCAGAGCTGAACAGCCCCGCCCAGGGGCCGGTCCCTCCGGACATAACCCTCCTACCTGCAGCCAGCAGCCTCAGTTCGTATTAAAGTAGTACAAACACAAAAAAAGAAGGGTGGGTGCTGTGTCAGTCCATGGACGTCAGAGAAAAGGATTTTACGGTGAGTACAAAAAAATCCTATTTTCTCTTACCGTCCATGGACTGACACAGCATCTTCATCTTGACAAAGTGGGACGTCTCCAAGCAGTGTCAAAGAACGAGGGGTGGGAACAGTATCAAGAAAAAAAAAAAAAAAAACTACACCCCAAACCAGCAGAGCTCCTCAAGGGAGGAGGTGCAACTTTAAACAGCCGCCTGCAAAACCTTGCGGCCGAAGGAAGCATCAGAAGATGCAGCCACATCAACCTTATAGAACTCTGAAAAGGTATGAACGGACGACCAGGTCGCCACCTTACACAGCTGTGAGACAGATGCTTGCTGTCGGAAAGCCCAGGAGGCACCAATTGCCCTGGTGGAATACACCGTGAGAGGGAAGGGAGGCGCCCGCCCCTTAATGGCATAGGCCTGTATGACGGTCTGCCGGATCCATCGAGAAATGGTGGTAGACAAAACCGATTGGCCCTGTTGTGGACCAGAGGCAGACACAGACACAAACAGTGAGTCAGACTTCCGAATCAAAGCCGTAGCAGACAGGTACACCCGCAGGGCACGTACCACGTCCAACGTGTGGAGCGCAAACTCTCTGGGATGCGACGGATGAGGACATAAAAATGGAAGTACAATGTCCTCATTAAAGGTGGAAGGCCGAGACCACCTTCGGGAGAAAGGAAGGCTGCGGGCGTAGCACCGCCTTATCCTTATGGAGGACCAAGTATGGCGGTTTGCAAGACAAGGCCGCCAATTCAGAAACCCTTCTGACAGAAGTAATGGCAACTAAAAAAGCCACCTTCTGGGATAAAGTCAAGAGAGGAATCTCTCTGGTGTTCTCAAAAGGTGGTTCCTAAAGAACCGAGAGCACCAAATTCAAATCCCAAGGAGGAAGAGGAGGTGGTTTAACAGAGGGAAGCACATAGCGGACCCCCTGTACAAAGGTGCTAATCAAAGAATGGCTCGCTAGCGGCCGCTGAAAGAAAATAGCCAAAGCTGACCCTTGATGGTGCTTAAGGCAAGCTTTTGGGTCACAGCACGCTGTAAGAACAGCAAGATCCTGGGAACGGAATACGTCCGTGGACGCCAATCCAGCTCCTCACACATAGCGATGTAGGCCCTCCAGGGACGGTGGTATATCTTCCTGGAAGAAGATTTCCGTGCCCCCAGCATGGTCGAGATGACCGAATCCGAGAGACCTCGGTCCTTCAGCACCTGGCTTTCAATAGCTATGCCGTTAAAGCCAGCGACTGTAAAGCAGGATGAAGAATGGGACCTTGAGACAGAAGGTCCTTCCGCACAGGCAGTCACCATGGAACGTCCGCCACTAGGCGCACAAGATCGGCGTACGAAGGACGCCAAGGCCAATCTGGAGCGATGAGGATCACCGGAATCCCCTCGGCCTCCACCCTGCGAAGAAGGCGAGGAAGCAACTTCAGTGGAGGATAGGCATAAATCAGCCGATACCGACCCCACGGAGCCACCAACACGTCTGACGCGTCTGCCCAGGGATCCCTGGACCTGGCCACCAATCTCAACACCTTGCGATTGAGTCGAGAGCCCAACAGGTCCACATCCCGCATGCCCCACCTCCGGCAAAAGAGGTGAAACAGCTCCGGGTGCAAGGACCATTCCCCCTGGTCCAACATCTGGCGGCTCAGATAGTCCGCCTGCCAGTTGTCTACTCCTGGAATGTAAACGGCCGACAGATCCGGCACGCATTTTTCCACCCACCTTAGGATGTGAGCGACCTCGGACGCCGCAGCTGAGCTCCGAGTTCCCCCCTGATTGTTGACTTAAACCACCGCTGTGGCATTGTCCGACTGGATCCTGACTGATCGTCCCTGCAGTCTCCTTGACCACGAGGAGAGGCACAGTCTGATCACCCGGAGTTCTGAGGACATTGATCGGCAGACGGGGCTCGTCCGGAGACCAGAGCCCTCGCATACCCACCGGTCGGAGATCCGGGAGGTCCACCGATCCGTGAACCTGCAAAGTCGTCGTCCCACCCCAGAGTCGGGCGGGGGCAAGACTTCATGTGGTGGCGGGTTTACTTGCCGGCTTGTTCGGCTTACGCACCCAGGGACGCTTCTGTCCTCCAACCGCACTCTGGTCAGTCCGGGAGAATTTTCCTGCAGGATCTGACTGACGAAAAAAACCTCTTCTGAGTGGGAAAAGAAGGACCCGGCTTACGGCGCGGCTCCTTTGCCTTAGTAGGCTGAGGAAGAAGGGTGCTCTTACCTCCCGTGGCATTCTTAATAATGTCATCCAGGGAGACACCAGGGTCGCCGCTACAAGAGGACGTAGCGCGGATCCCAGCATGGTGAACATGGCTCTGCTCACCATTTCCGACTTCCTATCAGTAGGGTCCTTAAAGGCAGGGGTTCCCTCAACCGGGAGAGTCGTGGCTTTATTCAACCGGGCAACCGGGGGGGGGGGGGGGGGGGGGTCGACCACCGGAGGAGAGGCCCATTTTTTAATCAGGCTGGCTGTCCTCAAAGGGGTACCTAACCGCCAGACGCTGCGTCTGGTCTATGAATCTGTCAAAGAAAAGGTGTGTAGGGAAAAACCTTTTTAGAAGGATGAGCTTGAACTCCACCACAGGCTCCTCAGCCGCAGCATCCAGTCCCTCACAGCATCAATGAGTTCACTCACAAGCGCCCTGTCATGTACTGATCCAGATAAGAAGTCTTCCTCACCGGGAATGTCCTGGTCAAAAATATCCAAAGGCAAGGCCCATATCCGAATCAGAGCACTCCCCTGGAGATGGGGGGGGGGGTGCTTCTTAGCTCCCTTGCGCTCGCACGCCACTTCCATCCTGACAACAAATGATTCCAGGACTGCCGACAACTAGTCCATAGGGACCGCAGGTGCAGGAGCACCGCATGTTGCCTCTGACATGAAGGGGGAAGCAGGTGACATAGACTCCATGACACCACCACTCTCTGAGACTTTGTCCATAGGAGAGAGAAAGTGCACCCTCCGGCTGCACTGACTGTGGGGGCGCTCAGCGAGTGAACAGTGAGGAGACTGTGAGGAGAATGGCGCCGTTCCAGTCAGCGATAGAGGCCAACCCCACATAAAAGAGCGCGTGGCTTCAAGAAAATGGCCGCCGCAATTGCAAGTGTGTCACAGGGCGGCTACGGCAAGATGGCTGCCAATGCGGTTTTCAATGCAAAGTAAAACAAAGTAAAAACATGGCGCCGATCGGCGGGCAAGGCCCAGGCTGACACAGAAAGCCCCCCACACCTCAATGCAGACCCCTATGGAGCCCCCACCGGGACAGAGTGACCCCCAGTCAGCGCATCGCCAGAAGCTGACAGAAGTAGTAAAAACACGGGGAGACAGGAGACAGGAAAACCCCCCTACCATAGGAACACACAGCATGTACTCACCTGCGGAGGCAGGAGAAACGACTTACCTGTCCAGCGAGGATCCACCGGTAGCTGTTGCCCGTCCACTGTGAGAGATACAGCAATACTGTTCGGTCACATGAGGACCCCGGAGGAAAAAGCTCACCAGCCACCCCTGGAGCCGTGGACTGATCCCACGCAGAGTGAGGGTCGGCGCGCTCCATGGTCGGACTGGGATCGGCGCGCTCCATGGTCGGACTGGGATCGCCGCGCTCCATGGTCGGACTGGGATCGCCGCGCTCCATGGTCGGACTGGGATCGCCGCGCTCCATGGTCGGACTGGGATCGCCGCGCTCCATGGTCGGACTGGGATCGCCGCGCTCCATGGTCGGACTGGGATCGCCGCGCTCCATGGTCGGACTGGGATCGCCGCGCTCCATGGTCGGACTGGGATCGCCGCGCTCCATGGTCGGACTGGGATCGCCGCGCTCCATGGTCGGACTGGGATCGCCGCGCTCCATGGTCGGACTGGGATCGGCGCGCTCCATGGTCGGACTGGGATCGCCGCGCTCCATGGTCGGACTGGGATCGGCGCGCTCCATGGTCGGACTGGGATCGGCGCGCTCCATGGTCGGACTGGGATCGCCGCGCTCCATGGTCGGACTGGGAAGACGACGAGGATAGTGAACTACCCAACCTGTTGCCCAGCTGACTGTTGATAGAAGAATCACAAAAATAAAAGAATAAAACATTTCCTCAGAAGATCGGATCCAAAGAGAGCCACGCCCTCTCCTCTGATAGGCAGAAAAAAAAACTGAGGCTGCTGGCTGCAGATAGGAGGGTTATGTGCGGAGGGACCACCCCCTGGGCGGGGCTGTTAAGCTCTGGTAATGGAATGTATGTTAAAACATGTAACATTCTGCCTTGTCTTCTCCTAGGAGCAGGAAGATAACCCGCTGGGTCATGTATGAAGAGGCTGTGAGCAGGAAGATAACCCGCTGGGTCATGTATGAAGAGGCTGTGAGCAGGAAGATAACCCGCTGGGTCATGTATGAAGAGGCTGTGAGCAGGAAGATAACCCGCTGGGTCATGTATGAAGAGGCTGTGAGCAGGAAGATAACCCGATGGGTCATGTATGAAGAGGCTGTGAGCAGGAAGATAACCCGATGGGTCATGTATGAAGAGGCTGTGAGCAGGAAGATAACCCGCTGGGTCATGTATGAAGAGGCTGTGAGCAGGAAGATAACCCGCTGGGTCATGTATGAAGAGGCTGTGAGCAGGAAGATAACCCGCTGGGTCATGTATGAAGAGGCTGTGAGCAGGAAGATAACACGCTGGGTCATGTATGAAGAGGCCGTGAGCAGGAAGATAACCCTCTGGGTCATGTATGAAGAGGCCGTGAGCAGGAAGATAACCCGCTGGGTCATGTATGAAGAGGCTGTGAGCAGGAAGATAACCCGCTGGGTCATGTATGAAGAGGCCGTGAGCAGGAAGATAACCCGCTGGGTCATGTATGAAGAGGCCGTGAGCAGGAAGATAACCCGCTGGGTCATGTATGAAGAGGCTGTGAGTAGGAAGATAACCCGCTGGGTCATGTATGAAGAGGCTGTGAGCAGGAAGATAACCCGCTGGGTCATGTATGAAGAGGCTGTGAGCAGGAAGATAACCCGCTGGGTCATGTATGAAGAGGCTGTGAGCAGGAAGATAACCCGCTGGGTCATGTATGAAGAGGCTGTGAGCAGGAAGATAACCCGATGGGTCATGTATGAAGAGGCTGTGAGCAGGAAGATAACCCGCTGGGTCATGTATGAAGAGGCTGTGAGTAGGAAGATAACCCGCTGGGTCATGTATGAAGAGGCTGTGAGTAGGAAGATAACCCGCTGGGTCATGTATGAAGAGGCTGTGAGCAGGAAGATAACCCGCTGGGTCATGTATGAAGAGGCTGTGAGCAGGAAGATAACCCGCTGGGTCATGTATGAAGAGGCTGTGAGCAGGAAGATAACCCGCTGGGTCATGTATGAAGAGGCTGTGAGCAGGAAGATAACCCGATGGGTCATGTATGAAGAGGCTGTGAGCAGGAAGATAACCCGATGGGTCATGTATGAAGAGGCTGTGAGCAGGAAGATAACCCGCTGGGTCATGTATGAAGAGGCTGTGAGCAGGAAGATAACCCGCTGGGTCATGTATGAAGAGGCTGTGAGCAGGAAGATAACCCGATGGGTCATGTATGAAGAGGCTGTGAGCAGGAAGATAACCCGCTGGGTCATGTATGAAGAGGCTGTGAGCAGGAAGATAACCCGCTGGGTCATGTATGAAGAGGCTGTGAGCAGGAAGATAACCCGCTGGGTCATGTATGAAGAGGCTGTGAGCAGGAAGATAACCCGCTGGGTCATGTATGAAGAGGCTGTGAGCAGGAAGATAACCCGCTGGGTCATGTATGAAGAGGCTGTGAGCAGGAAGATAACCCGCTGGGTCATGTATGAAGAGGCTGTGAGCAGGAAGATAACCCGCTGGGTCATGTATGAAGAGGCCGTGAGCAGGAAGATAACCCGCTGGGTCATGTATGAAGAGGCTGTGAGCAGGAAGATAACCCGCTGGGTCATGTATGAAGAGGCTGTGAGCAGGAAGATAACCCGATGGGTCATGTATGAAGAGGCTGTGAGCAGGAAGATAACCCGCTGGGTCATGTATGAAGAGGCTGTGAGCAGGAAGATAACCCGCTGGGTCATGTATGAAGAGGCCGTGAGCAGGAAGATAACCCGCTGGGTCATGTATGAAGAGGCTGTGAGCAGGAAGATAACCCGCTGGGTCATGTATGAAGAGGCTGTGAGCAGGAAGATAACCCGATGGGTCATGTATGAAGAGGCTGTGAGCAGGAAGATAACCCGCTGGGTCATGTATGAAGAGGCTGTGAGCAGGAAGATAACCCGCTGGGTCATGTATGAAGAGGCTGTGAGCAGGAAGATAACCCGCTGGGTCATGTATGAAGAGGCTGTGAGCAGGAAGATAACCCGATGGGTCATGTATGAAGAGGCCGTGAGCAGGAAGATAACCCGCTGGGTCATGTATGAAGAGGCTGTGAGCAGGAAGATAACCCGCTGGGTCATGTATGAAGAGGCTGTGAGCAGGAAGATAACCCGCTGGGTCATGTATGAAGAGGCTGTGAGCAGGAAGATAACCCGCTGGGTCATGTATGAAGAGGCTGTGAGCAGGAAGATAACCCGCTGGGTCATGTATGAAGAGGCTGTGAGCAGGAAGATAACCCGCTGGGTCATGTATGAAGAGGCCGTGAGCAGGAAGATAACCCGCTGGGTCATGTATGAAGAGGCCGTGAGTAGGAAGATAACCCGCTGGGTCATGTATGAAGAGGCCGTGAGCAGGAAGATAACCCGATGGGTCATGTATGAAGAGGCTGTGAGCAGGAAGATAACCCGATGGGTCATGTATGAAGAGGCTGTGAGCAGGAAGATAACCCGATGGGTCATGTATGAAGAGGCTGTGAGCAGGAAGATAACCCGCTGGGTCATGTATGAAGAGGCTGTGAGCAGGAAGATAACCCGCTGGGTCATGTATGAAGAGGCTGTGAGCAGGAAGATAACCCGCTGGGTCATGTATGAAGAGGCTGTGAGCAGGAAGATAACCCGCTGGGTCATGTATGAAGAGGCCGTGAGCAGGAAGATAACCCGCTGGGTCATGTATGAAGAGGCTGTGAGCAGGAAGATAACCCGCTGGGTCATGTATGAAGAGGCTGTGAGCAGGAAGATAACCCGCTGGGTCATGTATGAAGAGGCTGTGAGCAGGAAGATAACCCGCTGGGTCATGTATGAAGAGGCTGTGAGCAGGAAGATAACCCGCTGGGTCATGTATGAAGAGGCTGTGAGCAGGAAGATAACCCGCTGGGTCATGTATGAAGAGGCTGTGAGCAGGAAGATAACCCGCTGGGTCATGTATGAAGAGGCTGTGAGCAGGAAGATAACCCGCTGGGTCATGTATGAAGAGGCTGTGAGCAGGAAGATAACCCGATGGGTCATGTATGAAGAGGCTGTGAGCAGGAAGATAACCCGCTGGGTCATGTATGAAGAGGCTGTGAGCAGGAAGATAACCCGATGGGTCATGTATGAAGAGGCTGTGAGCAGGAAGATAACCCGCTGGGTCATGTATGAAGAGGCTGTGAGCAGGAAGATAACCCGCTGGGTCATGTATGAAGAGGCTGTGAGCAGGAAGATAACCCGCTGGGTCATGTATGAAGAGGCTGTGAGCAGGAAGATAACCCGCTGGGTCATGTATGAAGAGGCCGTGAGCAGGAAGATAACCCGCTGGGTCATGTATGAAGAGGCCGTGAGCAGGAAGATAACCCGCTGGGTCATGTATGAAGAGGCTGTGAGCAGGAAGATAACCCGCTGGGTCATGTATGAAGAGGCTGTGAGCAGGAAGATAACCCGCTGGGTCATGTATGAAGAGGCTGTGAGCAGGAAGATAACCCGCTGGGTCATGTATGAAGAGGCTGTGAGCAGGAAGATAACCCGCTGGGTCATGTATGAAGAGGCTGTGAGCAGGAAGATAACCCGCTGGGTCATGTATGAAGAGGCTGTGAGCAGGAAGATAACCCGCTGGGTCATGTATGAAGAGGCTGTGAGCAGGAAGATAACCCGCTGGGTCATGTATGAAGAGGCTGTGAGCAGGAAGATAACCCGCTGGGTCATGTATGAAGAGGCTGTGAGCAGGAAGATAACCCGATGGGTCATGTATGAAGAGGCTGTGAGCAGGAAGATAACCCGATGGGTCATGTATGAAGAGGCTGTGAGCAGGAAGATAACCCGATGGGTCATGTATGAAGAGGCTGTGAGCAGGAAGATAACCCGATGGGTCATGTATGAAGAGGCTGTGAGCAGGAAGATAACCCGCTGGGTCATGTATGAAGAGGCTGTGAGCAGGAAGATAACCCGCTGGGTCATGTATGAAGAGGCTGTGAGCAGGAAGATAACCCGCTGGGTCATGTATGAAGAGGCTGTGAGCAGGAAGATAACCCGCTGGGTCATGTATGAAGAGGCTGTGAGCAGGAAGATAACCCGATGGGTCATGTATGAAGAGGCTGTGAGCAGGAAGATAACCCGCTGGGTCATGTATGAAGAGGCTGTGAGCAGGAAGATAACCCGCTGGGTCATGTATGAAGAGGCTGTGAGCAGGAAGATAACCCGCTGGGTCATGTATGAAGAGGCCGTGAGCAGGAAGATAACCCGCTGGGTCATGTATGAAGAGGCTGTGAGCAGGAAGATAACCCGATGGGTCATGTATGAAGAGGCTGTGAGCAGGAAGATAACCCGATGGGTCATGTATGAAGAGGCTGTGAGCAGGAAGATAACCCGCTGGGTCATGTATGAAGAGGCTGTGAGCAGGAAGATAACCCGCTGGGTCATGTATGAAGAGGCCGTGAGCAGGAAGATAACCCGCTGGGTCATGTATGAAGAGGCCGTGACCGTCCATGGAGGATTCCAAACAATCCCATTTTCTCAGATCCTCAGAGAGTTCTTTGCCATGAGGTGCCATGTTGTACTTCCAGTGACCAGTATGAGAGAGTGAGAGCGATAACACCACATTTATCACACCTGAGACCTTGTAACACTAACGAGTCACATGACACCGGGGAGGGAAAATGCCTAATTGGGCCCAAGCTGGACATTTTCACTTTTGCTGCCAGCAGTTTAGACATTAATGGCTGTGTGTTGAGTTATTTTGAGGGGACAGAAAATGTACTACATTACATTGTGGCGAAGTGTCATTTCCCCAGTGTTGTCACATGAAGAGTCACACAAATGTCACGGAGGGGAAGGCTGGGCCATTATTTTTATTATATTGAAGGCAAACAAACCCATTTCTCTATCTAACTACAAAGTCCGTGTGCAACAAAGATTGCTAAACATCCAAAAAATCCTCAGCTTACTCTTAGTTAAATTGAACTGTGCCCATGTCTTACTGTGCCCATTCCTCACTGTGCCCATTCCTCACTGTGCCCATTCCTCACTGTGCCGCCCATTCCTCACTGTGCCGCCCATTCCTCACTGTGCCCGTGTCTCACTGTGCCTGTGTCTCACTGTGCCCGTGCTTCACTGTGCCCGTGTCTCACTGTGCCCGTGCTTCACTGTTCCCGTGTCTCACTGTGCCCGTGCTTCACTGTGCCCGTCTCTCACTGTGCCCGTGCTTCACTGTGCCCGTGCTTCACTGTGCCCGTGCTTCACTGTTACCGTGACTCACTGTGCCCTTGCTTCACTGTTCCCGTGTCTCACTGTGCCCGTGCCTCACTGTGCCCGTGCCTCACTGTGCCCGTGCCTCACTGTGCCCGTGCCTCACTGTGCCCGTGCTTCAATCACTGTGCCCATGCTTCAATCACTGTGCCCGTGTCTCACTGTGCCCGTGCTTCACTGTGCCCGTGCCTCACTGTGCCCGTGCCTTACTGTGCCCGTGCCTCACTGTGCCCGTGCCTCACTGTGCCCGTGCTTCAATCACTGTGCCCGTACCTGATGCAGATTGTTCTGCCTATCATGGACATCCACTCATCCTCATAACACAGACGAGGATGAGAGGATGTCCGTGATAGGCTGAACACTGCCTGCTGTGAAATGGAGTGTTCCACCTATCACAGACGACGAGGACTCGGGAGGCGCGGCTTTTGAACACTGCAATGTAGTGGTGCAACAGATCGGTGGTGACCACGCGATCCGCGGAGCGTTACAGAGCCTCGGCCATAGGAAAGGCCGCGGCGGCCATCTTTGTACACCCAGCGGCGCCCGCTGTAGTGACGTTTTGCCGCCGCCATCTTGCTCCACCCCACACTCCTCACTCTCATTACTGTGAAGGGGCCAAGCGGACATCTTGTTATACCCAACAGAGTTTTAGATTTCAGGTATTTTATTTGCTTATTTACATTATTTGGAAATCCATCGGACTCTTTACATTTTAGAAGCAGCAGCAGACCTGCCGACCTGACGGAACACCTCGGATTTTCACATTTAGTGTTCTGTCAGATTAGCAATCATGTCAGGTCGGCAGGCCTGCTGCTGCTTCTAAAATGTAAAGAGTCCGATGGATTTCCAAATAATGTATTTAAGCCGAGAAGCTCCGTTTTGTGGTGAAAATAACTGTGAAATCGAAAATTCCTGGGGGTGTAACATTATTATTTATTGCCGATCCGTGGCCCTGATCCGAGGATCGATCCGATCCGTAAGTTTGTTGATCTGTTTCACCCCCACTGCAATGGCCGCCGCCTGTCTGCCTGACACACTGATCAGGTAGGCAGACGGCGGCTGCGGTGAGTAGATGGAATTGGGGGAACGCCGCCCAGTGTCTTTCCGGATACGCCCCCTGCAGCTCTGCTACCGAAACTTAAGGGAAAATATAAAAATTTACATTTAAAAAAATAAATAAAAAAATCTAAAAAAAAAAAAGATTTTCTTTAAATCTGAATTGATTTGAACTCAAAACTCGATTCTTTTCCCAGCCCTAACTGAGGGGTGTACTTACTTTTGTCACATCCTGTGTATATATATATATCCAGCAATACAGAGCAGGGGCCACATACCGAGACCCTCAGGGGGCGGTGCACTGACCTCATCAGAATGGAAAGGACCTCCCCAAATCCCACCCCCACCTATAATCCCACCCCCCACCTATAATCCCACCCCCCACCTATATTCCCACCCCCCACCTATATTCCCACCCCCCACCTATATTCCCACCTATAATCCCACCCCCCACCTTGACTCCCACCCCCCCACCTATAATCCCACCCACCACCTATAATCCCAATCCCACCCCCACCTATATTCCCACCTATAATCCCACCCCCCACCTTGACTCCCACCCCCACCTATAATCCCACCCCCCACCTTGACTCCCACCCCCCACCTATAATCCCACCTATATTACCACCCCCAACTAATCCCACCCACCACCTGACTCCCACCCACCACCTATAATCCCACCCCCAAAAATCCCACCCCCACCTATAATCCCACCCCCCACCTTGACTCCCACCCCCCCACCTATAATCCCACCCACCACCTATAATCCCACCCCCACCTATATTCCCACCCCCACCTATATTCCCACCTATAATCCCACCCCCCACCTTGACTCCCACCCCCACCTATAATCCCACCCCCCACCTTGACTCCCACCCCCCCACCTATAATCCCACCCCCCACCTATAATCCCACCTATATTACCACCCCCAACTAATCCCACCCACCACCTGACTCCCACCCACCACCTATAATCCCACCCCCAAAAATCCCACCCCCACCTATAATCCCACCCCCCACCTATATTCCCACCTATAATCCCACCCCCCACCTTGACTCCCACCCCCCCACCTATAATCCCACCCCCCACCTATATTACCACCCCCAACTAATCCCACCCACCACCTATAATCCCACCCCCCACCTATATTCCCACCCCCCACCTATATTCCCACCTATAATCCCACCCCCCACCTTGACTCCCACCCCCCCACCTATAATCCCACCCCCCACCTATAATCCCACCTATATTACCACCCCCAACTAATCCCACCCACCACCTGACTCCCACCCACCACCTATAATCCCACCCCCAATAATCCCACCCCCACCTATAATCCCACCCCCCACCTATATTCCCACCTATAATCCCACCCCCACCTTGACTCCCACCCCCCCACCTATAATCCCACCCACCACCTATAATCCCACCCCCCACCTATATTCCCACCCCCACCTATATTCCCACCTATAATCCCACCCCCCACCTTGACTCCCACCCCCCACCTATAATCCCACCTATATTACCACCCCCAACTAATCCCACCCACCACCTGACTCCCACCCACCACCTATAATCCCACCCCCACCTATAATCCCACCCCCCACCTATATTCCCACCTATAATCCCACCCCCCACCTTGACTCCCACCCCCCACCTATAATCCCACCCCCCACCTTGACTCCCACCCCCCACCTATAATCCCACCCCCCACCTATATTACCACCCCCAACTAATCCCACCCACCACCTATAATCCCACCCCCACCTATAATCCCACCTATAATCCCACCTCCCACCTGACTCCCACCCACCACCTATAATCCCACCCCCCACCTATAATCCCACCTATATTACCACCCCCAACTAATCCCACCCACCACCTGACTCCCACCCACCACCTATAATCCCACCCCCAAAAATCCCACCCCCACCTATATTCCCACCCCCCACCTATATTCCCACCTATAATCCCACCCCCCACCTTGACTCCCACCCCCCCACCTATAATCCCACCCCCCACCTATATTACCACCCCCAACTAATCCCACCCACCACCTATAATCCCACCCCCCACCTATATTCCCACCCCCCACCTATATTCCCACCTATAATCCCACCCCCCACCTTGACTCCCACCCCCCCACCTATAATCCCACCCCCCACCTATAATCCCACCTATATTACCACCCCCAACTAATCCCACCCACCACCTGACTCCCACCCACCACCTATAATCCCACCCCCACCTATAATCCCACCCCCCACCTATATTCCCACCTATAATCCCACCCCCCACCTTGACTCCCACCCCCCACCTATAATCCCACCCCCCACCTTGACTCCCACCCCCCACCTATAATCCCACCCCCCACCTATATTACCACCCCCAACTAATCCCACCCACCACCTATAATCCCACCCCCACCTATATTCCCACCTATAATCCCACCTCCCACCTGACTCCCACCCACCACCTATAATCCCACCCCCCACCTTGACTCCCACCCCCCACCTATATTACCACCCCCAACTAATCCCACCCCCCACTTGACTCCCACCCACCACCTATAATCCCACCCCCAATAATCCCACCCCCACCTATAATCCCACCCACCACCTTGACTCCCACCCACCACCTATAATCCCACCCCCAACTATAATCCCACCCACCACCTATAATCCCTCCCATAACTATAATCCCACCCACCAACTATAATCCCACCCACCAACTATAATCCCACCCCCCACCTATAATCCCACCCACCCCCACCTATAATCCCACCCCCCAACTATAATCCCACCCCCCACCTTGACTCCCACCCACCACCTATAATCCCACCCCCACCCCACCTATATTACCATCCACCACCTATAATCCCATTCCCACTAATCCCACCCCCAATAATCCCACCCCCCACCTTGACTCCCAGCCCCCACCTATAATCCCACCCCCCACCTTGATTCCCACCCCCCACCTATAATCCCACCCCCATCTATATTACCACCCCCAACTATATTCCCACCCCCACCTTGACTCCCACCCCCCACCTATAATCCCACCCGATCTATATTACCACCCCCAACTATATTCCCACCCCCACTAATCCCACCCCCCACCTTGACTCCCACCAATAATCCCACCCCAACTATAATCCCACCCCCAACTATAATCCCACCCCACCTATATTCCCACCCCCCACCTATAATCCCATTCCCACCCCCACTAATCCCACCCCCACTAATCCCACCCCCCACCTTGACTCCCACCCCCCACCTTGACTCCCACCCCCAACTATATTCCCACCCCCCACCTATATTCCCACCCCCCACCTATAATCCCACCCCCCACCTATAATCCCACCCACCACCTATAATCCCACCCACCACCTATAATCCCACCCGATCTATATTACCACCCCAACTATATTCCCACCCCCCACCTATATTCCCACCCCCAACTAAATTCCCACCCCCAATAATCCCACCCCCCACCTATAATCCCACCCCCCACCTTGACTCCCACCCACCACCTATAATCCCACCCCCGACCTTGACACCCACCCACCACCTATAATACCACCCCCAACTATATTCCCACCCCCCCTAATCCCACCCCCACCTATATTACCACCCACCACCTATAATCCCATTCCCACCCCCACCTATATTCCCACCCCCACCTATAATCCCACCCCCCACCTTGACTCCCACCCACCTATAATCCCACCCCCAACTATAATCCCACCCCCAATAATCCCACCCCCACCTGTATTACCATCCACCACCTATAATCCCATTCCCACCCCCAATAATCCCACCCCCACCTTGACTCCCACCCCCCACCTATAATCCCACCCCCATCTATATTCCCACCCCCACCTTGACTCCCACCCCCCACCTATAATCCCACCCCCATCTATATTCCCACCCCCCACCTATAATCCCACCCCCATCTATATTCCCACCCCCCACCTATATTCCCACCCCCCACCTATAATCCCACCCCCCACCTATAATCCCACCCCGATCTATATTTCCACCCCAACTATATTCCCACCCCCAACCTATAATCCCACCCCCACCAATATTACCACCCACCACCTATAATCCCATTCCCACCCCCACAAATCCCACCCCCCACCTATAATCTAACCGCCACCTATATTACCACCCACCACCTATAATCCCATTCCCACCCCCACCTATATTACCACCCCAACTATATTCCCACCCACCACTAATCCCACCCCCACCTATAATCCCATTCCCACCCCCACCTATAATCCCACCCCCAATAATCCCACCCCCACCTATATTCCTATCACCACTAATCCCACCCCCAATAATCCCAACCCCCACCTATAATCCCACCCCCAATAATCCCCCCCAAATATTCCCACCCCCAATATTTCAGAACACACCCCCTTTCTTCACAACAATCCCAAATCCATCCCCAATATTGGAAATTATTCCTCATCAGCCCAACCCCTGCAGAGTATTACTCCTAATAATAAGATCTGATCTCCCCTGCAGAGTATTACTCCTAATAATAAGATCTGATCTCCCTGCAGAGTATTACACCTAATAATAAGATCTGATCTCCCCTGCAGAGTATTACTCCTAATAATAAGATCTGATCTCCCTGCAGAGTATTACACCTAATAATAAGATCTGATCTCCCCCTGCAGAGTATTACACCTAATAATAAGATCTGATCTCCCTGCAGAGTATTACACCTAATAATAAGATCTGATCTCCCCTGCAGAGTATTACACCTAATAATAAGATCTGATCTCCCCTGCAGAGTATTACACCTAATAATAAGATCTGATCTCCCTGCAGAGTATTACACCTAATAATAAGATCTGATCTCCCTGCAGAGTATTACACCTAATAATAAGATCTGATCTCCCCTGCAGGGTATTACTCCTAATAATAAGATCTGATCTCCCCTGCAGAGTATTACTCCTAATAATAAGATCTGATCTCCCCTGCAGAGTATTACACCTAATAATAAGATCTGATCTCCCTGCAGAGTATTACACCTAATAATAAGATCTGATCTCCCTGCAGAGTATTACACCTAATAATAAGATCTGATCTCCCCTGCAGGGTATTACTCCTAATAATAAGATCTGATCTCCCCTGCAGAGTATTACTCCTAATAATAAGATCTGATCTCCCCTGCAGAGTATTACTCCTAATAATAAGATCTGATCTCCCTGCAGATTATTACTCCTAATAATAATATCTGATCTCCCCCTGCAGAGTATTACTCCTAATAATAAGATCTGATCTCCCTGCAGAGTATTACACCTAATAATAAGATCTGATCTCCCTGCAGAGTATTACTCCTAATAATAAGATCTGATCTCCCCCTGCAGAGTATTACACCTAATAATAAGATCTGATCTCCCTGCAGAGTATTACACCTAATAATAAGATCTGATCTCCCCTGCAGAGTATTACACCTAATAATAAGATCTGATCTCCCTGCAGAGTATTACACCTAATAATAAGATCTGATCTCCCCTGCAGAGTATTACTCCTAATAATAAGATCTGATCTCCCCTGCAGAGTATTACACCTAATAATAAGATCTGATCTCCCCCTGCAGAGTATTACTCCTAATAATAAGATCTGATCTCCCCCTGCAGAGTATTACTCCTAATAATAAGATCTGATCTCCCTGCAGAGTATTACACCTAATAATAAGATCTGATCTCCCCTGCAGAGTATTACACCTAATAATAAGATCTGATCTCCCTGCAGAGTATTACACCTAATAATAAGATCTGATCTCCCCTGCAGAGTATTACACCTAATAATAAGATCTGATCTCCCCTGCAGAGTATTACACCTAATAATAAGATCTGATCTCCCCTGCAGAGTATTACACCTAATAATAAGATCTGATCTCCCCTGCAGAGTATTACACCTAATAATAAGAAGATCTGATCTCCCTGCAGAGTATTACACCTAATAATAAGATCTGATCTCCCCTGCAGAGTATTACACCTAATAATAGGATCTGATCCCCCTGCAGAGTATTACACCTAATAATAAGATCTGATCTCCCCTGCAGAGTATTACACCTAATAATAAGAAGATCTGATCCCCCTGCAGAGTATTACACCTAATAATAAGATCTGATCTCCCCTGCAGAGTATTACACCTAATAATAAGATCTGATCTCCCCTGCAGAGTATTACACCTAATAATAAGATCTGATCTCCCTGCAGAGTATTACACCTAATAATAAGATCTGATCTCCCCTGCAGAGTATTACACCTAATAATAAGATCTGATCTCCCCTGCAGAGTATTACACCTAATAATAAGATCTGATCTCCCCCTGCAGAGTATTACTCCTAATAATAAGATCTGATCTCCCTGCAGAGTATTACTCCTAATAATAAGATCTGATCTCCCTGCAGAGTATTACACCTAATAATAAGATCTGATCTCCCCTGCAGAGTATTACACCTAATAATAAGATCTGATCTCCCTGCAGAGTATCTTTCCCCGGTGGGGGTGGGGCGGTCAGGGCTGCAGACTATCTCACCCCTCTCGGCTCCTCCCCCTTAGCCCCCCCTGTGTGGGGTTGGTGGACGGTAGGTACCTTCTTCCGGTCGGTGTCGGTGGGTCAGTCTGATCTCCGGTTCTGGTTGCTATCCGGCCTTCCTCCCTGGATACCGTCTGCCCTCCCCCTCCCCTTCCTTCCGCGTCACCTGATCACCGGCCGGCCAATCAGCGCCCGCCTCCTCCCCAGCCTGGCAACACGTGATCGCGGGGGCGGGGCGTCGGCGCACTGCCTGACAGGCGCTCATTGTCCTCCGCCGCCATCTTGTCCTCCTCCGCCATGATGGCCGGACGGGGGCTCTGAGCGGGATAGAGGGGCCCCCGAGGGCCACTCAGTGTTATACGTCCCCCTCCCTCCATAGAGGAGTGTATATAACACACAGTGTATAAAGAGAGCCTGTCCCCGTGTCTGTGAGAGAAGGGGCCCCCGAGGGAGGATATAGGGGCCCCTGAGTGTTAGACGTCCCCCTCCCCCCTATAGAGGAGTGTATACAACACACAGTGTATAAAGAGAGCCTGTCCCCTTGTCTGTGAGAGAAGGGGCCCCTGAGGGAGAGTATAGGGGCCCCTGAGTGTTAGACGTCCCCCTCCCCCCTATAGAGGAGTGTATACAACACACAGTGTATAAAGAGAGCCTGTCCCCGTGTCTGTGAGAGAAGGGGCCCCTGAGGGAGGATATAGGGGCCCCTGAGTGTTAGACGTCCCCCTCCCCCCTATAGAGGAGTGTATATAACACACAGTGTATAAAGAGAGCCTGTCCCGGTGTCTGTGAGAGAAGGGGCCCCTGAGGGGTGAGTATAGGGGCCCCTGAGGGAGGATATAGGGGCCCCTGAGTTTTAAACGTCCCCCTCCCCCCTATAGAGGAGTGTATACAACACACAGTGTATAAAGAGAGCCTGTCCCCGTGTCTGTGAGAGAAGGGGCCCCTGAGGGGTGAGTATAGGGGCCCCTGAGGGAGGATATAGGGGCCCCTGAGTTTTAAACGTCCCCCTCCCCCCTATAGAGGAGTGTATACAACACACAGTGTATAAAGAGAGCCTGTCCCTGTGTCTGTGAGAGAAGGGGCCCCTGAGGGAGGATATAGGGGCCCCTGAGTGTTAGACGTCCCCCTCCCCCCTATAGAGGAGTGTATACAACACACAGTGTATAAAGAGAGCCTGTCCCTGTGTCTGTGAGAGAAGGGGCACCTGAGGGAGGATATAGGGGCCCCTGAGTGTTATACGTCCCCCTCCCCCTATAGAGGAGTGTATATAACACACAGTGTATAAAGAGAGCCTGTCCCCGTGTCTGTGAGAGAAGGGGCCCCTGAGGGGAGAGCATAGGGGCCCCTGAGTGTTAGACGTCCCCCTCCCCCTATAGAGGAGTGTATACAACACACAGTGTATAAAGAGAGCCTGTCCCCGTGTCTGTGAGAGAAGGGGCCCCTGAGGGAGAGTATAGGGGCCCCTGAGTGTTAGACGTCCCCCTCCCCCCTATAGAGGAGTGTATACAACACACAGTGTATAAAGAGAGCCTGTCCCCGTGTCTGTGAGAGAAGGGGCCCCTGAGGGAGGATATAGGGGCCCCTGAGTGTTAGACGTCCCCCTCCCCCCTATAGAGGAGTGTATATAACACACAGTGTATAAAGAGAGCCTGTCCCGGTGTCTGTGAGAGAAGGGGCCCCTGAGGGGTGAGTATAGGGGCCCCTGAGGGAGGATATAGGGGCCCCTGAGTTTTAAACGTCCCCCTCCCCCCTATAAAGGAGTGTATACAACACACAGTGTATAAAGAGAGCCTGTCCCTGTGTCTGTGAGAGAAGGGGCCCCTGAGGGAGGATATAGGGCCCCTGAGTGTTATACGTCCCCCTCCCCCCTATAGAGGAGTGTATATAACACAGTGTATAAAGAGAGCCTGTCCCCGTGTCTGTGAGAGAAGGGGCCCCCCGAGGGAGGATATAGGGGCCCCTGAGGGAGGATATAGGGGCCCCTGAGTTTTAAACGTCCCCCTCCCCCCTATAGAGGAGTGTATACAACACACAGTGTATAAAGAGAGCCTGTCCCTGTGTCTGTGAGAGAAGGGGCCCCTGAGGGAGGATATAGGGGCCCCTGAGTGTTATACGTCCCCCTCCCCCTATAGAGGAGTGTATATAACACACAGTGTATAAAGAGAGCCTGTCCCCGTGTCTGTGAGAGAAGGGGCCCCTGAGGGAGGATATAGGGGCCCCTGAGGGGAGAGTATAGGGGCCCCTGAGTTTTAAACGTCCCCCTCCCCCTATAGAGGAGTGTATATAACACACAGTGTATAAAGAGAGCCTGTCCCTGTGTCTGTGAGAGAAGGGGCCCCCGAGGGAGGATATAGGGGCCCCTGAGTGTTAGACGTCCCCCTCCCCCCTATAGAGGAGTGTATACAACACACAGTGTATAAAGAGAGCCTGTCCCCGTGTCTGTGAGAGAAGGGGCCCCTGAGGGAGAGTATAGGGGCCCCTGAGTGTTAGACGTCCCCCTCCCCCCTATAGAGGAGTGTATACAACACACAGTGTATAAAGAGAGCCTGTCCCCGTGTCTGTGAGAGAAGGGGCCCCTGAGGGAGAGTATAGGGGCCCCTGAGTGTTAGACGTCCCCCTCCCCCCTATAGAGGAGTGTATACAACACACAGTGTATAAAGAGAGCCTGTCCCGGTGTCTGTGAGAGAAGGGGCCCCTGAGGGGTGAGTATAGGGGCCCCTGAGGGAGGATATAGGGGCCCCTGAGTTTTAAACGTCCCCCTCCCCCCTATAGAGGAGTGTATACAACACACAGTGTATAAAGAGAGCCTGTCCCTGTGTCTGTGAGAGAAGGGGCCCCTGAGGGAGGATATAGGGCCCCTGAGTGTTATACGTCCCCCTCCCCCCTATAGAGGAGTGTATATAACACAGTGTATAAAGAGAGCCTGTCCCCGTGTCTGTGAGAGAAGGGGCCCCCCGAGGGAGGATATAGGGGCCCCTGAGGGAGGATATAGGGGCCCCTGAGTTTTAAACGTCCCCCTCCCCCCTATAGAGGAGTGTATACAACACACAGTGTATAAAGAGAGCCTGTCCCCGTGTCTGTGAGAGAAGGGGCCCTGAGGGAGGATATAGGGGCCCCTGAGTGTTATACGTCCCCCTCCCCCCTATAGAGGAGTGTATATAACACACAGTGTATAAAGAGAGCCTGTCCCCGTGTCTGTGAGAGAAGGGGCCCCCGAGGGAGGATATAGGGGCCCCTGAGGGAGGATATAGGGGCCCCTGAGTTTTAAATGTCCCCCTCCCCCCTATAGAGGAGTGTATACAACACACAGTGTATAAAGAGAGCCTGTCCCTGTGTCTGTGAGAGAAGGGGCCCCTGAGGGAGGATATAGGGGCCCCTGAGTGTTATACGTCCCCCTCCCCCCTATAGAGGAGTGTATATAACACACAGTGTATAAAGAGAGCCTGTCCCCGTGTCTGTGAGAGAAGGGGCCCCTGATGGGTGTGTGTGGCCCCTGAGTGGGGATATAGGGGCCCCTGATGGGTGTGTGTGGCCCCTGAGGGGGGTATAGGGGCCACTGAGGGGTGTGTGCTGCCCATGAGGGGGGATATAGGGGCCCCTGAGGGGGGATATAGGGGCCCCTGATGGGTGTGTGTGGCCCCTGAGGAGGGATATAGGGGCCCCTGAGGAGGGATATAGGGGCCCCTGAGGGGTGTGGGTGGCCCATTAGGGGGGATATAGGGGCCCCTGAGGGGTGTGTGTGGCCCCTTAGGGGGATATAGGGGCCCCTGAGGAGGGATATAGGGGCCCCTGAGGGGTGTGTGTGGCCCATGAGGGGGGATATAGGGGCCCCTGAGGGGTGTGTGTGGCACATTCACTTGTACAGGAGGAATGTATATGACACACGGTATATAAAGAGAACCTGTCTCTGTGAAGGGGCCCCCAATGGGTGTGTGTGGCCCCTGAGGAGGGATATAGGGGCCCCTGAGGAGGGATATAGGGGCCCCTGAGGGGTGTGTGTGGCCCATGAGGGGGGATATAGGGGCCCCTGAGGGGTGTGTGTGGCCCATGAGGGGGGATATAGGGGCCCCTGAGGGGTGTGTGTGGCCCCTGAGGGGGATATAGGGGCCCCTGAGGGGTGTGTGTGGCCCATGAGGGGGGATATAGGGGCCCCTGAGGGGTGTGTGTGGCCCCTGAGGGGGATATAGGGGCCCCTGAGGGGTGTGTGTGGCCCATGAGGGGGATATAGGGGCCCCTGAGGGGTGTGTGTGGCCCCTTCACTTGTACAGGAGGAATGTATATGACACACGGTATATAAAGAGAACCTGTCTCTGTGAAGGGGCCCCTGAGGATGGAGGGGGAAAAGGGGCAACTATAAAGAGACCCTATCACTATGTCAATGGATGTCTCTGAGGACACGCCCCCCGCCCCCTCCAATCATCTTACATTCCATAGAACGTTGATCGTATTTTATTCCATCTCTTCAATACCAGAATATAATCCTTATTGATCCCGCCAGGAATCCTGGGAGCAGATCAGTTCCATTGCCCCCCCTCATGTTGTGGAGATGAGGAGGGGGGGGTGTTCTGTAGTCCTGTCCTGAGATGGGGGGAGGGAGGAGGATATATGGGACTTCTGACTTCCCTTTGGTTTAGGGTGTCGGGGGATTCCTCCCCTCGCCTCTCCTATTGTCTTTATACCAAGGAGTGTGTGACCACCATGGGGGTGACTGGAAGGATATATGGGAATCAGCTGTGTTCCGGTATAGGGTTCAGGGAGTTCATTGTGTCTGGACTCCTCCTTCTCCTAACCTCCAGGTGAGGACCTCTTCTGAGGTAAGGCCTGGAGAAGGTACGGGACGTTCCTCCACTCGGCTCTCTGCTTGGAGGAGTGTGTGACCACCATGGGGTTGACTGGAAGGATATATGGAAATCAGCTGTGTTCCGGTATAGGGTTCGGGGGGTTCACTGTGTCTGGACTCCTCCTTCTCCTAACCTCCAGGTGAGAACCTCTTCTGAGGTAAAGCCTGGAGAAGGTACGGGACGTTCCTCCACTCGGCTCTCTGCTTGGAGGAGTGTGTGACCACCATGGGGGTGACTGGAAGGATATATGGGAATCAGCTGTGTTCCGGTATAGGGTTCAGGGAGTTCATTGTGTCTGGACTCCTCCTTCTCCTAACCTCCAGGTGAGGACCTCTTCTGAGGTAAGGCCTGGAGAAGGTACGGGACGTTCCTCCATTTGGCTCTCTGCTTGGAGGAGTGTGTGACCACCATGGGGGTGACTGGAAGGATATATAGAAATCAGCTGTGTTCCGGTATAGGGTTCGGGGGGTTCATTGTGTCTGGACTCCTCCTTCTCCTAACCTCCAGGTGAGGACCTCTTCTGAGGTAAGGCCTGGAGAAGGTATGGGACGTTCCTCCACTCGGCTCTCTGCTTGGAGGAGTGTGTGACCACCATGGGGGTGACTGGAAGGATGTATGGAAATCAGCTGTGTTCCGGTATAGGGTTCGGGGGGTTCATTGTGTCTGGACTCCTCCTTCTCCTAACCTCCAGGTGAGGACCTCTTCTGACATAAGGCCTGGAGAAGGTACGGGACGTTTCTCTACTCGGCTCTCTGCTTGGAGGAGTGTGTGACCACCATGGGGGTGACTGGAAGGATGTATGGAAATCAGCTGTATTCTGATATAGGGTTCGGGGGGTTCATTGTGTCTGGACTCCTCCTTCTCCTAACCTCCAGGTGAGGACCTCTTCTGAGGTAAGGCCTGGAGAAGGTACGGGACGTTCCTCCACTCGGCTCTCTGCTTGGAGGAGTGTGTGACCACCATGGGGGTGGCTGGAAGGATATATAGAAATCAGCTGTATTCTGATATAGGGTTCGGGGGGTTCACTGTGTCTGGACTCCTCCTTCTCCTAACCTCCAGGTGAGGACCTCTTCTGAGGTAAGGCCTGGAGAAGGTACGGGATGTTCCTCCACTCGGCTCTCTGCTTGGAGGAGTGTGTGACCACCATGGGGGTGACTGGAAGGATATATGGGAATCAGCTGTGTTCCGGTATAGGGTTCGGGGGGTTCACTGTGTCTGGACTCCTCCTTCTCCTAACCTCCAGGTGAGGACCTCTTCTGAGGTAAGGCCTGGAGAAGGTACGGGACGTTCCTCCACTCGGCTCTCTGCTTGGAGGAGTGTGTGACCACCATGGGGGTGACTGGAAGGATATATAGAAATCAGCTGTGTTCCCGTATAGGGTTCGGGGGGTTCATTGTGTCTGGACTCCTCCTTCTCCTAACCTCCAGGTGAGGACCTCTTCTGAGGTAAGGCCTGGAGAAGGTACGGGACGTTCCTCCACTCGGCTCTCTGCTTGGAGGAGTGTGTGACCACCATGGGGGGTGACTGGAAGGATGTATGGAAATCAGCTGTGTTCCGGTATAGGGTTCGGGGAGTTCATTGTGTCTGGACTCCTCCTTCTCCTAACCTCCAGGTGAGGACCTCTTCTGAGGTAAGGCCTGGAGAAGGTACGGGATGTTCCTCCACTCGGCTCTCTGCTTGGAGGAGTGTGTGACCACCATGGGGGTGACTGGAAGGATGTATGGAAATCAGCTGTGTTCCGGTATAGGGTTCGGGGGGTTCATTGTGTCTGGACTCCTCCTTCTCCTAACCTCCAGGTGAGGACCTCTTCTGACATAAGGCCTGGAGAAGGTACGGGACGTTTCTCTACTCGCCTATCTGCTTGGAGGAGTGTGTGACCAACATGGGGGTGACTGGAAGGATGTATAGAAATCAGCTGTGTTCCGGTATAGGGTTCAGGGGGGTTATTGTGTCTGGACTCCTCCTTCTCCTAACCTCCAGGTGAGGACCTTTTCTGAGATAAGGCCTGGAGAAGGTACGGGACATTCCTCCACTCGGCTCTCTGCTTGGAGGAGTGTGTGACCACCATGGGGGTGACTGGAAGGATATATGGGAATCAGCTGTGTTCCGGTATAGGGTTCAGGGGGGTTATTGTGTCTGGACTCCTCCTTCTCCTAACCTCCAGGTGAGGACCTTTTCTGAGATAAGGCCTGGAGAAGGTACGGGACGTTCCTCCACTCGGCTCTCTGCTTGGAGGAGTGTGTGACCACCATGGGGGTGACTGGAAGGATATATGGGAATCAGCTGTGTTCCGGTATAGGGTTCAGGGGGGTTATTGTGTCTGGACTCCTCCTTCTCCTAACCTCCAGGTGAGGACCTTTTCTGAGATAAGGCCTGGAGAAGGTACGGGACGTTCCTCCACTCGGCTCTCTGCTTGGAGGAGTGTGTGACCACCATGGGGGTGAATGGAAGGATATATAGAAATCAGCTGTGTTCCGGTATAGGGTTCGGGGGGTTCACTGTGTCTGGACTCCTCCTTCTCCTAACCTCCAGGTGAGGACCTCTTCTGAGGTAAGGCCTGGAGAAGGTACAGGACGTTCCTCCACTCGGCTCTCTGCTTGGAGGAGTGTGTGACCACCATGGGGGTGACTGGAAGGATATATGGGAATCAGCTGTGTTCCGGTATAGGGTTCAGGGGGGTTATTGTGTCTGGACTCCTCCTTCTCCTAACCTCCAGGTGAGGACCTTTTCTGAGATAAGGCCTGGAGAAGGTACGGGACGTTCCTCCACTCGGCTCTCTGCTTGGAGGAGTGTGTGACCACTGTTGGGTGGGGGACACTTGTAAAAACAATTAGTATCCCCTACCAAGGTGTTTGGTTCCTTTATTCAATAGAGCCAGGTTATCTTCAAAAAGGTTGGTTTATTCTTCCAAAGACAAGTAAAAGACAATGCTTACATAATGACAGCTGGTAACACATGGTAAGGTGGTTGGCTTCAAAAGTAGGAATGAGGAATCACATGGTATGATGGTATATCTTCGAGCAGGGTCACCTGACCTTCCAATATCTTCCTTCAGGCCCCATCGCCCGACATTCCCCACTCATGTTCAAAAGCCTTGGGTTCATATACTGTTTAATTATGTTATGTCAGCATTATTTGCTTTTAGAATCGTGCCAAAAAAGGTAGCATTAACTGTCCACAGAAGTAACACCCACTTGTGTATTAAGTAACATAACTCCACCCATTATCCTGACATAGTTCCTTAGAATAGCTATTACATACACAGCAAATGTCCTTTTGTCTGTCCTCAGCAACCTTCAAATTTAACATGTTTCAATAAAGAGTACAGAAACTTTTATCACTTAAAATAGTAATAAATGCAATATCTAACAACCACCATGGGGGTGACTGGAAGGATGTATGGAAATCAGCTGTGTTCCGGTATAGGGTTTGGGGGGATCATTGTGTCTGGACTCCTCCTTCTCCTAACCTCCAGGTGAGGACCTCTTCTGAGGTAAGGCCTGGAGAAGGTACGGGACGTTCCTCCACTCGGCTCTCTGCTTGGAGGAGTGTGTGACCACCATGGGGGTGAATGGAAGGATATATAGAAATCAGCTGTGTTCCGGTATAGGGTTCGGGGGGTTCACTGTGTCTGGACTCCTCCTTCTCCTAACCTCCAGGTGAGGACCTCTTCTGAGGTAAGGCCTGGAGAAGGTACAGGACGTTCCTCCACTCGGCTCTCTGCTTGGAGGAGTGTGTGACCACCATGGGGGTGACTGGAAGGATATATGGGAATCAGCTGTGTTCCGGTATAGGGTTCAGGGGGGTTATTGTGTCTGGACTCCTCCTTCTCCTAACCTCCAGGTGAGGACCTTTTCTGAGATAAGGCCTGGAGAAGGTACGGGACGTTCCTCCACTCGGCTCTCTGCTTGGAGGAGTGTGTGACCACTGTTGGGTGGGGGACACTTGTAAAAACAATTAGTATCCCCTACCAAGGTGTTTGGTTCCTTTATTCAATAGAGCCAGGTTATCTTCAAAAAGGTTGGTTTATTCTTCCAAAGACAAGTAAAAGACAATGCTTACATAATGACAGCTGGTAACACATGGTAAGGTGGTTGGCTTCAAAAGTAGGAATGAGGAATCACATGGTATGATGGTATATCTTCGAGCAGGGTCGCCTGACCTTCCAATATCTTCCTTCAGGCCCCATCGCCCGACATTCCCCACTCATGTTCAAAAGCCTTGGGTTCATATACTGTTTAATTATGTTATGTCAGCATTATTTGCTTTTAGAATCGTGCCAAAAAAGGTAGCATTAACTGTCCACAGAAGTAACACCCACTTGTGTATTAAGTAACATAACTCCACCCATTATCCTGACATAGTTCCTTAGAATAGCTATTACATACACAGCAAATGTCCTTTTGTCTGTCCTCAGCAACCTTCAAATTTAACATGTTTCAATAAAGAGTACAGAAACTTTTATCACTTAAAATAGTAATAAATGCAATATCTAACAACCACCATGGGGGTGACTGGAAGGATGTATGGAAATCAGCTGTGTTCCGGTATAGGGTTTGGGGGGATCATTGTGTCTGGACTCCTCCTTCTCCTAACCTCCAGGTGAGGACCTCTTCTGAGGTAAGGCCTGGAGAAGGTACGGGACGTTCCTCCACTCGGCTCTCTGCTTGGAGGAGTGTGTGACCATCATGGGGGTGACTGGAAGGATATATGGAAATCAGCTGTGTTGCGGTATAGGGTTCGGGGAGTTCATTGTGTCTGGACTCCTCCTTCTCCTAACCTCCAGGTGAGGACCTCTTCTGAGGTAAGGCCTGGAGAAGGTACGGGACGTTCCTCCACTCGGCTCTCTGCTTGGAGGAGTGTGTGACCACCATGGGGGTGACTGGAAGGATATATGGAAATCAGCTGTGTTCCGGTATAAGGTTCGGGGAGTTCATTGTGTCTGGACTCCTCCTTCTCCTAACCTCCAGGTGAGGACCTCTTCTGAGGTAAGGCCTGGAGAAGGTACGGGACGTTCCTCCACTCGGCTCTCTGCTTGGAGGAGTGTGTGACCACCATGGGGGTGACTGGAAGGATATATGGAAATCAGCTGTGTTCCGGTATAGGGTTCGGGGGGATCACTGTGTCTGGACTCCTCCTTCTCCTAACCTCCAGGTGAGGACCTCTTCTGAGATAAGACCTGGAGAAGGTACGGGACGTTCCTCTACTCGGCTCTCTGCTTGGAGGAGTGTGTGACCACCATGGGGGTGACTGGAAGGATATATGGAAATCAGCTGTGTTCCGGTATAGGGTTTGGGGGGATCACTGTGTCTGGACTCCTCCTTCTCCTAACCTCCAGGTGAGGACCTCTTCTGAGATAAGGCCTGGAGAAGGTACGGGACGTTCCTCTACTCAGCTCTCTGCTTGGAGGAGTGTGTGACCACCATGGGGGTGACTGGAAGGATGTATGGAAATCAGCTGTATTCCGGTATAGGGTTCGGGGGGTTCACTGTGTCTGGACTCCTCCTTCTCCTAACCTCCAGGTGAGGACCTCTTCTGAGATAAGGCCTGGAGAAGAAACGGGACGTTCCTCTACTCGGCTCTCTGCTTGGAGGAGTGTGTGACCACCATGGGGGTGACTGGAAGGATGTATGGAAATCAGATGTGTTCCGGTATAGGGTTTGGGGGGATCACTGTGTCTGGACTCCTCCTTCTCCTAACCTCCAGGTGAGGACCTCTTCTGAGATAAGGCCTGGAGAAGGTACGGGACGTTCCTCCACTCGGCTCTCTGCTTGGAGGAGTGTGTGACCACCATGGGGGTGACTGGAAGGATGTATGGAAATCAGCTGTGTTTTCCGGTATAGGGTTCGGGGGGATCATTGTGTCTGGACTCCTCCTTCTCCTAACCTCCAGGTGAGGACCTCTTCTGAGGTAAGGCCTGGAGAAGGTACGGGACGTTCCTCCACTCGGCTCTCTGCTTGGAGGAGTGTGTGACCACCATGGGGGTGACTGGAAGGATATATGGAAATCAGCTGTGTTCCGGTATAGGGTTCGGGGGGTTCACTGTGTCTGGACTCCTCCTTTTCCTAACCTCCAGGTGAGGACCTCTTCTGAGGTAAGGCCTGGAGAAGGTACGGGACGTTCCTCCACTCGGCTCTCTGCTTGGAGGAGTGTGTGACCACCATAGGGGTGACTGGAAGGATATATGGAAATCAGCTGTGTTCCGGTATAGGGTTTGGGGGGATCATTGTGTCTGGACTCCTCCTTCTCCTAACCTCCAGGTGAGGACCTCTTCTGAGGTAAGGCCTGGAGAAGGTACGGGACGTTCCTCCACTCTGCTCTCTGCTTGGAGGAGTGTGTGACCACCATGGGGGTGACTGGAAGGATATATAGAAATCAGCTGTGTTCCGGTATAGGGTTCGGGGGGTTATTGTGTCTGGACTCCTCCTTCTCCTAACCTCCAGGTGAGGACCTCTTCTGAGGTAAGGCCTGGAGAAGGTACGGGACGTTCCTCCACTCGGCTCTCTGCTTGGAGGAGTGTGTGACCACCATGGGGGTGACTGGAAGGATGAATGGAAATCAGATGTGTTCCGGTATAGGGTTCGGGGAGTTCATTGTGTCTGGACTCCTCCTTCTCCTAACCTCCAGGTGAGGACCTCTTCTGAGGTAAGGCCTGGAGAAGGTACGGGACGTTCCTCCACTCGGCTCTCTGCTTGGAGGAGTGTGTGACCACCATGGGGGTGAATGGAAGGATATATAGAAATCAGCTGTGTTCCGGTATAGGGTTCGGGGGGTTCACTGTGTCTGGACTCCTCCTTCTCCTAACCTCCAGGTGAGGACCTCTTCTGAGGTAAGGCCTGGAGAAGGTACAGGACGTTCCTCCACTCGGCTCTCTGCTTGGAGGAGTGTGTGACCACCATGGGGGTGACTGGAAGGATATATGGGAATCAGCTGTGTTCCGGTATAGGGTTCAGGGGGGTTATTGTGTCTGGACTCCTCCTTCTCCTAACCTCCAGGTGAGGACCTTTTCTGAGATAAGGCCTGGAGAAGGTACGGGACGTTCCTCCACTCGGCTCTCTGCTTGGAGGAGTGTGTGACCACTGTTGGGTGGGGGACACTTGTAAAAACAATTAGTATCCCCTACCAAGGTGTTTGGTTCCTTTATTCAATAGAGCCAGGTTATCTTCAAAAAGGTTGGTTTATTCTTCCAAAGACAAGTAAAAGACAATGCTTACATAATGACAGCTGGTAACACATGGTAAGGTGGTTGGCTTCAAAAGTAGGAATGAGGAATCACATGGTATGATGGTATATCTTCGAGCAGGGTCGCCTGACCTTCCAATATCTTCCTTCAGGCCCCATCGCCCGACATTCCCCACTCATGTTCAAAAGCCTTGGGTTCATATACTGTTTAATTATGTTATGTCAGCATTATTTGCTTTTAGAATCGTGCCAAAAAAGGTAGCATTAACTGTCCACAGAAGTAACACCCACTTGTGTATTAAGTAACATAACTCCACCCATTATCCTGACATAGTTCCTTAGAATAGCTATTACATACACAGCAAATGTCCTTTTGTCTGTCCTCAGCAACCTTCAAATTTAACATGTTTCAATAAAGAGTACAGAAACTTTTATCACTTAAAATAGTAATAAATGCAATATCTAACAACCACCATGGGGGTGACTGGAAGGATGTATGGAAATCAGCTGTGTTCCGGTATAGGGTTTGGGGGGATCATTGTGTCTGGACTCCTCCTTCTCCTAACCTCCAGGTGAGGACCTCTTCTGAGGTAAGGCCTGGAGAAGGTACGGGACGTTCCTCCACTCGGCTCTCTGCTTGGAGGAGTGTGTGACCATCATGGGGGTGACTGGAAGGATATATGGAAATCAGCTGTGTTGCGGTATAGGGTTCGGGGAGTTCATTGTGTCTGGACTCCTCCTTCTCCTAACCTCCAGGTGAGGACCTCTTCTGAGGTAAGGCCTGGAGAAGGTACGGGACGTTCCTCCACTCGGCTCTCTGCTTGGAGGAGTGTGTGACCACCATGGGGGTGACTGGAAGGATATATGGAAATCAGCTGTGTTCCGGTATAAGGTTCGGGGAGTTCATTGTGTCTGGACTCCTCCTTCTCCTAACCTCCAGGTGAGGACCTCTTCTGAGGTAAGGCCTGGAGAAGGTACGGGACGTTCCTCCACTCGGCTCTCTGCTTGGAGGAGTGTGTGACCACCATGGGGGTGACTGGAAGGATATATGGAAATCAGCTGTGTTCCGGTATAGGGTTCGGGGGGATCACTGTGTCTGGACTCCTCCTTCTCCTAACCTCCAGGTGAGGACCTCTTCTGAGATAAGACCTGGAGAAGGTACGGGACGTTCCTCTACTCGGCTCTCTGCTTGGAGGAGTGTGTGACCACCATGGGGGTGACTGGAAGGATATATGGAAATCAGCTGTGTTCCGGTATAGGGTTTGGGGGGATCACTGTGTCTGGACTCCTCCTTCTCCTAACCTCCAGGTGAGGACCTCTTCTGAGATAAGGCCTGGAGAAGGTACGGGACGTTCCTCTACTCAGCTCTCTGCTTGGAGGAGTGTGTGACCACCATGGGGGTGACTGGAAGGATGTATGGAAATCAGCTGTATTCCGGTATAGGGTTCGGGGGGTTCACTGTGTCTGGACTCCTCCTTCTCCTAACCTCCAGGTGAGGACCTCTTCTGAGATAAGGCCTGGAGAAGAAACGGGACGTTCCTCTACTCGGCTCTCTGCTTGGAGGAGTGTGTGACCACCATGGGGGTGACTGGAAGGATGTATGGAAATCAGATGTGTTCCGGTATAGGGTTTGGGGGGATCACTGTGTCTGGACTCCTCCTTCTCCTAACCTCCAGGTGAGGACCTCTTCTGAGATAAGGCCTGGAGAAGGTACGGGACGTTCCTCCACTCGGCTCTCTGCTTGGAGGAGTGTGTGACCACCATGGGGGTGACTGGAAGGATGTATGGAAATCAGCTGTGTTTTCCGGTATAGGGTTCGGGGGGATCATTGTG
This sequence comes from Rana muscosa, assembly GCA_029206835.1. Classification (NCBI taxonomy): domain Eukaryota; kingdom Metazoa; phylum Chordata; class Amphibia; order Anura; family Ranidae; genus Rana; species Rana muscosa. The sequence goes on along the minus strand of JARGYO010000720.1, from coordinate 146,123 downwards.
TCTGGACTCCTCCTTCTCCTAACCTCCAGGTGAGGACCTCTTCTGAGGTAAGGCCTGGAGAAGGTACGGGACGTTCCTCCACTCGGCTCTCTGCTTGGAGGAGTGTGTGACCACCATGGGGGTGACTGGAAGGATATATGGAAATCAGCTGTGTTCCGGTATAGGGTTCGGGGGGTTCACTGTGTCTGGACTCCTCCTTTTCCTAACCTCCAGGTGAGGACCTCTTCTGAGGTAAGGCCTGGAGAAGGTACGGGACGTTCCTCCACTCGGCTCTCTGCTTGGAGGAGTGTGTGACCACCATAGGGGTGACTGGAAGGATATATGGAAATCAGCTGTGTTCCGGTATAGGGTTTGGGGGGATCATTGTGTCTGGACTCCTCCTTCTCCTAACCTCCAGGTGAGGACCTCTTCTGAGGTAAGGCCTGGAGAAGGTACGGGACGTTCCTCCACTCTGCTCTCTGCTTGGAGGAGTGTGTGACCACCATGGGGGTGACTGGAAGGATATATAGAAATCAGCTGTGTTCCGGTATAGGGTTCGGGGGGTTATTGTGTCTGGACTCCTCCTTCTCCTAACCTCCAGGTGAGGACCTCTTCTGAGGTAAGGCCTGGAGAAGGTACGGGACGTTCCTCCACTCGGCTCTCTGCTTGGAGGAGTGTGTGACCACCATGGGGGTGACTGGAAGGATATATGGAAATCAGCTGTGTTCCGGTATAGGGTTCGGGGAGTTCATTGTGTCTGGACTCCTCCTTCTCCTAACCTCCAGGTGAGGACCTCTTCTGAGGTAAGGCCTGGAGAAGGTACGGGACGTTCCTCCACTCGGCTCTCTGCTTGGAGGAGTGTGTGACCACCATGGGGGTGACTGGAAGGATATATGGGAATCAGCTGTGTTCCGGTATAGGGTTCGGGGCGTTCATTGTGTCTGGACTCCTCCTTCTGCTAACCTCGAGGTGAGGACCTCTTCTGAGGTAAGGCCTGGAGAAGGTACGGGACGTTCCTCCACTCGGCTCTCTGCTTGGAGGAGTGTGTGACCACCATGGGGGTGATTGGAAGGATGTATGGAAATAAGCTGTGTTCAGGTATAGGGTTCGGGGGGTTCACTGTGTCTGGACTCCTCCTTCTCCTAACCTCCAGGTGAGGACCTCTTCTGAGGTAAGGCCTGGAGAAGGTACGGGACGTTCCTCCACTCGGCTCTCTGCTTGGAGGAGTGTGTGACCACCATGGGGGTGACTGGAAGGATGTATGGAAATCAGCTGTGTCCCGGTATAGGGTTTGGGGAGTTCAATGTGTCTGGACTCCTCCTTCTCCTAACCTCCAGATGAGGACCTCTTCTGAGGTAAGGCCTGGAGAAGGTACGGGACGTTCCTCCACTCGGCTCTCTGCTTGGAGGAGTGTGTGACCACCATGGGGGTGACTGGAAGGATGTATGGAAATCAGCTGTGTTCCGGTATAGGGTTCTGGGAGTTCATTGTGTCTGGACTCCTCCTTCTGCTAACCTCCAGGTGAGGACCTCTTCTGAGGTAAGGCCTGGAGAAGGTACGGGACGTTCCTCCACTCGGCTCTCTGCTTGGAGGAGTGTGTGACCACCATGGGGGTGGCTGGAAGGATATATAGAAATCAGCTGTGTTCCGGTATAGGGTTCAGGGGGGTTATTGTGTCTGGACTCCTCCTTCTCCTAACCTCCAGGTGAGAACCTCTTCTGAGGTAAGGCCTGGAGAAGGTACGGGACGTTCCTCCACTCGGCTCTCTGCTTGGAGGAGTGCGTGACCACCATGGGGGTGACTGGAAGGATGTATGGAAATCAGCTGTGTTCCGGTATAGGGTTTGGGGGGATCATTGTGTCAGGACTCCTCCTTCTCCTAACCTCCAGGTGAGGACCTCTTCTGAGGTAAGGCCTGGAGAAGGTACGGGACGTTCCTCCACTCGGCTCTCTGCTTGGAGGAGTGTGTGACCACCATGGGGGTGACTGGAAGGATGTATGGAAATCAGCTGTGTTCAGGTATAGGGTTCGGGGGGTTATTGTGTCTGGACTCCTCCTTCTCCTAACCTCCAGGTGAGGACCTCTTCTGAGGTAAGGCCTGGAGAAGGTACGGGACGTTCCTCCACTCGGCTCTCTGCTTGGAGGAGTGCGTGACCACCATGGGGGTGACTGGAAGGATGTATGGAAATCAGCTGTGTTCCGGTATAGGGTTTGGGGGGATCATTGTGTCAGGACTCCTCCTTCTCCTAACCTCCAGGTGAGGACCTCTTCTGAGGTAAGGCCTGGAGAAGGTACAGGACGTTCCTCCACTCGGCTCTCTGCTTGGAGGAGTGTGTGACCACCATGGGGGTGACTGGAAGGATGTATGGAAATCAGCTGTGTTCAGGTATAGGGTTCGGGGGGTTATTGTGTCTGGACTCCTCCTTCTCCTAACCTCCAGGTGAGGACCTCTTCTGAGGTAAGGCCTGGAGAAGGTACGGGATGTTCCTCCACTCGGCTCTCTGCTTGGAGGAGTGTGTGACCACCATGGGGGTGACTGGAAGGATGTATGGAAATCAGCTGTGTCCCGGTATAGGGTTCGGGGAGTTCAATGTGTCTGGACTCCTCCTTCTCCTAACCTCCAGGTGAGGACCTCTTCTGAGGTAAGGCCTGGAGAAGGTACGGGACGTTCCTCCACTCGGCTCTCTGCTTGGAGGAGTGTGTGACCACCATGGGGGTGACTGGAAGGATATATAGAAATCAGCTGTGTTCCCGTATAGGGTTCGGGGGGTTCATTGTGTCTGGACTCCTCCTTCTCCTAACCTCCAGGTGAGGACCTCTTCTGAGGTAAGGCCTGGAGAAGGTACGTGACGTTCCTCCACTCGGCTCTCTGCTTGGAGGAGTGTGTGACCACCATGGGGGTGACTGGAAGGATATATAGAAATCAGCTGTGTTCCGGTATAGGGTTCGGGGGGTTATTGTGTCTGGACTCCTCCTTCTCCTAACCTCCAGGTGAGGACCTCTTCTGAGGTAAGGTCTGGAGAAGGTACGGGACGTTCCTCCACTCGGCTCTCTGCTTGGAGGAGTGTGTGACCACCATGGGGGTGACTGGAAGGATGAATGGAAATCAGATGTGTTCCGGTATAGGGTTCGGGGAGTTCATTGTGTCTGGACTCCTCCTTCTCCTAACCTCCAGGTGAGGACCTCTTCTGAGGTAAGGCCTGGAGAAGGTACGGGACGTTCCTCCACTCGGCTCTCTGCTTGGAGGAGTGTGTGACCACCATGGGGGTGGCTGGAAGGATATATAGAAATCAGCTGTATTCTGATATAGGGTTCGGGGGGTTCACTGTGTCTGGACTCCTCCTTCTCCTAACCTCCAGGTGAGGACCTCTTCTGAGGTAAGGCCTGGAGAAGGTACGGGACGTTCCTCCACTCGGCTCTCTGCTTGGAGGAGTGTGTGACCACCATGGGGGTGACTGGAAGGATATATGGGAATCAGCTGTGTTCCGGTATAGGGTTCAGGGGGGTTATTGTGTCTGGACTCCTCCTTCTCCTAACCTCCAGGTGAGGACCTTTTCTGAGATAAGGCCTGGAGAAGGTACGGGACGTTCCTCCACTCGGCTCTCTGCTTGGAGGAGTGTGTGACCACTGTTGGGTGGGGGACACTTGTAAAAACAATTAGTATCCCCTACCAAGGTGTTTGGTTCCTTTATTCAATAGAGCCAGGTTATCTTCAAAAAGGTTGGTTTATTCTTCCAAAGACAAGTAAAAGACAATGCTTACATAATGACAGCTGGTAACACATGGTAAGGTGGTTGGCTTCAAAAGTAGGAATGAGGAATCACATGGTATGATGGTATATCTTCGAGCAGGGTCGCCTGACCTTCCAATATCTTCCTTCAGGCCCCATCGCCCGACATTCCCCACTCATGTTCAAAAGCCTTGGGTTCATATACTGTTTAATTATGTTATGTCAGCATTATTTGCTTTTAGAATCGTGACAAAAAAGGTAGCATTAACTGTCCACAGAAGTAACACCCACTTGTGTATTAAGTAACATAACTCCACCCATTATCCTGACATAGTTCCTTAGAATAGCTATTACATACACAGCAAATGTCCTTTTGTCTGTCCTCAGCAACCTTCAAATTTAACATGTTTCAATAAAGAGTACAGAAACTTTTATCACTTAAAATAGTAATAAATGCAATATCTAACAACCACCATGGGGGTGACTGGAAGGATGTATGGAAATCAGCTGTGTTCCGGTATAGGGTTTGGGGGGATCATTGTGTCTGGACTCCTCCTTCTCCTAACCTCCAGGTGAGGACCTCTTCTGAGGTAAGGCCTGGAGAAGGTATAGGACGTTCCTCCACTCGGCTCTCTGCTTGGAGGAGTGTGTGACCACCATGGGGGTGACTGGAAGGATATATGGAAATCAGCTGTGTTCCGGTATAGGGTTCGGGGGGATCATTGTGTCTGGACTCCTCCTTCTCCTAACCTCCAGGTGAGGACCTCTTCTGAGGTAAGGCCTGGAGAAGGTACGGGACGTTCCTCCACTCGGCTCTCTGCTTGGAGGAGTGTGTGACCATCATGGGGGTGACTGGAAGGATATATGGAAATCAGCTGTGTTCCGGTATAGGGTTCGGGGAGTTCATTGTGTCTGGACTCCTCCTTCTCCTAACCTCCAGGTGAGGACCTCTTCTGAGGTAAGGCCTGGAGAAGGTACGGGACGTTCCTCCACTCGGCTCTCTGCTTGGAGGAGTGGGTGACCACCATGGGGGTGACTGGAAGGATATATGGAAATCAGCTGTGTTCCGGTATAAGGTTCGGGGAGTTCATTGTGTCTGGACTCCTCCTTCTCCTAACCTCCAGGTGAGGACCTCTTCTGAGGTAAGGCCTGGAGAAGGTACGGGACGTTCCTCCACTCGGCTCTCTGCTTGGAGGAGTGTGTGACCACCATGGGGGTGACTGGAAGGATATATGGAAATCAGCTGTGTTCCGGTATAGGGTTCGGGGGGATCACTGTGTCTGGACTCCTCCTTCTCCTAACCTCCAGGTGAGGACCTCTTCTGAGATAAGACCTGGAGAAGGTACGGGACGTTCCTCTACTCGGCTCTCTGCTTGGAGGAGTGTGTGACCACCATGGGGGTGACTGGAAGGATATATGGAAATCAGCTGTGTTCCGGTATAGGGTTTGGGGGGATCACTGTGTCTGGACTCCTCCTTCTCCTAACCTCCAGGTGAGGACCTCTTCTGAGATAAGGCCTGGAGAAGGTACGGGACGTTCCTCTACTCAGCTCTCTGCTTGGAGGAGTGTGTGACCACCATGGGGGTGACTGGAAGGATGTATGGAAATCAGCTGTATTCCGGTATAGGGTTCGGGGGGATCACTGTGTCTGGACTCCTCCTTCTCCTAACCTCCAGGTGAGGACCTCTTCTGAGATAAGGCCTGGAGAAGGAACGGGACGTTCCTCTACTCGGCTCTCTGCTTGGAGGAGTGTGTGACCACCATGGGGGTGACTGGAAGGATGTATGGAAATCAGATGTGTTCCGGTATAGGGTTTGGGGGGATCACTGTGTCTGGACTCCTCCTTCTCCTAACCTCCAGGTGAGGACCTCTTCTGAGATAAGGCCTGGAGAAGGTACGGGACGTTCCTCCACTCGGCTCTCTGCTTGGAGGAGTGTGTGACCACCATGGGGGTGACTGGAAGGATGTATGGAAATCAGCTGTGTTTTCCGGTATAGGGTTCGGGGGGATCATTGTGTCTGGACTCCTCCTTCTCCTAACCTCCAGGTGAGGACCTCTTCTGAGGTAAGGCCTGGAGAAGGTACGGGACGTTCCTCCACTCTGCTCTCTGCTTGGAGGAGTGTGTGACCACCATGGGGGTGACTGGAAGGATATATGGAAATCAGCTGTGTTCCGGTATAGGGTTCGGGGGGTTCACTGTGTCTGGACTCCTCCTTTTCCTAACCTCCAGGTGAGGACCTCTTCTGAGGTAAGGCCTGGAGAAGGTACGGGACGTTCCTCCACTCGGCTCTCTGCTTGGAGGAGAGTGTGACCACCATAGGGGTGACTGGAAGGATATATGGAAATCAGCTGTGTTCCGGTATAGGGTTTGGGGGGATCATTGTGTCTGGACTCCTCCTTCTCCTAACCTCCAGGTGAGGACCTCTTCTGAGGTAAGGCCTGGAGAAGGTACGGGACGTTCCTCCACTCTGCTCTCTGCTTGGAGGAGTGTGTGACCACCATGGGGGTGACTGGAAGGATATATAGAAATCAGCTGTGTTCCGGTATAGGGTTCGGGGGGTTATTGTGTCTGGACTCCTCCTTCTCCTAACCTCCAGGTGAGGACCTCTTCTGAGGTAAGGCCTGGAGAAGGTACGGGACGTTCCTCCACTCGGCTCTCTGCTTGGAGGAGTGTGTGACCACCATGGGGGTGACTGGAAGGATGTATGGAAATCAGCTGTGTTCTGGTATAGGGTTCGGGGAGTTCATTGTGTCTGGACTCCTCCTTCTCCTAACCTCCAGGTGAGGACCTCTTCTGAGGTAAGGCCTGGAGAAGGTACGGGACGTTCCTCCACTCGGCTCTCTGCTTGGAGGAGTGTGTGACCACCATGGGGGTGACTGGAAGGATATATGGGAATCAGCTGTGTTCCGGTATAGGGTTCGGGGCGTTCATTGTGTCTGGACTCCTCCTTCTGCTAACCTCCAGGTGAGGACCTCTTCTGAGGTAAGGCCTGGAGAAGGTACGGGACGTTCCTCCACTCGGCTCTCTGCTTGGAGGAGTGTGTGACAACCATGGGGGTGGCTGGAAGGATATATAGAAATCAGCTGTGTTCCGGTATAGGGTTCAGGGGGGTTATTGTGTCTGGACTCCTCCTTCTCCTAACCTCCAGGTGAGAACCTCTTCTGAGGTAAGGCCTGGAGAAGGTACGGGACGTTCCTCCACTCGGCTCTCTGCTTGGAGGAGTGTGTGACCACCATGGGGGTGATTGGAAGGATGTATGGAAATAAGCTGTGTTCAGGTATAGGGTTCGGGGGGTTCACTGTGTCTGGACTCCTCCTTCTCCTAACCTCCAGGTGAGGACCTCTTCTGAGGTAAGGCCTGGAGAAGGTACGGGACGTTCCTCCACTCGGCTCTCTGCTTGGAGGAGTGTGTGACCACCATGGGGGTGACTGGAAGGATGTATGGAAATCAGCTGTGTCCCGGTATAGGGTTTGGGGAGTTCAATGTGTCTGGACTCCTCCTTCTCCTAACCTCCAGATGAGGACCTCTTCTGAGGTAAGGCCTGGAGAAGGTACGGGACGTTCCTCCACTCGGCTCTCTGCTTGGAGGAGTGTGTGACCACCATGGGGGTGACTGGAAGGATGTATGGAAATCAGCTGTGTTCCGGTATAGGGTTCTGGGAGTTCATTGTGTCTGGACTCCTCCTTCTGCTAACCTCCAGGTGAGGACCTCTTCTGAGGTAAGGCCTGGAGAAGGTACGGGATGTTCCTCCACTCGGCTCTCTGCTTGGAGGAGTGTGTGACCACCATGGGGGTGGCTGGAAGGATATATAGAAATCAGCTGTGTTCCGGTATAGGGTTCAGGGGGGTTATTGTGTCTGGACTCCTCCTTCTCCTAACCTCCAGGTGAGAACCTCTTCTGAGGTAAGGCCTGGAGAAGGTACGGGACGTTCCTCCACTCGGCTCTCTGCTTGGAGGAGTGCGTGACCACCATGGGGGTGACTGGAAGGATGTATGGAAATCAGCTGTGTTCCGGTATAGGGTTTGGGGGGATCATTGTGTCTGGACTCCTCCTTCTCCTAACCTCCAAGTGAGGACCTCTTCTGAGGTAAGGCCTGGAGAAGGTACGGGACGTTCCTCCACTCGGCTCTCTGCTTGGAGGAGTGTGTGACCACCATGGGGGTGACTGGAAGGATGTATGGAAATCAGCTGTGTTCAGGTATAGGGTTCGGGGGGTTATTGTGTCTGGACTCCTCCTTCTCCTAACCTCCAGGTGAGGACCTCTTCTGAGGTAAGGCCTGGAGAAGGTACGGGATGTTCCTCCACTCGGCTCTCTGCTTGGAGGAGTGTGTGACCACCATGGGGGTGACTGGAAGGATGTATGGAAATCAGCTGTGTCCCGGTATAGGGTTCGGGGAGTTCAATGTGTCTGGACTCCTCCTTCTCCTAACCTCCAGGTGAGGACCTCTTCTGAGGTAAGGCCTGGAGAAGGTACGTGACGTTCCTCCACTCGGCTCTCTGCTTGGAGGAGTGTGTGACCACCATGGGGGTGACTGGAAGGATATATAGAAATCAGCTGTGTTCCGGTATAGGGTTCGGGGGGTTATTGTGTCTGGACTCCTCCTTCTCCTAACCTCCAGGTGAGGACCTCTTCTGAGGTAAGGTCTGGAGAAGGTACGGGACGTTCCTCCACTCGGCTCTCTGCTTGGAGGAGTGTGTGACCACCATGGGGGTGACTGGAAGGATGAATGGAAATCAGATGTGTTCCGGTATAGGGTTCGGGGAGTTCATTGTGTCTGGACTCCTCCTTCTCCTAACCTCCAGGTGAGGACCTCTTCTGAGGTAAGGCCTGGAGAAGGTACGGGACGTTCCTCCACTCGGCTCTCTGCTTGGAGGAGTGTGTGACCACCATGGGGGTGGCTGGAAGGATATATAGAAATCAGCTGTATTCTGATATAGGGTTCGGGGGGTTCACTGTGTCTGGACTCCTCCTTCTCCTAACCTCCAGGTGAGGACCTCTTCTGAGGTAAGGCCTGGAGAAGGTACGGGACGTTCCTCCACTCGGCTCTCTGCTTGGAGGAGTGTGTGACCACCATGGGGGTGACTGGAAGGATATATGGGAATCAGCTGTGTTCCGGTATAGGGTTCGGGGGGTTCACTGTGTCTGGACTCCTCCTTCTCCTAACCTCCAGGTGAGGACCTCTTCTGAGGTAAGGCCTGGAGAAGGTACGGGACGTTCCTCCACTCGGCTCTCTGCTTGGAGGAGTGTGTGACCACCATGGGGGTGACTGGAAGGATATATAGAAATCAGCTGTGTTCCCGTATAGGGTTCGGGGGGTTCATTGTGTCTGGACTCCTCCTTCTCCTAACCTCCAGGTGAGGACCTCTTCTGAGGTAAGGCCTGGAGAAGGTACGGGACGTTCCTCCACTCGGCTCTCTGCTTGGAGGAGTGTGTGACCACCATGGGGGGTGACTGGAAGGATGTATGGAAATCAGCTGTGTTCCGGTATAGGGTTCGGGGAGTTCATTGTGTCTGGACTCCTCCTTCTCCTAACCTCCAGGTGAGGACCTCTTCTGAGGTAAGGCCTGGAGAAGGTACGGGATGTTCCTCCACTCGGCTCTCTGCTTGGAGGAGTGTGTGACCACCATGGGGGTGACTGGAAGGATGTATGGAAATCAGCTGTGTTCCGGTATAGGGTTCGGGGGGTTCATTGTGTCTGGACTCCTCCTTCTCCTAACCTCCAGGTGAGGACCTCTTCTGACATAAGGCCTGGAGAAGGTACGGGACGTTTCTCTACTCGCCTATCTGCTTGGAGGAGTGTGTGACCACCATGGGGGTGACTGGAAGGATGTATAGAAATCAGCTGTGTTCCGGTATAGGGTTCAGGGGGGTTATTGTGTCTGGACTCCTCCTTCTCCTAACCTCCAGGTGAGGACCTTTTCTGAGATAAGGCCTGGAGAAGGTACGGGACATTCCTCCACTCGGCTCTCTGCTTGGAGGAGTGTGTGACCACCATGGGGGTGACTGGAAGGATATATGGGAATCAGCTGTGTTCCGGTATAGGGTTCAGGGGGGTTATTGTGTCTGGACTCCTCCTTCTCCTAACCTCCAGGTGAGGACCTTTTCTGAGATAAGGCCTGGAGAAGGTACGGGACGTTCCTCCACTCGGCTCTCTGCTTGGAGGAGTGTGTGACCACCATGGGGGTGACTGGAAGGATATATGGGAATCAGCTGTGTTCCGGTATAGGGTTCAGGGGGGTTATTGTGTCTGGACTCCTCCTTCTCCTAACCTCCAGGTGAGGACCTTTTCTGAGATAAGGCCTGGAGAAGGTACGGGACGTTCCTCCACTCGGCTCTCTGCTTGGAGGAGTGTGTGACCACCATGGGGGTGAATGGAAGGATATATAGAAATCAGCTGTGTTCCGGTATAGGGTTCGGGGGGTTCACTGTGTCTGGACTCCTCCTTCTCCTAACCTCCAGGTGAGGACCTCTTCTGAGGTAAGGCCTGGAGAAGGTACAGGACGTTCCTCCACTCGGCTCTCTGCTTGGAGGAGTGTGTGACCACCATGGGGGTGACTGGAAGGATATATGGGAATCAGCTGTGTTCCGGTATAGGGTTCAGGGGGGTTATTGTGTCTGGACTCCTCCTTCTCCTAACCTCCAGGTGAGGACCTTTTCTGAGATAAGGCCTGGAGAAGGTACGGGACGTTCCTCCACTCGGCTCTCTGCTTGGAGGAGTGTGTGACCACTGTTGGGTGGGGGACACTTGTAAAAACAATTAGTATCCCCTACCAAGGTGTTTGGTTCCTTTATTCAATAGAGCCAGGTTATCTTCAAAAAGGTTGGTTTATTCTTCCAAAGACAAGTAAAAGACAATGCTTACATAATGACAGCTGGTAACACATGGTAAGTTGGTTGGCTTCAAAAGTAGGAATGAGGAATCACATGGTATGATGGTATATCTTCGAGCAGGGTCGCCTGACCTTCCAATATCTTCCTTCAGGCCCCATCGCCCGACATTCCCCACTCATGTTCAAAAGCCTTGGGTTCATATACTGTTTAATTATGTTATGTCAGCATTATTTGCTTTTAGAATCGTGCCAAAAAAGGTAGCATTAACTGTCCACAGAAGTAACACCCACTTGTGTATTAAGTAACATAACTCCACCCATTATCCTGACATAGTTCCTTAGAATAGCTATTACATACACAGCAAATGTCCTTTTGTCTGTCCTCAGCAACCTTCAAATTTAACATGTTTCAATAAAGAGTACAGAAACTTTTATCACTTAAAATAGTAATAAATGCAATATCTAACAACCACCATGGGGGTGACTGGAAGGATGTATGGAAATCAGCTGTGTTCCGGTATAGGGTTTGGGGGGATCATTGTGTCTGGACTCCTCCTTCTCCTAACCTCCAGGTGAGGACCTCTTCTGAGGTAAGGCCTGGAGAAGGCATAGGACGTTCCTCCACTCGGCTCTCTGCTTGGAGGAGTGTGTGACCACCATGGGGGTGACTGGAAGGATATATGGAAATCAGCTGTGTTCCGGTATAGGGTTCGGGGGGATCATTGTGTCTGGACTCCTCCTTCTCCTAACCTCCAGGTGAGGACCTCTTCTGAGGTAAGGCCTGGAGAAGGTACGGGACGTTCCTCCACTCGGCTCTCTGCTTGGAGGAGTGTGTGACCATCATGGGGGTGACTGGAAGGATATATGGAAATCAGCTGTGTTCCGGTATAGGGTTCGGGGAGTTCATTGTGTCTGGACTCCTCCTTCTCCTAACCTCCAGGTGAGGACCTCTTCTGAGGTAAGGCCTGGAGAAGGTACGGGACGTTCCTCCACTCGGCTCTCTGCTTGGAGGAGTGTGTGACCACCATGGGGGTGACTGGAAGGATATATGGAAATCAGCTGTGTTCCGGTATAAGGTTCGGGGAGTTCATTGTGTCTGGACTCCTCCTTCTCCTAACCTCCAGGTGAGGACCTCTTCTGAGGTAAGGCCTGGAGAAGGTACGGGACGTTCCTCCACTCGGCTCTCTGCTTGGAGGAGTGTGTGACCACCATGGGGGTGACTGGAAGGATATATGGAAATCAGCTGTGTTCCGGTATAGGGTTCGGGGGGATCACTGTGTCTGGACTCCTCCTTCTCCTAACCTCCAGGTGAGGACCTCTTCTGAGATAAGGCCTGGAGAAGGTACGGGACGTTCCTCTACTCGGCTCTCTGCTTGGAGGAGTGTGTGACCACCATGGGGGTGACTGGAAGGATATATGGAAATCAGCTGTGTTCCGGTATAGGGTTTGGGGGGATCACTGTGTCTGGACTCCTCCTTCTCCTAACCTCCAGGTGAGGACCTCTTCTGAGATAAGGCCTGGAGAAGGTACGGGACGTTCCTCTACTCAGCTCTCTGCTTGGAGGAGTGTGTGACCACCATGGGGGTGACTGGAAGGATGTATGGAAATCAGCTGTATTCCGGTATAGGGTTCGGGGGGTTCACTGTGTCTGGACTCCTCCTTCTCCTAACCTCCAGGTGAGGACCTCTTCTGAGATAAGGCCTGGAGAAGGAACGGGACGTTCCTCTACTCGGCTCTCTGCTTGGAGGAGTGTGTGACCACCATGGGGGTGACTGGAAGGATGTATGGAAATCAGATGTGTTCCGGTATAGGGTTTGGGGGGATCACTGTGTCTGGACTCCTCCTTCTCCTAACCTCCAGGTGAGGACCTCTTCTGAGATAAGGCCTGGAGAAGGTACGGGACGTTCCTCCACTCGGCTCTCTGCTTGGAGGAGTGTGTGACCACCATGGGGGTGACTGGAAGGATGTATGGAAATCAGCTGTGTTTTCCGGTATAGGGTTCGGGGGGATCATTGTGTCTGGACTCCTCCTTCTCCTAACCTCCAGGTGAGGACCTCTTCTGAGGTAAGGCCTGGAGAAGGTACGGGACGTTCCTCCACTCGGCTCTCTGCTTGGAGGAGTGTGTGACCACCATGGGGGTGACTGGAAGGATATATGGAAATCAGCTGTGTTCCGGTATAGGGTTCGGGGGGTTCACTGTGTCTGGACTCCTCCTTTTCCTAACCTCCAGGTGAGGACCTCTTCTGAGGTAAGGCCTGGAGAAGGTACGGGACGTTCCTCCACTCGGCTCTCTGCTTGGAGGAGTGTGTGACCACCATAGGGGTGACTGGAAGGATATATGGAAATCAGCTGTGTTCCGGTATAGGGTTTGGAGGGATCATTGTGTCTGGACTCCTCCTTCTCCTAACCTCCAGGTGAGGACCTCTTCTGAGGTAAGGCCTGGAGAAGGTACGGGACGTTCCTCCACTCTGCTCTCTGCTTGGAGGAGTGTGTGACCACCATGGGGGTGACTGGAAGGATATATAGAAATCAGCTGTGTTCCGGTATAGGGTTCGGGGGGTTATTGTGTCTGGACTCCTCCTTCTCCTAACCTCCAGGTGAGGACCTCTTCTGAGGTAAGGCCTGGAGAAGGTACGGGATGTTCCTCCACTCGGCTCTCTGCTTGGAGGAGTGTGTGACCACCATGGGGGTGACTGGAAGGATGTATGGAAATCAGCTGTGTTCCGGTATAGGGTTCGGGGAGTTCATTGTGTCTGGACTCCTCCTTCTCCTAACCTCCAGGTGAGGACCTCTTCTGAGGTAAGGCCTGGAGAAGGTACGGGACGTTCCTCCACTCGGCTCTCTGCTTGGAGGAGTGTGTGACCACCATGGGGGTGACTGGAAGGATATATGGGAATCAGCTGTGTTCCGGTATAGGGTTCGGGGCGTTCATTGTGTCTGGACTCCTCCTTCTGCTAACCTCCAGGTGAGGACCTCTTCTGAGGTAAGGCCTGGAGAAGGTACGGGACGTTCCTCCACTCGGCTCTCTGCTTGGAGGAGTGTGTGACAACCATGGGGGTGGCTGGAAGGATATATAGAAATCAGCTGTGTTCCGGTATAGGGTTCAGGGGGGTTATTGTGTCTGGACTCCTCCTTCTCCTAACCTCCAGGTGAGAACCTCTTCTGAGGTAAGGCCTGGAGAAGGTACGGGACGTTCCTCCACTCGGCTCTCTGCTTGGAGGAGTGTGTGACCACCATGGGGGTGATTGGAAGGATGTATGGAAATAAGCTGTGTTCAGGTATAGGGTTCGGGGGGTTCACTGTGTCTGGACTCCTCCTTCTCCTAACCTCCAGGTGAGGACCTCTTCTGAGGTAAGGCCTGGAGAAGGTACGGGACGTTCCTCCACTCGGCTCTCTGCTTGGAGGAGTGTGTGACCACCATGGGGGTGACTGGAAGGATGTATGGAAATCAGCTGTGTCCCGGTATAGGGTTTGGGGAGTTCAATGTGTCTGGACTCCTCCTTCTCCTAACCTCCAGATGAGGACCTCTTCTGAGGTAAGGCCTGGAGAAGGTACGGGACGTTCCTCCACTCGGCTCTCTGCTTGGAGGAGTGTGTGACCACCATGGGGGTGACTGGAAGGATGTATGGAAATCAGCTGTGTTCCCGTATAGGGTTCTGGGAGTTCATTGTGTCTGGACTCCTCCTTCTGCTAACCTCCAGGTGAGGACCTCTTCTGAGGTAAGGCCTGGAGAAGGTACGGGACGTTCCTCCACTCGGCTCTCTGCTTGGAGGAGTGTGTGACCACCATGGGGGTGGCTGGAAGGATATATAGAAATCAGCTGTGTTACGGTATAGGGTTCAGGGGGGTTATTGTGTCTGGACTCCTCCTTCTCCTAACCTCCAGGTGAGAACCTCTTCTGAGGTAAGGCCTGGAGAAGGTACGGGACGTTCCTCCACTCGGCTCTCTGCTTGGAGGAGTGCGTGACCACCATGGGGGTGACTGGAAGGATGTATGGAAATCAGCTGTGTTCCGGTATAGCGTTTGGGGGGATCATTGTGTCTGGACTCCTCCTTCTCCTAACCTCCAGGTGAGGACCTCTTCTGAGGTAAGGCCTGGAGAAGGTACAGGACGTTCCTCCACTCGGCTCTCTGCTTGGAGGAGTGTGTGACCACCATGGGGGTGACTGGAAGGATGTATGGAAATCAGCTGTGTTCAGGTATAGGGTTCGGGGGGTTATTGTGTCTGGACTCCTCCTTCTCCTAACCTCCAGGTGAGGACCTCTTCTGAGGTAAGGCCTGGAGAAGGTACGGGATGTTCCTCCACTCGGCTCTCTGCTTGGAGGAGTGTGTGACCACCATGGGGGTGACTGGAAGGATGTATGGAAATCAGCTGTGTCCCGGTATAGGGTTCGGGGAGTTCAATGTGTCTGGACTCCTCCTTCTCCTAACCTCCAGGTGAGGACCTCTTCTGAGGTAAGGCCTGGAGAAGGTACGTGACGTTCCTCCACTCGGCTCTCTGCTTGGAGGAGTGTGTGACCACCATGGGGGTGACTGGAAGGATATATAGAAATCAGCTGTGTTCCGGTATAGGGTTCGGGGGGTTATTGTGTCTGGACTCCTCCTTCTCCTAACCTCCAGGTGAGGACCTCTTCTGAGGTAAGGTCTGGAGAAGGTACGGGACGTTCCTCCACTCGGCTCTCTGCTTGGAGGAGTGTGTGACCACCATGGGGGTGACTGGAAGGATGAATGGAAATCAGATGTGTTCCGGTATAGGGTTCGGGGAGTTCATTGTGTCTGGACTCCTCCTTCTCCTAACCTCCAGGTGAGGACCTCTTCTGAGGTAAGGCCTGGAGAAGGTACGGGACGTTCCTCCACTCGGCTCTCTGCTTGGAGGAGTGTGTGACCACCATGGGGGTGACTGGAAGGATATATAGAAATCAGCTGTGTTCCGGTATAGGGTTCAGGGGGGTTATTGTGTCTGGACTCCTCCTTCTCCTAACCTCCAGGTGAGAACCTCTTCTGAGGTAAGGCCTGGAGAAGGTACGGGACGTTCCTCCACTCGGCTCTCTGCTTGGAGGAGTGTGTGACCACCATGGGGGTGACTGGAAGGATATATAGAAATCACCTGTGTTCCGGTATAGGGTTCAGGGGGGTTATTGTGTCTGGACTCCTCCTTCTCCTAACCTCCAGGTGAGAACCTCTTCTGAGGTAAGGCCTGGAGAAGGTACGGGACGTTCCTCCACTCGGCTCTCTGCTTGGAGGAGTGTGTGACCACCATGGGGGTGACTGGAAGGATGTATGGAAATAAGCTGTGTTCAGGTATAGGGTTCGGGGGGTTCACTGTGTCTGGACTCCTCCTTCTCCTAACCTCCAGGTGAGGACCTCTTCTGAGGTAAGGCTTGGAGAAGGTACGGGACGTTCCTCCACTCGGCTCTCTGCTTGGAGGAGTGTGTGACCACCATGGGGGTGACTGGAAGGATGTATGGAAATCAGCTGTGTCCCGGTATAGGGTTCGGGGAGTTCAATGTGTCTGGACTCCTCCTTCTCCTAACCTCCAGGTGAGGACCTCTTCTGAGGTAAGGCCTGGAGAAGGTACGTGACGTTCCTCCACTCGGCTCTCTGCTTGGAGGAGTGTGTGACCACCATGGGGGTGACTGGAAGGATATATAGAAATCAGCTGTGTTCCGGTATAGGGTTCGGGGGGTTATTGTGTCTGGACTCCTCCTTCTCCTAACCTCCAGGTGAGGACCTCTTCTGAGGTAAGGTCTGGAGAAGGTACGGGACGTTCCTCCACTCGGCTCTCTGCTTGGAGGAGTGTGTGACCACCATGGGGGTGACTGGAAGGATGAATGGAAATCAGATGTGTTCCGGTATAGGGTTCGGGGAGTTCATTGTGTCTGGACTCCTCCTTCTCCTAACCTCCAGGTGAGGACCTCTTCTGAGGTAAGGCCTGGAGAAGGTACGGGACGTTCCTCCACTCGGCTCTCTGCTTGGAGGAGTGTGTGACCACCATGGGGGTGGCTGGAAGGATATATAGAAATCAGCTGTATTCTGATATAGAGTTCGGGGGGTTCACTGTGTCTGGACTCCTCCTTCTCCTAACCTCCAGGTGAGGACCTCTTCTGAGGTAAGGCCTGGAGAAGGTACGGGACGTTCCTCCACTCGGCTCTCTGCTTGGAGGAGTGTGTGACCACCATGGGGGTGACTGGAAGGATATATGGGAATCAGCTGTGTTCCGGTATAGGGTTCGGGGGGTTCACTGTGTCTGGACTCCTCCTTCTCCTAACCTCCAGGTGAGGACCTCTTCTGAGGTAAGGCCTGGAGAAGGTACGGGACGTTCCTCCACTCGGCTCTCTGCTTGGAGGAGTGTGTGACCACCATGGGGGTGACTGGAAGGATATATAGAAATCAGCTGTGTTCCCGTATAGGGTTCGGGGGGTTCATTGTGTCTGGACTCCTCCTTCTCCTAACCTCCAGGTGAGGACCTCTTCTGAGGTAAGGCCTGGAGAAGGTACGGGACGTTCCTCCACTCGGCTCTCTGCTTGGAGGAGTGTGTGACCACCATGGGGGGTGACTGGAAGGATGTATGGAAATCAGCTGTGTTCCGGTATAGGGTTCGGGGAGTTCATTGTGTCTGGACTCCTCCTTCTCCTAACCTCCAGGTGAGGACCTCTTCTGAGGTAAGGCCTGGAGAAGGTACGGGATGTTCCTCCACTCGGCTCTCTGCTTGGAGGAGTGTGTGACCACCATGGGGGTGACTGGAAGGATGTATGGAAATCAGCTGTGTTCCGGTATAGGGTTCGGGGGGTTCATTGTGTCTGGACTCCTCCTTCTCCTAACCTCCAGGTGAGGACCTCTTCTGACATAAGGCCTGGAGAAGGTACGGGACGTTTCTCTACTCGCCTATCTGCTTGGAGGAGTGTGTGACCACCATGGGGGTGACTGGAAGGATGTATAGAAATCAGCTGTGTTCCGGTATAGGGTTCAGGGGGGTTATTGTGTCTGGACTCCTCCTTCTCCTAACCTCCAGGTGAGGACCTTTTCTGAGATAAGGCCTGGAGAAGGTACGGGACATTCCTCCACTCGGCTCTCTGCTTGGAGGAGTGTGTGACCACCATGGGGGTGACTGGAAGGATATATGGGAATCAGCTGTGTTCCGGTATAGGGTTCAGGGGGGTTATTGTGTCTGGACTCCTCCTTCTCCTAACCTCCAGGTGAGGACCTTTTCTGAGATAAGGCCTGGAGAAGGTACGGGACGTTCCTCCACTCGGCTCTCTGCTTGGAGGAGTGTGTGACCACCATGGGGGTGACTGGAAGGATATATGGGAATCAGCTGTGTTCCGGTATAGGGTTCAGGGGGGTTATTGTGTCTGGACTCCTCCTTCTCCTAACCTCCAGGTGAGGACCTTTTCTGAGATAAGGCCTGGAGAAGGTACGGGACGTTCCTCCACTCGGCTCTCTGCTTGGAGGAGTGTGTGACCACCATGGGGGTGAATGGAAGGATATATAGAAATCAGCTGTGTTCCGGTATAGGGTTCGGGGGGTTCACTGTGTCTGGACTCCTCCTTCTCCTAACCTCCAGGTGAGGACCTCTTCTGAGGTAAGGCCTGGAGAAGGTACAGGACGTTCCTCCACTCGGCTCTCTGCTTGGAGGAGTGTGTGACCACCATGGGGGTGACTGGAAGGATATATGGGAATCAGCTGTGTTCCAGTATAGGGTTCAGGGGGGTTATTGTGTCTGGACTCCTCCTTCTCCTAACCTCCAGGTGAGGACCTTTTCTGAGATAAGGCCTGGAGAAGGTACGGGACGTTCCTCCACTCGGCTCTCTGCTTGGAGGAGTGTGTGACCACTGTTGGGTGGGGGACACTTGTAAAAACAATTAGTATCCCCTACCAAGGTGTTTGGTTCCTTTATTCAATAGAGCCAGGTTATCTTCAAAAAGGTTGGTTTATTCTTCCAAAGACAAGTAAAAGACAATGCTTACATAATGACAGCTGGTAACACATGGTAAGGTGGTTGGCTTCAAAAGTAGGAATGAGGAATCACATGGTATGATGGTATATCTTCGAGCAGGGTCGCCTGACCTTCCAATATCTTCCTTCAGGCCCCATCGCCCGACATTCCCCACTCATGTTCAAAAGCCTTGGGTTCATATACTGTTTAATTATGTTATGTCAGCATTATTTGCTTTTAGAATCGTGCCAAAAAAGGTAGCATTAACTGTCCACAGAAGTAACACCCACTTGTGTATTAAGTAACATAACTCCACCCATTATCCTGACATAGTTCCTTAGAATAGCTATTACATACACAGCAAATGTCCTTTTGTCTGTCCTCAGCAACCTTCAAATTTAACATGTTTCAATAAAGAGTACAGAAACTTTTATCACTTAAAATAGTAATAAATGCAATATCTAACAACCACCATGGGGGTGACTGGAAGGATGTATGGAAATCAGCTGTGTTCCGGTATAGGGTTTGGGGGGATCATTGTGTCTGGACTCCTCCTTCTCCTAACCTCCAGGTGAGGACCTCTTCTGAGGTAAGGCCTGGAGAAGGCATAGGACGTTCCTCCACTCGGCTCTCTGCTTGGAGGAGTGTGTGACCATCATGGGGGTGACTGGAAGGATATATGGAAATCAGCTGTGTTCCGGTATAGGGTTCGGGGAGTTCATTGTGTCTGGACTCCTCCTTCTCCTAACCTCCAGGTGAGGACCTCTTCTGAGGTAAGGCCTGGAGAAGGTACGGGACGTTCCTCCACTCGGCTCTCTGCTTGGAGGAGTGTGTGACCACCATGGGGGTGACTGGAAGGATATATGGAAATCAGCTGTGTTCCGGTATAAGGTTCGGGGAGTTCATTGTGTCTGGACTCCTCCTTCTCCTAACCTCCAGGTGAGGACCTCTTCTGAGGTAAGGCCTGGAGAAGGTACGGGACGTTCCTCCACTCGGCTCTCTGCTTGGAGGAGTGTGTGACCACCATGGGGGTGACTGGAAGGATATATGGAAATCAGCTGTGTTCCGGTATAGGGTTCGGGGGGATCACTGTGTCTGGACTCCTCCTTCTCCTAACCTCCAGGTGAGGACCTCTTCTGAGATAAGGCCTGGAGAAGGTACGGGACGTTCCTCTACTCGGCTCTCTGCTTGGAGGAGTGTGTGACCACCATGGGGGTGACTGGAAGGATATATGGAAATCAGCTGTGTTCCGGTATAGGGTTTGGGGGGATCACTGTGTCTGGACTCCTCCTTCTCCTAACCTCCAGGTGAGGACCTCTTCTGAGATAAGGCCTGGAGAAGGTACGGGACGTTCCTCTACTCAGCTCTCTGCTTGGAGGAGTGTGTGACCACCATGGGGGTGACTGGAAGGATGTATGGAAATCAGCTGTATTCCGGTATAGGGTTCGGGGGGTTCACTGTGTCTGGACTCCTCCTTCTCCTAACCTCCAGGTGAGGACCTCTTCTGAGATAAGGCCTGGAGAAGGAACGGGACGTTCCTCTACTCGGCTCTCTGCTTGGAGGAGTGTGTGACCACCATGGGGGTGACTGGAAGGATGTATGGAAATCAGATGTGTTCCGGTATAGGGTTTGGGGGGATCACTGTGTCTGGACTCCTCCTTCTCCTAACCTCCAGGTGAGGACCTCTTCTGAGATAAGGCCTGGAGAAGGTACGGGACGTTCCTCCACTCGGCTCTCTGCTTGGAGGAGTGTGTGACCACCATGGGGGTGACTGGAAGGATGTATGGAAATCAGCTGTGTTTTCCGGTATAGGGTTCGGGGGGATCATTGTGTCTGGACTCCTCCTTCTCCTAACCTCCAGGTGAGGACCTCTTCTGAGGTAAGGCCTGGAGAAGGTACGGGACGTTCCTCCACTCGGCTCTCTGCTTGGAGGAGTGTGTGACCACCATGGGGGTGACTGGAAGGATATATGGAAATCAGCTGTGTTCCGGTATAGGGTTCGGGGGGTTCACTGTGTCTGGACTCCTCCTTTTCCTAACCTCCAGGTGAGGACCTCTTCTGAGGTAAGGCCTGGAGAAGGTACGGGACGTTCCTCCACTCGGCTCTCTGCTTGGAGGAGTGTGTGACCACCATAGGGGTGACTGGAAGGATATATGGAAATCAGCTGTGTTCCGGTATAGGGTTTGGGGGGATCATTGTGTCTGGACTCCTCCTTCTCCTAACCTCCAGGTGAGGACCTCTTCTGAGGTAAGGCCTGGAGAAGGTACGGGACGTTCCTCCACTTTGCTCTCTGCTTGGAGGAGTGTGTGACCACCATGGGGGTGACTGGAAGGATATATAGAAATCAGCTGTGTTCCGGTATAGGGTTCGGGGGGTTATTGTGTCTGGACTCCTCCTTCTCCTAACCTCCAGGTGAGGACCTCTTCTGAGGTAAGGCCTGGAGAAGGTACGGGATGTTCCTCCACTCGGCTCTCTGCTTGGAGGAGTGTGTGACCACCATGGGGGTGACTGGAAGGATGTATGGAAATCAGCTGTGTTTTCCGGTATAGGGTTCGGGGAGTTCATTGTGTCTGGACTCCTCCTTCTCCTAACCTCCAGGTGAGGACCTCTTCTGAGGTAAGGCCTGGAGAAGGTACGGGACGTTCCTCCACTCGGCTCTCTGCTTGGAGGAGTGTGTGACCACCATGGGGGTGACTGGAAGGATATATGGGAATCAGCTGTGTTCCGGTATAGGGTTCGGGGCGTTCATTGTGTCTGGACTCCTCCTTCTGCTAACCTCCAGGTGAGGACCTCTTCTGAGGTAAGGCCTGGAGAAGGTACGGGACGTTCCTCCACTCGGCTCTCTGCTTGGAGGAGTGTGTGACAACCATGGGGGTGGCTGGAAGGATATATAGAAATCAGCTGTGATCCGGTATAGGGTTCAGGGGGGTTATTGTGTCTGGACTCCTCCTTCTCCTAACCTCCAGGTGAGAACCTCTTCTGAGGTAAGGCCTGGAGAAGGTACGGGACGTTCCTCCACTCGGCTCTCTGCTTGGAGGAGTGTGTGACCACCATGGGGGTGATTGGAAGGATGTATGGAAATAAGCTGTGTTCAGGTATAGGGTTCGGGGGGTTCACTGTGTCTGGACTCCTCCTTCTCCTAACCTCCAGGTGAGGACCTCTTCTGAGGTAAGGCCTGGAGAAGGTACGGGACGTTCCTCCACTCGGCTCTCTGCTTGGAGGAGTGTGTGACCACCATGGGGGTGACTGGAAGGATGTATGGAAATCAGCTGTGTCCCGGTATAGGGTTTGGGGAGTTCAATGTGTCTGGACTCCTCCTTCTCCTAACCTCCAGATGAGGACCTCTTCTGAGGTAAGGCCTGGAGAAGGTACGGGACGTTCCTCCACTCGGCTCTCTGCTTGGAGGAGTGTGTGACCACCATGGGGGTGACTGGAAGGATGTATGGAAATCAGCTGTGTTCCGGTATAGGGTTCTGGGAGTTCATTGTGTCTGGACTCCTCCTTCTGCTAACCTCCAGGTGAGGACCTCTTCTGAGGTAAGGCCTGGAGAAGGTACGGGACGTTCCTCCACTCGGCTCTCTGCTTGGAGGAGTGTGTGACCACCATGGGGGTGGCTGGAAGGATATATAGAAATCAGCTGTGTTCCGGTATAGGGTTCAGGGGGGTTATTGTGTCTGGACTCCTCCTTCTCCTAACCTCCAGGTGAGAACCTCTTCTGAGGTAAGGCCTGGAGAAGGTACGGGACGTTCCTCCACTCGGCTCTCTGCTTGGAGGAGTGCGTGACCACCATGGGGGTGACTGGAAGGATGTATGGAAATCAGCTGTGTTCCGGTATAGGGTTTGGGGGGATCATTGTGTCTGGACTCCTCCTTCTCCTAACCTCCAGGTGAGGACCTCTTCTGAGGTAAGGCCTGGAGAAGGTACAGGACGTTCCTCCACTCGGCTCTCTGCTTGGAGGAGTGTGTGACCACCATGGGGGTGACTGGAAGGATGTATGGAAATCAGCTGTGTTCAGGTATAGGGTTCGGGGGGTTATTGTGTCTGGACTCCTCCTTCTCCTAACCTCCAGGTGAGGACCTCTTCTGAGGTAAGGCCTGGAGAAGGTACGGGATGTTCCTCCACTCGGCTCTCTGCTTGGAGGAGTGTGTGACCACCATGGGGGTGACTGGAAGGATGTATGGAAATCAGCTGTGTCCCGGTATAGGGTTCGGGGAGTTCAATGTGTCTGGACTCCTCCTTCTCCTAACCTCCAGGTGAGGACCTCTTCTGAGGTAAGGCCTGGAGAAGGTACGTGACGTTCCTCCACTCGGCTCTCTGCTTGGAGGAGTGTGTGACCACCATGGGGGTGACTGGAAGGATATATAGAAATCAGCTGTGTTCCGGTATAGGGTTCGGGGGGTTATTGTGTCTGGACTCCTCCTTCTCCTAACCTCCAGGTGAGGACCTCTTCTGAGGTAAGGTCTGGAGAAGGTACGGGACGTTCCTCCACTCGGCTCTCTGCTTGGAGGAGTGTGTGACCACCATGGGGGTGACTGGAAGGATGAATGGAAATCAGATGTGTTCCGGTATAGGGTTCGGGGAGTTCATTGTGTCTGGACTCCTCCTTCTCCTAACCTCCAGGTGAGGACCTCTTCTGAGGTAAGGCCTGGAGAAGGTACGGGACGTTCCTCCACTCGGCTCTCTGCTTGGAGGAGTGTGTGACCACCATGGGGGTGACTGGAAGGATATATAGAAATCAGCTGTGTTCCGGTATAGGGTTCAGGGGGGTTATTGTGTCTGGACTCCTCCTTCTCCTAACCTCCAGGTGAGAACCTCTTCTGAGGTAAGGCCTGGAGAAGGTACGGGACGTTCCTCCACTCGGCTCTCTGCTTGGAGGAGTGTGTGACCACCATGGGGGTGACTGGAAGGATATATAGAAATCACCTGTGTTCCGGTATAGGGTTCAGGGGGGTTATTGTGTCTGGACTCCTCCTTCTCCTAACCTCCAGGTGAGAACCTCTTCTGAGGTAAGGCCTGGAGAAGGTACGGGACGTTCCTCCACTCGGCTCTCTGCTTGGAGGAGTGTGTGACCACCATGGGGGTGACTGGAAGGATGTATGGAAATAAGCTGTGTTCAGGTATAGGGTTCGGGGGGTTCACTGTGTCTGGACTCCTCCTTCTCCTAACCTCCAGGTGAGGACCTCTTCTGAGGTAAGGCTTGGAGAAGGTACGGGACGTTCCTCCACTCGGCTCTCTGCTTGGAGGAGTGTGTGACCACCATGGGGGTGACTGGAAGGATGTATGGAAATCAGCTGTGTCCCGGTATAGGGTTTGGGGAGTTCAATGTGTCTGGACTCCTCCTTCTCCTAACCTCCAGATGAGGACCTCTTCTGAGGTAAGGCCTGGAGAAGGTACGGGACGTTCCTCCACTCGGCTCTCTGCTTGGAGGAGTGTGTGACCACCATGGGGGTGACTGGAAGGATATATGGGAATCAGCTGTGTTCCGGTATAGGGTTCGGGGCGTTCATTGTGTCTGGACTCCTCCTTCTGCTAACCTCCAGGTGAGGACCTCTTCTGAGGTAAGGCCTGGAGAAGGTACGGGACGTTCCTCCACTCGGCTCTCTGCTTGGAGGAGTGTGTGACCACCATGGGGGTGGCTGGAAGGATATATAGAAATCAGCTGTGTTCCGGTATAGGGTTCAGGGGGGTTATTGTGTCTGGACTACTCCTTCTCCTAACCTCCAGGTGAGGACCTCTTCTGAGGTAAGGCCTGGAGAAGGTACGGGACGTTCCTCCACTCGGCTCTCTGCTTGGAGGAGTGTGTGACCACCATGGGGGTGACTGGAAGGATGTATGGAAATCAGCTGTATTCCGGTATAGGGTTCAGGGGGGTTCATTGTGTCTGGAATCCTCCTTCTCCTAACCTCCAGGTGAAGACCTCTTCTGAGGTAAGGCCTGGAGAAGGTACGGGACGTTCCTCTACTCGGCTCTCTGCTTGGAGGAGTGTGTGACCACCATGGGGGTGACTGGAAGGATATATGGAAATCAGCTGTATTCCGGTATAGGGTTTGGGGGGTTCACTGTGTCTGGACTCCTCCTTCTCCTAACCTCCAGGTGAGGACCTCTTCTGAGGTAAGGCCTGGAGAAGGTACGGGACGTTCCTCCACTCGGCTCTCTGCTTGGAGGAGTGTGTGACCACCATGGGGGTGACTGGAAGGATATATGGAAATCGGCTGTATTCCGGTATAGGGTTCGGGGGGTTCATTGTGTCTGGACTCCTCCTTCTCCTAACCTCCAGGTGAGGACCTCTTCTGAGGTAAGGCCTGGAGAAGGTACGGGCCGTTCCTCCACTCGGCTCTCTTCTTGGAGGAGTGTGTGATCACCATGGGGGGTGACTGGAAGGATGTATGGAAATCAGCTGTATTCCGGTATAGGGTTCAGCAGGGTTATTGTGTCTGGACTCCTCCTAACCTTCAGGTGGAGACCTCTTCTGAGGTAAGGCCTGGAGAAGGTACGGGATGTTCCTCCACTCGGCTCTTTGCATTTTTTGAGGAGTGTGTCACCACCATGGAGGTGACTCGAAGGATATATGGAAATCAGCTGTGTCCCGGTATAGGGTTCGGGGGGTTATTGTGTCTGGACTCCTCCTTCTCCTAACCTCCAGGTGAGGACCTCTTCTGAGGTAAGGCCTGGAGAAGGTACGGGACGTTCCTCCACTCGGCTCTCTTCTTGGAGGAGTGTGTGACCACCATGGGGGTGACTGGAAGGATATATGGAAATCAGCTGTATTCCAGTATAGGGTTCAGGGGGGTTATTGTGTCTGGACTCCTCCTTCTCCTAACCTCCAGGTGAGGACCTCTTCTGAGATAAGGCCTGGAGAAGGTACGGGACGTTCCTCCACTCGGCTCTCTGCTTGGAGGAGTGTGTGACCACCATGGGGGTGGCTGGAAGGATATATAGAAATCAGCTGTATTCTGATATAGGGTTCGGGGGGTTCACTGTGTCTGGACTCCTCCTTCTCCTAACCTCCAGGTGAGGACCTCTTCTGAGGTAAGGCCTGGAGAAGGTACGGGACGTTCCTCCACTCAGCTCTCTGCTTGGAGGAGTGTGTGACCACCATGGGGGTGACTGGAAGGATATATGGGAATCAGCTGTGTTCCGGTATAGGGTTCGGGGGGTTCACTGTGTCTGGACTCCTCCTTCTCCTAACCTCCAGGTGAGGACCTCTTCTGAGGTAAGGCCTGGAGAAGGTACGGGACGTTCCTCCATTTGGCTCTCTGCTTGGAGGAGTGTGTGACCACCATGGGGGTGACTGGAAGGATATATAGAAATCAGCTGTGTTCCGGTATAGGGTTCGGGGGGTTCATTGTGTCTGGACTCCTCCTTCTCCTAACCTCCAGGTGAGGACCTCTTCTGAGGTAAGGCCTGGAGAAGGTACGGGACCTTCCTCCACTCGGCTCTCTGCTTGGAGGAGTGTGTGACCACCATGGGGGTGACTGGAAGGATGTATGGAAATCAGCTGTGTTCCGGTATAGGGTTCGGGGGGTTCATTGTGTCTGGACTCCTCCTTCTCCTAACCTCCAGGTGAGGACCTCTTCTGACATAAAGCCTGGAGAAGGTACGGGACGTTTCACTACTCGGCTCTCTGCTTGGAGGAGTGTGTGACCACCATGGGGGTGACTGGAAGGATGTATGGAAATCAGCTGTATTCTGATATAGGGTTCGGGGGGTTCATTGTGTCTGGACTCCTCCTTCTCCTAACCTCCAGGTGAGGACCTCTTCTGAGGTAAGGCCTGGAGAAGGTACGGGACGTTCCTCCACTCGGCTCTCTGCTTGGAGGAGTGTGTGACCACCATGGGGGTGGCTGGAAGGATATATAGAAATCAGCTGTATTCTGATATAGGGTTCGGGGGGTTCATTGTGTCTGGACTCCTCCTTCTCCTAACCTCCAGGTGAGGACCTCTTCTGAGGTAAGGCCTGGAGAAGGTACGGGACGTTCCTCCACTCGGCTCTCTGCTTGGAGGAGTGTGTGACCACCATGGGGGTGACTGGAAGGATATATGGGAATCAGCTGTGTTCCGGTATAGGGTTCGGGGGGTTCACTGTGTCTGGACTCCTCCTTCTCCTAACCTCCAGGTGAGGACCTCTTCTGAGGTAAGGCCTGGAGAAGGTACGGGACGTTCCTCCACTCGGCTCTCTGCTTGGAGGAGTGTGTGACCACCATGGGGGTGACTGGAAGGATATATAGAAATCAGCTGTGTTCCCGTATAGGGTTCGGGGGGTTCATTGTGTCTGGACTCCTCCTTCTCCTAACCTCCAGGTGAGGACCTCTTCTGAGGTAAGGCCTGGAGAAGGTACGGGACGTTCCTCCACTCGGCTCTCTGCTTGGAGGAGTGTGTGACCACCATGGGGGTGACTGGAAGGATATATGGGAATCAGCTGTGTTCCGGTATAGGGTTCAGGGGGGTTATTGTGTCTGGACTCCTCCTTCTCCTAACCTCCAGGTGAGGACCTTTTCTGAGATAAGGCCTGGAGAAGGTACGGGACGTTCCTCCACTCGGCTCTCTGCTTGGAGGAGTGTGTGACCACCATGGGGGTGACTGGAAGGATATATAGAAATCAGCTGTGTTCCGGTAAAGGGTTCGGGGGGTTCACTGTGTCTGGACTCCTCCTTCTCCTAACCTCCAGGTGAGGACCTCTTCTGAGGTAAGGCCTGGAGAAGGTACAGGACGTTCCTCCACTCGGCTCTCTGCTTGGAGGAGTGTGTGACCACCATGGGGGTGACTGGAAGGATATATGGGAATCAGCTGTGTTCCGGTATAGGGTTCAGGGGGGTTATTGTGTCTGGACTCCTCCTTCTCCTAACCTCCAGGTGAGGACCTTTTCTGAGATAAGGCCTGGAGAAGGTACGGGACGTTCCTCCACTCGGCTCTCTGCTTGGAGGAGTGTGTGACCACTGTTGGGTGGGGGACACTTGTAAAAACAATTAGTATCCCCTACCAAGGCGTTTGGTTCCTTTATTCAATAGAGCCAGGTTATCTTCAAAAAGGTTGGTTTATTCTTCCAAAGACAAGTAAAAGACAATGCTTACATAATGACAGCTGGTAACACATGGTAAGGTGGTTGGCTTCAAAAGTAGGAATGAGGAATCACATGGTATGATGGTATATCTTCGAGCAGGGTCGCCTGACCTTCCAATATCTTCCTTCAGGCCCCATCGCCCGACATTCCCCACTCATGTTCAAAAGCCTTGGGTTCATATACTGTTTAATTATGTTATGTCAGCATTATTTGCTTTTAGAATCGTGCCAAAAAAGGTAGCATTAACTGTCCACAGAAGTAACACCCACTTGTGTATTAAGTAACATAACTCCACCCATTATCCTGACATAGTTCCTTAGAATAGCTATTACATACACAGCAAATGTCCTTTTGTCTGTCCTCAGCAACCTTCAAATTTAACATGTTTCAATAAAGAGTACAGAAACTTTTATCACTTAAAATAGTAATAAATGCAATATCTAACAACCACCATGGGGGTGACTGGAAGGATGTATGGAAATCAGCTGTGTTCCGGTATAGGGTTTGGGGGGATCATTGTGTCTGGACTCCTCCTTCTCCTAACCTCCAGGTGAGGACCTCTTCTGAGGTAAGGCCTGGAGAAGGTATGGGACGTTCCTCCACTCGGCTCTCTGCTTGGAGGAGTGTGTGACCACCAAGGGGGTGACTGGAAGGATATATGGAAATCAGCTGTGTTCCGGTATAGGGTTCGGGGGGATCATTGTGTCTGGACTCCTCCTTCTCCTAACCTCCAGGTGAGGACCTCTTCTGAGGTAAGGCCTGGAGAAGGTACGGGACGTTCCTCCACTCGGCTCTCTGCTTGGAGGAGTGTGTGACCATCATGGGGGTGACTGGAAGGATATATGGAAATCAGCTGTGTTCCGGTATAGGGTTCGGGGAGTTCATTGTGTCTGGACTCCTCCTTCTCCTAACCTCCAGGTGAGGACCTCTTCTGAGGTAAGGCCTGGAGAAGGTACGGGACGTTCCTCCACTCGGCTCTCTGCTTGGAGGAGTGTGTGACCACCATGGGGGTGACTGGAAGGATATATGGAAATCAGCTGTGTTCCGGTATAAGGTTCGGGGAGTTCATTGTGTCTGGACTCCTCCTTCTCCTAACCTCCAGGTGAGGACCTCTTCTGAGGTAAGGCCTGGAGAAGGTACGGCACGTTCCTCCACTCGGCTCTCTGCTTGGAGGAATGTGTGACCACCATGGGGGTGACTGGAAGGATATATGGAAATCAGCTGTGTTCCAGTATAGGGTTCGGGGGGATCACTGTGTCTGGACTCCTCCTTCTCCTAACCTCCAGGTGAGGACCTCTTCTGAGATAAGGCCTGGAGAAGGTACGGGACGTTCCTCTACTCGGCTCTCTGCTTGGAGGAGTGTGTGACCACCATGGGGGTGACTGGAAGGATATATGGAAATCAGCTGTGTTCCGGTATAGGGTTTGGGGGATCACTGTGTCTGGACTCCTCCTTCTCCTAACCTCCAGGTGAGGACCTCTTCTGAGATAAGGCCTGGAGAAGGTACGGGACGTTCCTCTACTCAGCTCTCTGCTTGGAGGAGTGTGTGACCACCATGGGGGTGACTGGAAGGATGTATGGAAATTAGCTGTATTCCGGTATAGGGTTCGGGGGGTTCACTGTGTCTGGACTCCTCCTTCTCCTAACCTCCAGGTGAGGACCTCTTCTGAGATAAGGCCTGGAGAAGGAACGGGACGTTCCTCTACTCGGCTCTCTGCTTGGAGGAGTGTGTGACCACCATGGGGGTGACTGGAAGGATGTATGGAAATCAGATGTGTTCCGGTATAGGGTTTGGGGGGATCACTGTGTCTGGACTCCTCCTTCTCCTAACCTCCAGGTGAGGACCTCTTCTGAGATAAGGCCTGGAGAAGGTACGGGACGTTCCTCCACTCGGCTCTCTGCTTGGAGGAGTGTGTGACCACCATGGGGGTGACTGGAAGGATGTATGGAAATCAGCTGTGTTCCGGTATAGGGTTCGGGGGGATCATTGTGTCTGGACTCCTCCTTCTCCTAACCTCCAGGTGAGGACCTCTTCTGAGGTAAGGCCTGGAGAAGGTACGGGACGTTCCTCCACTCGGCTCTCTGCTTGGAGGAGTGTGTGACCACCATGGGGGTGACTGGAAGGATATATGGAAATCAGCTGTGTTCCGGTATAGGGTTCGGGGGGTTCACTGTGTCTGGACTCCTCCTTTTCCTAACCTCCAGGTGAGGACCTCTTCTGAGGTAAGGCCTGGAGAAGGTACGGGACATTCCTCCACTCGGCTCTCTGCTTGGAGGAGTGTGTGACCACCATAGGGGTGACTGGAAGGATATATGGAAATCAGCTGTGTTCCGGTATAGGGTTTGGGGGGATCATTGTGTCTGGACTCCTCCTTCTCCTAACCTCCAGGTGAGGACCTCTTCTGAGGTAAGGCCTGGAGAAGGTACGGGACGTTCCTCCACTCTGCTCTCTGCTTGGAGGAGTGTGTGACCACCATGGGGGTGACTGGAAGGATATATAGAAATCAGCTGTGTTCCGGTATAGGGTTCGGGGGGTTATTGTGTCTGGACTCCTCCTTCTCCTAACCTCCAGGTGAGGACCTCTTCTGAGGTAAGGCCTGGAGAAGGTACGGGACGTTCCTCCACTTGGCTCTCTGCTCGGAGGAGTGTGTGACCACCATGGGGGTGACTGGAAGGATGTATGGAAATCAGCTGTGTTCCGGTATAGGGTTCAGGGAGTTCATTGTGTCTGGACTCCTCCTTCTCCTAACCTCCAGGTGAGGACCTCTTCTGAAGTAAGGCCTGGAGAAGGTACGGGACGTTCCTCCACTCGGCTCTCTGCTTGGAGGAGTGTGTGACCACCATGGGGGTGACTGGAAGGATATATGGGAATCAGCTGTGCCGGTATAGGGTTCGGGGCGTTCATTGTGTCTGGACTCCTCCTTCTGCTAACCTCCAGGTGAGGACCTCTTCTGAGGTAAGGCCTGGAGAAGGTACGGGACGTTCCTCCACTCGGCTCTCTGCTTGGAGGAGTGTGTGACAACCATGGGGGTGGCTGGAAGGATATATAGAAATCAGCTGTGTTCCGGTATAGGGTTCAGGGGGGTTATTGTGTCTGGACTCCTCCTTCTCCTAACCTCCAGGTGAGAACCTCTTCTGAGGTAAGGCCTGGAGAAGGTACGGGACGTTCCTCCACTCGGCTCTCTGCTTGGAGGAGTGTGTGACCACCATGGGGGTGACTGGAAGGATGTATGGAAATCAGCTGTGTTCCGGTATAGGGTTCGGGGGGATCATTGTGTCTGGACTCCTCCTTCTCCTAACCTCCAGGTGAGGACCTCTTCTGAGGTAAGGCCTGGAGAAGGTACGGGACGTTCCTCCACTCGGCTCTCTGCTTGGAGGAGTGTGTGACCACCATGGGGGTGACTGGAAGGATATATGGAAATCAGCTGTGTTCCGGTATAGGGTTCGGGGGGTTCACTGTGTCTGGACTCCTCCTTTTCCTAACCTCCAGGTGAGGACCTCTTCTGAGGTAAGGCCTGGAGAAGGTACGGGACATTCCTCCACTCGGCTCTCTGCTTGGAGGAGTGTGTGACCACCATAGGGGTGACTGGAAGGATATATGGAAATCAGCTGTGTTCCGGTATAGGGTTTGGGGGGATCATTGTGTCTGGACTCCTCCTTCTCCTAACCTCCAGGTGAGGACCTCTTCTGAGGTAAGGCCTGGAGAAGGTACGGGACGTTCCTCCACTCTGCTCTCTGCTTGGAGGAGTGTGTGACCACCATGGGGGTGACTGGAAGGATATATAGAAATCAGCTGTGTTCCGGTATAGGGTTCGGGGGGTTATTGTGTCTGGACTCCTCCTTCTCCTAACCTCCAGGTGAGGACCTCTTCTGAGGTAAGGCCTGGAGAAGGTACGGGACGTTCCTCCACTTGGCTCTCTGCTCGGAGGAGTGTGTGACCACCATGGGGGTGACTGGAAGGATGTATGGAAATCAGCTGTGTTCCGGTATAGGGTTCAGGGAGTTCATTGTGTCTGGACTCCTCCTTCTCCTAACCTCCAGGTGAGGACCTCTTCTGAAGTAAGGCCTGGAGAAGGTACGGGACGTTCCTCCACTCGGCTCTCTGCTTGGAGGAGTGTGTGACCACCATGGGGGTGACTGGAAGGATATATGGGAATCAGCTGTGCCGGTATAGGGTTCGGGGCGTTCATTG
Organism: Rana muscosa; assembly: GCA_029206835.1. Taxonomy (NCBI): domain Eukaryota; kingdom Metazoa; phylum Chordata; class Amphibia; order Anura; family Ranidae; genus Rana; species Rana muscosa. Next base: position 114,397 of record JARGYO010000720.1, on the reverse strand, counting down.
TGTCTGGACTCCTCCTTCTGCTAACCTCCAGGTGAGGACCTCTTCTGAGGTAAGGCCTGGAGAAGGTACGGGACGTTCCTCCACTCGGCTCTCTGCTTGGAGGAGTGTGTGACAACCATGGGGGTGGCTGGAAGGATATATAGAAATCAGCTGTGTTCCGGTATAGGGTTCAGGGGGGTTATTGTGTCTGGACTCCTCCTTCTCCTAACCTCCAGGTGAGAACCTCTTCTGAGGTAAGGCCTGGAGAAGGTACGGGACGTTCCTCCACTCGGCTCTCTGCTTGGAGGAGTGTGTGACCACCATGGGGGTGATTGGAAGGATGTATGGAAATAAGCTGTGTTCAGGTATAGGGTTCGGGGGGTTCACTGTGTCTGGACTCCTCCTTCTCCTAACCTCCAGGTGAGGACCTCTTCTGAGGTAAGGCCTGGAGAAGGTACGGGACGTTCCTCCACTCGGCTCTCTGCTTGGAGGAGTGTGTGACCACCATGGGGGTGACTGGAAGGATGTATGGAAATCAGCTGTGTCCCGGTATAGGGTTCGGGGAGTTCAATGTGTCTGGACTCCTCCTTCTCCTAACCTCCAGATGAGGACCTCTTCTGAGGTAAGGCCTGGAGAAGGTACGGGACGTTCCTCCACTCGGCTCTCTGCTTGGAGGAGTGTGTGACCACCATGGGGGTGACTGGAAGGATATATAGAAATCAGCTGTGTTCCGGTATAGGGTTCGGGGGGTTATTGTGTCTGGACTCCTCCTTCTCCTAACCTCCAGGTGAGGACCTCTTCTGAGGTAAGGCCTGGAGAAGGTACGGGACGTTCCTCCACTCGGCTCTCTGCTTGGAGGAGTGTGTGACCACCATGGGGGTGACTGGAAGGATGTATGGAAATCAGATGTGTTCCGGTATAGGGTTCGGGGGGATCATTGTGTCTGGACTCCTCCTTCTCCTAACCTCCAGGTGAGGACCTCTTCTGAGGTAAGGCCTGGAGAAGGTACGGGACGTTCCTCCACTCGGCTCTCTGCTTGGAGGAGTGTGTGACCACCATGGGGGTGACTGGAAGGATATATGGAAATCAGCTGTGTTCCGGTATAGGGTTCGGGGGGTTCACTGTGTCTGGACTCCTCCTTTTCCTAACCTCCAGGTGAGGACCTCTTCTGAGGTAAGGCCTGGAGAAGGTACGGGACGTTCCTCCACTCGGCTCTCTGCTTGGAGGAGTGTGTGACCACCATAGGGGTGACTGGAAGGATATATGGAAATCAGCTGTGTTCCGGTATAGGGTTTGGGGGGATCATTGTGTCTGGACTCCTCCTTCTCCTAACCTCCAGGTGAGGACCTCTTCTGAGGTAAGGCCTGGAGAAGGTACGGGACGTTCCTCCACTCTGCTCTCTGCTTGGAGGAGTGTGTGACCACCATGGGGGTGACTGGAAGGATATATAGAAATCAGCTGTGTTCCGGTATAGGGTTCGGGGGGTTATTGTGTCTGGACTCCTCCTTCTCCTAACCTCCAGGTGAGGACCTCTTCTGAGGTAAGGCCTGGAGAAGGTACGGGACGTTCCTCCACTCGGCTCTCTGCTTGGAGGAGTGTGACCACCATGGGGGTGACTGGAAGGATGTATGGAAATCAGCTGTGTTCCGGTATAGGGTTCGGGGAGTTCATTGTGTCTGGACTCCTCCTTCTCCTAACCTCCAGGTGAGGACCTCTTCTGAGGTAAGGCCTGGAGAAGGTACGGGACGTTCCTCCACTCGGCTCTCTGCTTGGAGGAGTGTGTGACCACCATGGGGGTGACTGGAAGGATATTTTGGAATCAGCTGTGTTCCGGTATAGGGTTCGGGGCGTTCATTGTGTCTGGACTCCTCCTTCTGCTAACCTCCAGGTGAGGACCTCTTCTGAGGTAAGGCCTGGAGAAGGTACGGGACGTTCCTCCACTCGGCTCTCTGCTTGGAGGAGTGTGTGACAACCATGGGGGTGGCTGGAAGGATATATAGAAATCAGCTGTGTTCCGGTATAGGGTTCAGGGGGGTTATTGTGTCTGGACTCCTCCTTCTCCTAACCTCCAGGTGAGAACCTCTTCTGAGGTAAGGCCTGGAGAAGGTACGGGACGTTCCTCCACTCGGCTCTGTGCTTGGAGGAGTGTGTGACCACCATGGGGGTGATTGGAAGGATGTATGGAAATAAGCTGTGTTCAGGTATAGGGTTCAGGGGGTTCACTGTGTCTGGACTCCTCCTTCTCCTAACCTCCAGGTGAGGACCTCTTCTGAGGTAAGGCCTGGAGAAGGTACGGGACGTTCCTCCACTCGGCTCTCTGCTTGGAGGAGTGTGTGACCACCATGGGGGTGACTGGAAGGATGTATGGAAATCAGCTGTGTCCCGGTATAGGGTTCGGGGAGTTCAATGTGTCTGGACTCCTCCTTCTCCTAACCTCCAGATGAGGACCTCTTCTGAGGTAAGGCCTGGAGAAGGTACGGGACATTCCTCCACTCGGCTCTCTGCTTGGAGGAGTGTGTGACCACCATGGGGGTGACTGGAAGGATATATAGAAATCAGCTGTGTTCCGGTATAGGGTTCGGGGGGTTATTGTGTCTTGACTCCTCCTTCTCCTAACCTCCAGGTGAGGACCTCTTCTGAGGTAAGGCCTGGAGAAGGTACGGGACGTTCCTCCACTCGGCTCTCTGCTTGGAGGAGTGTGTGACCACCATGGGGGTGACTGGAAGGATGTATGGAAATCAGCTGTGTTCCGGTATAGGGTTCGGGGAGTTCATTGTGTCTGGACTCCTCCTTCTCCTAACCTCCAGGTGAGGACCTCTTCTGAGGTAAGGCCTGGAGAAGGTACGGGACGTTCCTCCACTCGGCTCTCTGCTTGGAGGAGTGTGTGACCACCATGGGGGTGACTGGAAGGATGTATGTAAATCAGCTGTGTTCCGGTATAGGGTTCTGGGAGTTCATTGTGTCTGGACTCCTCCTTCTGCTAACCTCCAGGTGAGGAGCTCTTCTGAGGTAAGGCCTGGAGAAGGTACGGGATGTTCCTCCACTCGGCTCTCTGCTTGGAGGAGTGTGTGACCACCATGGGGGTGGCTGGAAGGATATATAGAAATCAGCTGTGTTCCGGTATAGGGTTCAGGGGGGTTATTGTGTCTGGACTCCTCCTTCTCCTAACCTCCAGGTGAGAACCTCTTCTGAGGTAAGGCCTGGAGAAGGTACGGGACGTTCCTCCACTCGGCTCTCTGCTTGGAGGAGTGTGTGACCACCATGGGGGTGACTGGAAGGATGTATGGAAATCAGCTGTGTTCAGGTATAGGGGTCGGGGGATCATTGTGTCTGGACTCCTCCTTCTCCTAACCTCCAGGTGAGGACCTCTTCTGATTTAAGGCCTGGAGAAGGTAGGGGACGTTCCTCTACTCGGCTCTCTGCTTGGAGGAGTGTGTGACCACCATGGGGGTGTTTGGAAGGATGTATGGAAATCAGCTGTGTTCTGGTATAGGGTTCGGGGAGTTCACTGTGTCTGGACTCCTCCTTCTCCTAACCTCCAGGTGAGGACCTCTTCTGCGGTAAGGCCTGGAGACGGTACGGGACGTTCCTCCACTCGGCTCTCTGCTTGGAGGAGTGTGTGACCACCATGGGGGTGACTGGGAGGATATATGGAAATTAGCTGTATTCTGATATAGGGTTCGGGGGGATCATTGTGTCTGGACTCCTCCTTCTCCTAACCTCCAGGTGAGGACCTCTTCTGAGGTAAGGCCTGGAGAAGGTACGGGACGTTCCTCCACTCTGCTCTCTGCTTGGAGGAGTGTGTGACCACCATGGGGGTGACTGGAAGGATATATAGAAATCAGCTGTGTTCCGGTATAGGGTTCAGCGGGGTTATTGTGTCTGGACTCCTCCTTCTCCTAACCTCCAGGTGAGGACCTCTTCTGAGGTAAGGCCTGGATAAGGTACGGGACGTTCCTCCACTCGGCTCTCTACTCGGAGGAGTGTGTGACCACCATGGGGGTGACTGGAAGGATATATGGAAATCAGCTGTGTTCCGGTATAGGGTTGGGGGGATCATTGTGTCTGGACTCCTCCTTCTCCTAGCCTCCAGATGAGGACCTCTTCTGAGGTAAGGCCTGGAGAAGGTACGGGACGTTCCTCTACTCGGCCCTCTGCTTGGAGGAGTGTGTGACCACCATGGGGGTGACTGGGAGGATGTATGGAAATCAGCTGTGTTCTGGTATAGGGTTCGGGGAGTTCACTGTGTCTGGACTCCTCCTTCTGCTAACCTCCAGGTGAGGACCTTTTCTGAGGTAAGGCTTGGAGAAGGTACGGGACGTTCCTCCACTCGGCTCTCTGCTTGGAGGAGTGTGTGACCACCATGGGGGTGACTGGAAGGATATATAGAAATCAGCTGTGTTTCGGTATAGGGTTCGGGGGTTTATTGTGTCTGGACTCCTCCTTCTCCTAACCTCCAGGTGAGGACCTCTTCTGAGGTAAGGCCTGGAGAAGGTACGGGACGTTCCTCCACTCGGCTCTCTGCTTGGAGGAGTGCGTGACCACCATGGGGGTGACTGGAAGGATGTATGGAAATCAGCTGTGTTCCGGTATAGGGTTTGGGGGGATCATTGTGTCTGGACTCCTCCTTCTCCTAACCTCCAGGTGAGGACCTCTTCTGAGGTAAGGCCTGGAGAAGGTACGGGACGTTCCTCCACTCGGCTCTCTGCTTGGAGGAGTGTGTGACCACCATGGGGGTGACTGGAAGGATGTATGGAAATCAGCTGTGTTCAGGTATAGGGTTCGGGGGGTTATTGTGTCTGGACTCCTCCTTCTCCTAACCTCCAGGTGAGGACCTCTTCTGAGGTAAGGCCTGGAGAAGGTACGGGATGTTCCTCCACTCGGCTCTCTGCTTGGAGGAGTGTGTGACCACCATGGGGGTGACTGGAAGGATGTATGGAAATCAGCTGTGTCCCGGTATAGGGTTCGGGGAGTTCAATGTGTCTGGACTCCTCCTTCTCCTAACCTCCAGGTGAGGACCTCTTCTGAGGTAAGGCCTGGAGAAGGTACGTGACGTTCCTCCACTCGGCTCTCTGCTTGGAGGAGTGTGTGACCACCATGGGGGTGACTGGAAGGATATATAGAAATCAGCTGTGTTCCGGTATAGGGTTCGGGGGGTTATTGTGTCTGGACTCCTCCTTCTCCTAACCTCCAGGTGAGGACCTCTTCTGAGGTAAGGTCTGGAGAAGGTACGGGACGTTCCTCCACTCGGCTCTCTGCTTGGAGGAGTGTGTGACCACCATGGGGGTGACTGGAAGGATATATAGAAATCAGCTGTGTTCCGGTATAGGGTTCAGGGGGGTTATTGTGTCTGGACTCCTCCTTCTCCTAACCTCCAGGTGAGAACCTCTTCTGAGGTAAGGCCTGAAGAAGGTACAGGACGTTCCTCCACTCGGCTCTCTGCTTGGAGGAGTGTGTGACCACCATGGGGGTGACTGGAAGGATATATAGAAATCAGCTGTGTTCCGGTATAGGGTTCAGGGGGGTTATTGTGTCTGGACTCCTCCTTCTCCTAACCTCCAGGTGAGAACCTCTTCTGAGGTAAGGCCTGGAGAAGGTACGGGACGTTCCTCCACTCGGCTCTCTGCTTGGAGGAGTGTGTGACCACCATGGGGGTTACTGGAAGGATGTATGGAAATAAGCTGTGTTCAGGTATAGGGTTCGGGGGGTTCACTGTGTCTGGACTCCTCATTCTCCTAACCTCCAGGTGAGGACCTCTTCTGAGGTAAGGCCTGGAGAAGGTACGGGACGTTCCTCCACTCGGCTCTCTGCTTGGAGGAGTGTGTGACCACCATGGGGGTGACTGGAAGGATGTATGGAAATCAGCTGTGTCCCGGTATAGGGTTCGGGGAGTTCAATGTGTCTGGACTCCTCCTTCTCCTAACCTCCAGATGAGGACCTCTTCTGAGGTAAGGCCTGGAGAAGGTACGGGACATTCCTCCACTCGGCTCTCTGCTTGGAGGAGTGTGTGACCACCATGGGGGTGACTGGAAGGATATATGGGAATCAGCTGTGTTCCGGTATAGGGTTCGGGGCGTTCATTGTGTCTGGACTCCTCCTTCTGCTAACCTCCAGGTGAGGACCTCTTCTGAGGTAAGGCCTGGAGAAGGTACGGGACGTTCCTCCACTCGGCTCTCTGCTTGAAGGAGTGTGTGACCACCATGGGGGTGACTGGAAGGATGTATGGAAATCAGCTGTATTCCGGTATAGGGTTCAGGGGGGTTCATTGTGTCTGGACTCCTCCTTCTCCTAACCTCCAGGTGAAGACCTCTTCTGAGGTAAGGCCTGGAGAAGGTACGGGACGTTCCTCTACTCGGCTCTCTGCTTGGAGGAGTGTGTGACCACCATGGGGGTGACTGGAAGGATGTATGGAAATCAGCTGTATTCCGGTATAGGGTTTGGGGGGTTCACTGTGTCTGGACTCCTCCTTCTCCTAACCTCCAGGTGAGGACCTCTTCTGAGGTAAGGCCTGGAGAAGGTAAGGGACGTTCCTCCACTCGGCTCTCTGCTTGGAGGAGTGTGTGACCACCATGGGGGTGACTGGAAGGATATATGGAAATCGGCTGTATTCCGGTATAGGGTTCGGGGGGTTCATTGTGTCTGGACTCCTCCTTCTCCTAACCTCCAGGTGAGGACCTCTTCTGAGGTAAGGCCTGGAGAAGGTACGGGCCGTTCCTCCACTCGGCTCTCTTCTTGGAGGAGTGTGTGATCACCATGGGGGGTGACTGGAAGGATGTATGGAAATCAGCTGTATTCCGGTATAGGGTTCAGCAGGGTTATTGTGTCTGGACTCCTCCTAACCTTCAGGTGGAGACCTCTTCTGAGGTAAGGCCTGGAGAAGGTACGGGATGTTCCTCCACTCGGCTCTTTGCATTTTTTGAGGAGTGTGTCACCACCATGGAGGTGACTCGAAGGATATATGGAAATCAGCTGTGTCCCGGTATAGGGTTCGGGGGGTTATTGTGTCTGGACTCCTCCTAACCTTCAGGTGGAGACCTCTTCTGAGGTAAGGCCTGGAGAAGGTACGGGATGTTCCTCCACTCGGCTCTTTGCATTTTTTGAGGAGTGTGTCACCACCATGGAGGTGACTCGAAGGATATATGGAAATCAGCTGTGTCCCGGTATAGGGTTCGGGGGGTTATTGTGTCTGGACTCCTCCTTCTCCTAACCTCCAGGTGGAGACCTCTTCTGGAAAGGAAGCTTGTACTGTACTGGGTGGTGCTGCTAATGGTGTCCATTGCTGTAAGGCCTGCATAAGGTATTGAACGGACTACTGGCTGGTGCTGGTTAGGCCAGGCTGGGGGTGCCCCTGTATTGGTGCCCAAGGGAGGGTTCAGTATGTCTAAGGGGTCCAACCTCTGCTGGGCAGGAATAGGTTGCAGGTGCTCAACCACCATATGGCTGTACACATGGAGGACACAACCCTGCGTATCACAACGTGGGTTCTGTACCCCAATTTTATGGTTAGCAGTGGTGGAAAGGACGCTCCATAGACTGATCCACAGTCTGCCCCATATGCTGAACCCCAGATTCTTCCATAGACTGGTCCCTAGACTGATCCACAGTCTGCCCCATATGCTGAACCCCAGATTGATCTATAGACTGGTCCCTAGACCGATCCACAGTCTGCCCCATATGCTGAACCCCAGATTCTTCCATAGACTGTTCCCTAGAATTCACAGTCTGCCCTATATGCTGAACCCCAGATTCTCCCATAGACTGGTCCACAGTCTGCCCCATATGCTGAACCCCAGATTCTTCCATAGACTGGTCCCTAGACTGATCCACAGTCTGCCCTATATGCTGAACCCCAGATTCCTCCATAGACTGGTTCCTAGACTGATCCACAGTCTGCCTCATATGCTGAGCCCCAGATTCTTACATAGACTGGTCCCTAGACTGATCCACAGTCTGCCCTATATGCTGAACCCCAGATTCTTCCATAGACTGGTCCCTAGACTTATCCACAGTCTGCCCTATATGCTGAACCCCAGATTCTTCCATAGACTGGTCCCTAGACTGATCCACAGTCTGCCCTATATGCTGAACCCCAGATAGATCCATAGACTGGTCCCTAGACTGATCCACAGTCTGCCCCATATGCTGAACCACAGATTCTTCCATAGACTGGTCCCTAGACTGATCCAAAGTCTGCCCTAAATGCTGAACCCCAGATTGATCCATAGACTGGTCCCTAGACTGATCCACAGTCTGCCCTGTATGCTGAACCCCAGAACCTTCAATAGACTGGTCCATAGACTGATCCACTGTCTGCCCTATATGCTGAACCCCAGATTCTTCCATAGACTGGTCCCTAGACTGATCTGCTGTCTGCCCCATATGCTGAACCCCAGATTGGTCCCCAGACTGATCCACAGTCTGCCCCATATGCAGAAACCCAGATTGATCAATAGACTGGTCCCTAGACTGAGCCACTGTTTTCTCTATTGACTGAACCCCAGATTCTTCCATAGACTGGTCCCTAGACTGATCCACAGTCTGCCCTATATGCTGAACCCCAGATTCTTCCATAGACTGGTCCCTAGACTGATCCACAGTCTGCCCCTTATGCTGAACCCCAGATTCTTCCATAGACTGGTCCCTAGACTGATCCACAGTCTGCCCCATATGCTGAACCCCAGATTCTTCCATAGACTGGTCCCTAGACTGATCCACTGTCTGCCCTATATGCTGAACCCCAGATTCTTCCATAGACTGGTCCCTAGACTGATCTGCTGTCTGCCCCATATGCTGAACCCCAGATTGGTCCCCAGACTGATCCACAGTCTGCCCCATATGCTGAACCCCAGATTGATCCATAGACTGGTCCCTAGACTGAGCCACTGTTTTCTCTATTGACTGAACCCCAGATTCTTTCATAGACTGGTCCCTAGACTGATCCACAGTCTGCCCCTTATGCTGAACCCCAGATTCTTCCATAGACTGGTCCCTAGACTGATCCACTGTCTGCCCCATATGCTGAGCCCCAGATTCTTCCATAGACTGGTCCCTAGACTGATCCGCTGTTTGCCCCATATGCTGAACCCCAGATTCTTCTATAGACTGGTCCCTAGACTGATCCACATTCTGCCCTATAGGCTGAACCCCAAATTGTTCCATGAAATGGTCTCTAGACTGAGCAGCAGACCTCCTGGTTCTCGCCTAGTCCTCCTGGTTCTCTCAGTCTCTTGGACTTGCCTAGTCCTCCCGGTTCTCTCAGTCCCCGGGACTCGCCTAGTCTTCCTGGCTCTGTCAGTCCCCTGGACTCGCCTAAGTCCTCCTGGCTCTCAGTCCCCTGGACTTGCCTAGTCCTCCTGGTTCTCTCAGTCCCCTGGACTTGCCTAGTCCTCCTGGCTCTCTCAGTCCCCTGGACTTGCCTAGTCATCCTGGCTCTCTCAGTCCCCTGGTGTCAGGAAAGGTTCCATACGCTGGTAATATTTATTATTTGGCTTGCAGCACTGTGGTCCACCAGCAGGTGACTCCTGGCAGTTTGGAACTGTCAGGAGAACTTCTCCCTGCTGGTGTTATATCATCTTTGGGACGCAGTACTGGTCTCCACTGTCATGGATATGCATTAATGTCTGTCTGCCATCTTACCTTCCTCCTCATGTGTTCATCTAGAGACCAGACCTCCTTCACCTGGCTTCCTTTATAATCTCCTCCCAGCCTGACTCCACCCCATGCCCTATCACTGAACACTATATTAACCTGTGCACTGCAAGCCTGCTTTGCTGATCAACGTGTTTGTTAGGCATTGTGTGTTTGGGTTCCTGCCTGCCGTGTGCTACGTCTGTCTCTCTGTTACGTTATTGGCTTGTCCCCGACTATCCCTGTCTGCTCGTGACCCTTGACCTTCGGCTCGTTCTTCGTTATCCTTGTCTGCTTGTGGCCCCTGACCTTCAGCTTGTTATTCGGTTCTCTCTATCGTGTGCTGCTGCTTCCCCTCTTTTCCCCTTATCCTACGGGGCGTGAGCTAGGAAACTCCAGGGGCCGCGACCTGGTCCCAGCCTGCAGTATAACATCCTCACCACTAGAGGCCCTGGAGAAGACCAGCTGGGTCTTAGACTCCGCGCCCTGGGGAATCTTGGCTCTCGCTTCCGTTGGGATCCCGGTTGTGCTCCTCTGGTCCCGCTTTCCACAACCACCCAGTTTCCTATCCGCAGAAGCCAGCCATAGGGTTCACTACCTCGCGGTGCACTCCTGTCCCCCTACGGTGTGCATCTGTCACCTGGCCACAGGTGACCCTGACATCCACCAGCGGATGGATCCTGGCAGTGTGGAGCGGACTGCTCTTCCTGCGGACAGGTGTCACCTAGCCTAATCACTGGCAGATACTTAAATACCCGGCAAGCCCTCACATGTTTGCCTTGGTATCGCTCATTCTGACCCTGCAATCCTGACCCTGGGCCTGCATCTGACCGTGCATCTGACCCGACCCGATCCGTTCTGATCCCTATCCTGAGCCCATCCTGGACCTGCCCCTCCTGTTACCTGTTTGCCTTTGATCCCTGCCCTGTAGCCTGTCCATCCATCCTCTCCCTGTCCTGTTGTTCTCCCATCCTCACCCATCTGCTGATATTCCTTTGTGTATGACCTCGGCCTGGCTTGTTTACCATTACGGTATCTCCCCTTTATTTGTATATACTATTTGTTGTTGGTTGTTTTCACTTGTTTGTCACCTTTTTAATAATTACCTTTTTTTTCACTTACATGCGTTTTGGTCTCCTCTATGCAGTCACACAGTCTGGTCTACTAGTTCCGTGACACCTGAACTCGCCTAGTCCTCCTGGTTCTCTCAATCTCCTGGACTCGCCTAGATCTCCTGGCTCTCAGTCCTCTAAGCTCGCCTAGTCCTCCTGGCTCTCAGTCCCCTGGACTCGCCTCGTCCTCCTGGCTCGCAGTCCCCTAAACTCGCCTAGTCCTCCTGGCTCTCAGTCCCCTGAACTCACCTCGTCCTCCTGGCTCTCAGTCCCCTAAACTCGCCTAGTCCTCCTGGCTCTCAGTCCCCTGGGCTCGCCTAGTCCTCCTGGCTCTCAGTCCCCTGAACTCACCTAGTCCTCCTGGCTCGCAGTCCCCTAAACTCGCCTAGTTCTCCTGGCTCTCAGTCCCCTGGACTCGCCTCGTCCTCCTGGCTCTCAGTCCCCTAAACTTGCCTAGTCCTCCTGGCTCTCAGTCCCCTGAACTCACCTAGTCCTCCTGGCTCTCAGTCCCCTGGACTCGCCTTGTCCACCTGGCTCTCAGTCCCCTAAACTCGCTCAGTCCCCTAAACTCGCCTAGTCCTCCTGGCTCTCAGTCCCCTAAACTCGCCTAGTCCTCCTGGCTCTCAGTCCCCTGGACTCGCCTCGTCCTCCTGGCTCGCAGCCCCTGAACTCGCCTCGTCCTCCTGGCTCTCAGTCCCCTGAACTCGCCTCGTCCTCCTGGCTCTCAGTCCCCTAAACTCGCCTAGTCCTCCTGGCTCTCAGTCCCCTGGACTCGCCTAGTCCTCCTGGCTCTCAGTCCCCTGAACTCACCTAGTCCTCCTGGCTCGCAGTCACCTAAACTCGCCTAGTCCTCCTGGCTTTCAGTCCCCTGGACTCGCCTCGTCCTCCTGGCTCTCAGTCCCCTAAACTTGCCTAGTCCTCCTGGCTCTCAGTCCCCTGAACTCACCTAGTCCTCCTGGTTCTCAGTCCCCTGGACTCGCCTCATCCTCCTGGCTCTCAGTCCCCTAAACTCGCCTAGTCCTCCTGGCTCTTAGTCCCCTGGACTCGCCTCGTCCTCCTGGCTCGCAGTCCCCTAAACTCGCCTAGTCCTCCTGGCTCTCAGTCCCCTGGACTCGCCTAGTCCTCCTGGCTCTCAGTCCCCTGAACTCACCTAGTCCTCCTGGCTCTCAGTCCCCTAAACTCGCCTAGTCCTCCTGGCTCTCAGTCCCCTGGACTCGCCTAGTCCTCCTGGCTCTCAGTCCCCTGAACTCACCTAGTCCTCCTAGCTCGCAGTCCCCTAAAGTCGCCTAGTCCTCCTGGCTCTCAGTCCCCTGGACTCGCCTCGTCCTCCTGGCTCTCAGTCCCCTAAACTTGCCTAGTCCTCCTTGTTCTCAGTCCCCTGAACTCACCTAGTCCTCCTGGCTCTCAGTCCCCTGGACTCGCCTCGTCCTCCTGGCTCTCAGTCCCCTAAACTCGCCTAGTCCTCCTGGCTCTCAGTCCCCTGGACTTGCCTCGTCCTCCTGGCTCGCAGTCCCCTAAACTTGCCTAGTTCTCCTGGCTCTCAGTCCCCTGAACTCGCCTCGTCCTCCTGGCTCTCAGTCCCCTAAACTCTCCTAGTCCTCCTGGCTCGCAGTCCCCTAAATTCGCCTAGTTCTCCTGGCTCTCAGTCCCCTGGACTCGCCTCGTCCTCCTGGCTCTCAGTCCCCTAAACTTGCCTAGTCCTCCTGGCTCTCAGTCCCCTGACCTCACCTAGTCCTCCTGGCTCTCAGTCCCCTGGACTCACCTAGTCCTCCTGGCTTTCTCAGTCGCCTAGTCCTCCTGGTTCTCTCAATCTCCTGGACTTGCCTAGTCCTCCTGGCTCACAGTCCCCTAAACTCACCTAGTCCTCCTGGCTCGCAGTCCCCTAAACTCGCCTAGTCCTCCTGGCTCTTAGTCCCCTGGACTCGCCTCGTCCTCCTGGCTCGCAGTCCCCTAAACTCGCCTAGTCCTCCTGGCTCTCAGTCCCCTGAACTCGCCTCGTCCTCCTGGCTCTCAGTCCCCTAAACTCGCCTAGTCCTCCTGGCTCTCAGTCCCCTGGACTCGCGTAGACCTCCTGGCTCTCAGTCCCCTAAACTCACCTAGTCCTCCTGGCTCGCAGTCCCCTAAACTCGCCTAGTCCTCCTGGCTCTCAGTCCCCTGGACTCACCTCGTCCTCCTGGCACTCAGTCCCCTAAACTTGCCTAGTCCTCCTGGCTCTCAGTCCCCTGAACTCACCTAGTCCTCCTGGCTCTCAGTCTCCTGGACTCGCCTCGTCCTCCTGGCTCTCAGTCCCCTAAACTCGCCTAGTCCTCCTGGCTCTCAGTCCCCTGGACTCGCCTCGTCCTCCTGGCTCGCAGTCCCCTAAACTCGCCTAGTCCTCCTGGCTCTCAGTACCCTGAACTCGCCTCGTCCTCCTGACTTTCAGTCCCTGAACTCGCCCAATCCTCCTGGCTCTCAGTCCCCTGGACTCGCCTAGTCCTCCTGGCTCTCAGTCCCCTGAACTCACCTAGTCCTCCTGGCTCGCAGTCCCCTAAACTCGCCTAGTTCTCCTGGCTCTCAGTCCCCTGGACTCGCCTCGTCCTCCTGGCTCTCAGTCCCCTAAACTCACCTAGTCCTCCTGGCTCTCAGTCCCTTGGACTCGCCTAGTCCTCCTGGCTCTCAGTCCCTTGGACTCACCTAGTCCTCCTGGCTCGCAGTCCCCTAAACTCGCCTAGTTCTCCTGGCTCTCAGTCCCCTGGACTCGCCTCGTCCTCCTGGCTCTCAGTCCCCTAAACTTGCCTAGTCCTCCTGGCTCTCAGTCCCCTGAACTCACCTAGTCCTCCTGGCTCTCAGTCCCCTGGACTCACCTAGTCCTCCTGGCTCTCTCAGTCGCCTAGTCCTCCTGGTTCTCTCAATCTCCTGGAGTTGCCTAGTCCTCCTGGCTCGCAGTCCCCTAAACTCGCCTCGTCCTCCTGGCTTGCAGTCCCCTAAACTCGCCTAGTCCTCCTGGCTCTCGGTCCCCTGAACTCGCCTCTTCCTCCCTGCTCTCAGTCCCCTAAACTTGCCTAGTCCTCCTGGCTCTCAGTCCCCTGGACTCGCCTCGTCCTCCTGGCTCTCAGTCCCCTAAACTTGCCTAGTCCTCCTGGCTCTCAGTCCCCTGAACTCACCTAGTCCTCCTGGCTCTCAGTCCCCTGGACTCACCTAGTCCTCCTGGCTCTCTCAGTCGCCTAGTCCTCCTGGTTCTCTCAATCTCCTGGACTTGCCTAGTCCTCCTGGCTCGCAGTCCCCTAAACTCGCCTAGTCCTCCTGGCTCGCAGTCCCCTAAACTCGCCTAGTCCTCCTGGCTCTCAGTCCCCTAAACTCGCCTAGTCCTCCTGGCTCTCAGTCCCCTAAACTCGCCTAGTCCTCCTGGCTCTCAGTCCCCTAAACTCGCCTAGTCCTCCTGGCTCTCAGTCCCCTGGACTCGCCTCGTCCTCCTGGCTCTCAGTCCCCTAAACTTGCCTAGTCCTCCTGGCTCTCAGTCCCCTGAACTCACCTAGTCCCCCTGGCTCTCAGTCCCCTGGACTCACCTACTCCTCCTGGCTCTCTCAGTCGCCTAGTCCTCCTGGTTCTCTCAATTTCCTGGACTTGCCTAGTCCTCCTGGCTCGCAGTCCCCTAAACTCGCCTAGTCCTCCTGGCTCTCAGTCCCCTAAACTCGCCTAGTTCTCCTGGTTCTGTCAGTCGCCTAGTCCTCCTGGCTGTCAGTCTCCTGGACTCACCTAGTCCTCCTGGCTCTGTCAGTCGCCTAGTCCTCCTGGCTCTCAGTCCCCTAAACTTGCCTAGTCCTCCTGGTTCTGTCAGTCGCCTAGTCCTCCTGGCTGTCAGTCTCCTGGACTCACCTAGTCCTCCTGGCTCTGTCAGTCGCCTAGTCCTCCTGGCTCTCAGTCCCCTAAACTCACCTAGTCCTCCTGGCTCTGTCAGTCGCCTAGTCCTCCTGGCTGTCAGTCTCCTGGACTCACCTAGTCCTCCTGGCTCTCAGTCTCCTGGACTCGCCTCGTCCTCCTGGCTCTCAGTCCCCTGGACTCGCCTAGTCCTCCTGGCTCTCAGTCCCCTGGACTCGCCTAGTCCTCCTGGCTCTCAGTCCCCTGGACTCGCCTCGTCCTCTTGGCTCTCAGTCCCCTAAACTCACCTAGTCCTCCTGGCTCTCAGTCTCCTGGACTCACCTAGTCCCCCTGGCTCTGTCAGTCGCCTAGTCCTCCTGGTTCTCTCAATCTCCTGGACTCGCCTAGTCCTCCTGGCTCGCAGTCCTCTAAACTCGCCTCGTCCTGCTGGCTCTTAGTCTCCTGGACTAACCTCGTCCTCCTGGCTCTCAGTCCCCTGGACTCACCTAGTCCTCCTGGCTCTGTCAGTCGCCTAGTCCTCCTGGCTCTCAGTCTCCTGGACTCGCCTTGTCCTCCTGGTTCTCTCAGTCCCCTGGACTCACCTAGTCCTCCTGGCTCTGTGAGTCGCCTAGTCCTCCTGGCTCTCAGTCCCCTGGACTCACCTAGTCCTCCTGGCTCTCTGTCTCCTGGACTCACCTAGTCTTTCTGGCTCTCTGTCTCCTGGACTCACCTAGTCTTCCTGGCTCTCTGTCTCCTGGACTCACCTAGTCTTCCTGCTCTCTGTCTCCTGGACTCACCTAGTCTTCCTGGCTCTCTGTCTCCTGGACTCACCTAGTCCTCCTGGCTCTCTGTCTCCTGGAATTACCTAGTCCTCCTGGCTCTCAGTCCCCTGAACTCGCCTTGTCCTCCTGGCTCTCAGTCCCCTAAA
Organism: Rana muscosa; assembly: GCA_029206835.1. Lineage (NCBI taxonomy): Eukaryota > Metazoa > Chordata > Amphibia > Anura > Ranidae > Rana > Rana muscosa. The sequence continues at coordinate 98,914 of JARGYO010000720.1, read as the reverse complement.
CTCGCCTAGTCTCCCTGGCTCTCAGTCCCCTGGACTCGCCTAGTCCTCTTGGCTCTCAGTCCCCTGAACTCACCTAGTCCTCCTGGCTCGCAGTCCCCTGAACTCACCTAGTCCTCCTGGCTCTCAGTCCCCTGGACTCGCCTCGTCCTCCTGGCTCTCAGTCCCCTAAACTCGCCTAGGCCTTCTGGCTCTCAGTCCCCTGGACTCGCCTCGTCCTCCTGGCTCTCAGTCCCCTAAACTTGCCTAGTCCTCCTGGCTCTCAGTCCCCTGAACTCACCTAGTCCTCCTGGCTCTCAGTCCCTTGGACTCACCTAGTCCTCCTGGCTCTCTCAGTCGCCTAGTCCTCCTGATTCTCTCAATCTCCTGGACTTGCCTAGTCCTCCTGGCTCGCAGTCCCCTAAACTCGCCTAGTCCTCCTGGCTCTCAGTCCCCTAAACTCGCCTCGTCCTCCTGGCTCTCAGTCCCCTGAACTCGCCTCGTCCTCCTGGCTCTCAGTCCCCTAAACTCGCCTCGTCCTCCTGGCTCTCAGTCCCCTGAACTCGCCTAGTCCTCCTGGCTCTCAGTCCCCTGGACTCGCCTAGTCCTCCTGGGTCTCAGTCCCCCGAACTCACCTAGTCCTCTTGGCTCGCAGTCCCCTAAACTCGCCTAGTTCTCCTGGCTCTCAGTCCCCTGGACTCGCCTCGTCCTCCTGGCTCTCAGTCCCCTAAACTTGCCTAGTCCTCCTGGCTCTCAGTCCCCTGAACTCACCTAGTCCTCCTGGCTCTCAGTCTCCTGGACTCACCTAGTCCTCCTGGCTCTCTCAGTCGCCTAGTCCTCCTGGTTCTCTCAATCTCCTGGACTTGCCTAGTCCTCCTGGCTCGCAGTCCCGTAAACTCGCCTCGTCCTCCTGGCTCGCAGTCCCCTAAACTCGCCTAGTCCTCCTGGCTCTCAGTCCCCTGAACTCGCCTCGTCCTCCTGGCTCTCAGTCCGCTAAACTTGCCTAGTCCTCCTGGCTCTCAGTCCCCTGGACTCGCCTAGTCCTCCTCGCTCTCAGTCCCCTGAACTCACCTAGTCCTCCTGGCTTGCAGTCCCCTAAACTCGCCGAGTCCTCCTGGCTCTCAGTCCCCTGGACTCGCCTCGTCCTCCTGGCTCTCAGTCCCCTAAACTTGCCTAGTCCTCCTGGCTCTCAGTCCCCTGAACTCACCTAGTCCTCCTGGCTCTCAGTCCCATGGACTTGCCTCGTCCTCCTGGCTCTCAGTCCCCTAAACTCGCCTAGTCCTCCTGGCTCTCAGTCCCCTGGACTCGCCTCGTCCTCCTGGCTCGCAGTCCCCTAAACTTGCCTAGTCCTCCTGGCTCTCAGTCCCCTGAACTCGCCTCATCCTCCTGGCTCTCAGTCCCCTAAACTCGCCTAGTTCTCCTGGCTCTCAGTCCCCTGGACTCGCCTAGTCCTCCTGGCTCTCAGTCCCCTGAACTCGCCTAGTCCTCCTGGCTCGCAGTCCCCTAAACTCGCCTAGTCCTCCTGGCTCTCAGTCCCCTGGACTCACCTCGTCCTCCTGGCTCTCAGTCCCCTAAACTTGCCTAGTCCTCCTGGCTCTCAGTCCCCTGAACTCACCTAGTCCTCCTGGCTCTCAGTCCCCTGGACTCACCTAGTCCTGGCTCTCTCAGTCGCCTAGTCCTCTTGGTTCTCTCAATCTCCTGGACTTGCCTAGTCCTCCTGGCTCGCAGTCCCCTAAACTCGCCTAGGCCTCCTGGCTCGCAGTCCCCTAAACTCGCCTAGTCCTCCTGGCTCTCAGTCCCCTGGACTCGCCTCGTCCTCCTGGCTCTCAGTCCCCTAAACTCGCCTAGACCTCCTGGCTCTCAGTCCCCTAAACTCGCCTAGTCCTCCTGGCTCTCAGTCCCCTGGACTCGCCTCGTCCTCCTGGCTCTCAGTCCCCTAAACTTGCCTAGTCCTCCTGGCTCTCAGTCTCCTGAACTCACCTAGTCCTCCTGGCTCTCAGTCCCCTGGACTCACCTAGTCCTCCTGGCTCTCTCAGTCGCCTAGTCCTCTTGGTTCTCTCAATCTCCTGGACTTGCCTAGTCCTCCTGGCTCGCAGTCCCCTAAACTCGCCTAGTCCTCCTGGCTCTCAGTCCCCTAAACTCGCCTAGTCCTCCTGGTTCTGTCAGTCGCCTAGTCCTCCTGGCTGTCAGTCTCCTGGACTCACCTAGTCTTTCCTGGCTCTGTCAGTCGCCTAGTCCTCCTGGCTCTCAGTCCCCTAAACTCGCCTAGTCCTCCTGGTTCTGTCAGTCGCCTAGTCCTCCTGGCTGTCAGTCTCCTGGACTCACCCAGTCCTCCTGGCTCTGTCAGTTGCCTAGTCCTCCTGGCTCTCAGTCCCCTAAACTCACCTAGTCCTCCTGGCTCTGTCAGTCGCCTAGTCCTCCTGGCTGTCAGTCTCCTGGACTCACCTAGTCCTCCTGGCTCTCAGTCTCCTGGACTCGCCTCGTCCTCCTGGCTCTCAGTCCCCTAAACTCGCCTAGTCCTCCTGGCTCTCAGTCCCCTGGACTCGCCTAGTCCTCCTGGCTCTCAGTCCCCTGGACTCGCTTCGTCCTCCTGGCTCTCAGTCCCCTAAACTCACCTAGTCCTCCTGGCTCTCAGTCCCCTGGACTCACCTAGTCCTCCTGGCTCTGTCAGTCGCCTATTCCTCCTGGTTCTCTCAATCTCCTGGACTCGCCTAGTACTCCTGGCTCGCAGTCCCCTAAACTCGCCTCGTCCTCCTGGCTCTTAGTCTCCTGGACTAACCTCGTCCTCCTGGCTCTCAGTCCCCTGGACTCACCTAGTCCTCCTGGCTCTGTCAGTCACCTAGTCCTCCTGGTTCTCTCAATCTCCTGGGCTCACCTAGTCTTTCTGGCTCTCTGTCTCCTGGACTCACCTAGTCCTGCTGGCTCTGTCAGTCGCCTAGTCCTCCTGGCTCTCAGTCTCCTGGACTCGCCTTGTCCTCCTGGTTCTCTCAGTCCCCTGGACTCACCTAGTCCTCCTGGCTCTGTCAGTCGCCTAGTCCTCCTGGCTCTCAGTCCCCTGGACTCACCTAGTCCTCCTGGCTCTGTCAGTCGCCTAGTCCTCCTGGTTCTCTCAATCTCCTGGACTCACCTAGTCTACCTGGCTCTCTGTCTCCTGGACTCACCTAGTCTTCCTGGCTCTCTGTCTCCTGGACTCACCTAGTCTTCCTGGCTCTCTGTCTCCTGGACTCACCTAGTCCTCCTGGCTCGCAGTCCCCTAAACTCGCCTAGTCCTCCTGGCTCGCAGTCCCCTAAACTCGCCTAGTCCTCCTGGTTCTGTCAGTCGCCTAGTCCCCCTGGCTGTCAGTCTCCTGGACTCACCTAGTCCTCCTGGCTCTGTCAGTCGCCTAGTCCTCCTGGCTCTCAGTCCCCTAAACTCACCTAGTGCTCCTGGCTCTCAGTCCCCTAAACTCACCTAGTCCTCCTGGCTCTGTCAGTCGCCTATTCCTCCTGGCTGTCAGTCTCCTGGACTCACCTAATCCTCCAGGCTCTCAGTCTCCTGGACTCGCCTCGTCCTCCTGGCTCTCAGTCCCCTAAACTCGCCTAGTCCTCCTGGCTCTCAGTCCCCTGGACTCGCCTAGTCCTCCTGGCTCTCAGTCCCCTGGACTCGCCTCGTCCTCCTGGCTCTCAGTCCCCTAAACTTGCCTAGTCCTCCTGGCTCTCAGTCCCCTGGACTTACCTAGTCCTCCTGGCTCTGTCAGTCGCCTAGTCCTCCTGGTTCTCTCAATCTCCTGGACTCGCCTAGTCCTCCTGGCTCGCAGTCCCCTAAACTCGCCTCGTCCTCCTGGCTCTCAGTCTCCTGGACTAGCCTCGTCCTCCTGGCTCTCAGTCCCCTGGACTCACCTAGTCCTCCTGGCTCTGTCAGTCGCCTAGTCCTCCTGGTTCTCTCAATCTCCTGGACTCACCTAGTCCTCCTGGCTCTCTGTCTCCTGGACTCACCTAGTCTTCCTGGCTCTCTGTCTCCTGGACTCACCTAGTCTTCCTGGCTCTCTGTCCCCTGGACTCACCTAGTCCTCCTGGCTCTCTGTCTCCTGGACTCACCTAGTCCTCCTGGCTCTCTGTCTCCTGGACTTACCTAGTCTTCCTGGCTCTCTGTCTCCTGGGCTCGCCTAGTCCTCCTGGCTCTCTGTCTCCTGGACTCACCTAGTCTTCCTGGCTCTCTGTCTCCTGGACTCACCTAGTCTTCCTGGCTCTCTGTCTCCTGGGCTCGCCTAGTCCTCCTGGCTCTCTGTCTCCTGGACTCACCTAGTCCTCCTGGCTCTCTGTCTCCTGGACTCACCTAGTCTTCCTGGCTCTCTGTCTCCTGGGCTCGCCTAGTCCTCCTGGCTCTCTGTCTCCTGGACTCACCTAGTCCTCCTGGCTCTCTGTCTCCTGGACTCACCTAGTCCTTCTGGCTCTCTGTCTCCTGGACTCACCTAGTCTTCCTGGCTCTGTCTCCTGGACTCACCTAGTCTTCCTGGCTCTCTGTCTCCTGGGCTCGCCTAGTCTTCCTGGCTCTCTGTCTCCTGGACTCACCTAGTCTTCCTGGCTCTCTGTCTCCTGGACTCACCTAGTCTTCCTGGCTCTCTGTCTCCTGGGCTCGCCTAGTCCTCCTGGCTCTCTGTCTCCTGGGCTCGCCTAGTCCTCCTGGCTCTCTGTCTCCTGGACTCACCTAGTCCTCCTGGCTCTGTCAGTCGCCTAGTCCTCCTGGCTCTCAGTCCCCTGGACTAACCTAGTCTTCCTGGCTCTCTGTCTCCTGGACTCACCTAGTCTTCCTGTCTCCTGGGCTCGCCTAGTCCTCCTGGCTCTCTGTCTCCTGGACTCGCCTAGTCCTCCTGGCTCTCTGTCTCCTGGACTCACCTAGTCCTCCTGGCTCTCTGTCTCCTGGACTCACCTAGTCCTCCTGGCTCTCTGTCCCCTGGACTCACCTAGTCCTCCTGGCTCTCTGTCCCCTGGACTCACCTAGTCCTCCTGGTTCTCTCAGTCCCCTGGACTCACCTAGTCCTCCTGGTTCTCTCAGTCCCCTGGACTCACCTAGTCCTCCTGGCTCTCAGTCCCCTGGACTCGCCTAGTCCTCCTGGCTCTCTGTCTCCTGGACTCACCTAGTCCTCCTGGCTCTCTGTCTCCTGGACTCACCTAGTCCTCCTGGCTCTCAGTCCCCTAAACTCGCCTAGTCCTCCTGGCTCTCAGTCCCCTGGACTCACCTAGTCCTCCTGGCTCTGTCAGTCGCCTAGTTCTCCTGGTTCTCTCAATCTCCTGGACTCACCTAGTCTTCCTGGCTCTCTGTCTCCTGGACTCACCTAGTCCTCCTGGCTCTCTGTCTCCTGGACTCACCTAGTCCTCCTGGCTCTCTGTCTCCTGGACTTACCTAGTCTTCCTGGCTCTCTGTCTCCTGGGCTCGCCTAGTCCTCCTGGCTCTCTGTCTCCTGGACTTACCTAGTCTTCCTGGCTCTCTGTCTCCTGGGCTCGCCTAGTCCTCCTGTCTCTCTGTCTCCTGGACTCACCTAGTCTTCCTGGCTCTCTGTCTCCTGGACTCACCTAGTCTTCCTGGCTCTCTGTCTCCTGGACTCACCTAGTCTTCCTGGCTCTCTGTCTCCTGGGCTTGCCTAGTCCTCCTGGCTCTGTCAGTCCCCTGGACTCACCTAGTCCTCCTGGCTCTCAGTCCCCTGGACTCACCTAGTCCTCCTGGTTCTCTCAGTCCCCTGGACTCACCTATTCCTCCTGGCTCTTAGTCCCCTGGACTCACCTAGTCCTCCTGGCTCTGTCAGTCGCCTAGTCCTCCTGGCTCTCTGTCTCCTGGACTCATCTATTCTTCCTGATTCTTCCAGTCTCCCAGACTTGCTTAGCCGCCTCAACTCTCTCATCAGTCCTATGGAGAAAGAATCTCTCCTCCAGCATGCAGTGCTGTCTCTGAAATGGAGAATGCCTGTCTCCTAACAGGTGGCCATAGAATACCCTTTAGTGTTGTGGACTTTGGTCTTTCATTACCTGCCGGTCTCCTGCAAGACCTGAACACTGGGATACAGGCTTCTTCCTTCCCCAAAACTTTTTGAAATCTCCAAACTCTGGAACCCAAGCAGGCATACCAAAATTTGGAGAAAAACTAAAAAAAAAATCTGTTGATATTTCAGAGGCCCACAAATCTTCGTATGGGCGAACCCCTGTGTCCCTTTTACCTACTTATACACAGTTGTGGGACCTTGCAGTGTCACAATATATAAGCTACAATAGGACAGCACCATGTCAGGAAAGAGACCGGTGGCACCTAGGGTTCTGACCCACAGAGGGTAAAGGGGTTCCAACATTTATGTCTCAGAGGGAGGAGAACTGGATTTCCAGCTTCCTCTGGAATACTGTACAATATCCTGGTTTGGGTCTTGGAGGATTTGTAGAGACTTGGGAGGGATGAAGCCTGCAATCCTGAGTCCATATGTGCAAGACTTACGTGAGGAAGCTGACAGTAGTTCCGGTGTTCTGATGTGGAAGGTTCCCCATCGAATAATGCCCGCCCTGTACTGCGCAGGCTTGCGCACTACGGTGCCGCCGAAAATCTCCGAACATGAACAGCTGTTCACAGCGCCTGCGCAATCAACACTACATTGTGCCACACGCCGCCGCACGCTCCCGATGCTCGTGCAACTCTGCAAGGGGCGTGTGTCTTATTCATTGAACTCTGCAAGGGGCGTGGGTCTTATTCATTGAACTCTGCAAGGGGCGTGGGTCTTATTCATTGAACTCTGCAAGGGGCGTGGGTCTTATTCATTGAACTCTGCAAGGGGTGTGTGTCTTATTCTTTGAACTCTGCAAGGGGCGTGTGTCTTATTCTTTGAACTCTGCAAGGGGCGGGGATGCATACAGAAGAGGCCGCATGAGGGGCGGAGCTCATACGATGGGGGTGGATTTCTCAAAGGGGTGGATGTATTATTGAGAAGTGTGTAAGGGGCGGATGCCTACAGAAGACGACATATTTTACAAGGATGGGCAGAGCTGATAAGTTGGGGGTGGTTTTCTCAATAAACTACAAGTCTTTGCAAAATATGGCCTCTTCTGTAGGCATCCGCCCCTTACACGCTTCTCAATAATACATCCGCCCTTTTGAGAAATCCACCCCTATCGTATGAGCTCCGCCCCTCATGCGGCCTCTTCTGTATGCATCCCCGCCCCTTACTCGCTTCTCAATAATACATCCGCCCCTTTGAGAAATCCACCCCCATCGTATGAGCTCCGCCCCTCATGCGGCCTCTTCTGTATGCATCCCCGCCCCTTACTCGCTTCTCAATAATACATCCGCCCCTTTGAGAAATCCACCCCCATCGTATGAGCTCCGCCCCTCATGCGGCCTCTTCTGTATGCATCCCCGTCCCTTACTCGCTTCTCAATAATACATCCGCCCCTTTGAGAAATCCACCCCATCGTATCAGCTCCGCCCATCATGCGGTCCCTTCTGTATGCATCCCCGCCCCTTACTCGCTTCTCAATAATACATCCGCCCCTTTGAGAAATCCACCCCCATCGTATGAGCTCTGCCCATCATGCGGCCTCTTCTGTATGCATCCCCGCCCCTTACTCGCTTCTCAATAATACATCCGCCCCTTTGAGAAATCCACCCCCATCGTATGAGCTCCGCCCCTCATGCGGCCTCTTCTGTATGCATCCCCGCCCCTTACTCGCTTCTCAATAATACATCCGCCCCTTTGAGAAATCCACCCCCATCGTATGAGCTCTGCCCATCATGCGGCCCCTTCTGTATGCATCCCCGCCCCTTACTCGCTTCTCAATAATACATCCGCCCCTTTGAGAAATCCACCCCCATCGTATGAGCTCCGCTCCTCATGCGGCCTCTTCTGTATGCATCCCCGCCCCTTACTCGCTTCTCAATAATACATCCGCCCCTTTGAGAAATCCACCCCCATCGTATCAGCTCCGCCCATCATGCGGCCCCTTCTGTATGCATCCCCGCCCCTTACTCGCTTCTCAATAATACATCCGCCCCTTTGAGAAATCCACCCCCATCGTATGAGCTCCGCCCATCATGCGGCCCCTTCTGTATGCATCCCTGCCCCTTGCAAAGTTGCACGAGCATTGGGAGCGTGTGGCACAAAGTAGTCCTGATTGCGCAGGCGCCGTGTACAGCTTTTGATGTTCGGATATTTTTGGCGGCTTCGTTGTGCTCCGTTCTGTGTAAGCGCTGCGCCTGCGCAGTATACAGGGCGGGCATTATTCGACGGGGGACCTTTCTCGTCACGGCTACTACTCTCCCCAGGAGTTGGTGCAGCTGCAAGCAAGCAGCTAGAGATGGTGCACAAGTGAGTCTGGAGGATTGAGACATGGGGCCTAAGCCTGAGGGCCAGAGCAGCAGTGCCACAAAGTGAAAGCCAGGGGGTGGAAGTATTTGTAAGAAAACCCTGAAATGAAGACTTGGCGGGTGGATAATGAGCTAATTTCCACAATCACACCATAAATAATAAAAATATATAAATACAGTAGGGCCGTGGAAATTAACTATTAATTCCTCGATTAATCTATACATTTTTTTGATCTATCAAAATTCTTTTGATCGGTACTCACCTCTCCGCCGGCTTCCGGGTCTTCAGGGAGTTCTGTCGGACATCCTGTGACGTCACGGACACCGGCGGGGCTTGCCGTGTCCATCTGAAGGGCTCCTTTGCTGTGCCTTCATATCTGCATGCCGGCGGGACCTTCCTATCTGCCACACGCAAGGGCTGTTACACTTCCCTCTATCACTTCCATCCATCACCCTGGGATTCTACAGCCATCCACTGGGAGTTGTGATCGTTCCCTTCACGGGACATCTACATGCCGATGAACTGATGTTAACCCCTCGTCATCTGGATTCAGCAGTGGCATCGTTGTACACATTTTTATACCAGTATCACACTTAGCTACATGTTTTGATGACTGCTTTTGCCACCGTTTGGTATTACTCGCACCATTTTTACAGTTTATGTAGCTACATCGATTTTATCTCCAGTGCAATATTTATTTTGTTACCGACTTGAAGACTATAAAAGTTTTAATGCTATTCCCATCGAGCGCTGCCTTTGTGTGTTTTTTGTATCCTGCTATCCATTTTTTCCAGTGGTTGGTCGCTGCACTGGGAATCAGCCTGCAAGGAGATCAGCTAAAAGTAGTTGGATCTGTATGTGCGTTATAATTAATCAAAATTAGTCAATCGATTAAAAAAAAAAAAAAAAAAAAGATTAATCGAACACGAAAATTTAAATCAGTAACAGCCCTAAAATACAGTCATGGCTGAAATTTTTGGCACCCCAGAATTTTTTTTTTCCAGAAAATCAAGTATTTCTCACAGAAAAGCATTGCAGTAACACATGTTTTGCTACACGCATGTTTATTCCCTTTGTGTGTATTGCAGGGATATGCAATTAGCGGACCTCCAGCTGTTGCCAAACTACAAGTCCCATCATGCCTCTGTCTCTGGTTGTCATGCTTGATGCTGTCAGAGTCTCGCTATGCCTCATGGGACTTGTAGTTTGGCAACAGCTGGAGGTCCGCTAATTGCATATCCCTGGTGTATTGGAACAAAACAAAAAAAAAAGGGAGGAAAAAAAACATTATGTCACATAAAACTCCAAAAATGGGCTGGTCAAAATTCTTGGCACCCTGTCAAAATTGTGGATAAATAAGATTGTTTCAAACATGTGATGCTCCTTTAAACTCACCTGGGGCAAGTAACCTGACTTACCGTATATACTCGAGTATAAGCCGAGGTACCTACTTTTACCAAAAAAACTTGGAAAATTTATTGACTCGAGTATAAGCCGAGGGGGGGGGGGGGGGGGGGATGTGCCCATTGCCCAACCTTACTGTGCCCATTGGCAGCTCACTCTGCCACCTCACTGCCCATTGTCACCTCACTGTGCCCATTGTCGTCTCACTGTGCCCCCTTACTGTGCCCATTGCCATCTCACTGCCCACTGTCACCTCACTGTGCCCCCTTACTGTGTCGATTCCGCCTCCCTGTGCCCGAGTCAGTACCTCAAAATCTTGTAATTCCGCGGCGGCGTCCATTGTTCAAATCTCGCGCCGTTCTCCCTGTCCCTTCCGTGATAGGCGTTTCCAGCAAACACTGTGTTGAGTGTTTGCGCCTATCACGGAGGTCCTCTCATTCGCCGACTCCGTTTCCCAGCAGGCACTGTGTTCAGTGCTCGGCCAATCACGGACGTCGGACAAGAGGACCTCCGTGATAGGCGCAAACACTCATCACAGTGTTTTCTGGAAACGCCTATCGCCGAAGGGACAGGGAGAACGGCGCGAGATTTGAACAATAGACGCCGGCCGCGGAATTTCACGATTTTGAGGTACTGACTCGAGTATAAGCCGAGGGGTATACTTTCAGCCCTAAAAAAAGGGCTGAAAAACTCGGCTTATACTCGAGTATATACGGTACTCATGGTGACTCTGACATAACGCGTAGGGAGGAACCGGGTGACGCTGCCAGCAGTAGTCTGTCACACACAGACACTGAATGAGGAGATCGCTCTGCTGAGCTGTGCTATGCGCATTTGTCTAATGGTCACATGTGAGTGATATACTAGCTTAGTCTGCTTGGATCAATATTCCTTAATATGTTGCACTATGATTGTCCTCTTTTGTTTCAATGTGTTTACTCCACATATGGATTAACAACTAACTAGCACCATTATTCCTGCACGGCGGATCAGTGCCTCCGGTGGAAATCTTTGGAATTACAATGAGCACCATAAGTAGACTTTCATGAACTTTTTTTCTTCCGGATTTGTATTTATGTTTGCCATTATTGCTTATTGATGTTTGTGAGTACGGCTTATTGCTACCTTTGCACTGTATGCAAGCCTATTCGCTGCTATTTCATTTATGCACGGAGCAACATCCATTCAGGATTCAGTTTGCACTTTATTTTTGCATTAATAGCACAGTATCACTTTACTTATAGCACTTTATTAGTGGATTTATTGATTTGTGTCACTTAATAGGGTTGGTCTCAGCGCACCAATATATTTATTCACTTACAAGTAACAGGTGTGGGCAATATAAAAATCACACCTGAAAGCAGATAAAAGGGAGAGAAGTTGACTAAAGCCCCGTACACACGGTCGGACTTTTGGCCAACAAACTTCATTTTGAGCAAGTTGGGCCAACAATCCGACCGTGTGTACGCTCCATCGGACAAACTTTTTTGTTTTTTTTTGTGTTTTCATCGGACAAAAGTTGGGTCTGCAAACGGACAAACTTTTGGCCAACAAAAGTCCGATGGAGCAAAGTCCGACCGTGTGTACAGAAAACCATCGGACTTTTGTCCAATGGACAAAACAACTAATGTTAAAATCAACCAACAATAGCAGAAGTTGACCAAAGGGTGGCGGTAAAGAGCAGAAAAGAGCAGAAAAACCACGTGATGTTGCAAAAAGTTTTGGGAAAGTTTGCAGAAAAGTCCTGTTGGGTGTATGCTATGGGTGTTCCCGACCAACTCCGTTCGGACAAAAATCCAGGGAAAAGTCAGATGGAAGTCCGACCGTGTGTACGAGGCTTTAGTCTTTGCATTGTGTGTCTGTGTGTGCCACACTAAGCATGGACAACAGAAAGAGAAGAAGAGAACTGTCTGAGGACTTGAGAACCAAAATTGTGGGAAAATATCACCAATCTCAAGGTTACAAGTCCATCTCCAGAGATCTAGATTTGCCTTTGTCCACAGCGCCCAACATTACCAAGAAGTTTGCACCCCATGGCACTGTAGCCAATCTCTCTGGGCGTGGACGGAAGAGAACAATTGGTGAAAGGTTGTGCAGGATAGTCCGGATGGTGGATAAGCCCCCCCAAACAAGTTCCAAAGAAGTTCAAGCTGTCCTGCAGGCTCAGGGAGCGTCAGTGTCAGCGCCAACTATCCGACGCCATTTAAATGAAAGGCTATGGCAGGAGACCCAGGAGGTCCCCACTGCTGACACAGAGACATAGAAAAGCAAGACTACAGTTTGCCAAAATGTACTTGAGTAAGAAGCCAAAATCCTTCTGGGAAAACGTCTTGTGGACAGATGAGACCAAGATGGAGCTTTTTGGTGAAGCACATCATTCTACTGTTTACCGAAAACGGAATGAGGCCTACAAAGAAAAGAGCACAGTACCTACTGTGAAATATGGGGGAGGTTCAGTGATGTTTTGGGGTTGTTTTGCTGCCTCTGGCACTGGGTGCCTTGAATGTGTGCAAAGCATCATGAAATCTGAGGATTACCAAAGGATTTTCGGCCATGACTCTATTGCCGCGTACACACGACCGTTTTTCATGACGAGAAAAATGCCATTTTTTAAATTGGTCATTAAATACGATCGTGTGTGGGCTCCAGAGCATTTTTCTCGACAAAACATTTAGAACATGCTCTATTTTTTCTCGTCGTGAAAAACGGCCGTGTGTAGGCTTTAATGACGGGAAAAAAACGTGCACGCTCAGAAGCAAGTGATGAGACGGGAGCGCTCGTTTTGGTAAAACTAGCGTTCGTAATGGAGATGGCACATTCGTCACGCTGTAACGGACTGAAAAGCACGGAAACTGAAAAGCGCGAATCGGCTTTCACTAAACTTTTACTTCACACGCGGAAACACGAAATCAGCAAAAGCAGCCCAAAGGGTGGCGCCATCCGAATGGAACTTCCCCTTTATAGTGCCGTCGTACGTGTTGTACGTCACCGCGCTTTGCTCGAGCATTTGTTTTCACGATAGTGTGTGGGCAAGGCAGGCCTGAGAAGAATCACGTCGAGAAAAACTTCGTTTTTTTCCATGAAATTAAAAACGGTCGTGTGTACGTGGCATAACAGTTTAAAAAATAAATAAATGAACCTGAAACCATTATAGTTCCATTGAAATCAGGTGTGGAAACCGGCAGCATATAAAAAGAGTTTTATTAGGTAATAAAGAGAAAGTGATACGCATGTGAAGGACCGTACTGTCGCCCCCAGCCCCTCCCCCCAGAGGTGGGAGAATTATTTGGTGGTGTATTTCCTCCAGTGGGTTGGTAGTCATGTGGTGTCCATGTGGAACATGGGTGGTCCTTGTCTGTATGGGTGGTCCTTGTCTTCTAGAAGCTGGATTCTTCCAAGAACTGCCACGGCTGATCTGTATAAATTCCGTTGGCTTGGCGTTGAGGTCCACAACTGCACGTTACATTGCATGGTAACTTAGGACAGCCCATTTGTGTAGAATAGGTTGTGGGCACACGGCGATGGAACAGGCACTGGACACGCACCTTCTGTTCTTTGTACTACTATGGTGTGGTGCGCTGCAGTGTGGGTCCATCAGCACCTACTGTACTGTGCACTAAGGTGTCCTTCTAAATGAAAAGCGACCCAAGATATGTGTGTGAGCCGCTCAGGCTGTATGGGAATGAAGGCCGATGCCCACCGCTGTGAGTGCTGGCCAGGAAGGGAGCTCGTCTATGCTCTAGGCCAGGGGTCTTCAAACTACGGCCCTCCAGGTGTTCAGGAACTACAATTCCCATCATGCTTAGTCATGTCTGTAAATGTCAGAGTTTTACAATGCCGCATGGGATTTGTAGTTCCGCAACAGCTGGAGGGCCGTAGTTTGAGGATCCCTGGCCTAGGCAATAGTAGAGAGTGACTAGGGCTCCTGGGAGCCGCACATCAAATAAAAACCTGCTGTACAACAGTGAATGGCAATCTCAGCCTGGACCCTCCCCCCCGCCATGCCACGCCCCAACGCGTTTCACTCCACCCACTGGAGCTTACTCATGGGGACTTGATGTGCAGCTCCCGGGACACCTAATAACCTTCTACATGCAGCCCCTTCAGAAGTCCAGTATGCATATCATGAAAGTCAACGTAAAACCAAATGGTCAAACAAGAGCCCCCCTTCTCAGGAGTGGTCAGAGATAACAGCCTCCATATAGATAAAGAGTCAGGCCAATTTAAAGTGATACTAAAGGTTCAGGGTTTAAAAAAATAAAAATAACAAACATGTCATACTTACCTCCACTGTGCAGTTTGTTTTGCACAGAGTGGCCCCCGAACGTCCTCTTCTGGGGTCCCACAGTGGCTCCTCCCCACAAGAGCTAACCCCTGTTCTGGGAAGCTCTCTGCCGAGGGGGTTACCTTGCGGGCGCGCTCCTGTGTGATACAGTCGGTGGCCATAGCTGCCCAGTGTTTCACTCGGCCCCGCCCCCCGGCACGCCCCGTCACTGATTTGATTGACAGCAGCGGGAGCCAATGGCTGCGCTGCTATCAATCATCCAATGAATAGCCGACCAGAGCTGGGGGAAAGCCCACTGAGATTCGGGGCTCAGGTTAGTAAAATGGGGGCTTGGGGGGGGGGGGGGTCCGGTGACTGCAAGGTGTTTTTTTCACCTTAATGCATAGGATACATTAAGGTGCAAAAACACGAAGCTTTACAACCTCTTTAATTTACTCAAAGGAGGGGGAGGGGGGGTTTACTGAAGCTACTGTTACCTGTCCCCTGGGGTGCAGCTACATCTCCAGCCCTCACAAAGGTTGTATCCTCCTGGTTGTGGTTTGGTAGGTCCACTAGTCTTATGCCGCGTACACACGATCCGATTAACCTTGGATGGTTTTTCCGACGGAATTCCGCTCAAGCTTGTCTCGCATACACACGGTCACACAAAAGTTCTCTGAACTTTCGTCCGTCAAGAACGCGGTGACATACAACACTACGACGAGCCGAGAAAATTAAGTTCAATGCTTCCGAGCATGCATCGACTTGTTTCCGAGCATGCGTTGGAATTTTGCGCGTCCGAATTGCTACAGACGAACGGAATGTCCGATAGGAACTTTTTTCCGTCGGAAAATTTGAGAACCTGCTCTCAATCTTTTGTTGGCGAAAATTCTGACAGCTAAAGTCCGATGGAGCATACACACGGACGGAATTCTCGACCAAAAGCTCACATCGGACTTTTCTTGTCGGAATTTCCGATCGTGTGTACGGGGCGGGGCATAAGGCTTTATGTACACCCTGCCTACACTTATGCCGCGTACGGACGTTCGATGGGAGCTTGTTGTCGGAAATTCCGTGAGTTGACTCCATCGGACATTTTCTGTTGGAATTTCCCACAACAAAAGTTTGAGAGCTGGTTCTCAAGTTTTCCGACAACAAAACCCGTTCTCGTAAATTCTGAGCGTGTGTAGCCAATTCCGACGCACAAAATTCCACGCATGCTCTGAAGCAAGTGATGAGACGGGAGCGCTCATTCTGGTAAAACTAGCGTTGGTAATGGAGACCGCACATTCTTCACGCTGTAACGGACTGAAAAGCACGAAGACTGAAAAGCGCGAATCGTCTCTCACCAAACTTCTACTAACACTTTCCGTTAATAGTGCCGTTGTACGTCACCGCGTTCTTGGCGTTCGCAATTTCCGACAACATTTGTGTGACCGTGTGTATGCAAGACAAGTTTGAGCCGACATTCCGTCGGACAAAAATCCACAGTTTTCTTGTTGGAAAGTTTCGATCGTCGGTACGCGGCATAAGGCTTTATGGACACCTTGCCAACACTTACTGCGGCAAAATCGTGCCCCTGATTTTGCAGCAGTTTTGCATTTTCCTGCAGCAGGCGGTCAAAGCGTTCCTATCCTAAATGCGATTCTTCTGCGCTCAGGAGAGGGAGGTCGAAGTAACCGCAGCAGCTCCTGAACTCTGCTAGAAGCCTATGACATGGACACATAGGCATTTAGGCCCCTTTCACACTGAGGCGCTTTGCAGGCGCTATTGCGCTAAAAATAGCGCCTGCAATGCGCCCCAAAAAAGCCGCTCAATTGTATCCAATGTGAAAGCCCCGAGGGCTTTCACACTGGAGCGTTGCGCTTGCAGGAGGGTCAAAAAACTCCTGCAAGCCGCATCTTTGAGGCGCGATAGGAGCGGTAAAAATACCACTCCTATAGCGCCCCTGCCCATTGAAATCAATGGGGTAGCGCCTCCAAAACGCCGCAAAGAGGCGTTTTTAACCCATTTACGGCCGCTAGCGGGGGGTTAAAATCCCCCCGCTAGCGCCAGCAAATCGCGGCAAAAAATATGGTATAGCGGCGCTAAAAATAGCGCCGCTATACCGCCAGCGCATCCAGCGCCTCAGTGTGAAAGTAGCCTTATGGAGCTGAGTTTAGGCGCTGCCGCTGTACATGAAGCCTAATGCCCCGTACACACGAGCGGAATTTCAATTGGAAAAAAGCTTGGATGGTTTTTACGGCGGAATTCCGCTCAAGTTTGGCTTGCACACACACGGTCACACAAAAGTTCTCTGAATTTCCGATCGTTAAGAACGCGATAACGTACAACACTACGACAAGGCGAGAAAAAAGAAGTTCAATGCTTCCGAGCATGCGTCAAATTGATTCCGAGCATGTGTGATTTTTGTTTCCCGTCGGAATTCCATACAGACAAACGGATTTTCCTGCTCTCTATCTAAGTCTGTCGGAAATTCCAACAGAAAAAGTCCGATGGGGCGTACACACACGGTCGGAAATATCAGACTTTTTCCATTGGGAATTCTGACGGTGTGTACGCGGCATGTCGTCTAAACTTCTGAAGCTCAGTCAGGCTGGACGTCCAGATCGCCCTTCACTGGGTTCCTCTACTTTATGGTGAAGAATAGAAGGTGGGTATCACTGGTGGCTCTATGGATAGTAGGCTGGGTAAAGGTTTTATCTCCACATGAGCCGGGTTCTTCCTTCAGACACTCGGATCTTATCTGTGTCTGATCTCCGGCTGAAGTGTCCATGTGGGAGGAACGGCCGTCTGCACAGTTTCCGGGTCCCTCCTTAATAACTAAAGCTGTATGCTGCGGATGGACAGCGGGTGTGTGAGTGTCCGGGGGATGGGAGTTCTCTGGAGAGAGGTGCTCCTCATTGATAATAACAGACGTATACTGTAGATGGTCCAATGATGGAAGAATTTGGGTTTCCTCCTTGATGTGTGTTGATGTCAGGTTTTGCCTTTTCGATGCTCGGGGTTCCTTGGCCGTGTTATCAGTGTGGTCTGGGGGTGGGGTGACACCGTCACATGGGGAACGTGATGAGCATTGATTGGACAGGTCTGTGTGCGGCTGATTTCCTCTGCTCGGGGGTACCGGCCCCTCCTGAGTCGACACATGCTGGGTATAAACTTTAAGATTTCCCCCTCCAGATATGAGAGGTTCCTCTACAACATTGGACCCTGAATCCTGTACGGGGTCCTCTTCACACAAGACCAGCTTTTTGGTCCCATTCGCCTCGGATATGGCCGTCCACGTGGAGATTTTAAAGTGTTTGGCCTCTTGGACATCCTGGACAACAACTTCTTCCACGTCCATAAAAGCGGAAGATGATGAACGTGGGGGGGCTGTATTGGTCTCCTGGAAGACCCCTGGAATATAGGTCACATTAATGATTGTGTCACCTCGATACTAGACCCCCCCCAATTCCTTTCTCCATACCCCCCACCCACCCTTACCTGAAGAAATACAATCAGCCCAGAATATACATAACATGGACAATGATGAGAAGAGCAGAAAATGGCTGCAGACCAATACAAGAGAGAACAACCCTCTTCTTACCTGCTAGAGGGAAGCTCTGGGGCTTCTTCATCGTGACTTTGGTGGAGGCTTCTTCATGTCCATCTGTGCCGTCCTCCTCCTGTATAAATAAACACACACTCAGCCTTCATCCAAACATGTCCTAGAATTTCCAGCACCGCTCACCTGTATGGTCAGAAGATCAAACATCTTGCTGGTCAAGTCCAGGACCATGTGTTCATTGACCCAGTCCAACACTTGGGACTCCGACACCCCTATGGAACATTCGGTCCTTCTGTCAAGATGAACCCGCGGACACGACTTCTTCACAACAACATAATCCTACAAAACATGAGGAGGTACAATTACCAGATTCTGCTTCAGTCTTATAACCGTACGACTGAATCCCTCCCAGAATCCTTCACTTCAAATGTGTTTTTACTAGATGAGTCATGTGACCTCCCAGAATCTTCCTCCCCTCCCCCCGCCAGGTCTGTGTATTATTAATAGAGATAAGAGTGATGTCATGTGACCTCCCAGAATCCTCCTCACCTCTCCGGTCAGGTCTGTATTATTAATAGAGATAAGAGTGATGTCATGTGACCTCCCAGACTCCTCCTCACCTCTCCGGTCAGGTCTGTGTATTATTAATAGAGATAAGAGTGATGTCATGTGACCTCCCAGAATCCTCCTCACCTCTCCGGTCAGGTCTGTGTATTATTAATAGAGATAAGAGTGATGTCATGTGACCTCCCAGAATCCTCCTCACCTCTCCGGTCAGGTCTGTATTATTAATAGAGATAAGAGTGATGTCATGTGACCTCCCAGAATCCTCCTCACCTCTCCGGTCAGGTCTGTGTATTATTAATAGAGATTAGAGTGATGTCATGTGACCTCCCAGAATCCTCCTCACCTCTCCGGTCAGGTCTGTATTATTAATAGAGATAAGAGTGATGTCATGTGACCTCCCAGAATCCCCCTCACCTCTCCGGTCAGGTCTGTGTATTATTAATAGAGATAAGAGTGATGTCATGTGACCTCCCAGAATCCCCCTCACCTCTCCGGTCAGGTCTGTGTATTATTAATAGAGATAAGAGTGATGTCATGTGACCTCCCAGAATCCTCCTCACCTCTCCGGTCAGGTCTGTGTATTATTAATAGAGATTAGAGTGATGTCATGTGACCTCCCAGAATCCTCCTCACCTCTCCGGTCAGGTCTGTGTATTATTAATAGAGATTAGAGTGATGTCATGTGACCTCCCAGAATCCTCCTCACCTCTCCGGTCAGGTCTGTATTATTAATAGAGATAAAAGTGATGTCATGTGACCTCCCAGAATCCTCCTCACCTCTCCGGTCAGGTCTGTGTATTATTAATAGAGATTAGAGTGATGTCATGTGACCTCCCAGAATCCTCCTCACCTCTCCGGTCAGGTCTGTGTATTATTAATAGAGATTAGAGTGATGTCATGTGACCTCCCAGAATCCTCCTCACCTCTCCGGTCAGGTCTGTGTATTATTAATAGAAATTAGAGTGATGTCATGTGACCTCCCAGAATCCTCCTCACCTCTCCGGTCAGGTCTGTATTATTAATAGAGATAAAAGTGATGTCATGTGACCTCCCAGAATCCTCCTCACCCCTCCGGTCAGGTCTGTTTTATTAATAGAGATTAGAGTGATGTCATGTGACCTCCCAGAATCCTCCTCACCTCTCCGGTCAGGTCTGTGTATTATTAATAGAGATAAGAGTGATGTCATGTGACCTCCCAGAATCCTCCTCACCTCTCCGGTCAGGTCTGTGTATTATTAATAGAGATAAGAGTGATGTCATGTGACCCCCCAGAATCCTCCTCACCTCTCCGGTCAGGTCTGTATTATTAATAGAGATAAGAGTGATGTCATGTGACCTCCCAGAATCCTCCTCACCTCTCCGGTCAGGTCTGTATTATTAATAGAGATAAGAGTGATGTCATGTGACCTCCCAGAATCCTCCTCACCTCTCCGGTCAGGTCTGTGTATTATTAATAGAGATAAGAGTGATGTCATGTGACCTCCCAGAATCCTCCTCACCTCTCCGGTCAGGTCTGTGTATTATTAATAGAGAGAAGAGTGATGTCATGTGACCTCCCAGAATCCTCCTCACCTCTCCGGTCAGGTCTGTATTATTAATAGAGATAAGAGTGATGTCATGTGACCTCCCAGAATCCTCCTCACCTCTCCGGTCAGGTCTGTGTATTATTAATAGAGATAAGAGTGATGTCATGTGACCTCCCAGAATCCTCCTCACCTCTCCGGTCAGGTCTGTGTATTATTAATAGAGATAAGAGTGATGTCATGTGACCTCCCAGAATCCTCCTCACCTCTCCGGTCAGTAGAGCGATGATATCCAGGGTGAGGTTCAGTAATTTTTGTGCTAGTTCTCGCCCAATTTTTGTATTGGTGGATTCGGTGCCTTTTTTCTTTAGATGTCTGCTGTCCTAGAAACACAAAGCAACCCAAATGATTGAAGGCACCTTTCTTCTCCTCTAACTATTCAGCCCTTTCCTCTTCCTTCATAAATGGAGTTACATAAGAGATCAGACTCCTGGAGCTATAGATTTGGCTAGTCATAAACAGTCAGAAAAAGGTCCAACCTTCTGTTCTCAGTACGATCGTGGCTTCCAATCGTCGTTATCACTGTTCCCGTAGTTTTGTGACAAACACAGGATTTTCTGACTTACTTTAATATCCTTTTCTTGGGAGTAAATTTCGGGGCACAGGACGAAGCATTCAGGTATTCTGGGTTATGCTGCCACCTTCAGTAGACTGTAAGGACAGCACAGTATAATCCCTTCCACTCCCATCATAATCCAGTTTTGTAGCAAAGCAATATTAGGAGTGAAGATAAGAAGACAGGTGAGGGACCCACGTCCTGTGATGTACTCCAAGAGAAGGACATTACAGTAAGGCATAAAATCCTATTTTATGAACGGCTCACTACGGGACACACAGGGTGGAGTCATTCAGGAACACGAGGATGTCCAAAAGCCATCCAACAAATCTGAGAATCAGATGCACAATGCTGGACAAGCTCGGAAGCACTGGACTATGCTTTTAGGGGAAAAGGTGGACCCTTGTCCGTTAGTCCATAGGCTTGATTGATGGGTTCATACACCTGGTGATAGTGAAGAAGCAGACTGTCCCCTACGGAGACTATGAGGAACGACAGAGAGTCAGACCGTCTGTAGCTGAGAGATAGACTCAGAACATTGTGTACCCCATAAAGGCGATGGAAGGAGATCTCCTCAGGATGTCCTGAAGCAGGACATAGAGATAGGAGAACAATGTTCTGGATATGGTGACAAGAAAAAAACACCTTGAGAAGACAAGAGGCTTAAGACAACTTTTTTTTTTTTTTTTTTAAAAAGCCTGTGGCGTGTCAAACACACCCAAAAACTCCACCCGGTGCCAAAAAAAAAGTGCACACACATAAAGAGTGATACAAAACGTGTGATACCCTGATCCCCGGGGTGTTAGGCTCCAGACGAGGACTGAGGTACTTCACTTGGTCCAGCTGGCCGAAACCAGACGGACCCCGTTCTCTGGAGGGTCTGCCAAAACAGACCCACCCAAGAACTTGGTGGGGCTCCCCCGAAGGGAGACCCCATGAAAGAGGGAGAACCAAGCCAGAAGGCCATGTCCACCCCCTCCCAATTCGTTCAGGGTAGGCCTGAGGACCCACACCCTACTAATCACACAGTGACAAAAGTGCCCCGAGACAACGTGAATGGGCAGGATACGAGCTTTGTGCTGACGTCACCCTCCACTGCTCGGCTTCCACGGACGTATTTGTGTGCCAGCGCCTCTGACCGGTCGGCGCTGACGCACTTTAAGGCTGTCTTTTTAACTGCTTTTGTGAGTATGATTCCATTATTCCTTTAATAAATGTACACCAAGGATTTTACACTATTCGGTGTCCTTCCTTCTTTTCATGTTGATGTTGAACATTCGCATGATGTTATATGAGCTGTCGGGCTACTAAACCATTGAAGTTCATCATCTGCTGAAATCCGGAGGTTCCACTGAGTATCATTTGAGGCTGTTTTAGGTCCTCTGTCATAGGGGACCATCGCTTTTTGGTAAGCAGGAATTCTTACTGGTGGTGGTGAAAGTCACGGATTATAAGAAGATTTCTGTCGTTGGCTTTTTTGGACACTTACTCACGGGTGTTTTGTTTATTATGGACTTTTAGACGTGAACCTTGAGAGTTTCATATAGCAGTTGTGGACTATCATCTTATTAACTGTTTAATCATGGTTCACTCACCTTATTATTATTTATAATTTACAGATTTTTCATGGTTCTTCATTGAGTATTTATATGATTTATCACTGTTGGTATTTGGATTTTTTTCAATTATTCAGTGGTGGGCTTATGTTCAGTCATAAGTTAGCGCGACTATATATATATTTTTTCTTATAAACGTGCCACAACCAACAAAAATAATACAACAAAGTGACAAACACAGGGGATAAAAAAAAAGAGAGTGGGGAGAAGGAAGGTGGGAGAAGTGGAAGTGACCAATGTGTATCACAATGGCCGGCCCTTCAGCCAGGAATCAAATATTCCTCTGGTCCTAGCCAAAAGGCTCGGCCCTGGAGGCAGGTGCGAAAAAAGTGTGTGTGGTGAAGTGACCAAGGTGCCAAAACTCCTATGCATATGCCAACTGTTTACCAGCTACCAGATCTTTGCACTGTAATGGATTGGGCGATGTTCGCTCCATGTGAGTTTGTTGTCTATTGTATGTCTTGTTTTGAAAAAGAACTAATAAAAAATGTACCTTTTAAAAAAAAAAAAAAGGTGCCAAAACTCGAAGTACCCCTCAAAGACTTGTGCGAGTATAATGCACCCCTGGACTGCCACTCCATGGGCACATTCACCACGGGCTTTTCTCTCAACCCTGACCAACAGCCCAGACCGTGCAACCCCCACCCCAGCCAGGAAGATATCAGAACACAGAGCCTGTAGAGAGCCCCGGTCGCATGGCTCACACCGCTCCCATCTAATTATATTCAGCGGTACCGGCAAATTGCCCTCAATAACACCAAAAAGGGGCAGGCTTTCCCAACTGAAAAACTGAAAGGGGCGGAAGCCACACAAATCTCGTTGGCAGGGATCAGGAAGGCCTGGTGAGGAGTGTGCTGAATTTGTTGCAAATCATCTCCAATTGAGACGCTTTTTGTACCATTCAGACCACCCACCTCCTTCTACCTACCCGCCGGTATGCAAGCTGTGTCCCCATGCTAGGTTTTCTTTTCCTTGGACCCCAGCACATACATAGGTGCTGTGTCTGATTCCAGGACACAGTAGTCTGTGCGCCACTGGGGATATTATCCCCTGACAGCATGTCCTTTCAACCATCTCTACATTCCTAGTCGATCGACCTTTTGATGCACATGTGGGCCAGGGCGTATGGGTGCTCAGCTCTCAATTTTACATTTATGGATACTGACATGCCATGGTCAAAGAATACTATATTAATTGTTCCGATAAAACCCTGATGAAGGAAAACGTTTTTTGAAACGCGTCGGTTCAGGACATTAATATATTTTTCAATGACATTTTTATTGTATCCCATTTTGTATGTGTTCTAGTTATTACTTGTTAATAAAATTAACTTTGTTCTACTTTCATACATTCTCTCTACTCTGTTGGTAGTGCCTTCAACGTCCCACCCCCAGGGGTTCCCCTATTTCTTGATGCCACACAAATCTAGGCCAGAAGGCCAGGGACCCGACCCTTCGGCCAGACCCAATGGTTCTCCAGCTTCAGACAACTGTACCACAAGAAAGGTTTCTGTACAGGTTAAGGCCACCAACTCAGAGACTCACCTCGCAGAGGTAATGGTATCAAAAAAGTCAACCTTGTGAGTGAGAGCTAGACTGAGAAATATGCATCAAAGGTTCAAAGGAGTCACTGGGGAACATTGCGAGCAACACCCTGCACAAAGAATTGAACTAAAGCGGGTTTTAGGAAAGGAAATACTATGGCCAAGATTTGACCCTAGATCAGGTGTGCCCAACCAGTGGCCCAGGGAGCCCTCTGATGTGGCCCACGATCTCCTGCTCTGGGATGGAATGAAATAGAATAGAATACTATTGTGGCAGGGGTCACTTTGGGCACAGGGTGAGCAAGAAAATAATGGACATTAAGAATACGTCTTGGATTGCTTTAAAATTGGACAGTGATATTTTTCCACAATATTCCCCAGGATTTCTGTAAAGAACTATTTACTGTTTGATTATGAACTCAACAGGTTAACTGGAAAGTGACTCCTTCATGATGTTGGGACACATACTGTTAGATGCTAATGTCACCACATCCAGCCCCCACCTGTGTCTGCTAAGATGTCAGATGTGTATTGGGAGACAGTGAGGCTAGCCTAAAGGTCATGTGTCTGAGTCATCACTGTAGTTAATTAGCTCATGTAAATTAGGTCTGGTCAAAGGTGTATTGTCTGAGGAGAATGTAAGAACCTCCTCTCTGTGTGTATAAAACGGGGAGTTTGTCATTAAAGTTTGTCAGTCCAGTTGGAAACTTCATACAGAGTGTTTGTCTCGTATGTTTGGAAGGATTAATCCTATGGGCAGCGGTCGCCTGACTGTGGAGGATCAGCAGCGGATGTGTGTTAGGAGAGGGAATATCCTAAACGGCGTTAATCCCTTTTATACTTGGGGTGCCGTTACATTGTTTGGCAGCGGTGGGATTTTCCCTCCAGTTACTGGGACACTCCAAACCACCACAGTGAATGACCAGCTATGCAGCCTGCAGGAAAGCCACGCTGAAAGACTTACTTGAGAGCCGTGGAGGGACCGGTGGGACAAAGAACAAGGCCACCCTGATCAGGGAGCTAGCCGAGATGGATCAGAGGGATGGTGATCCAGGACCCCGGTCAGTTGAAGACTGTTTCAGCAACGAGTTTGACAGCGGTTGGCATTATATGGTGCTAACCCATCAGAGACCGCCATACAGGAAGCCATTAAAGACATCCAGCTGCAGGATGAGCGGCAAGAGAGAGAACTGGAGCGACAAGAGAGAGAACTAGAGCGGCAACATGAGCGGAGAATGGCGGAAATACGGCAATCGGAGACAACGCTTAAAGATGCAGCGCCTGCCCGTAAGTTGCCCTTTCGGGTGTTCAAACTATTTAAGGAAGAAGAGGAGGAAATTGAAGCGTTCCTGCAGGACTTTGAGAGACTATGCCAGATACATGAAGTACTGCCCCAAGATTGGGTCGCCTTACTGGCAAGTAATTTAACTGGCAGAGCGGCGAATGCGTATCGGGCCCTGGAGGATGAGGACGCTAAAGACTATGACCGGGTAAAAGAAGCTCTGCTAGCCCGATTTGCCACTACACCCAAATCCAGCCGGATTAAGTTTAGAGAATCCCGGAAACAAACCCACATAACATACGTGGAGTGGGCCCATCGTCTGCAGCGAAACCTTAAGGGCTGGTTCCAGGGAAGCCACGCTCATACCATAGAGGAAATTACCCAGCTAGTACTCTTAGAACAGTTCTTTAACCACACCCCTCCGGTACTATGGGATTGGGTGCGAGATAAGCGACCACGGACTGTACAGCAAGCGGCTACTTTGGCCGATGAATATCTGGACTCTCGAAGGTCAGGCAGAAGCGAGCGCTATCCACTATCTCTGCCCAGTTTATCAGCCTCTAACCCAACTTCAGAACCAACCCCAGCGGCCACTTATCCTCAGCAGCCCAGGTTCAACTCCCAGGACTACGCACAACCCATCAGGTGTTTCGGATGTAAATAGCTAGGGCACAAAAAGCCAGACTGTCCATTGAATTCAGCCAGGCAGTCCCAGTCGTGGAGACAGCCAGCAGGGGGGAGCCCCCGCACATCCATACCTGCGGCCCACTGCGTTGAGGAGGAAGAACATTGGGGCGTCTTGCACGAGGCTGATCCCATACAAGCAGCTAACCGGGACAACCGGCAGCAACACAGGCAGACTGTCTGGGTAATTGGAAAGGTAGTCAATGGCTTACGTGATTCTGGTGCCACCATGACCCTACTACAGAAGAACCTCATCCCAGAGAGCCAACACACCGGAGACACTGTAGTCGTAAGAGTAGCGGGAGGTACCATCTTCCGGCTACACGTTGCCCGGGTTCACCTAGATTGGGGGGTTGGTTCGGGACATGTGAATGTGGGGGTGATGAAGGATTTGCCAGCAGATGTACTACTGGGGAATGATTTGGCCCCCCTCGTTTCTGCTTACGCCCCGATGGGCCCCGCTGAAGCCAACCAGAAATCAGAGATGCAACGACACTACTTCATGTATTATAAGATGTCCCATGGCTTGAACATTGAAATGCACAAACAGGCTGAAATTGTCAAAAGGTTAAATGGGATTTGCGCCCAGGTTTTGCCTTACCTCTCCCAAGAGCAGCAGCAACAAGTTTTGGGAGCCATTGAGAGAGCAAAGCAAGTGACTGTTCCAGAACTGAATTCCATTATTCGCCCGGCAACCTTACAACTTCACCATCAGCTACTGACCCGGTAAGCAAAACGGCCATGCTGATGGGTTGTCCAGGCATTAGAGGAATGGAACTATGGACTAACTTCGGAGTCAACCCGTCTGGGGTCTCCTCCTGTGTTAGTCTCCTGCTGAAAGGGGAGATGTGTGACAGGGGTCACTTTGGGCACAGGGTGAGCAAGAAAATAATGGACATTAAGAATATGTCTTGGATTGCTTTAAAATGGGACAGTGATATTTTTCCACAATATTCCCCAAGATATCTGTAAAGAACTATTTACTGTTTGATTATGAACTCAACAGGTTAACTGAAAAGTGACTCCTTCATGATGTTGGGACACATACTGTTAGATGCTAATGTCACCACATCCAGCCCCCACCTGTGTCTGCTAAGATGTCAGATGTGTATTGGGAGACAGTGAGGCTAGCCTAAAGGTCATGTGTCTGAGTCATCACTGTAGTTGATTAGCTCATGTAAATTAGGTCTGGTCAAAGGTGTATTGTCTGAGGAGAATGTAAGAACCTCCTCTCTGTGTGTATAAAACGGGGAGTTTGTCATTAAAGTTTGTCAGTCCAGTTGGAAACTTCATACAGAGTGTTTGTCTTGTATGTTTGGAAGGAATAATCCTATGGGAAGCGGTCGCCTGACTGTGGAGGATCGGCAGTGGATATGTGTCCAGAGAGGGAATATCCTAAACGGCGTTAACCCCTTTCATACTTGTGGTGCCGTTACAACTATTATTAAAGGTACATTTTTTTTATTAGTAAAATCACAGTGTATATATCTGGGCATATCCCGTTCTGCATGGGTTACTGAGCTGCTTTCAAACTGATCCACAGGTACAGAGAAGTGCACCTGAGAGTTACCTGCACTGAGCCATAGACTTCTATTACCTGCGAGTTTGGTGTGCCGAGAGTAGAGTTGGCTCTATAGAGCCCAGTGGGCTGCCATCCACCCGCTCCGCTCATTGTGGCCCGCGACTGGTTACCAAGTCGCTTAAGTGGCCCTTGCTCTTCAAAAGGTTAGATGCTACTCAAGGCCTAATGTTCACCCAGATCAGACTGAAGAAAAAAAACGGTTCATCCTATAGAGTACCTTCTGGGTAGGAACTTTCTTGCTTGTGACATGAGAAATATGTCTTCGATGGTAGACTTTCTTAGAAGACACTTTCTAGCTTTTAAAAGCATAGGAACTGAATGGAACGGGTCTTCAACAGCCTTTCAGGTAATGCTAAAGGAATTTTCAGGTACATGCAATGGATTAATCTACAGCCAATCCCTTGGAGGAGCGATGCCAACCTTCAGGTGAATACTACTTACTCAATTTACCCCCCACCCCCACCCATCTCCTGGTGGTCAGAGGTGCCCCTTCACCTACCAGGGTATTCAGCATCTCCTGCCTCTTCCTCTTTTTGATCAGTTTTGAAACATGTACGGCATGTCTATTGACAAAGACCGTGGGGACGGATTCCTTCTTCAGGCTCCTCTTCTCTGCATTCACACAGTAACATTGAATGGTGAAATGTTCCGAGCACACTCGGTACGAGTCAAATTTTTTTCCTTCATAGATTTTTTTTGCCATCTCTTCCAGGTTGCCAAAGATCTGTCCACTCTGTTCAATGGCTTGTAGCCATAATTTAATGCGGTCCAGTGTGGTGGGGAAAGCATGGAGAATGACATTGGTGTAGTTATTCTTCATTCCAGCATAGTTTCGGCAGTAGTCCACAATGCATTTTGGCATCTTTGTACCTGGAATTCTGAAAACAAGAAAGAAGAAGTATTTGTAGAGAAAACACAAAAAAAGGTCAATGATGTTGAAGAACATTTCTCTTCTCTGTCCCACCATTACACATTGATGTGGAGGAACGTTCCTCTTCTCTGTCCCTCCATTACACATTGATGTGGAGGAACGTTCCTCTTCTCTGTCCCTCCATTACACATTGATGTGGAGGAACGTTCCTCTTCTCTGTCCCTCCATTATACATTGATGTGGAGGAACGTTCCTCTTCTCTATTCTACCATTACACATTGATGTGGAGGAACGTTCCTCTTCTCTATTCCACCATTATACATTGATGTGGAGGAACGTTCCTCTTCTCTGTCCCTCCATTATACATTGATGTGGAGGAACGTTCCTCTTCTCTATTCTACCATTATACATTGATGTGGAGGAACGTTCCTCTTCTCTGTCCCACCATTTTACATTGATGTGGAGGAACGTTCCTCTTCTCTATTCCACCATTACACATTGATGTGGAGGAACGTTCCTCTTCTCTATTCTACCATTACACATTGATGTGGAGGAACGTTCCTCTTCTCTGTCCCACCATTATACATTGATGTGGAGGAACGTTCCTCTTCTCTGTCCCTCCATTATACATTGATGTGGAGGAACGTTCCTCTTCTCTATCCCACCATTACACATTGATGTGGAGGAACGTTCCTCTTCTCTATTCCACCATTATACATTGATGTGGAGGAACGTTCCTCTTCTCTATCCCACCATTACACATTGATGTGGAGGAACGTTCCGCTTCTCTATTCCACCATTACACATTGATGTGGAGGAACGTTCCTCTTCTCTGTCCCTCCATTATACATTGATGTGGAGGAACGTTCCTCTTCTCTGTCCCACCATTATACATTGATGTGGAGGAACGTTCCTCTTCTCTGTCCCACCATTATACATTGATGTGGAGGAACGTTCCTCTTCTCTATCCCTCCATTATACATTGATGTGGAGGAACGTTCCTCTTCTCTGTCCCACCATTATACATTGATGTGGAGAAACGTTCCTCTTCTCTATTCCACCATTATACATTGATGTGGAGGAACGTTCCTTTTCTCTATCCCACCATTACACATTGATGTGGAGGAACGTTCCTCTTCTCTGTCCCTCCATTATACATTCATGTGGAGGAACATTCCTCTTCTCTGTCCCTCCATTACACATTGATGTGGAGGAACGTTCCTCTTCTCTGTCCCTCCATTATACATTGATGTGGAGGAACGTTCCTCTTCTCTGTCCCACCATTACACATTGATGTGGAGGAACGTTCCTCTTCTCTGTCCCTCCATTACACATTGATGTGGAGGAACGTTCCTCTTCTCTGTCCCACCATTACACATTGATGTGGAGGAACGTTCCTCTTCTCTATCCCACCATTACACATTGATGTGGAGGAACGTTCCTCTTCTCTATTCCACCATTATACATTGATGTGGAGGAACGTTCCTCTTCTCTGTCCCTCCATTATACATTGATGTGGAGAAACGTTCCTCTTCTCTATTCCACCATTATACATTGATGTGGAGGAACGTTCCTCTTCTCTATTCCACCATTACACATTGATGTGGAGGAACGTTCCTCTTCTCTATCCCACCATTATACATTGATGTGGAGGAACGTTCCTCTTCTCTGTCCCACCATTATACATTGATGTGGAGGAACGTTCCTCTTCTCTATTCTACCATTACACATTGATGTGGAGGAACGTTCCGCTTCTCTGTCCCACCATTATACATTGATGTGGAGGAACGTTCCTTTTCTCTATCCCACCATTATACATTGATGTGGAGGAACGTTCCTCTTCTCTGTCCCACCATTATACATTGATGTGGAGGAACGTTCCTTTTCTCTATCCCACCATTATACATTGATGTGGAGGAACGTTCCTCTTCTCTGTCCCACCATTATACATTGATGTGGAGGAACGTTCCTCTTCTCTATCCCTCCATTATACATTGATGTGGAGGAACGTTCCTCTTCTCTATCCCACCATTACACATTGATGTGGAGGAACGTTCCTCTTCTCTATTCCACCATTATACATTGATGTGGAGGAACGTTCCTCTTCTCTGTCCCTCCATTATACATTGATGTGGAGGAACGTTCCTCTTCTCTGTCCCACCATTATACATTGATGTGGAGGAACGTTCCTTTTCTCTATCCCACCATTATACATTCATGTGGAGGAACGTTCCTCTTCTCTGTCCCACCATTATACATTGATGTGGAGGAACGTTCCTCTTCTCTGTCCCACCATTATACATTGATGTGGAGGAACGTTCCTCTTCTCTGTCCCACCATTATACATTGATGTGGAGGAACGTTCCTTTTCTCTATCCCACCATTATACATTCATGTGGAGGAACGTTCCTCTTCTCTGTCCCACCATTATACATTGATGTGGAGGAACGTTCCTCTTCTCTATTCCACCATTACACATTGATGTGGAGGAACGTTCCGCTTCTCTGTCCCACCATTATACATTGATGTGGAGGAATGTTCCTCTTCTCTGTCCCTCCATTATACATTGATGTGGAGGAACGTTCCTCTTCTCTATCCCTCCATTATACATTGATGTGGAGGAACGTTCCTCTTCTCTATCCCTCCATTATACATTGATGTGGAGGAACATTCCTCTTCTCTGTCCCTCCATTATACATTGATGTGGAGGAACGTTCCTCTTCTCTGTCCCACCATTATACATTGATGTGGAGGAACGTTCCTCTTCTCTATTCCACCATTATACATTGATGTGGAGGAACGTTCCTCTTCTCTGTTCCACCATTATACATTCATGTGGAGGAACGTTCCTCTTCTCTGTCCCTCCATTATACATTCATGTGGAGGAACGTTCCTCTTCTCTGTCCCACCATTATACATTGATGTGGAGGAACGTTCCTCTTCTCTATTCCACCATTACACATTGATGTGGAGGAACGTTCCTCTTCTCTATTCCACCATTATACATTGATGTGGAGGAACGTTCCTCTTCTCTATCCCTCCATTATACATTGATGTGGAGGAACGTTCCTCTTCTCTGTCCCTCCATTATACATTGATGTGGAGGAACGTTCCTCTTCTCTGTCCCTCCATTATACATTGATGTGGAGGAACGTTCCTCTTCTCTATCCCTCCATTATACATTGATGTGGAGGAACGTTCCTCTTCTCTGTCCCTCCATTATACATTGATGTGGAGGAACGTTCCTCTTCTCTGTCCCTCCATTATACATTGATGTGGAGGAACGTTCCTCTTCTCTATCCCTCCATTATACATTGATGTGGAGGAACGTTCCTCTTCTCTGTCCCTCCATTATACATTGATGTGGAGGAATGTTCCTCTTCTCTGTCCCACCATTATACATTGATGTGGAGGAACGTTCCTCTTCTCTGTCCCTCCATTATACATTGATGTTGAAGAACATTTCTCTTCTCTGTCCCACCATTACACATTGATGTGGGGGAACGTTCCTCTTCTCTATCCCACCATTACACATTGATGTGGAGGAACGTTCCTCTTCTCTGTCCCTCCATTATACATTGATGTGGAGGAACGTTCCTCTTCTCTGTCCCTCCATTATACATTGATGTGGAGGAACGTTCCTCTTCTCTGTCCCAACCTTATACATTGATGTGGAGGAACGTTCCTCTTCTCTGTCCCACCATTATACATTGATGTGGAGGAACGTTCCTCTTCTCTGTCCCACCATTATACATTGATGTGGAGGAACGTTCCTCTTCTCTATCCTACCATTATACATTGATGTGGAGGAACGTTCCTCTTCTCTATCCTACCATTATACATTGATGTGGAGGAACGTTCCGCTTCTCTATTCCACCATTACACATTGATGTGGAGGAACGTTCCGCTTCTCTATTCCACCATTACACATTGATGTGGAGGAACGTTCCTCTTCTCTGTCCCATCATTATACATTGATGTGGAGAAACGTTCCTCTTCTCTGTCCCTCCATTATACATTGATGTGGAGGAACGTTCCTCTTCTCTGTCCCACCATTATACATTGATGTGGAGGAACGTTCCTCTTCTCTATCCTACCATTATACATTGATGTGGAGGAACGTTCCTCTTCTCTATCCCACCATTATACATTGATGTGGAGGAACGTTCCTCTTCTCTGTCCCACCATTATACATTGATGTGGAGGAACGTTCCTCTTCTCTGTCCCACCATTATACATTGATGTGGAGGAACGTTCCTCTTCTCTATCCCTCCATTATACATTGATGTGGAGGAACGTTCCTCTTCTCTGTCCCTCCATTATACATTGATGTGGAGGAACATTCCTCTTCTCTGTCCCTCCATTATACATTGATGTGGAGGAACGTTCCTCTTCTCTGTCCCTCCATTATACATTGATGTGGAGGAACGTTCCTCTTCTCTGTCCCTCCATTATACATTGATGTGGAGGAACGTTCCTCTTCTCTGTCCCTCCATTACACATTGATGTGGAGGAACGTTCCTCTTCTCTGTCCCTCCATTATACATTGATGTGGAGGAACGTTCCTCTTCTCTGTCCCTCCATTATACATTGATGTGGAGGAACGTTCCTCTTCTCTATTCCACCATTACACATTGATGTGGAGGAACGTTCCTCTTCTCTATTCCACCATTATACATAGATGTGGAGGAACGTTCCTCTTCTCTATTCCACCATTACACATTGATGTGGAGGAACGTTCCTCTTCTGTATCCCTCCATTATACATTGATGTGGAGGAACGTTCCTCTTCTCTATCCCTCCATTATACATTGATGTGGAGGAACGTTCCTTTTCTCGATCCCACCATTATACATTGATGTGGAGGAACATTCCTCTTCTCTGTCCCTCCATTATACATTGATGTGGAGGAACATTCCTCTTCTCTGTCCCTCCATTATACATTGATGTGGAGGAACGTTCCTCTTCTCTATTCCACCATTACACATTGATGTGGAGGAACGTTCCTCTTCTCTATTCCACCATTATACATAGATGTGGAGGAACGTTCCTCTTCTCTATTCCACCATTACACATTGATGTGGAGGAACGTTCCTCTTCTGTATCCCTCCATTATACATTGATGTGGAGGAACGTTCCTCTTCTCTATCCCTCCATTATACATTGATGTGGAGGAACGTTCCTCTTCTCTATCCCTCCATTATACATTGATGTGGAGGAACGTTCCTCTTCTCTGTCCCTCCATTATACATTGATCTGATCACATGACCCCTCAGTGTTCTCTCCTCCCTCTTCTCTGATCACATGACTCCTCAGTGTTCTCTCCTCCCTCTTCTCTGATCACATGACCCCTCAGTGTTCTCTCCTCTTCTCTGATCACATGAGCCCTCAGTGTTCTCTCCTCCCACTTCTCTGATCACATGACCCCTCAGTGTTCTCTCCTCTTCTGTGATCACATGACCCCGCAGTGTTCTCTCCTCTTCTCTGATCACATGACCCCTCAGTGTTCTCTCCTCCCACTTCTCTGATCACATGACCCCTCAGTGTTCTCTCCTCCCACTTCTCTGATCACATGACCCCTCAGTATTCTCTCCTCTTCTCTGATCACATGACCTCTCAGTGTTCTCTCCTCTTCTCTGATCACATGACCCCTCAGTGTTCTCTCCTCTTCTCTGATCACATGACCCCTCAGTGTTCTCTCCTCTTCTCTGATCATATTGTCGTGGCAAAATTGGTTGTTTGCAGAGCACACAGCCATTTTGCCTTGTGCTAAATAAGCACACAAATCATCTTAATGTAATAATGCGTTTTAAACTAAAATTCACTCACCTTCCATTCATCTCATTCATACAAATCAAGAATAATCAGCAGACTGGTCTCATCATCAAGGCCTCCCAGCAAAGACTGCCAAGCTGACGCCCTCAAAAAGCTTTTATTAAACTCCCAGCCGGAAGTGAAGTCACAGCATGTGACCTCCTCCATAGGAAGTGAGCTCACGGGGTCTGAGCTCCACCCAGCAGATGACCATATAAGGATATCCCTTCCAACAGGGTTATTTAAATACAAAAAATACATGAATACAACAAAAGAACCAATTACAGACATGTATACATTCAAATAGACTAGCAGTGACATGCACTTCTTCCAATGACGGGAACCATATGGCTTTCAATGGGCCACAATTGTCGTATCGTTATGCTATAGTTCTAGTGGATGCAGATCTGTCCGCTCTGAGTTATTTAATGCCAACGCCAAGAAGTGGCCAGTCCCTTGGCGAGGCATAAAACAAATATCCCTAAAAGGAGCAAACATCGCTGTGTCCACAGGAAGGTTTTTCCCACCACCGGTCTTCCTCCAACGTCTATATGTGCGAATACGTTCAAATAAGCGCATTACAGCAAAACCGACACTGGGGGACATCTGACAACATACATTAATAACACTTTCCACAACAACATGACTCCTCAGTGTTCTCTCCTCTTCTCTGATCACATGACCCCTCAGTGTTCTCTCCTCTTCTCTGATCACATGACCCCTCAGTGTTCCCTCCTCTTCTCTGATCACATGACCCCTCAGTGTTCCCTCCTCTTCTCTGATCACATGACCCCTCAGTGTTCCCTCCTCTTCTCTGATCACTTGACCCCTCAGTGTTCTCTCGTCCCTCTTCTCTGATCACATGACCCCTCAGTGTTCTCTCCTCTTCTCTGATCACATGACCCCTCAGTGTTCTCTCCTCTTCTCTGATCACATGACCCCTCAGTGTTCCCTCCTCTTCTCTGATCACATGACCCCTCAGTGTTCCCTCCTCTTCTCTGATCACTTGACCCCTCAGTGTTCTCTCGTCCCTCTTCTCTGATCACATGACCCCTCAGTGTTCCCTCCTCTTCTCTGATCACATGACCCCTCAGTGTTCTCTCGTCCCTCTTCTCTGATCACATGACCCCTCAGTGTTCTCTCCTCTTCTCTGATCACATGACCCCTCAGTGTTCTCTCCTCCCTCTTCTCTGATCACATGACCCCTCAGTGTTCTCTCCTCTTCTCTGATCACATGACCCCTCAGTGTTCCCTCCTCTTCTCTGATCACATGACCCCTCAGTGTTCTCTCCTCTTCTCTGATCACATGACCCCTCAGTGTTCCCTCCTCTTCTCTGATCACATGACCCCTCAGTGTTCCCTCCTCTTCTCTGATCACATGACCCCTCAGTGTTCTCTCGTCCCTCTTCTCTGATCACATGACCCCTCAGTGTTCTCTCCTCTTCTCTGATCACATGACCCCTCAGTGTTCTCTCCTCCCTCTTCTCTGATCACATGATCCCTCAGTGTTCTCTCCTCCCTCTTCTCTGATCACATGACTTCTCAGTGTTCTCTCCTCTTCTCTGATCACATGACCCCTCAGTGTTCTCTCCTCTTCTCTGATCACATGACCCCTCAGTGTTCTCTCCTCCCTCTTCTCTGATCACATGATCCCTCAGTGTTCCCTCCTCTTCTCTGATCACATGACCCCTCAGTGTTCCCTCCTCCCTCTTCTCTGATCACATGACCCCTCAGTGTTCTCTCCTCTTCTCTGATCACATGACCCCTCAGTGTTCTCTCCTCCCTCTTCTCTGATCACATGACCCCTCAGTGTTCCCTCCTCCCTCTTCTCTGATCACATGACCCCTCAGTGTTCTCTCCTCTTCTCTGATCACATGACTCCTCAGTGTTTTCTCCTCTTCTCTGATCACATGACCCCTCAGTGTTCTCTCCTCCCTCTTCTCTGATCACATGACCCCTCAGTGTTCTCTCCTCCCTCTTCTCTGATCACATGACCCCTCAGTGTTCTCTCCTCTTCTCTGATCACATGACCCCTCAGTGTTCTCTCCTCTTCTCTGATCACATGACCCCTCAGTGTTCCCTCCTCTTCTCTGATCACATGACCCCTCAGTGTTCTCTCCTCTTCTCTGATCACATGACCCCTCAGTGTTCTCTCCTCTTCTCTGATCACATGACCCCTCAGTGTTCCCTCCTCTTCTCTGATCACATGACCCCTCAGTGTTCTCTCCTCTTCTCTGATCACATGACCCCTCAGTGTTCTCTCCTCTTCTCTGATCACATGACCCCTCAGTGTTCTCTCCTCTTCTCTGATCACATGACCCCTCAGTGTTCTCTCCTCCCTCTTCTCTGATCACATGACCCCTCAGTGTTCTCTCCTCTTCTCTGATCACATGACCCCTCAGTGTTCTCTCCTCTTCTCTGATCACATGACCCCTCAGTGGTCCCTCTTCTTCTCTGATCACATGACCCCTCAGTGTTCTCTCCTCTTCTCTGATCACATGACCCCTCAGTGTTCTCTCCTCTTCTCTGATCACATGACCCCTCAGTGTTCTCTCCTCTTCTCTGATCACATGACCCCTCAGTGTTCTCTCCTGTTCTCTGATCACATGACCCCTCAGTGTTCTCTCCTATTCTCTGATCACATGACCCCTCAGTGTTCTCTCCTCTTCTCTGATCACATGACCCCTCAGTGTTCTCTCCTCTTCTCTGATCACATGACCCCTCAGTGTTCTCTCCTCTTCTCTGATCACATGACCCCTCAGTGTTCTCTCCTCCCTCTTCTCTGATCACATGACCCCTCAGTGTTCTCTCCTCTTCTCTGATCACATGACCCCTCAGTGTTCTCTCCTCTTCTCTGATCACATGACCCCTCAGTGGTCCCTCTTCTTCTCTGATCACATGACCCCTCAGTGTTCTCTCCTCTTCTCTGATCACATGACCCCTCAGTGTTCTCTCCTCTTCTCTGATCACATGACCCCTCAGTGTTCTCTCCTCTTCTCTGATCACATGACCCCTCAGTGTTCTCTCCTGTTCTCTGATCACATGACCCCTCAGTGTTCTCTCCTATTCTCTGATCACATGACCACTCAGTGTTCTCTCCTCTTCTCTGATCACATGACCCCTCAGTGTTCTCTCCTCCCTCTTCTCTGATCACATGACCCCTCAGTGTTCTCTCCTCCCTCTTCTCTGATCACATGACCCCTCAGTGTTCTCTCCTCTTCTCTGATCACATGACTCCTCAGTGTTTTCTCTATCCTCTTCTCTGATCACATGACCCCTCAGTGTTCTCTCCTCTTCTCTGATCACATGACCCCTCAGTGTTCCCTCCTCTTCTCTGAGCACATGACCCGTCAGTGTTCTCTCCTCTTCTCTGATCACATGACCCCTCAGTGTTCCCTCCTCTTCTCTGATCACATGACCCCTCAGTGTTCCCTCCGCTTCTCTGATCACATGACCCCTCAGTGTTCTCTCCTCTTCTCTGATCACATGACCCCTCAGTGTTCCCTCCTCTTCTCTGATCACATGACCCCTCAGTGTTCTCTCCTTTTCTCTGATCACATGACCCCTCAGTGTTCCCTCCTCTTCTCTGATCACTTGACCCCTCAGTGTTCTCTCGTCCCTCTTCTCTGATCACATGACCCCTTAGTGTTCCCTCCTCTTCTCTGATCACATGACCCCTCAGTGTTCTCTCCTCCCTCTTCTCTGATCACATGACCCCTCAGTGTTCCCTCCTCTTCTCTGATCACATGACCCCTCAGTGTTCCCTCCTCTTCTCTGATCACTTGACCCCTCAGTGTTCTCTCGTCCCTCTTCTCTGATCACATGACCCCTCAGTGTTCCCTCCTCTTCTCTGATCACATGACCCCTCAGTGTTCTCTCGTCCCTCTTCTCTGATCACATGACCCCTCAGTGTTCTCTCCTCTTCTCTGATCACATGACCCCTCAGTGTTCTCTCCTCTTCTCTGATCACATGACCCCTCAGTGTTCCCTCTTCTTCTCTGATCACATGACCCCTCAGTGTTCCCTCCTCTTCTCTGATCACATGACCCCTCAGTGTTCTCTCGTCCCTCTTCTCTGATCACATGACCCCTCAGTGTTCTCTCCTCTTCTCTGATCACATGACCCCTCAGTGTTCTCTCCTCCCTCTTCTCTGATCACATGATCCCTCAGTGTTCTCTCCTCCCTCTTCTCTGATCACATGACTTCTCAGTGTTCTCTCCTCTTCTCTGATCACATGACCCCTCAGTGTTCTCTCCTCTTCTCTGATCACATGACCCCTCAGTGTTCCCTCCTCCCTCTTCTCTGATCACATGACCCCTCAGTGTTCTCTCCTCTTCTCTGATCACATGACTCCTCAGTGTTTTCTCCTCTTCTCTGATCACATGACCCCTTAGTGTTCTCTCCTCCCTCTTCTCTGATCACATGACTCCTCAGTGTTCTCTCCTCCCTCTTCTCTGATCACATGACCCCTCAGTGTTCTCTCCTCTTCTCTGATCACATGACCCCTCAGTGTTCTCTCCTCCCTCTTCTCTGATCACATGACCCCTGTGTTCTCTCCTCCCTCTTCTCTGATCACATGACCCCTCAGTGTTCCCTCCTCTTCTCTGATCACATGACTCCTCAGTGTTCTCTCCTCCCTCTTCTCTGATCACATGACCCCTCAGTGTTCTCTCCTCTTCTCTGATCACATGACCTCTCAGTGTTCTCTCCTCTTCTCTGATCACATGACCCCTCAGTGTTCTCTCCTCCCTCTTCTCTGATCACATGACCCCTCAGTGTTCTCTCCTCCCTCTTCTCTGATCACATGACCCCTCAGTGTTCTCTCCTCTTCTCTGATCACATGACCCCTCAGTGTTCTCTCCTCTTCTCTGATCACATGACCCCTCAGTGTTCCCTCCTCTTCTCTGATCACATGACCCCTCAGTGTTCTCTCCTCTTCTCTGATCACATGACCCCTCAGTGTTCTCTCCTCTTCTCTGATCACATGACCCCTCAGTGTTCTCTCCTCTTCTCTGATCACATGACCCCTCAGTGTTCCCTCCTCTTCTCTGATCACATGACCCCTCAGTGTTCTCTCCTCTTCTCTGATCACATGACCCCTCAGTGTTCTCTCCTCTTCTCTGATCACATGACCCCTCAGTGTTCTCTCCTCCCTCTTCTCTGATCACATGACCCCTCAGTGTTCTCTCCTCTTCTCTGATCACATGACCCCTCAGTGTTCTCTCCTCTTCTCTGATCACATGACCCCTCAGTGGTCCCTCTTCTTCTCTGATCACATGACCCCTTAGTGTTCTCTCCTCTTCTCTGATCACATGACCCCTCAGTGTTCTCTCCTCTTCTCTGATCACATGACCCCTCAGTGTTCTCCCCTCTTCTCTGATCACATGACCCCTCAGTGTTCTCTCCTGTTCTCTGATCACATGACCCCTCAGTGTTCTCTCCTATTCTCTGATCACATGACCCCTCAGTGTTCTCTCCTCTTCTCTGATCACATGACCCCTCAGTGTTCTCTCCTCCCTCTTCTCTGATCACATGACCCCTCAGTGTTCTCTCCTCCCTCTTCTCTGATCACATGACCCCTCAGTGTTCTCTCCTCTTCTCTGATCACATGACTCCTCAGTGTTTTCTCTATCCTCTTCTCTGATCACATGACCCCTCAGTGTTCTCTCCTCTTCTCTGATCACATGACCCCTCAGTGTTCCCTCCTCTTCTCTGAGCACATGACCCGTCAGTGTTCTCTCCTCTTCTCTGATCACATGACCCCTCAGTGTTCCCTCCTCTTCTCTGATCACATGACCCCTCAGTGTTCCCTCCGCTTCTCTGATCACATGACCCCTCAGTGTTCTCTCCTCTTCTCTGATCACATGACCCCTCAGTGTTCCCACCTCTTCTCTGATCACATGACCCCTCAGTGTTCCCTCCTCTTCTCTGATCACATGACCCCTCAGTGTTCTCTCCTCCCTCTTCTCTGATCACATGACCCCTCAGTGTTCTCTCCTTTTCTCTGATCACATGACCCCTCAGTGTTCTCTCCTCTTCTCTCATCACATGACCCCTCATTGTTCTCTCCTCCCTCTTCTCTCATCACATGACCCCTCAGTGTTCTCTCCTTTTCTCTGATCACATGACCCCTCAGTGTTCCCTCCTCTTCTCTGATCACATGACCCCTCAGTGTTCCCTCCTCCCTCTTCTCTGATCACATGACCCCTCAGTGTTCTCTCCTTTTCTCTGATCACATGACCCCTCAGTGTTCTCTCCTCCCTCTTCTCTGATCACATGACCCCTCAGTGTTCTCTCCTCTTCTCTGATCACATGACCCCTCAGTGTTCTCTCCTATTCTCTGATCACATGACCCCTCAGTGTTCTCTCCTCTTCTCTGATCACATGACCCCTCAGTGTTCCCTCCTCTTCTCTGATCACATGACCCCTCAGTGTTCTCTCCTCTTCTCTGATCACATGACCCCTCAGTGTTCTCTCCTCTTCTCTGATCACATGACCCCTCAGTGTTCCCTCCTCTTCTCTGATCACATGACCCCTCAGTGTTCCCTCCTCTTCTCTGATCACTTGACCCCTCAGTGTTCTCTCGTCCCTCTTCTCTGATCACATGACCCCTCAGTGTTCCCTCCTCTTCTCTGATCACATGACCCCTCAGTGTTCTCTCGTCCCTCTTCTCTGATCACATGACCCCTCAGTGTTCTCTCCTCTTCTCTGATCACATGACCCCTCAGTGTTCTCTCCTCCCTCTTCTCTGATCACATGACCCCTCAGTGTTCTCTCCTCTTCTCTGATCACATGACCCCTCAGTGTTCCCTCCTCTTCTCTGATCACATGACCCCTCAGTGTTCTCTCCTCTTCTCTGATCACATGACCCCTCAGTGTTCCCTCCTCTTCTCTGATCACATGACCCCTCAGTGTTCCCTCCTCTTCTCTGATCACATGACCCCTCAGTGTTCTCTCGTCCCTCTTCTCTGATCACATGACCCCTCAGTGTTCTCTCCTCTTCTCTGATCACATGACCCCTCAGTGTTCTCTCCTCCCTCTTCTCTGATCACATGATCCCTCAGTGTTCTCTCCTCCCTCTTCTCTGATCACATGACCCCTCAGTGTTCCCTCCTCCCTCTTCTCTGATCACATGACCCCTCAGTGTTCTCTCCTCTTCTCTGATCACATGACCCCTCAGTGTTCTCTCCTCCCTCTTCTCTGATCAACTGACCCCTCAGTGTTCCCTCCTCCCTCTTCTCTGATCACATGACCCCTCAGTGTTCTCTCCTCTTCTCTGATCACATGACCCCTCAGTGTTCTCTCCTCCCTCTTCTCTGATCACATGACCCCTCAGTGTTCCCTCCTCCCTCTTCTCTGATCACATGACCCCTCAGTGTTCTCTCCTCTTCTCTGATCACATGACCCCTTAGTGTTCTCTCCTCCCTCTTCTCTGATCACATGACCCCTCAGTGTTCTCTCCTCTTCTCTGATCACATGACCCCTCAGTGTTCTCTCCTCCCTCTTCTCTGATCACATGACCCCTGTGTTCTCTCCTCCCTCTTCTCTGATCACATGACCCCTCAGTGTTCCCTCCTCTTCTCTGATCACATGACTCCTCAGTGTTCTCTCCTCCCTCTTCTCTGATCACATGACCCCTCAGTGTTCTCTCCTCTTCTCTGATCACATGACCTCTCAGTGTTCTCTCCTCTTCTCTGATCACATGACCCCTCAGTGTTCTCTCCTCCCTCTTCTCTGATCACATGACCCCTCAGTGTTCTCTCCTCCCTCTTCTCTGATCACATGACCCCTCAGTGTTCTCTCCTTTTCTCTGATCACATGACCCCTCAGTGTTCTCTCCTCTTCTCTGATCACATGACCCCTCAGTGTTCCCTCCTCTTCTCTGATCACATGACCCCTCAGTGTTCTCTCCTCTTCTCTGATCACATGACCCCTCAGTGTTCTCTCCTCTTCTCTGATCACATGACCCCTCAGTGTTCTCTCCTCTTCTCTGATCACATGACCCCTCAGTGTTCCCTCCTCTTCTCTGATCACATGACCCCTCAGTGTTCTCTCCTCTTCTCTGATCACATGACCCCTCAGTGTTCTCTCCTCTTCTCTGATCACATGACCCCTCAGTGTTCTCTCCTCCCTCTTCTCTGATCACATGACCCCTCAGTGTTCTCTCCTCTTCTCTGATCACATGACCCCTCAGTGTTCTCTCCTCTTCTCTGATCACATGACCCCTCAGTGGTCCCTCTTCTTCTCTGATCACATGACCCCTCAGTGTTCTCTCCTCTTCTCTGATCACATGACCCCTCAGTGTTCTCTCCTCTTCTCTGATCACATGACCCCTCAGTGTTCTCTCCTCTTCTCTGATCACATGACCCCTCAGTGTTCTCTCCTGTTCTCTGATCACATGACCCCTCAGTGTTCTCTCCTATTCTCTGATCACATGACCCCTCAGTGTTCTCTCCTCTTCTCTGATCACATGACCCCTCAGTGTTCTCTCCTCTTCTCTGATCACATGACCCCTCAGTGTTCTCTCCTCTTCTCTGATCACATGACCCCTCAGTGTTCTCTCCTCCCTCTTCTCTGATCACATGACCCCTCAGTGTTCTCTCCTCTTCTCTGATCACATGACCCCTCAGTGTTCTCTCCTCTTCTCTGATCACATGACCCCTCAGTGGTCCCTCTTCTTCTCTGATCACATGACCCCTCAGTGTTCTCTCCTCTTCTCTGATCACATGACCCCTCAGTGTTCTCTCCTCTTCTCTGATCACATGACCCCTCAGTGTTCTCTCCTCTTCTCTGATCACATGACCCCTCAGTGTTCTCTCCTGTTCTCTGATCACATGACCCCTCAGTGTTCTCTCCTATTCTCTGATCACATGACCCCTCAGTGTTCTCTCCTCTTCTCTGATCACATGACCCCTCAGTGTTCTCTCCTCTTCTCTGATCACATGACCCCTCAGTGTTCCCTCCTCTTCTCTGATCACATGACCCCTCAGTGTTCTCTCCTTTTCTCTGATCACATGACCCCTCAGTGTTCCCTCCTCTTCTCTGATCACTTGACCCCTCAGTGTTCTCTCGTCCCTCTTCTCTGATCACATGACCCCTTAGTGTTCCCTCCTCTTCTCTGATCACATGACCCCTCAGTGTTCTCTCCTCCCTCTTCTCTCATCACATGACCCCTCAGTGTTCCCTCCTCTTCTCTGATCACATGACCCCTCAGTGTTCCCTCCTCTTCTCTGATCACTTGACCCCTCAGTGTTCTCTCGTCCCTCTTCTCTGATCACATGACCCCTCAGTGTTCCCTCCTCTTCTCTGATCACATGACCCCTCAGTGTTCTCTCGTCCCTCTTCTCTGATCACATGACCCCTCAGTGTTCTCTCCTCTTCTCTGATCACATGACCCCTCAGTGTTCTCTCCTCCCTCTTCTCTGATCACATGACCCCTCAGTGTTCTCTCCTCTTCTCTGATCACATGACCCCTCAGTGTTCCCTCCTCTTCTCTGATCACATGACCCCTCAGTGTTCTCTCCTCTTCTCTGATCACATGACCCCTCAGTGTTCCCTCCTCTTCTCTGATCACATGACCCCTCAGTGTTCCCTCCTCTTCTCTGATCACATGACCCCTCAGTGTTCTCTCCTCCCTCTTCTCTGATCACATGACCCCTCAGTGTTCTCTCCTCTTCTCTGATCACATGACTCCTCAGTGTTTTCTCTATCCTCTTCTCTGATCACATGACCCCTCAGTGTTCTCTCCTCTTCTCTGATCACATGACCCCTCAGTGTTCCCTCCTCTTCTCTGAGCACATGACCCGTCAGTGTTCTCTCCTCTTCTCTGATCACATGACCCCTCAGTGTTCTCTCCTCCCTCTTCTCTGATCACATGATCCCTCAGTGTTCCCTCCTCTTCTCTGATCACATGACCCCTCAGTGTTCCCTCCTCCCTCTTCTCTGATCACATGACCCCTCAGTGTTCTCTCCTCTTCTCTGATCACATGACCCCTCAGTGTTCTCTCCTCCCTCTTCTCTGATCACATGACCCCTCAGTGTTCCCTCCTCCCTCTTCTCTGATCACATGACCCCTCAGTGTTCTCTCCTCTTCTCTGATCACATGACTCCTCAGTGTTTTCTCCTCTTCTCTGATCACATGACCCCTTAGTGTTCTCTCCTCCCTCTTCTCTGATCACATGACTCCTCAGTGTTCTCTCCTCCCTCTTCTCTGATCACATGACCCCTCAGTGTTCTCTCCTCTTCTCTGATCACATGACCCCTCAGTGTTCTCTCCTCCCTCTTCTCTGATCACATGACCCCTGTGTTCTCTCCTCCCTCTTCTCTGATCACATGACCCCTCAGTGTTCCCTCCTCTTCTCTGATCACATGACTCCTCAGTGTTCT
Source organism: Rana muscosa (assembly GCA_029206835.1). Taxonomy (NCBI): domain Eukaryota; kingdom Metazoa; phylum Chordata; class Amphibia; order Anura; family Ranidae; genus Rana; species Rana muscosa. Next base: position 54,916 of record JARGYO010000720.1, on the reverse strand, counting down.
CTCCTCCCTCTTCTCTGATCACATGACCCCTCAGTGTTCTCTCCTCTTCTCTGATCACATGACCTCTCAGTGTTCTCTCCTCTTCTCTGATCACATGACCCCTCAGTGTTCTCTCCTCCCTCTTCTCTGATCACATGACCCCTCAGTGTTCTCTCCTCCCTCTTCTCTGATCACATGACCCCTCAGTGTTCTCTCCTCTTCTCTGATCACATGACCCCTCAGTGTTCTCTCCTCTTCTCTGATCACATGACCCCTCAGTGTTCCCTCCTCTTCTCTGATCACATGACCCCTCAGTGTTCTCTCCTCTTCTCTGATCACATGACCCCTCAGTGTTCTCTCCTCTTCTCTGATCACATGACCCCTCAGTGTTCTCTCCTCTGATCACATGACCCCTCAGTGTTCCCTCCTCTTCTCTGATCACATGACCCCTCAGTGTTCTCTCCTCTTCTCTGATCACATGACCCCTCAGTGTTCTCTCCTCTTCTCTGATCACATGACCCCTCAGTGTTCTCTCCTCCCTCTTCTCTGATCACATGACCCCTCAGTGTTCTCTCCTCTTCTCTGATCACATGACCCCTCAGTGTTCTCTCCTCTTCTCTGATCACATGACCCCTCAGTGGTCCCTCTTCTTCTCTGATCACATGACCCCTCAGTGTTCTCTCCTCTTCTCTGATCACATGACCCCTCAGTGTTCTCTCCTCTTCTCTGATCACATGACCCCTCAGTGTTCTCCCCTCTTCTCTGATCACATGACCCCTCAGTGTTCTCTCCTCTTCTCTGATCACATGACTCCTCAGTGTTCTCTCCTCTTCTCTGATCACATGACCCCTCAGTGTTCTCTCCTCTTCTCTGATCACATGACCCCTCAGTGTTCTCTCCTCTTCTCTGATCACATGACCCCTCAGTGTTCTCCCCTCTTCTCTGATCACATGACCCCTCAGTGTTCTCTCCTGTTCTCTGATCACATGACCCCTCAGTGTTCTCTCCTATTCTCTGATCACATGACCCCTCAGTGTTCTCTCCTCTTCTCTGATCACATGACCCCTCAGTGTTCTCTCCTCCCTCTTCTCTGATCACATGACCCCTCAGTGTTCTCTCCTCCCTCTTCTCTGATCACATGACCCCTCAGTGTTCTCTCCTCTTCTCTGATCACATGACTCCTCAGTGTTTTCTCTATCCTCTTCTCTGATCACATGACCCCTCAGTGTTCTCTCCTCTTCTCTGATCACATGACCCCTCAGTGTTCCCTCCTCTTCTCTGAGCACATGACCCGTCAGTGTTCTCTCCTCTTCTCTGATCACATGACCCCTCAGTGTTCCCTCCTCTTCTCTGATCACATGACCCCTCAGTGTTCCCTCCGCTTCTCTGATCACATGACCCCTCAGTGTTCTCTCCTCTTCTCTGATCACATGACCCCTCAGTGTTCCCTCCTCTTCTCTGATCACATGACCCCTCAGTGTTCCCTCCTCTTCTCTGATCACATGACCCCTCAGTGTTCTCTCCTCCCTCTTCTCTGATCACATGACCCCTCAGTGTTCTCTCCTTTTCTCTGATCACATGACCCCTCAGTGTTCTCTCCTCTTCTCTCATCACATGACCCCTCAGTGTTCTCTCCTCCCTCTTCTCTCATCACATGACCCCTCAGTGTTCTCTCCTTTTCTCTGATCACATGACCCCTCAGTGTTCCCTCCTCTTCTCTGATCACATGACCCCTCAGTGTTCCCTCCTCCCTCTTCTCTGATCACATGACCCCTCAGTGTTCTCTCCTTTTCTCTGATCACATGACCCCTCAGTGTTCTCTCCTCCCTCTTCTCTGATCACATGACCCCTCAGTGTTCTCTCCTCTTCTCTGATCACATGACCCCTCAGTGTTCCCTCCTCTTCTCTGATCACATGACCCCTCAGTGTTCCCTCCTCTTCTCTGATCACATGACCCCTCAGTGTTCTCTCCTCCCTCTTCTCTGATCACATGACCCCTCAGTGTTCTCTCCTCTTCTCTGATCACATGACCCCTCAGTGTTCTCTCCTATTCTCTGATCACATGACCCCTCAGTGTTCTCTCCTCTTCTCTGATCACATGACCCCTCAGTGTTCCCTCCTCTTCTCTGATCACATGACCCCTCAGTGTTCTCTCCTCTTCTCTGATCACATGACCCCTCAGTGTTCTCTCCTCTTCTCTGATCACATGACCCCTCAGTGTTCTCTCCTCTTCTCTGATCACATGACTCCTCAGTGTTCTCTCCTCTTCTCTGATCACATGACTCCTCAGTGTTCTCTCCTCCCTCTTCTCTGATCACATGACCCCTCAGTGTTCTCTCCTCTTCTCTGATCACATGACCCCTCAGTGTTCTCTCCTCTTCTCTGATCACATGACCCCTCAGTGTTCTCTCCTCTTCTCTGATCACATGACCCCTCAGTGTTCCCTCCTCTTCTCTGATCACATGACCCCTCAGTGTTCTCTCCTCTTCTCTGATCACATGACCCCTCAGTGTTCTCTCCTCTTCTCTGATCACATGACCCCTCAGTGTTCCCTCCTCTTCTCTGATCACATGACCCCTCAGTGTTCCCTCCTCTTCTCTGATCACATGACCCCTCAGTGTTCTCTCCTCCCTCTTCTCTGATCACATGACTCCTCAGTGTTCTCTCCTCTTCTCTGATCACATGACCCCTCAGTGTTCTCTCCTCCCTCTTCTCTGATCACATGACCCCTCAGTGTTCTCTCCTCTTCTCTGATCACATGACCCCTCAGTGTTCTCTCGTCCCTCTTCTCTGATCACATGACCCCTCAGTGTTCTCTCCTCTTCTCTGATCACATGACCCCTCAGTGGTCCCTCTTCTTCTCTGATCACATGACCCCTCAGTGTTCTCTCCTCTTCTCTGATCACATGACCCCTCAGTGTTCCCTCCTCTTCTCTGATCACATGACCCCTCAGTGTTCTCTCCTCTTCTCTGATCACATGACCCCTCAGTGTTCCCTCCTCTTCTCTGATCACATGACCCCTCAGTGTTCTCTCCTCTTCTCTGATCACATGACCCCTCAGTGTTTCTCTCCTCTTCTCTGATCACATGACCCCTCAGTGTTCTCTCCTCTTCACTGATCACATGACCCCTCAGTGTTCTCTCCTCTTCTCTGATCACATGACCCCTCAGTGTTCTCTCCTCTTTTCTGATCACATGACCCCTCAGTGTTCTCTCCTCCCTCTTCTCTGATCACATGACCCCTCAGTGTTCTCTCCTCTTCTCTGATCACATGACCCCTCAGTGTTCTCTCGTCCCTCTTCTCTGATCACATGACCCCTCAGTGTTCTCTCCTCTTCTCTGATCACATGACCCCTCAGTGGTCCCTCTTCTTCTCTGATCACATGACCCCTCAGTGTTCTCTCCTCTTCTCTGATCACATGACCCCTCAGTGTTCTCTCCTCTTCTCTGATCACATGACCCCTCAGTGTTTCCTCCTCTTCTCTGATCACATGACCCCTCAGTGTTCTCTCCTCTTCTCTGATCACATGACCCCTCAGTGTTCCCTCCTCTTCTCTGATCACATGACCCCTCAGTGTTCTCTCCTCTTCTCTGATCACATGACCCCTCAGTGTTCTCTCCTCTTCTCTGATCACATGACCCCTCAGTGGTCCCTCTTCTTCTCTGATCACATGACCCCTCAGTGTTCTCTCCTCTTCTCTGATCACATGACCCCTCAGTGTTCTCTCCTCTTCTCTGATCACATGACCCCTCAGTGTTCCCTCCTCTTCTCTGATCACATGACCCCTCAGTGTTCCCTCCTCTTCTCTGATCACATGACCCCTCAGTGTTCCTCCCTCTTCTCTGATCACATGACCCCTCAGTGTTCTCTCCTCCCTCTTATCTGATCACATGACTCATCAGTGTTCCCTCCTCTTCTCTGATCACATGACCCCTCAGTGTTCTCTCCTCTTCTCTGATCACATGACCCCTCAGTGTTCTCTCCTCTTCTCTGATCACATGACCCCTCAGTGTTCCCTCCTCTTCTCTGATCACATGACCCCTCAGTGTTCTCTCCTCCCTCTTCTCTGATCACATGACCCCTCAGTGTTCTCTCCTCCCTCTTCTCTGATCACATGACCCCTCAGTGTTCTCTCCTCCCTCTTCTCTGATCACATGACCCCTCAGTGTTCCCTCCTCTTCTCTGATCACATGACCCCTCAGTGTTCTCTCCTCCCTCTTCTCTGATCACATGACCCCTCAGTGTTCCCTCCTCTTCTCTGATCACATGACCCCTTAGTGTTCTCTTCTCTGATCACATGACCCCTCAGTGTTCTCTCCTCTTCTCTGATCACATGACCCCTCAGTGTTCTCTCCTCTTCTCTGATCACATGACCCCTCAGTGTTCTCTCCTCCCTCTTCTCTGATCACATGACCCCTCAGTGTTCTCTCCTCTTCTCTGATCACATGACTCCTCAGTGTTCCCTCCTCTTCTCTGATCACATGACCCCTCAGTGTTCTCTTCTCTGATCACATGACCCCTCAGTGTTCTCTCCTCTTCTCTGATCACATGACCCCTCAGTGTTCTCTCCTTTTCTCTGATCACATGACCCCTCAGTGTTCTCTCCCCCCTCTTCTCTGATCACATGACCCCTTAGTGTTCTCTCCTCTTCTCTGATCACATGACCCCTCAGTGTTCTCTTCTCTGATCACATGACCCCTCAGTGTTCTCTCCTCTTCTCTGATCACATGACCCCTCAGTGTTCCCTCCTCTTCTCTGATCACATGACCCCTCAGTGTTCTCTCCTCTTCTCTGATCACATGATTCCTCAGTGTTCCCTCCTCTTCTCTGATCACATGACCCCTCAGTGTTCTCTTCTCTGATCACATGACCCCTCAGTGTTCTCTCCTCTTCTCTGATCACATGACCCCTCAGTGTTCTCGCCTCTTCTCTGATCACATGACCCCTCAGTGTTCTCTCCTACCTCTTCTCTGATCACATGACCCCTCAGTGTTCTCTCCTCTTCTCTGATCACATGACCCCTCAGTGTTCTCTCCTCTTCTCTGATCACATGACCCCTCAGTGTTCTCTCCTACCTCTTCTCTGATCACATGACCCCTCAGTGTTTTCTCCTCTTCTCTGATCACATGACCCCTCAGTGTTCTCTCCTCTTCTCTGATCACATGACTCCTCAGTGTTCTCTCCTCTTCTCTGATCACATGACCCCTCAGTGTTCTCTCCTCTTCTCTGATCACATGACCCCTCAGTGTTCTCTCCTCTTCTCTGATCACATGACCCCTCAGTGTTCTCTCCTCTTCTCTGATCACATGACCCCTCAGTGTTCTCTCCTCTTCTCTGATCACATGACTCCTCAGTGTTCTCTCCTCTTCTCTGATCACATGACCCCTCAGTGTTCTCTCCTCTTCTCTGATCACATGACCCCTCAGTGTTCTCTCCTCTTCTCTGATCACATGACCCCGCAGTGTTCTCTCCTCTTCTCTGATCACATGACCCCTCAGTGTTCTCTCCTCTTCTCTGATCACATGACCCCTCAGTGTTCTCTCCTCTTCTCTGATCACATGACCCCTCAGTGTTCTCTCCTCTTCTCTGATCACATGACTCCTCAGTGTTCTCCCCTCTTCTCTGATCACATGACCCCTCAGTGTTCTCTCCTCTTCTCTGATCACATGACCCCTCAGTGTTCTCTCCTCTTCTCTGATCACATGACCCCTCAGTGTTCTCTCCTCTTCTCTGATCACATGACCCCTCAGTGTTCTCTCCTCTTCTCTGATCACATGACTCCTCAGTTTTCTCTCCTCTTCTCTGATCACATGACCCCTCAGTGTTCCCTCCTCTTCTCTGATCACATGACCCCTCAGTGTTCTCTCCTCCCTCTTCTCTGATCACATGACCCCTCAGTGTTCTCTCCTCTTCTCTGATCACATGACCCCTCAGTGTTCTCTCCTCCCTCTTCTCTGATCACATGACCCCTCAGTGTTCTCTCCTCTTCTCTGATCACATGACCCCTCAGTGTTTCTCTCCTCTTCTCTGATCACATGACTCCTCAGTGTTCTCTCCTCTTCTCTGATCACATGACCCCTCAGTGTTCTCTCCTCTTCTCTGATCACATGACCCCTCAGTGTTCTCTCCTCTTCTCTGATCACATGACTCCTCAGTGTTCTCTCCTCCCTCTTCTCTGATCACATGACCCCTCAGTGTTCTCTCCTCTTCTCTGATCACATGACCCCTCAGTGTTCTCTCCTCTTCTCTGATCACATGACCCCTCAGTGTTCCCTCCTCTTCTCTGATCACATGAACCCGCAGTATTCTCTCCTCTTCTGTGATCACATGACCCCTCAGTGTTCTCTCCTCCCTCTTCTCTGATCACATGACTCCTCAGTGTTCTCTCCTCCCTCTTCTCTGATGACATGACCCCTCAGTGTTCTCTCCTCTTCTCTGATCACATGACCCCTCAGTGTTCTCTCCTCCCTCTTCTCTGATCACATGACCCCTCAGTGTTCTCTCCTCTTCTCTGATCACATGACTCCTCAGTGTTCTCTCCTCCCTCTTCTCTGATCACATGACCCCTCAGTGTTCTCTCCTTTTCTCTGATCACATGACCCCTCAGTGTTCTCTCCTCTTCTCTGATCACATGACCCCTCAGTGTTCTCTCCTCTTCTCTGATCACATGACCCCTCAGTGTTCTCTCCTCTTCTCTGATCACTTGACCCCTCAGTGTTCTCTCCTCCCTCTTTTCTGATCAAAAGACTCCTCAGTGTTCTCTCCTCTTCTCTGATCACATGACCCCTCAGTGTTCTCTCCTCTTCTCTGATCACATGACCCCTCAGTGTTCTCTCCTCTTCTCTGATCACATGACCCCTCAGTGTTCCCTCCTCTTCTCTGATCACATGACCCCTCAGTGTTCTCTCCTCTTCTCTGATCACATGACCCCTCAGTGTTCCCTCCTCTTCTCTGATCACATGACCCCTCAGTGTTCTCTCCTCTTCTCTGAACACATGACCCCTCAGTGTTCCCTCCTCTTCTCTGATCACATGACCCCTCAGTGTTCTCTCGTCCCTCTTCTCTGATCACATGACCCCTCAGTGTTCTCTCCTCTTCTCTGATCACATGACCCCTCAGTGTTCTCTCCTCCCTCTTCTCTGATCACATGACCCCTCAGTGTTCCCTCCTCCCTCTTCTCTGATCACATGACCCCTCAGTGTTCTCTCCTCTTCTCTGATCACATGACTCCTCAGTGTTTTCTCCTCTTCTCTGATCACATGACTCCTCAGTGTTCCCTTCTCTGATCACATGACTCCTCAGTGTTCTCTCCTCCCTCTTCTCTGATCACATGACCCCTCAGTGTTCTCTCCTCTTCTCTGATCACATGACCCCTGTGTTCTCTCCTCCCTCTTCTCTGATCACATGACCCCTCAGTGTTCCCTCCTCTTCTCTGATCACATGACTCCTCAGTGTTCTCTCCTCCCTCTTTGATCACATGACCCCTCAGTGTTCTCTCCTATTCTCTGATCACATGACCTCTCAGTGTTCTCTCCTCTTCTCTGATCACATGACCCCTCAGTGTTCTCTCCTCCCTCTTCTCTGATCACATGACCCCTCAGTGTTCTCTTCTCCCTCTTCTCTGATCACATGACCCCTCAGTGTTCCCTCCTCTTCTCTGATCACATGACCCCTCAGTGTTCTCTCCTCTTCTCTGATCACATGACCCCTCAGTGTTCTCTCCTCTTCTCTGATCACATGACCCCTCAGTGTTCCCTCCTCTTCTCTGATCACATGACCCCTCAGTGTTCCCTCCTCTTCTCTGATCACATGACCCCTCAGTGTTCTCTCCTCTTCTCTGATCACATGACCCCTCAGTGTTCCCTCCTCTTCTCTGATCACATGACCCCTCAGTGTTCTCTCCTCTTCTCTGATCACATGACCCCTCAGTGTTCCCTCCTCTTCTCTGATCACATGACCCCTCAGTGTTCCCTCCTCTTCTCTGATCACATGACCCCTCAGTGTTCTCTCCTCTTCTCTGATCACATGACCCCTCAGTGTTCTCTCCTCTTCTCTGATCACATGACTCCTCAGTGTTCCCTCCTCTTCTCTGATCACATGACTCCTCAGTGTTCTCTCCTCTTCTCTGATCACATGACCCCTCAGTGTTCCCTCCTCTTCTCTGATCACATGACCCCTCAGTGTTCTCTCCTCTTCTCTGATCACATGACCCCTCAGTGTTCTCTCCTCTTCTCTGATCACATGACCCCTCAGTGTTCCCTCCTCTTCTCTGATCACATGACCCCTCAGTGTTCCCTCTTCTTCTCTGATCACATGACCCCTCAGTGTTCTCTCCTCTTCTCTGATCACATGACCCCTCAGTGTTCTCTCCTCTTCTCTGATCACATGACCCCTCAGTGTTCTCTCCTCTTCTCTGATCACATGACTCCTCAGTGTTCCCTCCTCTTCTCTGATCACATGACTCCTCAGTGTTCTCTCCTCTTCTCTGATCACATGACCCCTCAGTGTTCCCTCCTCTTCTCTGATCACATGACTCCTCAGTGTTCTCTCCTCCCTCTTCTCTGATCACATGACCCCTCAGTGTTCCCTCCTCTTCTCTGATCACATGACCCCTCAGTGTTCCCTCCTCTTCTCTGATCACATGACCCCTCAGTGTTCTCTTCTCTTCTCTGATCACATGACCCCTCAGTGTTCGCTCCTCTTCTCTGATCACATGACCCCTCAGTGTTCTCTCCTCTTTTCTGATCACATGACCCCTCAGTGTTCTCTCCTCTTCTCTGATCACATGACCCCTCAGTGTTCCCTCCTCTTCTCTGATCACATGACCCCTCAGTGTTCTCTCCTCTTCTCTGATCACATGACCCCTCAGTGTTCTCTCCTCTTCTCTGATCACATGACCCCTCAGTGTTCTCTCCTCTTCTCTGATCACATGACCCCTCAGTGTTCTCTTCTCTGATCACATGACCCCTCAGTGTTCGCTCCTCTTCTCTGATCACATGACCCCTCAGTGTTCCCTCCTCTTCTCTGATCACATGACCCCTCAGTGTTCTCTCCTCTTCTCTGATCACATGACCCCTCAGTGTTCTCTCCTCTTTTCTGATCACATGACCCCTCAGTGTTCTCTCCTCTTCTCTGATCACATGACCCCTCAGTGTTCTCTCCTCTTCTCTGATCACATGACCCCTCAGTGTTCTCTCCTCTTCTCTGATCACATGACCCCTCAGTGTTCTCTCCTCTTCTCTGATCACATGACCCCTCAGTGTTCTCTCCTCCCTCTTCTCTGATCACATGACCCCTCAGTGTTCTCTCCTATTCTCTGATCACATGACCCCTCAGTGTTCTCTCCTCTTCTCTGATCACATGACCCCTCAGTGTTCTCTCCTCTTCTCTGATCACATGACCCCTCAGTGTTCGCTCCTCTTCTCTGATCACATGACTCCTCAGTGTTCTCTCCTCCCTCTTCTCTGATCACATGACCCCTCAGTGTTCTCTCCTCCCTCTTCTCTGATCACATGACCCCTCAGTGTTCCCTCCTCTTCTCTGATCACATGACCCCTCAGTGTTCTCTCCTCTTCTCTGATCACATGACCCCTCAGTGTTCTCTCCTCTTCTCTGATCACATGACCCCTCAGTGTTCTCTCCTCTTCTCTGATCACATGACCCCTCAGTGTTCTCTCCTCCCTCTTCTCTGATCACATGACCCCTCAGTGTTCTCTCCTATTCTCTGATCACATGACCCCTCAGTGTTCTCTCCTATTCTCTGATCACATGACCCCTCAGTGTTCTCTCCTCTTCTCTGATCACATGACCCCTCTGTGTTCTCTCCTCTTCTCTGATCACATGACCCCTCAGTGTTCGCTCCTCTTCTCTGATCACATGACTCCTCAGTGTTCTCTCCTCCCTCTTCTCTGATCACATGACCCCTCAGTGTTCTCTCCTCCCTCTTCTCTGATCACATGACCCCTCAGTGTTCCCTCCTCTTCTCTGATCACATGACCCCTCAGTGTTCTCTCCTCTTCTCTGATCACATGACCCCTCAGTGTTCTCTCCTCTTCTCTGATCACATGACCCCTCAGTGTTCCCTCCTCTTCTCTGATCACATGACCCCTCAGTGTTCCCTCCTCTTCTCTGATCACATGACCCCTCAGTGTTCCCTCCTCTTCTCTGATCACATGACCCCTCAGTGTTCCCTCCTCTTCTCTGATCACATGACCCCTCAGTGTTCCCTCCTCTTCTCTGATCACATGACCCCTCAGTGTTCTCTCCTCTTCTCTGATCACATGACCCCTCAGTGTTCTCTCCTCTTCTCTGATCACATGACTCCTCAGTGTTCCCTCCTCTTCTCTGATCACATGACTCCTCAGTGTTCTCTCCTCTTCTCTGATCACATGACCCCTCAGTGTTCCCTCCTCTTCTCTGATCACATAACCCCTCAGTGTTCCCTCCTCTTCTCTGATCACATGACCCCTCAGTGTTCTCTCCTCTTCTCTGATCACATGACTCCTCAGTGTTTCCTCCTCTTCTCTGATCACATGACCCCTCAGTGTTCTCTCCTCTTCTCTGATCACATGACCCCTCAGTGTTCCCTCCTCTTCTCTGATCACATGACCCCTCAGTGTTCTCTCCTCTTCTCTGATCACATGACCCCTCAGTGTTCCCTCCTCTTCTCTGATCACATGACCCCTCAGTGTTCTCTCCTCTTCTCTGATCACATGACCCCTCAGTGTTCTCTTCTCTGATCACATGACCCCTCAGTGTTCTCTTCTCTGATCACATGACCCCTCAGTGTTCCCTCCTCTTCTCTGATCACATGACTCCTCAGTGTTCCCTCCTCTTCTCTGATCACATGACCCCTCAGTGTTCTCTCCTCTTCTCTGATCACATGACTCCTCAGTGTTCCCTCCTCTTCTCTGATCACATGACCCCTCAGTGTTCTCTCCTCTTCTCTGATCACATGACCCCTCAGTGTTCTCTCCTCCCTCTTCTCTGATCACATGACCCCTCAGTGTTCTCTCCCCCCTCTTCTCTGATCACATGACCCCACAGTGTTCTCTTCTCTTCTCTGATCACATGACCCCTCAGTGTTCTCTCCTCTTCTCTGATCACAGGACCCCTCAGTGTTCTCTCCTCTTCTCTGATCACATGACCCCTCAGTGTTCTCTCCTCTTCTCTGATCACATGACTCCTCAGTGTTCCCTCCTCTTCTCTGATCACATGACTCCTCAGTGTTCTCTCCTCTTCTCTGATCACATGACCCCTCAGTGTTCTCTCCTCTTCTCTGATCACATGACCCCTCAGTGTTCTCTCCTCCCTCTTCTCTGATCACATGACCCCTCAGTGTTCCCTCTTCTCTGATCACATGACCCCTCAGTGTTCTCTCCTCTTCTCTGATCACATGACCCCTCAGTGTTCCCTCCTCTTCTCTGATCACATGACCCCTCAGTGTTCTCTCCTCTTCTCTGATCACATGATCCCTCAGTGTTCTCTCCTCCCTCTTCTCTGATCACATGACTTCTCAGTGTTCTCTCCTCTTCTCTGATCACATGACCCCTCAGTGTTCTCTCCTCTTCTCTGATCACATGACCCCTCAGTGTTCTCTCCTCCCTCTTCTCTGATCACATGACCCCTCAGTGTTCTCTCCTCTTCTCTGATCACATGACCCCTCAGTGTTCTCTCCTCCCTCTTCTCTGATCACATGACCCCTCAGTGTTCTCTCCTCTTCTCTGATCACATGATCCCTCAGTGTTCTCTCCTCCCTCTTCTCTGATCACATGACTTCTCAGTGTTCTCTCCTCTTCTCTGATCACATGATCCCTCAGTGTTCCCTCCTCTTCTCTGATCACATGACCCCTCAGTGTTCCCTCCTCCCTCTTCTCTGATCACATGACCCCTCAGTGTTCTCTCCTCTTCTCTGATCACATGACCCCTGTGTTCTCTCCTCCCTCTTCTCTGATCACATGACCCCTCAGTGTTCCCTCCTCTTCTCTGATCACATGACTCCTCAGTGTTCTCTCCTCCCTCTTCTCTGATCACATGACCCCTCAGTGTTCTCTCCTCTTCTCTGATCACATGACCTCTCAGTGTTCTCTCCTCTTCTCTGATCACATGACCCCTCAGTGTTCTCTCCTCCCTCTTCTCTGATCACATGACCCCTCAGTGTTCTCTCCTCCCTCTTCTCTGATCACATGACCCCTCAGTGTTCTCTCCTCTTCTCTGATCACATGACCCCTCAGTGTTCTCTCCTCTTCTCTGATCACATGACCCCTCAGTGTTCCCTCCTCTTCTCTGATCACATGACCCCTCAGTGTTCTCTCCTCTTCTCTGATCACATGACCCCTCAGTGTTCTCTCCTCTTCTCTGATCACATGACCCCTCAGTGTTCTCTCCTCTTCTCTGATCACATGACCCCTCAGTGTTCCCTCCTCTTCTCTGATCACATGACCCCTCAGTGTTCTCTCCTCTTCTCTGATCACATGACCCCTCAGTGTTCTCTCCTCTTCTCTGATCACATGACCCCTCAGTGTTCTCTCCTCCCTCTTCTCTGATCACATGACCCCTCAGTGTTCTCTCCTCTTCTCTGATCACATGACCCCTCAGTGTTCTCTCCTCTTCTCTGATCACATGACCCCTCAGTGGTCCCTCTTCTTCTCTGATCACATGACCCCTCAGTGTTCTCTCCTCTTCTCTGATCACATGACCCCTCAGTGTTCTCTCCTCTTCTCTGATCACATGACCCCTCAGTGTTCTCCCCTCTTCTCTGATCACATGACCCCTCAGTGTTCTCTCCTGTTCTCTGATCACATGACCCCTCAGTGTTCTCTCCTCTTCTCTGATCACATGACCCCTCAGTGTTCTCTCCTCTTCTCTGATCACATGACCCCTCAGTGTTCTCTCCTCTTCTCTGATCACATGACCCCTCAGTGTTCTCTCCTCCCTCTTCTCTGATCACATGACCCCTCAGTGTTCTCTCCTCCCTCTTCTCTGATCACATGACCCCTCAGTGTTCTCTCCTCTTCTCTGATCACATGACTCCTCAGTGTTTTCTCTATCCTCTTCTCTGATCACATGACCCCTCAGTGTTCTCTCCTCTTCTCTGATCACATGACCCCTCAGTGTTCCCTCCTCTTCTCTGAGCACATGACCCGTCAGTGTTCTCTCCTCTTCTCTGATCACATGACCCCTCAGTGTTCCCTCCTCTTCTCTGATCACATGACCCCTCAGTGTTCCCTCCGCTTCTCTGATCACATGACCCCTCAGTGTTCTCTCCTCTTCTCTGATCACATGACCCCTCAGTGTTCCCTCCTCTTCTCTGATCACATGACCCCTCAGTGTTCCCTCCTCTTCTCTGATCACATGACCCCTCAGTGTTCTCTCCTCCCTCTTCTCTGATCACATGACCCCTCAGTGTTCTCTCCTTTTCTCTGATCACATGACCCCTCAGTGTTCTCTCCTCTTCTCTCATCACATGACCCCTCAGTGTTCTCTCCTCCCTCTTCTCTCATCACATGACCCCTCAGTGTTCTCTCCTTTTCTCTGATCACATGACCCCTCAGTGTTCCCTCCTCTTCTCTGATCACATGACCCCTCAGTGTTCCCTCCTCCCTCTTCTCTGATCACATGACCCCTCAGTGTTCTCTCCTTTTCTCTGATCACATGACCCCTCAGTGTTCTCTCCTCCCTCTTCTCTGATCACATGACCCCTCAGTGTTCTCTCCTCTTCTCTGATCACATGACCCCTCAGTGTTCCCTCCTCTTCTCTGATCACATGACCCCTCAGTGTTCCCTCCTCTTCTCTGATCACATGACCCCTCAGTGTTCTCTCCTCCCTCTTCTCTGATCACATGACCCCTCAGTGTTCTCTCCTCTTCTCTGATCACATGACCCCTCAGTGTTCTCTCCTATTCTCTGATCACATGACCCCTCAGTGTTCTCTCCTCTTCTCTGATCACATGACCCCTCAGTGTTCCCTCCTCTTCTCTGATCACATGACCCCTCAGTGTTCTCTCCTCTTCTCTGATCACATGACTCCTCAGTGTTCTCTCCTCTTCTCTGATCACATGACTCCTCAGTGTTCTCTCCTCCCTCTTCTCTGATCACATGACCCCTCAGTGTTCTCTCCTCTTCTCTGATCACATGACCCCTCAGTGTTCTCTCCTCTTCTCTGATCACATGACCCCTCAGTGTTCTCTCCTCTTCTCTGATCACATGACCCCTCAGTGTTCCCTCCTCTTCTCTGATCACATGACCCCTCAGTGTTCTCTCCTCTTCTCTGATCACATGACCCCTCAGTGTTCTCTCCTCTTCTCTGATCACATGACCCCTCAGTGTTCCCTCCTCTTCTCTGATCACATGACCCCTCAGTGTTCCCTCCTCTTCTCTGATCACATGACCCCTCAGTGTTCTCTCCTCCCTCTTCTCTGATCACATGACTCCTCAGTGTTCTCTCCTCTTCTCTGATCACATGACCCCTCAGTGTTCTCTCCTCCCTCTTCTCTGATCACATGACCCCTCAGTGTTCTCTCCTCTTCTCTGATCACATGACCCCTCAGTGTTCTCTCGTCCCTCTTCTCTGATCACATGACCCCTCAGTGTTCTCTCCTCTTCTCTGATCACATGACCCCTCAGTGGTCCCTCTTCTTCTCTGATCACATGACCCCTCAGTGTTCTCTCCTCTTCTCTGATCACATGACCCCTCAGTGTTCCCTCCTCTTCTCTGATCACATGACCCCTCAGTGTTCTCTCCTCTTCTCTGATCACATGACCCCTCAGTGTTCCCTCCTCTTCTCTGATCACATGACCCCTCAGTGTTCTCTCCTCTTCTCTGATCACATGACCCCTCAGTGTTTCTCTCCTCTTCTCTGATCACATGACCCCTCAGTGTTCTCTCCTCTTCACTGATCACATGACCCCTCAGTGTTCTCTCCTCTTCTCTGATCACATGACCCCTCAGTGTTCTCTCCTCTTTTCTGATCACATGACCCCTCAGTGTTCTCTCCTCCCTCTTCTCTGATCACATGACCCCTCAGTGTTCTCTCCTCTTCTCTGATCACATGACCCCTCAGTGTTCTCTCGTCCCTCTTCTCTGATCACATGACCCCTCAGTGTTCTCTCCTCTTCTCTGATCACATGACCCCTCAGTGGTCCCTCTTCTTCTCTGATCACATGACCCCTCAGTGTTCTCTCCTCTTCTCTGATCACATGACCCCTCAGTGTTCTCTCCTCTTCTCTGATCACATGACCCCTCAGTGTTCCCTCCTCTTCTCTGATCACATGACCCCTCAGTGTTCTCTCCTCTTCTCTGATCACATGACCCCTCAGTGTTCCCTCCTCTTCTCTGATCACATGACCCCTCAGTGTTCCCTCCTCTTCTCTGATCACATGACCCCTCAGTGTTCCCTCCTCTTCTCTGATCACATGACCCCTCAGTGTTCCTCCCTCTTCTCTGATCACATGACCCCTCAGTGTTCTCTCCTCCCTCTTATCTGATCACATGACTCATCAGTGTTCCCTCCTCTTCTCTGATCACATGACCCCTCAGTGTTCTCTCCTCTTCTCTGATCACATGACCCCTCAGTGTTCTCTCCTCTTCTCTGATCACATGACCCCTCAGTGTTCCCTCCTCTTCTCTGATCACATGACCCCTCAGTGTTCTCTCCTCCCTCTTCTCTGATCACATGACCCCTCAGTGTTCTCTCCTCCCTCTTCTCTGATCACATGACCCCTCAGTGTTCTCTCCTCCCTCTTCTCTGATCACATGACCCCTCAGTGTTCCCTCCTCTGATCACATGACCCCTCAGTGTTCTCTCCTCTTCTCTGATCACATGACCCCTCAGTGTTCTCTCCTCTTCTCTGATCACATGACCCCTCAGTGTTCTCTCCTCCCTCTTCTCTGATCACATGACCCCTCAGTGTTCTCTCCTCTTCTCCGATCACATGACTCCTCAGTGTTCCCTCCTCTTCTCTGATCACATGACCCCTCAGTGTTCTCTTCTCTGATCACATGACCCCTCAGTGTTCTCTCCTCTTCTCTGATCACATGACCCCTCAGTGTTCTCTCCTTTTCTCTGATCACATGACCCCTCAGTGTTCTCTCCCCCCTCTTCTCTGATCACATGACCCCTTAGTGTTCTCTCCTCTTCTCTGATCACATGACCCCTCAGTGTTCTCTCCTCTTCTCTGATCACATGACCCCTCAGTGTTCTCTCCTCTTCTCTGATCACATGACCCCTCAGTGTTCCCTCCTCTTCTCTGATCACATGACCCCTCAGTGTTCTCTCCTCTTCTCTGATCACATGATTCCTCAGTGTTCCCTCCTCTTCTCTGATCACATGACCCCTCAGTGTTCTCTTCTCTGATCACATGACCCCTCAGTGTTCTCTCCTCTTCTCTGATCACATGACCCCTCAGTGTTCTCGCCTCTTCTCTGATCACATGACCCCTCAGTGTTCTCTCCTCCCTCTTCTCTGATCACATGACCCCTCAGTGTTCTCTCCTCTTCTCTGATCACATGACCCCTCAGTGTTCTCTCCTCTTCTCTGATCACATGACCCCTCAGTGTTCTCTCCTCCCTCTTCTCTGATCACATGACCCCTCAGTGTTTTCTCCTCTTCTCTGATCACATGACCCCTCAGTGTTCTCTCCTCTTCTCTGATCACATGACTCCTCAGTGTTCTCTCCTCTTCTCTGATCACATGACCCCTCAGTGTTCTCTCCTCTTCTCTGATCACATGACCCCTCAGTGTTCTCTCCTCTTCTCTGATCACATGACCCCTCAGTGTTCTCTCCTCTTCTCTGATCACATGACCCCTCAGTGTTCTCTCCTCTTCTCTGATCACATGACTCCTCAGTGTTCTCTCCTCTTCTCTGATCACATGACCCCTCAGTGTTCTCTCCTCTTCTCTGATCACATGACCCCTCAGTGTTCTCTCCTCTTCTCTGATCACATGACCCCGCAGTGTTCTCTCCTCTTCTCTGATCACATGACCCCTCAGTGTTCTCTCCTCTTCTCTGATCACATGACCCCTCAGTGTTCTCTCCTCTTCTCTGATCACATGACCCCTCAGTGTTCCCTCCTCTTCTCTGATCACATGACCCCTCAGTGTTCTCTCCTCTTCTCTGATCACATGACCCCTCAGTGTTCCCTCCTCTTCTCTGATCACATGACCCCTCAGTGTTCTCTCCTCTTCTCTGATCACATGACCCCTCAGTGTTCTCTCCTCTTCTCTGATCACATGACTCCTCAGTGTTCTCCCCTCTTCTCTGATCACATGACCCCTCAGTGTTCTCTCCTCTTCTCTGATCACATGACCCCTCAGTGTTCTCTCCTCTTCTCTGATCACATGACCCCTCAGTGTTCTCTCCTCTTCTCTGATCACATGACCCCTCAGTGTTCTCTCCTCTTCTCTGATCACATGACTCCTCAGTGTTCTCTCCTCCCTCTTCTCTGATCACATGACCCCTCAGTGTTCTCTCCTCTTCTCTGATCACATGACCCCTCAGTGTTCTCTCCTCTTCTCTGATCACATGACCCCTCAGTGTTCCCTCCTCTTCTCTGATCACATGAACCCGCAGTATTCTCTCCTCTTCTCTGATCACATGACCCCTCAGTGTTCTCTCCTCCCTCTTCTCTGATCACATGACTCCTCAGTGTTCTCTCCTCCCTCTTCTCTGATGACATGACCCCTCAGTGTTCTCTCCTCTTCTCTGATCACATGACCCCTCAGTGTTCTCTCCTCCCTCTTCTCTGATCACATGACCCCTCAGTGTTCTCTCCTCTTCTCTGATCACATGACTCCTCAGTGTTCTCTCCTTCCTCTTCTCTGATCACATGACCCCTCAGTGTTCTCTCCTTTTCTCTGATCACATGACCCCTCAGTGTTCTCTCCTCTTCTCTGATCACATGACCCCTCAGTGTTCTCTCCTCTTCTCTGATCACATGACCCCTCAGTGTTCTCTCCTCTTCTCTGATCACATGACCCCTCAGTGTTCTCTCCTCTTCTCTGATCACATGACCCCTCAGTGTTCTCTCCTCCCTCTTCTCTGATCACATGACCCCTCAGTGTTCTCTCCTCTTCTCTGATCACATGACCCCTCAGTGTTCTCTCCTCCCTCTTTTCTGATCAAAAGACTCCTCAGTGTTCTCTCCTCTTCTCTGATCACATGACCCCTCAGTGTTCCCTCCTCTTCTCTGATCACATGACCCCTCAGTGTTCCCTCCTCTTCTCTGATCACATGACCCCTCAGTGTTCTCTCCTCTTCTCTGAACACATGACCCCTCAGTGTTCCCTCCTCTTCTCTGATCACATGACCCCTCAGTGTTCTCTCGTCCCTCTTCTCTGATCACATGACCCCTCAGTGTTCTCTCCTCTTCTCTGATCACATGACCCCTCAGTGTTCTCTCCTCCCTCTTCTCTGATCACATGACCCCTCAGTGTTCCCTCCTCCCTCTTCTCTGATCACATGACCCCTCAGTGTTCTCTCCTCTTCTCTGATCACATGACTCCTCAGTGTTTTCTCCTCTTCTCTGATCACATGACTCCTCAGTGTTCCCTCCTCTTCTCTGATCACATGACCCCTTAGTGTTCTCTCCTCCCTCTTCTCTGATCACATGACTCCTCAGTGTTCTCTCCTCCCTCTTCTCTGATCACATGACCCCTCAGTGTTCTCTCCTCTTCTCTGATCACATGACCCCTGTGTTCTCTCCTCCCTCTTCTCTGATCACATGACCCCTCAGTGTTCCCTCCTCTTCTCTGATCACATGACTCCTCAGTGTTCTCTCCTCCCTCTTTGATCACATGACCCCTCAGTGTTCTCTCCTATTCTCTGATCACATGACCTCTCAGTGTTCTCTCCTCTTCTCTGATCACATGACCCCTCAGTGTTCTCTCCTCCCTCTTCTCTGATCACATGACCCCTCAGTGTTCTCTTCTCCCTCTTCTCTGATCACATGACCCCTCAGTGTTCCCTCCTCTTCTCTGATCACATGACCCCTCAGTGTTCTCTCCTCTTCTCTGATCACATGACCCCTCAGTGTTCTCTCCTCTTCTCTGATCACATGACCCCTCAGTGTTCCCTCCTCTTCTCTGATCACATGACCCCTCAGTGTTCCCTCCTCTTCTCTGATCACATGACCCCTCAGTGTTCTCTCCTCTTCTCTGATCACATGACCCCTCAGTGTTCCCTCCTCTTCTCTGATCACATGACCCCTCAGTGTTCTCTCCTCTTCTCTGATCACATGACCCCTCAGTGTTCCCTCCTCTTCTCTGATCACATGACCCCTCAGTGTTCCCTCCTCTTCTCTGATCACATGACCCCTCAGTGTTCTCTCCTCTTCTCTGATCACATGACCCCTCAGTGTTCTCTCCTCTTCTCTGATCACATGACTCCTCAGTGTTCCCTCCTCTTCTCTGATCACATGACTCCTCAGTGTTCTCTCCTCTTCTCTGATCACATGACCCCTCAGTGTTCCCTCCCCTTCTCTGATCACATGACCCCTCAGTGTTCTCTCCTCTTCTCTGATCACATGACCCCTCAGTGTTCTCTCCTCTTCTCTGATCACATGACCCCTCAGTGTTCCCTCCTCTTCTCTGATCACATGATCCCTCAGTGTTCCCTCCTCTTCTCTGATCACATGACCCCTCAGTGTTCTCTCCTCTTTTCTGATCACATGACCCCTCAGTGTTCTCTCCTCTTCTCTGATCACATGACCCCTCAGTGTTCTCTCCTCTTCTCTGATCACATGACCCCTCAGTGTTCTCTCCTCTTCTCTGATCACA
This sequence comes from Rana muscosa, assembly GCA_029206835.1. Lineage (NCBI taxonomy): Eukaryota > Metazoa > Chordata > Amphibia > Anura > Ranidae > Rana > Rana muscosa. The sequence goes on along the minus strand of JARGYO010000720.1, from coordinate 35,161 downwards.
TGACCCCTCAGTGTTCTCTCCTCTTCTCTGATCACATGACCCCTCAGTGTTCTCTCCTCCCTCTTCTCTGATCACATGACCCCTCAGTGTTCTCTCCTATTCTCTGATCACATGACCCCTCAGTGTTCTCTCCTCTTCTCTGATCACATGACCCCTCAGTGTTCTCTCCTCTTCTCTGATCACATGACCCCTCAGTGTTCGCTCCTCTTCTCTGATCACATGACTCCTCAGTGTTCTCTCCTCCCTCTTCTCTGATCACATGACCCCTCAGTGTTCTCTCCTCCCTCTTCTCTGATCACATGACCCCTCAGTGTTCCCTCCTCTTCTCTGATCACATGACCCCTCAGTGTTCTCTCCTCTTCTCTGATCACATGACCCCTCAGTGTTCCCTCCTCTTCTCTGATCACATGACCCCTCAGTGTTCCCTCCTCTTCTCTGATCACATGACCCCTCAGTGTTCCCTCCTCTTCTCTGATCACATGACCCCTCAGTGTTCTCTCCTCTTCTCTGATCACATGACCCCTCAGTGTTCCCTCCTCTTCTCTGATCACATGACCCCTCAGTGTTCCCTCCTCTTCTCTGATCACATGACCCCTCAGTGTTCTCTCCTCTTCTCTGATCACATGACCCCTCAGTGTTCCCTCCTCTTCTCTGATCACATGACCCCTCAGTGTTCTCTCCTCTTCTCTGATCACATGACCCCTCAGTGTTCCCTCTTCTTCTCTGATCACATGACCCCTCAGTGTTCCCTCCTCTTCTCTGATCACATGACCCCTCAGTGTTCTCTCCTCTTCTCTGATCACATGACCCCTCAGTGTTCTCTCCTCTTCTCTGATCACATGACTCCTCAGTGTTCCCTCCTCTTCTCTGATCACATGACTCCTCAGTGTTCTCTCCTCTTCTCTGATCACATGACCCCTCAGTGTTCCCTCCTCTTCTCTGATCACATGACCCCTCAGTGTTCTCTCCTCTTCTCTGATCACATGACCCCTCAGTGTTCCCTCCTCTTCTCTGATCACATGACCCCTCAGTGTTCTCTCCTCTTCTCTGATCACATGACCCCTCAGTGTTCTCTCCTCTTCTCTGATCACATGACTACTCAGTGTTCTCTCCTCCCTCTTCTCTGATCACATGACCCCTCAGTGTTCCCTCCTCTTCTCTGATCACATGACCCCTCAGTGTTCCCTCCTCTTCTCTGATCACATGACCCCTCAGTGTTCTCTTCTCTTCTCTGATCACATGACCCCTCAGTGTTCGCTCCTCTTCTCTGATCACATGACCCCTCAGTGTTCTCTCCTCTTTTCTGATCACATGACCCCTCAGTGTTCTCTCCTCTTCTCTGATCACATGACCCCTCAGTGTTCCCTCCTCTTCTCTGATCACATGACCCCTCAGTGTTCTCTCCTCTTCTCTGATCACATGACCCCTCAGTGTTCTCTCCTCTTCTCTGATCACATGACCCCTCAGTGTTCTCTCCTCTTCTCTGATCACATGACCCCTCAGTGTTCTCTTCTCTGATCACATGACCCCTCAGTGTTCGCTCCTCTTCTCTGATCACATGACCCCTCAGTGTTCCCTCCTCTTCTCTGATCACATGACCCCTCAGTGTTCTCTCCTCTTCTCTGATCACATGACCCCTCAGTGTTCTCTCCTCTTTTCTGATCACATGACCCCTCAGTGTTCTCTCCTCTTCTCTGATCACATGACCCCTCAGTGTTCTCTCCTCTTCTCTGATCACATGACCCCTCAGTGTTCTCTCCTCTTCTCTGATCACATGACCCCTCAGTGTTCTCTCCTCCCTCTTCTCTGATCACATGACCCCTCAGTGTTCTCTCCTATTCTCTGATCACATGACCCCTCAGTGTTCTCTCCTCTTCTCTGATCACATGACCCCTCAGTGTTCGCTCCTCTTCTCTGATCACATGACTCCTCAGTGTTCTCTCCTCCCTCTTCTCTGATCACATGACCCCTCAGTGTTCTCTCCTCCCTCTTCTCTGATCACATGACCCCTCAGTGTTCCCTCCTCTTCTCTGATCACATGACCCCTCAGTGTTCTCTCCTCTTCTCTGATCACATGACCCCTCAGTGTTCTCTCCTCTTCTCTGATCACATGACCCCTCAGTGTTCTCTCCTCTTCTCTGATCACATGACCCCTCAGTGTTCTCTCCTCCCTCTTCTCTGATCACATGACCCCTCAGTGTTCTCTCCTATTCTCTGATCACATGACCCCTCAGTGTTCTCTCCTATTCTCTGATCACATGACCCCTCAGTGTTCTCTCCTCTTCTCTGATCACATGACCCCTCTGTGTTCTCTCCTCTTCTCTGATCACATGACCCCTCAGTGTTCGCTCCTCTTCTCTGATCACATGACTCCTCAGTGTTCTCTCCTCTTCTCTGATCACATGACCCCTCAGTGTTCTTTCCTCCCTCTTCTCTGATCACATGACCCCTCAGTGTTCCCTCCTCTTCTCTGATCACATGACCCCTCAGTGTTCTCTCCTCTTCTCTGATCACATGACCCCTCAGTGTTCTCTCCTCTTCTCTGATCACATGACCCCTCAGTGTTCCCTCCTCTTCTCTGATCACATGACCCCTCAGTGTTCCCTCCTCTTCTCTGATCACATGACCCCTCAGTGTTCCCTCCTCTTCTCTGATCACATGACCCCTCAGTGTTCCCTCCTCTTCTCTGATCACATGACCCCTCAGTGTTCCCTCCTCTTCTCTGATCACATGACCCCTCAGTGTTCTCTCCTCTTCTCTGATCACATGACCCCTCAGTGTTCCCTCCTCTTCTCTGATCACATGACCCCTCAGTGTTCTCTCCTCTTCTCTGATCACATGACTCCTCAGTGTTCCCTCCTCTTCTCTGATCACATGACTCCTCAGTGTTCTCTCCTCTTCTCTGATCACATGACCCCTCAGTGTTCCCTCCTCTTCTCTGATCACATAACCCCTCAGTGTTCTCTCCTCTTCTCTGATCACATGACCCCTCAGTGTTCCCTCCTCTTCTCTGATCACATAACCCCTCAGTGTTCCCTCCTCTTCTCTGATCACATAACCCCTCAGTGTTCCCTCCTCTTCTCTGATCACATGACCCCTCAGTGTTCTCTCCTCTTCTCTGATCACATGACCCCTCAGTGTTCTCTCCTCTTCTCTGATCACATGACTCCTCAGTGTTCCCTCCTCTTCTCTGATCACATGACTCCTCAGTGTTCTCTCCTCTTCTCTGAACACATGACCCCTCAGTGTTCGCTCCTCTTCTCTGATCACATGACTCCTCAAGGTTCCCTCCTCTTCTCTGATCACATGACTCCTCAGTGTTCTCTCCTCTTCTCTGATCACATGACCCCTCAGTGTTCGCTCCTCTTCTCTGATCACATGACTCCTCAAGGTTCCCTCCTCTTCTCTGATCACATGACCCCTCAGTGTTCTCTCCTCTTCTCTGATCACATGATCCCTCAGTGTTCTCTCCTCTTTTCTGATCACATGACCCCTCAGTGTTCTCTCCTCTTCTCTGATCACATGACCCCTCAGTGTTCTCTCCTCTTCTCTGATCACATGACCCCTCAGTGTTCTCTCCTCTTCTCTGATCACATGACCCCTCAGTGTTCTCTCCTCTTCTCTGATCACATGACCCCTCAGTGTTCTCTCCTCCCTCTTCTCTGATCACATGACCCCTCAGTGTTCTCTCCTATTCTCTGATCACATGACCCCTCAGTGTTCTCTCCTCTTCTCTGATCACATGACCCCTCAGTGTTCTCTCCTCTTCTCTGATCACATGACCCCTCAGTGTTCGCTCCTCTTCTCTGATCACATGACTCCTCAGTGTTCTCTCCTCCCTCTTCTCTGATCACATGACCCCTCAGTGTTCTCTCCTCCCTCTTCTCTGATCACATGACCCCTCAGTGTTCCCTCCTCTTCTCTGATCACATGACCCCTCAGTGTTCTCTCCTCTTCTCTGATCACATGACCCCTCAGTGTTCTCTCCTCTTCTCTGATCACATGACCCCTCAGTGTTCTCTCCTCTTCTCTGATCACATGACCCCTCAGTGTTCTCTCCTCCCTCTTCTCTGATCACATGACCCCTCAGTGTTCTCTCCTATTCTCTGATCACATGACCCCTCAGTGTTCTCTCCTATTCTCTGATCACATGACCCCTCAGTGTTCTCTCCTCTTCTCTGATCACATGACCCCTCTGTGTTCTCTCCTCTTCTCTGATCACATGACCCCTCAGTGTTCGCTCCTCTTCTCTGATCACATGACTCCTCAGTGTTCTCTCCTCCCTCTTCTCTGATCACATGACCCCTCAGTGTTCTTTCCTCCCTCTTCTCTGATCACATGACCCCTCAGTGTTCCCTCCTCTTCTCTGATCACATGACCCCTCAGTGTTCTCTCCTCTTCTCTGATCACATGACCCCTCAGTGTTCTCTCCTCTTCTCTGATCACATGACCCCTCAGTGTTCCCTCCTCTTCTCTGATCACATGACCCCTCAGTGTTCCCTCCTCTTCTCTGATCACATGACCCCTCAGTGTTCCCTCCTCTTCTCTGATCACATGACCCCTCAGTGTTCCCTCCTCTTCTCTGATCACATGACCCCTCAGTGTTCCCTCCTCTTCTCTGATCACATGACCCCTCAGTGTTCTCTCCTCTTCTCTGATCACATGACCCCTCAGTGTTCTCTCCTCTTCTCTGATCACATGACTCCTCAGTGTTCCCTCCTCTTCTCTGATCACATGACTCCTCAGTGTTCTCTCCTCTTCTCTGATCACATGACCCCTCAGTGTTCCCTCCTCTTCTCTGATCACATAACCCCTCAGTGTTCCCTCCTCTTCTCTGATCACATGACCCCTCAGTGTTCTCTCCTCTTCTCTGATCACATGACCCCTCAGTGTTCTCTCCTCTTCTCTGATCACATGACTCCTCAGTGTTCCCTCCTCTTCTCTGATCACATGACTCCTCAGTGTTCTCTCCTCTTCTCTGATCACATGACCCCTCAGTGTTCCCTCCTCTTCTCTGATCACATAACCCCTCAGTGTTCCCTCCTCTTCTCTGATCACATGACCCCTCAGTGTTCTCTCCTCTTCTCTGATCACATGACCCCTCAGTGTTCTCTCCTCTTCTCTGATCACATGACTCCTCAGTGTTCCCTCCTCTTCTCTGATCACATGACTCCTCAGTGTTCTCTCCTCTTCTCTGAACACATGACCCCTCAGTGTTCGCTCCTCTTCTCTGATCACATGACTCCTCAAGGTTCCCTCCTCTTCTCTGATCACATGACCCCTCAGTGTTCTCTCCTCTTCTCTGATCACATGACCCCTCAGTGTTCTCTCCTCTTCTCTGATCACATGACCCCTCAGTGTTCTCTCCTCCCACTTCTCTGATCACATGACCCCTCAGTGTTCTCTCCTCTTCTCTGATCACATGACCCCTCAGTGTTCGCTCCTCTTCTCTGATCACATGACTCCTCAAGGTTCCCTCCTCTTCTCTGATCACATGACTCCTCAGTGTTCTCTCCTCCCTCTTCTCTGATCACATGACCCCTCAGTGTTCCCTCCTCTTCTCTGATCACATGACCCCTCAGTGTTCTCTCCTCTTCTCTGATCACATGACTCCTCAGTGTTTCCTCCTCTTCTCTGATCACATGACCCCTCAGTGTTCTCTCCTCTTCTCTGATCACATGACCCCTCAGTGTTCCCTCCTCTTCTCTGATCACATGACCCCTCAGTGTTCTCTCCTCTTCTCTGATCACATGACCCCTCAGTGTTCCCTCCTCTTCTCTGATCACATGACCCCTCAGTGTTCTCTCCTCTTCTCTGATCACATGACCCCTCAGTGTTCCCTCCTCTTCTCTGATCACATGACCCCTCAGTGTTCTCTCCTCTTCTCTGATCACATGACTCCTCAGTGTTCCCTCCTCTTCTCTGATCACATGACCCCTCAGTGTTCTCTCCTCTTCTCTGATCACATGACCCCTCAGTGTTCTCTCCTCCCTCTTCTCTGATCACATGACCCCTCAGTGTTCTCTCCTCCCTCTTCTCTGATCACATGACCCCTCAGTGTTCTCTCCTCTTCTCTGATCACATGACTCCTCAGTGTTCTCTCCTCCCTCTTCTCTGATCACATGACCCCACAGTGTTCTCTTCTCTTCTCTGATCACATGACCCCTCAGTGTTCTCTCCTCCCTCTTCTCTGATCACATGACCCCTCAGTGTTCTCTTCTCTTCTCTGATCACATGACCCCTCAGTGTTCTCTCCTCTTCTCTGATCACAGGACCCCTCAGTGTTCTCTCCTCTTCTCTGATCACATGACCCCTCAGTGTTCTCTCCTCTTCTCTGATCACATGACTCCTCAGTGTTCCCTCCTCTTCTCTGATCACATGACTCCTCAAGGTTCCCTCCTCTTCTCTGATCACATGACCCCTCAGTGTTCCCTCCTCTTCTCTGATCACATGACCCCTCAGTGTTCTCTCCTCTTCTCTGATCACATGACCCCTCAGTGTTTCTCTCCTCTTCTCTGATCACATGACCCCTCAGTGTTCTCTCCTCTTCTCTGATCACATGACCCCTCAGTGTTTCTCTCCTCTTCTCTGATCACATGACCCCTCAGTGTTCTCTCCTCTTCTCTGATCACATGACCCCTCAGTGTTCTCTCCTCTTCTCTGATCACATGACCCCTCAGTGTTTCTCTCCTCTTCTCTGATCACATGACCCCTCAGTGTTCTCTCCTCTTCTCTGATCACATGACCCCTCAGTGTTCTCTCCTCTTCTCTGATCACATGACCCCTCAGTGTTCTCTCCTCTTCTCTGATCACATGACCCCTCAGTGTTCCCTCCTCTTCTCTGATCACATGACCCCTCAGTGTTCTCTCCTCTTCTCTGATCACATGACCCCTCAGTGTTCTCTCCTCCCTCTTCTCTGATCACAGGACCCCTCAGTGTTCTCTCCTCTTCTCTGATCACATGACCCCTCAGTGTTCTCTCCTCTTCTCTGATCACATGACCCCTCAGTGTTCCCTCCTCTTCTCTGATCACATGACCCCTCAGTGTTCTCTCCTCTTCTCTGATCACATGACCCCTCAGTGTTCTCTCCTCTTCTCTGATCACATGACCCCTCAGTGTTCCCTCCTCTTCTCTGATCACATGACTCCTCAGTGTTCCCTCCTCTTCTCTGATCACATGACCCCTCAGTGTTCTCTCCTCTTCTCTGATCACATGACCCCTCAGTGTTCTCTCCTCTTCTCTGATCACATGACCCCTCAGTGTTCTATCCTCTTCTCTGATCACATGACCCCTCAGTGTTCTCTCCTCTTCTCTGATCACATGACCCCTCAGTGTTCTCTCCTCTTCTCTGATCACATGACCCCTCAGTGTTCTCTCCTCTTCTCTGATCACATGACCCCTCAGTGTTCTCTCCTCTTCTCTGATCACATGATCCCTCAGTGTTCTCTCCTCTTCTCTGATCACATGACCCCTCAGTGTTCCCTCCTCTTCTCTGATCACATGACCCCTCAGTGTTCCCTCCTCTTCTCTGATCACATGACCCCTCAGTGTTCTCTCCTCCCTCTTCTCTGATCACATGACTCCTCAGTGTTCTCTCCTCCCTCTTCTCTGATCACATGACCCCTCAGTGTTCTCTCCTCTTCTCTGATCACATGACCCCTCAGTGTTCTCTCCTCTTCTCTGATCACATGACCCCTCAGTGTTCTCTCCTCTTCTCTGATCACATGACCCCTCAGTGTTCCCTCCTCTTCTCTGATCACATGACCCCTCAGTGTTCCCTCCTCTTCTCTGATCACATGACCCCTCAGTGTTCCCTCCTCTTCTCTGATCACATGACCCCTCAGTGTTCCCTCCTCTTCTCTGATCACATGACCCCTCAGTGTTCTCTCCTCTTCTCTGATCACATGACCCCTGTGTTCTCTCCTCTTCTCTGATCACATGACCCCTCAGTGTTCTCTCCTCTTCTCTGATCACATGACCCCTCAGTGTTCTCTCCTCTTCTCTGATCACATGACCCCTCAGTGTTCTCTCCTCTTCTCTGATCACATGACCCCTCAGTGTTCTCTCCTCTTCTCTGATCACATGACCCCTCAGTGTTCCCTCGTCCCTCTTCTCTGATCACATGACCCCTCAGTGTTCTCTCCTCCCTCTTCTCTGATCACATGACCCCTCAGTGTTCTCTCCTCTTCTCTGATCACATGACCCCTCAGTGTTCTCTCCTCCCTCTTCTCTGATCACATGATCCCTCAGTGTTCTCTCCTCCCTCTTCTCTGATCACATGACCCCTCAGTGTTCTCTCCTCCCTCTTCTCTGATCACATGACCCCTCAGTGTTCTCTCCTCCCTCTTTTCTGATCAAAAGACTCCTCAGTGTTCTCTCCTCCCTCTTCTCTGATCACATGACCCCTCAGTGTTCTCTCCTCCCTCTTTTCTGATCAAAAGACTCCTCAGTGTTCTCTCCTCCCTCTTCTCTGATCACATGACCCCTCAGTGTTCTCTCCACCCTCTTCTCTGATCACATGACCCCTCAGTGTTCTCTTCTCTTCTCTGATCACATGACCCCTCAGTGTTCCCTCCTCCCTCTTCTCTGATCACATGACCCCTCAGTGTTCCCTCCTCCCTCTTCTCTGATCACATGATCCCTCAGTGTTCTCTCCTCCCTCTTCTCTGATCACATGACCCCTCAGTGTTCTCTCCTCCCTCTTTTCTGATCAAAAGACTCCTCAGTGTTCTCTCCTCCCTCTTCTCTGATCACATGACCCCTCAGTGTTCTCTCCTCCCTCTTCTCTGATCACATGACCCCTCAGTGTTCTCTCCACCCTCTTCTCTGATCACATGACCCCTCAGTGTTCTCTCCTCTTCTCTGATCACATGACCCCTCAGTGTTCTCTCCACCCTCTTCTCTGATCACATGACTCCTCAGTGTTCTCTCCTCTTCTCTGATCACATGACCCCTCAGTGTTCTCTCCTCTTCTCTGATCACATGACCCCTCAGTGTTCTCTCCTCTTCTCTGATCACATGACCCCTCAGTGTTCTCTCCTCTTCTCTGATCACATGACCCCTCAGTGTTCCCTCCTCTTCTCTGATCACATGACCCCTCAGTGTTCCCTCCTCTTCTCTGATCACATGACCCCTCAGTGTTCTCTCCTCTTCTCTGATCACATGACCCCTCAGTGTTCTCTCCTCTTCTCTGATCACATGACCCCTCAGTGTTCTCTCCTCCCTCTTCTCTGATCACATGACCCCTCAGTGTTCTCTCCTCCCTCTTCTCTGATCACATGATCCCTCAGTGTTCTCTCCTCCCTCTTCTCTGATCACATGACCCCTCAGTGTTCTCTCCTATTCTCTGATCACATGACCCCTCAGTGTTCTCTCCTCCCTCTTTTCTGATCAAAAGACTCCTCAGTGTTCTCTCCTCTTCTCTGATCACATGACCCCTCAGTGTTCTCTCCTCTTCTCTGATCACATGACCCCTCAGTGTTCTCTCCTCCCTCTTCTCTGATCACATGACCCCTCAGTGTTCTCTCCTCCCTCTTCTCTGATCACATGACCCCTCAGTGTTCCCTCCTCTTCTCTGATCACATGACCCCTCAGTGTTCTCTCCTCTTCTCTGATCACATGACCCCTCAGTGTTCCCTCCTCTTCTCTGATCACATGACCCCTCAGTGTTCCCTCCTCTTCTCTGATCACATGACCCCTCAGTGTTCTCTCCTCTTCTCTGATCACATGACCCCTCTGTGTTCTCTCCTCTTCTCTGATCACATGACCCCTCAGTGTTCCCTCCTCTTCTCTGTTCACATGACCCCTCAGTGTTCTCTCCTCTTCTCTGATCACATGATCCCTCAGTGTTCTCTCCTCTTCTCTGATCACATGACCCCTCAGTGTTCCCTCCTCTTCTCTGATCACATGACCCCTCAGTGTTCTCTCCTCTTCTCTGATCACATGATCCCTCAGTGTTCTCTCCTCTTCTCTGATCACATGACCCCTCAGTGTTCTCTCCTCTTCTCCGATCACATGACTCCTCAGTGTTCCCTCCTCTTCTCTGATCACATGACCCCTTAGTGTTCTCTCCTCTTCTCTGATCACATGACCCCTCAGTGTTCCCTCCTCTTCTCTGATCACATGACCCCTCAGTGTTCTCTCCTCTTCTCTGATCACATGACCCCTCAGTGTTCTCTCCTCTTCTCTGATCACATGACCCCTCAGTGTTCTCTCCTCTTCTCTGATCACATGATTCCTCAGTGTTCCCTCCTCTTCTCTGATCACATGACCCCTCAGTGTTCTCTCCTCTTCTCTGATCACATGACCCCTCAGTGTTCTCTCCTCTTCTCTGATCACATGACCCCTCAGTGTTCTCTCCTCTTCTCTGATCACATGACTCCTCAGTGTTCTCTCGTCCCTCTTCTCTGATCACATGACCCCTCAGTGTTCTCTCCTCTTCTCTGATCACATGACCCCTCAGTGTTCTCTCCTCTTCTCTGATCACATGACCCCTCAGTGTTCCCTCCTCTTCTCTGATCACATGACCCCTCAGTGTTCTCTCCTCTTCTCTGATCACATGACCCCTCAGTGTTCTCTCCTCTTCTCTGATCACATGACCCCTCAGTGTTCTCTCCTCTTCTCTGATCACATGACCCCTCAGTGTTCCCTCCTCTTCTCTGATCACATGACCCCTCAGTGTTCTCTCCTCTTCTCTGATCACATGACCCCTCAGTGTTCTCTCCTCTTCTCTGATCACATGACCCCTCAGTGTTCTCTCCTCTTCTCTGATCACATGACCCCTCAGTGTTCTCTCCTCTTCTCTGATCACATGACCCCTCAGTGTTCTCTCCTCTTCTCTGATCACATGACCCCTCAGTGTTCTCTCCTCTTCTCTGATCACATGACCCCTCAGTGTTCTCTCCTCTTCTCTGATCACATGACCCCTCAGTGTTCCCTCCTCTTCTCTGATCACATGACCCCTCAGTGTTCCCTCCTCTTCTCTGATCACATGACCCCTCAGTGTTCTCTCCTCTGATCACATGATCCCTCAGTGTTCTCTCCTCTTCTCTGATCACATGACCCCTCAGTGTTCTCTCCTCTTCTCTGATCACATGACCCCTCAGTGTTCCCTCCTCTTCTCTGATCACATGACCCCTCAGTGTTCTCTCGTCCCTCTTCTCTGATCACATGACCCCTCAGTGTTCTCTCCTCTTCTCTGATCACATGACCCCTCAGTGTTCTCTCCTCTTCTCTGATCACATGACCCCTCAGTGTTCTCTCCTCTTCTCTGATCACATGACCCCTCAGTGTTCTCTCCTCCCTCTTCTCTGATCACATGACCCCTCAGTGTTCTCTCCTCTTCTCTGATCACATGACCCCTCAGTGTTCTCTCCTCCCTCTTCTCTGATCACATGACCCCTCAGTGTTCTCTCCTCCCTCTTCTCTGATCACATGACCCCTCAGTGTTCCCTCCTCTTCTCTGATCACATGATCCCTCAGTGTTCTCTCCTCTTCTCTGATCACATGACCCCTCAGTGTTCTCTCCTCCCTCTTCTCTGATCACATGACCCCTCAGTGTTCTCTCCTCTTCTCTGATCACATGACCCCTCAGTGTTCCCTCATCTTCTCTGATCACATGACCCCTCAGTGTTCCCTCCTCTTCTCTGTTCACATGACCCCTCAGTGTTCTCTCCTCTTCTCTGATCACATGACCCCTCAGTGTTCTCTCCTCTTCTCTGATCACATGACCCCTCAGTGTTGTCTCCTCTTCTCTGATCACATGACCCCTCAGTGTTCCCTCCTCTTCTCTGATCACATGACCCCTCAGTGTTGTCTCCTCTTCTCTGATCACATGACCCCTCAGTGTTCCCTCCTCTTCTCTGATCACATGACCCCTCAGTGTTCTCTCCTCTTCTCTGATCACATGACCCCTCAGTGTTCCCTCCTCTTCTCTGTTCACATGACCCCTCAGTGTTCTCTCCTCTTCTCTGATCACATGACCCCTCAGTGTTCTCTCCTCTTCTCTGATCACATGACCCCTCAGTGTTCTCTCCTCTTCTCTGATCACATGACCCCTCAGTGTTCCCTCCTCTTCTCTGATCACATGACCCCTCAGAGTTCTCTCGTCCCTCTTCTCTGATCACATGACCCCTCAGTGTTCTCTCCTCTTCTCTGATCACATGACCCCTCAGTGTTCCCTCCTCTTCTCTGATCACATGACCCCTCAGTGTTCTCTCCTCTTCTCTGATCACATGATCCCTCAGTGTTCTCTCCTCTTCTCTGATCACATGACCCCTCAGTGTTCTCTCCTCTTCTCTGATCACATGATCCCTCAGTGTTCCCTCCTCTTCTCTGATCACATGACCCCTCAGTGTTCTCTCCTCTTCTCTGATCACATGACCCCTCAGTGTTCTCTCCTCTTCTCTGATCACATGACCCCTCAGTGTTCTCTCCTCTTCTCTGATCACATGACCCCTCAGTGTTCCCTCCTCTTCTCTGATCACATGACCCCTCAGTGTTCTCTCCTCTTCTCTGATCACATGACCCCTCAGTGTTCCCTCCTCTTCTCTGATCACATGAGCCCTCAGTGTTCTCTCCTGTTCTCTGATCACATGACCCCTCAGTGTTCCCTCCTCTTCTCTGATCACATGGCCCCTCAGTGTTCTCTCCTCTTCTCTGATCACATGACCCCTCAGTGTTCCCTCCTCTTCTCTGATCACATGACCCCTCAGTGTTCTCTCCTCTTCTCTGATCACATGACCCCTCAGTGTTCTCTCCTCCCTCTTCTCTGATCACATGACCCCTCAGTGTTCCCTCCTCTTCTCTGATCGCATGACCCCTCAGTGTTCTCTCCTCTTCTCTGATCACATGACTCCTCAGTGTTCCCTCCTCTTCTCTGATCACATGACCCCTCAGTGTTCTCTCCTCTTCTCTGATCACATGACCCCTCAGTGTTCCCTCCGCTTCTCTGATCACATGACCCCTCAGTGTTCCCTCCTCTTCTCTGATCACATGACCCCTCAGTGTTCCCTCCTCTTCTCTGATCACATGATCCCTCAGTGTTCTCTCCTCTTCTCTGATCACATGACCCCTCAGTGTTCCCTCCTCTTCTCTGATCACATGACCCCTCAGTGTTCCCTCCTCTTCTCTGATCACATGACCCCTCAGTGTTCCCTCCTCTTCTCTGATCACATGATCCCTCAGTGTTCTCTCCTCTTCTCTGATCACATGACCCCTCAGTGTTCCCTCCGCTTCTCTGATCACATGACCCCTCAGTGTTCCCTCCGCTTCTCTGATCACATGACCCCTCAGTGTTCCCTCCTCTTCTCTGATCACATGACCCCTCAGTGTTCCCTCCTCTTCTCTGATCACATGATCCCTCAGTGTTCTCTCCTCTTCTCTGATCACATGATCCCTCAGTGTTCTCTCCTCTTCTCTGATCACATGACCCCTCAGTGTTCCCTCCTCTTCTCTGATCACATGACCCCTCAGTGTTCCCTCCTCTTCTCTGATCACATGACCCCTCAGTGTTCTCTCCTCCCTCTTCTCTGATCACATGACCCCTCAGTGTTCTCTCCTCTTCTCTGATCACATGACTCCTCAGTGTTCCCTCCTCTTCTCTGATCACATGACCCCTCAGTGTTCCCTCCTCTTCTCTGATCACATGACCCCTCAGTGTTCCCTCCTCTTCTCTGATCACATGACCCCTCAGTGTTCCCTCCTCTTCTCTGATCACATGACCCCTCAGTGTTCCCTCCTCTTCTCTGATCACATGACCCCTCAGTGTTCTCTCCTCCCTCTTCTCTGATCACATGACCCCTCAGTGTTCTCTCCTCTTCTCTGATCACATGACCCCTCAGTGTTCCCTCCTCTTCTCTGATCACATGACCCCTCAGTGTTCCCTCCTCTTCTCTGATCACATGACCCCTCAGTGTTCCCTCCTCTTCTCTGATCACATGACCCCTCAGTGTTCTCTCCTCTTCTCTGATCACATGACCCCTCAGTGTTCTCTCCTCTTCTCTGATCACATGACTCCTCAGTGTTCCCTCCTCTTCTCTGATCACATGACTCCTCAGTGTTCTCTCCTCTTCTCTGATCACATGACCCCTCAGTGTTCCCTCCTCTTCTCTGATCACATAACCCCTCAGTGTTCCCTCCTCTTCTCTGATCACATGACCCCTCAGTGTTCTCTCCTCTTGTCTGATCACATGACCCCTCAGTGTTCTCTCCTCTTCTCTGATCACATGACTCCTCAGTGTTCCCTCCTCTTCTCTGATCACATGACTCCTCAGTGTTCTCTCCTCTTCTCTGAACACATGACCCCTCAGTGTTCGCTCCTCTTCTCTGATCACATGACTCCTCAAGGTTCCCTCCTCTTCTCTGATCACATGACTCCTCAGTGTTCTCTCCTCTTCTCTGATCACATGACCCCTCAGTGTTCTCTCCTCCCACTTCTCTGATCACATGACCCCTCAGTGTTCTCTCCTCTTCTCTGATCACATGACCCCTCAGTGTTCGCTCCTCTTCTCTGATCACATGACCCCTCAGTGTTCCCTCCTCTTCTCTGATCACATGACCCCTCAGTGTTCTCTCCTCTTCTCTGATCACATGATCCCTCAGTGTTCTCTCCTCTTCTCTGATCACATGACCCCTCAGTGTTCTCTCCTCTTCTCTGATCACATGACCCCTCAGTGTTCTCTCCTCTTCTCTGATCACATGATCCCTCAGTGTTCTCTCCTCTTCTCTGATCACATGACCCCTCAGTGTTCTCTCTTCTCTGATCACATGACCCCTCAGTGTTCTCTCCTCCCTCTTCTCTGATCACATGACCCCTCAGTGTTCTCTCCTCTTCTCTGATCACATGACCCCTCAGTGTTCTCTCCTCTTCTCTGATCACATGACCCCTCAGTGTTCTCTCCTCCCTCTTCTCTGATCACATGACCCCTCAGTGTTCCCTCCTCTTCTCTGATCACATGACCCCTCAGTGTTCCCTCCTCTTCTCTGATCACATGACCCCTCAGTGTTCTCTCCTCTTCTCTGATCACATGATCCCTCAGTGTTCTCTCCTCTTCTCTGATCACATGACCCCTCAGTGTTCTCTCCTCTTCTCTGATCACATGACCCCTCAGTGTTCTCTCCTCTTCTCTGATCACATGACCCCTCAGTGTTCTCTCCTCTTCTCTGATCACATGACCCCTCAGTGTTCTCTCCTCCCTCTTCTCTGATCACATGACCCCTCAGTGTTCTCTCCTCTTCTCTGATCACATGACCCCTCAGTGTTCTCTCCTCTTCTCTGATCACATGACCCCTCAGTGTTCCCTCCTCCCTCTTCTCTGATCACATGATCCCTCAGTGTTCCCTCCTCTTCTCTGATCACATGACCCCTCAGTGTTCCCTCCTCTTCTCTGATCACATGACCCCTCAGTGTTCCCTCCTCTTCTCTGATCACATGACCCCTCAGTGTTCTCTCCTCTTCTCTGATCACATGATCCCTCAGTGTTCTCTCCTCTTCTCTGATCACATGACCCCTCAGTGTTCCCTCCTCTTCTCTGATCACATGACCCCTCAGTGTTCTCTCCTCTTCTCTGATCACATGACCCCTCAGTGTTCCCTCCTCTTCTCTGATCACATGAGCCCTCAGTGTTCTCTCCTGTTCTCTGATCACATGACCCCTCAGTGTTCCCTCCTCTTCTCTGATCACATGACCCCTCAGTGTTCTCTCCTCTTCTCTGATCACATGATCCCTCAGTGTTCTCTCCTCTTCTCTGATCACATGACCCCTCAGTGTTCTCTCCTCTTCTCTGATCACATGACTCCTCAGTGTTCTCTCCTCTTCTCTGATCACATGACCCCTCAGTGTTCTCTCCTCTTCTCTGATCACATGACCCCTCAGTGTTCCCTCCTCTTCTCTGATCACATGACCCCTCAGTGTTCTCTCCTCTTCTCTGATCACATGATCCCTCAGTGTTCTCTCCTCTTCTCTGATCACATGACCCCTCAGTGTTCTCTCCTCTTCTCTGATCACATGACCCCTCAGTGTTCTCTCCTCTTCTCTGATCACATGACCCCTCAGTGTTCTCTCCTCTTCTCTGATCACATGACCCCTCAGTGTTCCCTCCTCTTCTCTGATCACATGACCCCTCAGTGTTCTCTCCTCTTCTCTGATCACATGACCCCTCAGTGTTCTCTCCTCTTCTCTGATCACATGACCCCTCAGTGTTCTCTCCTCTTCTCTGATCACATGACCCCTCAGTGTTCTCTCCTCCCTCTTCTCTGATCACATGACCCCTCAGTGTTCCCTCCTCTTCTCTGATCACATGACCCCTCAGTGTTCTCTCCTCTTCTCTGATCACATGACCCCTCAGTGTTCCCTCCTCTTCTCTGATCACATGACCCCTCAGTGTTCCCTCCTCTTCTCTGATCACATGACTCCTCAGTGTTCTCTCCTCTTCTCTGATCACATGATCCCTCAGTGTTCTCTCCTCTTCTCTGATCACATGACCCCTCAGTGTTCCCTCCTCTTCTCTGATCACATGACTCCTCAGTGTTCTCTCCTCTTCTCTGATCACATGACTCCTCAGTGTTCTCTCCTCTTCTCTGATCACATGACCCCTCAGTGTTCTCTCCTCTTCTCTGATCACATGACCCCTCAGTGTTCCCTCCTCTTCTCTGATCACATGACCCCTCAGTGTTCCCTCCTCTTCTCTGATCACATGACCCCTCAGTGTTCTCTCCTCTTCTCTGATCACATGACTCCTCAGTGTTCTCTCCTCTTCTCTGATCACATGACCCCTCAGTGTTCCCTCCTCTTCTCTGATCACATGACCCCTCAGTGTTCTCTCCTCTTCTCTGATCACATGACCCCTCAGTGTTCTCTCCTCCCTCTTCTCTGATCACATGACCCCTCAGTGTTCTCTCCTCTTCTCTGATCACATGACCCCTCAGTGTTCTCTCCTCTTCTCTGATCACATGATCCCTCAGTGTTCTCTCCTCTTCTCTGATCACATGACCCCTCAGTGTTCTCTCCTCTTCTCTGATCACATGACCCCTCAGTGTTCTCTCCTCTTCTCTGATCACATGACCCCTCAGTGTTCTCTCCTCTTCTCTGATCACATGACCCCTCAGTGTTCCCTCCTCTTCTCTGATCACATGACCCCTCAGTGTTCTCTCCTCTTCTCTGATCACATGACCCCTCAGTGTTCTCTCCTCTTCTCTGATCACATGACCCCTCAGTGTTCTCTCCTCTTCTCTGATCACATGACCCCTCAGTGTTCTCTCCTCCCTCTTCTCTGATCACATGACCCCTCAGTGTTCCCTCCTCTTCTCTGATCACATGACCCCTCAGTGTTCTCTCCTCTTCTCTGATCACATGACCCCTCAGTGTTCCCTCCTCTTCTCTGATCACATGACCCCTCAGTGTTCCCTCCTCTTCTCTGATCACATGACTCCTCAGTGTTCTCTCCTCTTCTCTGATCACATGATCCCTCAGTGTTCTCTCCTCTTCTCTGATCACATGACCCCTCAGTGTTCCCTCCTCTTCTCTGATCACATGACTCCTCAGTGTTCTCTCCTCTTCTCTGATCACATGACTCCTCAGTGTTCTCTCCTCTTCTCTGATCACATGACCCCTCAGTGTTCTCTCCTCTTCTCTGATCACATGACCCCTCAGTGTTCCCTCCTCTTCTCTGATCACATGACCCCTCAGTGTTCCCTCCTCTTCTCTGATCACATGACCCCTCAGTGTTCTCTCCTCTTCTCTGATCACATGACTCCTCAGTGTTCTCTCCTCTTCTCTGATCACATGACCCCTCAGTGTTCCCTCCTCTTCTCTGATCACATGACCCCTCAGTGTTCTCTCCTCTTCTCTGATCACATGACTCCTCAGTGTTCTCTCCTCTTCTCTGATCACATGACCCCTCAGTGTTCTCTCCTCTTCTCTGATCACATGACCCCTCAGTGTTCTCTCCTCCCTCTTCTCTGATCACATGACCCCTCAGTGTTCCCTCCTCTTCTCTGATCACATGACCCCTCAGTGTCTCACCAGGGAGATGTAGGATTGGCTCCTCTGTATCACAGATCGGATAGAATGCAGTTACAGATCACACAGCTTCTTCCTGTAATGAGGACTACATCCCCCACAATACATTGCAGCTCCTCCTGGACGTCATCCCCCACAATGCATCATTCCCGCTCTTCGTCTTCTTCTGCTCGATCATTCCTCCAGCCGGAAGTTCATCTTACATCACCGGAAGTGACATCACCGAGGATTGTGGGAATTGTGTTATTTTGGTTCTTCCGCCTCTAGAGGGCGATGTGTCCACTGGGCGTGTCTTCCTACGGAGCTCCGCCTATATCCCGGTGATTTGTGTCTGTGTGACGTCATATCACTGATCTGATCGGACTTTCCGTACACACCCCGCCCCTTCATAGAGGGGAATCCGCTCATCAGCCAATAAGAACCTCCGTTCATCAAAGCAGACTCCGGAAACATGGCGGCCTTCCCGGGGACACTTCCCGCTCCAGGGCGCGTCCTCTAGTGTCCGGAGATCCCATTCCTTCCGACAGACTCTCCGCGCTCACTTCCTGATCGTCCGATACCGAGTGCAGCGCCCGAGGTGAGACTCCCCTTCCCTTCTGTGCTACAATGCTCCTCCCCCTCCTGTGTATTGTGTGGTGTGTACGTCACTGGAGGGGGTATAATGTGTGTATATCCCCTCCCCCTCCTATATATCCCCTCCCCCCTGTATATTATATGGTGTGTACGTCACAGGACGGGGTATAATGTGTGTATCACCCCTCCCCCCTCCTATATATCCCCTCCCCCTGTATATTATATGGTGTGTACGTCACTGGAGGGGGTATAATGTGTGTATCACCCCTCCCCCCTCCTATATATATCCCCTCCCCCTTCTATATATCCCCTCCCCCCTGTATATTATATGGTGTGTACGTCACAGGACGGGGTATAATGTGTGTATCACCCCTCCCCCCCTCCTATATATCCCCTCCCCCTGTATATTATATGGTGTGTACGTCACAGGAGGGGGTATAATGTGTGTATCACCCCTCCCCCCTCCTATATATCCCCTCCCCCTGTATATTATATGGTGTGTACGTCACTGGAGGGGGTATAATGTGTGTATCACCCCTCCCCCTCCTATATATATCCCCTCCCCCCTGTATATTATATGGTGTGTACGTCACAGGACGGGGTATAATGTGTGTATCACCCCTCCCCCTCCTATATATCCCCTCCCCCTTCTATATATCCCCTCCCCCTGTATATTATATGGTGTGTACGTCACAGGACGGGGTATAATGTGTGTATCACCCCTCCCCCCTCCTATATATCCCCTCCCCCTGTATATTATATGGTGTGTACGTCACTGGAGGGGGTATAATGTGTGTATCACCCCTCCCCCCTCCTATATATATCCCCTCCCCCTTCTATATATCCCCTCCCCCCTGTATATTATATGGTGTGTACGTCACAGGACGGGGTATAATGTGTGTATCACCCCTCCCCCTCCTATATATCCCCTCCCCCTGTATATTATATGGTGTGTACATCACAGGACGGGGTATAATGTGTGTATCACCCCTCCCCCCTCCTATATATATCCCCTCCCCCTGTATATTATATGGTGTGTACATCACAGGACGGGGTATAATGTGTGTATCACCCCTCCCCCTCCTATATATATCCCCTCCCCCTGTATATTATATGGTGTGTACATCACAGGACGGGGTATAATGTGTGTATCACCCCTCCCCCCTCCTATATATCCCCTCCCCCTTCTATATATCCCCTCCCCCTTCTATATATCCCCTCCCCCTGTATATTATATGGTGTGTACATCACAGGACGGGGTATAATGTGTGTATCACCCCTCCCCCTCCTATATATCCCCTCCCCCTTCTATATATCCCCTCCCCCTGTATATTATATGGTGTGTACATCACAGGACGGGGTATAATGTGTGTATCACCCCTCCCCCTCCTATATATCCCCTCCCCCTTCTATATATCCCCTCCCCCCTGTATATTATATGGTGTGTACATCACAGGACGGGGTATAATGTGTGTATCACCCCTCCCCCTCCTATATATCCCCTCCCCCTTCTATATATCCCCTCCCCCTTCTATATATCCCCTCCCCCTGTATATTATATGGTGTGTACATCACAGGACGGGGTATAATGTGTGTATCACCCCTCCCCCCTCCTATATATATCCCCTCCCCCTTCTATATATCCCCTCCCCCCTGTATATTATATGGTGTGTACGTCACAGGACGGGGTATAATGTGTGTATCACCCCTCCCCCTCCTATATATCCCCTCCCCCTGTATATTATATGGTGTGTACGTCACAGGAGGGGGTATAATGTGTGTATCACCCCTCCCCCTCCTATATATCCCCTCCCCCTTCTATATATCCCCTCCCCCTGTATATTATATGGTGTGTACGTCACAGGATGGGGTATAATGTGTGTATCACCCCTCCCCCCTCCTATATATCCCCTCCCCCTTCTATATATCCCCTCCCCCTTCTATATATCCCCTCCCCCTGTATATTATATGGTGTGTACGTCACAGGACGGGGTATAATGTGTGTATCACCCCTCCCCCCTCCTATATATCCCCTCCCCCTTCTATATATCCCCTCCCCCTGTATATTATATGGTGTGTACATCACAGGACGGGGTATAATGTGTGTATCACCCCTCCCCCTCCTATATATCCCCTCCCCCTTCTATATATCCCCTCCCCCCTGTATATTATATGGTGTGTACGTCACAGGAGGGGGTATAATGTGTGTATCACCCCTCCCCCCTCCTATATCCCCTCCCCCTCCTATATATCCCCTCCCCCTGTATATTATATGGTGTGTACGTCACAGGAGGGGGTATAATGTGTGTATCACCCCTCCCCCTCCTATATATCCCCTCCCCCTGTATATTATATGGTGTGTACGTCACAGGACGGGGTATAATGTGTGTATCACCCCTCCCCCCTCCTATATATATCCCCTCCCCCTGTATATTATATGGTGTGTACGTCACAGGATGGGGTATAATGTGTGTATCACCCCTCCCCCTCCTATATATATCCCCTCCCCCTCCTATATATCCCCTCCCCCTGTATATTATATGGTGTGTACGTCACAGGATGGGGTATAATGTGTGTATCACCCCTCCCCCTCCTATATATCCCCTCCCCCTTCTATATATCCCCTCCCCCTGTATATTATATGGTGTGTACGTCACAGGATGGGGTGTAATGTGTGTATCACCCCTCCCCCTCCTATATATCCCCTCCCCCTCCTATATATCCCCTCCCCCTGTATATTATATGGTGTGTACGTCACAGGAGGGGGTGTAATGTGTGTATCACCCCTCCCCCTCCTATATATCCCCTCCCCCTCCTATATATCCCCTCCCCCTGTATATTATATGGTGTGTACGTCACAGGATGGGGTATAATGTGTGTATCACCCCTCCCCCTCCTATATATCCCCTCCCCCTCCTATATATATCCCCTCCCCCTGTATATTATATGGTGTGTACGTCACAGGAGGGGGTGTAATGTGTGTATCACCCCTCCCCCTCCTATATATCCCCTCCCCCTTCTATATATCCCCTCCCCCTGTATATTATATGGTGTGTACGTCACTGGAGGGGGTGTAATGTGTGTATCACCCCTCCCCCTCCTATATATATCCCCTCCCCCTGTATATTATATGGTGTGTACGTCACAGGAGGGGGTATAATGTGTGTATCACCCCTCCCCCTCCTATATATCCCCTCCCCCTTCTATATATCCCCTCCCCCTGTATATTATATGGTGTGTACGTCACTGGAGGGGGTATAATGTGTGTATCACCCCTCCCCCTCCTATATATCCCCTCCCCCTTCTATATATCCCCTCCCCCTGTATATTATATGGTGTGTACGTCACAGGAGGGGGTATAATGTGTGTATCACCCCTCCCCCTCCTATATATATCCCCTCCCCCTTCTATATATCCCCTCCCCCTGTATATTATATGGTGTGTACGTCACAGGACGGGGTATAATGTGTGTATCACCCCTCCCCCTCCTATATATCCCCTCCCCCTGTATATTATATGGTGTGTACGTCACAGGAGGGGGTATAATGTGTGTATCACCCCTCCCCCCTCCTATATATCCCCTCCCCCTGTATATTATATGGTGTGTACGTCACAGGACGGGGTATAATGTGTGTATCACCCCTCCCCCTCCTATATATATCCCCTCCCCCTCCTATATATCCCCTCCCCCTGTATATTATATGGTGTGTACGTCACAGGAGGGGGTATAATGTGTGTATCACCCCTCCCCCTCCTATATATATCCCCTCCCCCTTCTATATATCCCCTCCCCCTGTATATTATATGGTGTGTACGTCACAGGATGGGGTATAATGTGTGTATCACCCCTCCCCCTCCTATATATCCCCCCCCCCCTCCTATATATCCCCTCCCCCTGTATATTATATGGTGTGTACGTCACAGGAGGGGGTATAATGTGTGTATCACCCCTCCCCCCTCCTATATATCCCCTCCCCCTGTATATTATATGGTGTGTACGTCACAGGACGGGGTATAATGTGTGTATCACCCCTCCCCCTCCTATATATATCCCCTCCCCCTCCTATATATCCCCTCCCCCTGTATATTATATGGTGTGTACGTCACAGGAGGGGGTATAATGTGTGTATCACCCCTCCCCCTCCTATATATATCCCCTCCCCCTTCTATATATCCCCTCCCCCTGTATATTATATGGTGTGTACGTCACAGGATGGGGTATAATGTGTGTATCACCCCTCCCCCCTCCTATATCCCCTCCCCCTGTATATTATATGGTGTGTACGTCACAGGATGGGGTATAATGTGTGTATCACCCCTCCCCCCTCCTATATCCCCTCCCCCTGTATATTATATGGTGTGTACGTCACAGGACGGGGTATAATGTGTGTATCACCCCTCCCCCCTCCTATATCCCCTCCCCCTCCTATATATATCCCCTCCCCCTGTATATTATATGGTGTGTACGTCACAGGAGGGGGTATAATGTGTGTATCACCCCTCCCCCTCCTATATATATCCCCTCCCCCTGTATATTATATGGTGTGTACGTCACAGGAGGGGGTATAATGTGTGTATCACCCCTCCCCCTCCTATATATCCCCTCCCCCTCCTATATATCCCCTCCCCCTGTATATTATATGGTGTGTACGTCACAGGACGGGGTATAATGTGTGTATCACCCCTCCCCCTCCTATATATATCCCCTCCCCCTGTATATTATATGGTGTGTACGTCACAGGACGGGGTATAATGTGTGTATCACCCCTCCCCCTCCTATATATCCCCTCCCCCTTCTATATATCCCCTCCCCCTGTATATTATATGGTGTGTACGTCACAGGACGGGGTATAATGTGTGTATCACCCCTCCCCCTCCTATATATATCCCCTCCCCCTCCTATATATCCCCTCCCCCTGTATATTATATGGTGTGTACGTCACAGGAGGGGGTGTAATGTGTGTATCACCCCTCCCCCTCCTATATATCCCCTCCCCCTGTATATTATATGGTGTGTACGTCACAGGAGGGGGTATAATGTGTGTATCACCCCTCCCCCTCCTATATATCCCCTCCCCCTTCTATATATCCCCTCCCCCTGTATATTATATGGTGTGTACGTCACAGGATGGGGTATAATGTGTGTATCACCCCTCCCCCTCCTATATATCCCCTCCCCCTGTATATTATATGGTGTGTGTACGTCACAGGATGGGGTATAATGTGTGTATCACCCCTCCCCCTCCTATATATCCCCTCCCCCTGTATATTATATGGTGTGTACGTCACAGGATGGGGTATAATGTGTGTATCACCCCTCCCCCTCCTATATATATCCCCTCCCCCCTGTATATTATATGGTGTGTACGTCACAGGAGGGGGTATAATGTGTGTATCACCCCTCCCCCTCCTATATATCCCCTCCCCCTTCTATATATCCCCTCCCCCTGTATATTATATGGTGTGTACGTCACAGGATGGGGTATAATGTGTGTATCACCCCTCCCCCTCCTATATATATCCCCTCCCCCTGTATATTATATGGTGTGTACGTCACAGGAGGGGGTATAATGTGTGTATCACCCCTCCCCCTCCTATATATCCCCTCCCCCTTCTATATATCCCCTCCCCCTGTATATTATATGGTGTGTACGTCACAGGACGGGGTATAATGTGTGTATCACCCCTCCCCCTCCTATATATCCCCTCCCCCTTCTATATATCCCCTCCCCCTGTATATTATATGGTGTGTACGTCACAGGAGGGGGTATAATGTGTGTATCACCCCTCCCCCTCCTATATATATCCCCTCCCCCTGTATATTATATGGTGTGTACGTCACAGGATGGGGTATAATGTGTGTATCACCCCTCCCCCTCCTATATATATCCCCTCCCCCCTGTATATTATATGGTGTGTACGTCACAGGAGGGGGTATAATGTGTGTATCACCCCTCCCCCTCCTATATATCCCCTCCCCCTTCTATATATTCCCTCCCCCTGTATATTATATGGTGTGTACGTCACAGGAGGGGGTGTAATGTGTGTATCACCCCTCCCCCTCCTATATATCCCCTCCCCCTCCTATATATCCCCTCCCCCTGTATATTATATGGTGTGTACGTCACAGGATGGGGTATAATGTGTGTATCACCCCTCCCCCTCCTATATATATTCCCTCCCCCTGTATATTATATGGTGTGTACGTCACAGGAGGGGGTATAATGTGTGTATCACCCCTCCCCCTCCTATATATCCCCTCCCCCTTCTAGGGCTGGGAAAAAAATCGATTTTAATCTTGAATCGAGTTTTGAGCTCAAATCGATTCAGCTTTGAAGAAAATCGATTTTTTTAGATTTTTTTTTTTTTTTTCCCTTCAAAGTTTCCGTAGCAGGACTGCAGGGGGCGTATCCGGAATGGCACTGGGCAGCGTTACCCCAATTACATCTACTCGCTGCAGCCGCCTTCTGCCTACCTGATCAGAGTGTCATGCAGACAGACGGCGGCCATTGCAGTGTTCAAAAGCCGCGCCTCCCGAGTCCTCGTTGTCTGTGATAGGCGGAACACTCAATTTCACAGCAGGCAGTATTCAGCCTATCACGGACATCCTCTCATCCTCGTCTGTGTTATGAGGATGACCATGATAGGCGGAACACTGAATGCTGGGAAATTGAGTGTTCCGCCTATCACAGACGAGGAGGAGGCGCGGTTTTGAATACTGGAATGGCCACCGGTGTAGCAGTAAAATCCGTATACCATGAAAATCTGCATCAGGTACGGGCACAGTGATTGAAGCATGGGCACAGTGAGGCACGGGCACAGTGAGACACGGGCACAGTGAGGCACGGACACAGTGAGGCACGGACACAGTGAGACACGGGCACAGTGATTGAAGCATGGGCACAGTGAGGCACGGACACAGTGAGGCACGGACACAGTGAGACACGGGCACAGTGATTGAAGCATGGGCACAGTGAGGCACGGGCACAGTGAGACACGGGCACAGTGAGGCACGGACACAGTGAGGCACGGACACAGTGAGACACGGGCACAGTGATTGAAGCATGGGCACAGTGAGGCACGGGCACAGTGAGGCACGGGCACAGTGAGGCACGGACACAGTGAGGCACGGACACAGTGAGACACGGGCACAGTGATTGAAGCATGGGCACAGTGAGGCACGGACACAGTGAGGCACGGACACAGTGAGACACGGGCACAGTGATTGAAGCATGGGCACAGTGAGACACGGGCACAGTGATTGAAGCATGGGCACAGTGAGACACGGGCACAGTGATTGAAGCATGGGCACAGTGAGACACGGGCACAGTGATTGAAGCATGGGCACAGTGAGACACGGGCACAGTGATTGAAGCATGGGCACAGTGAGACACGGGCACAGTGATTGAAGCATGGGCACAGTGAGACACGGGCACAGTGATTGAAGCATGGGCACAGTGAGACACGGGCACAGTGATTGAAGCATGGGCACAGTGAGACACGGGCACAGTGATTGAAGCATGGGCACAGTGAGACACGGGCACAGTGAGGCACGGGCACAGTGAGGCATGGGCACAGTGAGGCACGGGCACAGTTCAATTCAACTAAGAGTAACCTCAGGATTTTTTGTTGTTTTATTGGCTAAATCCAAGTACAGTATTAATAATTTGGATGTTTAACAATCTTTGTTGCACACGGCAAAAAACAACAAAAGGTCACAAGCGCTAAATTGGTGGATAAAGAAAAAAATATAATGGATGATAATAATAATAAGAAGAAAAAAATCCCAAATATTTTGGGAAGTACAAAGTATCCAAAAGGGGGAAAAAACAGGATCCAGCGCAGCAAGAAAAAAATCCGTAGCCAGAAGTAGAAAATACACAACATGCACACAATATAATCCAGCGCTCATGGAACATACATTATTAACTATTGAAAACTCTTGAAGAATTGATAAAAAAGCTTAGTCCATTTATCACAATAAAGAGAGGGATCCAATCCCAAATGAATCTTAACTCTCCAGTTGCCAGTGGTGACAAACTTGTTAAACTTGCAGTGACATCCGTGGAGCAAGGAGGGGTTAAAAAAGTCAAAACAAAGCCTGTGGCATGATCTCCGTGTGAGCACAGTACCTTGAATGACGGACAACAGGCAGACCAGCGTGTGGAGGGCCCTCCAACCCAATAGGATGCAGAGCCAGGATGGCAGCAAGGCTGGGACAGAAGGAATCACACACAGAGTTTCAAGAGTTTTCAATAGTTAATAATGTATGTTCCATGAGCGCTGGATTATATTGTGTGTTTGTTGCACACTGACTTTGCAGTTAGAGAAAGGGTTTGCCTTTGCAATTTTGTTTGTTGATGCACTTTAATTAATATAATAAAAAAAAAAAATCGAATCGAATCGTAAATCGAGTTTTTTATAAAAAAATCGCAGATTTTTTTTTGGGGGAAAATCGCCCAGCCCTACCCCCTTCTATATATCCCCTCCCCCTGTATATTATATGGTGTGTACGTCACAGGAGGGGGTATAATGTGTGTATCACCCCTCCCCCCCTCCTATATATATCCCCTCCCCCTGTATATTATATGGTGTGTACGTCACAGGAGGGGGTATAATGTGTGTATCACCCCTCCCCCTCCTATATATCCCCTCCCCCTTCTATATATCCCCTCCCCCTGTATATTATATGGTGTGTACGTCACAGGAGGGGGTATAATGTGTGTATATCCCCTCCCCCTTCTATATATCCCCTCCCCCTGTATATTATATGGTGTGTACGTCACAGGACGCGGTATAATGTGTGTATCACCCCTCCCCCTCCTATATATATCCCCTCCCCCCTGTATATTATATGGTGTGTGTGTACGTCACAGGACGGGGTATAATGTGTGTATCACCCCTCCCCCTCCTATATATATCCCCTCCCCCTTCTATATATCCCCTCCCCCTGTATATTATATGGTGTGTACGTCACAGGACGGGGTATAATGTGTGTATCACCCCTCCCCCCTCCTATATATATTCCCTCCCCCTGTATATTATATGGTGTGTACGTCACAGGACGGGGTATAATGTGTGTATCACCCCTCCCCCTCCTATATATCCCCTCCCCCTTCTATATATCCCCTCCCCCCTGTATATTATATGGTGTGTGTACGTCACAGGATGGGGTATAATGTGTGTATCACCCCTCCCCCCTCCTATATATATCCCCTCCCCCTTCTATATATCCCCTCCCCCTGTATATTATATGGTGTGTACGTCACAGGACGGGGTATAATGTGTGTATCACCCCTCCCCCTCCTATATATATCCCCTCCCCCTCCTATATATCCCCTCCCCCTGTATATTATATGGTGTGTACGTCACAGGACGGGGTATAATGTGTGTATCACCCCTCCCCCCTCCTATATATCCCCTCCCCCTTCTATATATCCCCTCCCCCTGTATATTATATGGTGTGTACGTCACAGGACGGGGTATAATGTGTGTATCACCCCTCCCCCTCCTATATATCCCCTCCCCCTGTATATTATATGGTGTGTACGTCACAGGAGGGGGTATAATGTGTGTATCACCCCTCCCCCTCCTATATATCCCCTCCCCCTGTATATTATATGGTGTGTACGTCACAGGAGGGGGTGTAATGTGTGTATCACCCCTCCCCCTCCTATATATATCCCCTCCCCCTTCTATATATCCCCTCCCCCTGTATATTATATGGTGTGTACGTCACAGGAGGGGGTGTAATGTGTGTATCACCCCTCCCCCTCCTATATATATCCCCTCCCCCTTCTATATATCCCCTCCCCCTGTATATTATATGGTGTGTACGTCACAGGATGGGGTATAATGTGTGTATCACCCCTCCCCCCTCCTATATCCCCTCCCCCTCCTATATATCCCCTCCCCCTGTATATTATATGGTGTGTACGTCACTGGAGGGGGTATAATGTGTGTATCACCCCTCCCCCCTCCTATATATCCCCTCCCCCTGTATATTATATGGTGTGTACGTCACAGGAGGGGGTATAATGTGTGTATCACCCCTCCCCCTCCTATATCCCCTCCCCCTTCTATATATCCCCTCCCCCCTGTATATTATATGGTGTGTACGTCACAGGATGGGGTATAATGTGTGTATCACCCCCCCCCCTCCTATATATCCCCTCCCCCTTCTATATATCCCCTCCCCCTGTATATTATATGGTGTGTACGTCACAGGATGGGGTATAATGTGTGTATCACCCCTCCCCCCTCCTATATATCCACTCCCCCTTCTATATATCCCCTCCCCCTGTATATTATATGGTGTGTACATCACAGGACGGGGTATAATGTGTGTATCACCCCTCCCCCTCCTATATATCCCCTCCCCCTGTATATTATATGGTGTGTACATCACAGGACGGGGTATAATGTGTGTATCACCCCTCCCCCTCCTATATATCCCCTCCCCCTCCTATATATCCCCTCCCCCTTCTATATATCCCCTCCCCCCTGTATATTATATGGTGTGTACATCACAGGACGGGGTATAATGTGTGTATCACCCCTCCCCCTCCTATATATCCCCTCCCCCTCCTATATATCCCCTCCCCCTTCTATATATCCCCTCCCCCCTGTATATTATATGGTGTGTACGTCACAGGATGGGGTATAATGTGTGTATCACCCCTCCCCCTCCTATATATCCCCTCCCCCTCCTATATATCCCCTCCCCCTTCTATATATCCCCTCCCCCTGTATATTATATGGTGTGTACGTCACAGGAGGGGGTATAATGTGTGTATCACCCCTCCCCCTCCTATATATCCCCTCCCCCTTCTATATATCCCCTCCCCCTGTATATTATATGGTGTGTACGTCACAGGATGGGGTATAATGTGTGTATCACCCCTCCCCCCTCCTATATATATCCCCTCCCCCTGTATATTATATGGTGTGTACGTCACAGGACGGGGTATAATGTGTGTATCACCCCTCCCCCTCCTATATATATCCCCTCCCCCTCCTATATATCCCCTCCCCCTGTATATTATATGGTGTGTACGTCACAGGAGGGGGTATAATGTGTGTATCACCCCTCCCCCTCCTATATATATCCCCTCCCCCTGTATATTATATGGTGTGTACGTCACAGGAGGGGGTGTAATGTGTGTATCACCCCTCCCCCTCCTATATATCCCCTCCCCCTGTATATTATATGGTGTGTACGTCACAGGAGGGGGTGTAATGTGTGTATCACCCCTCCCCCCTCCTATATATCCCCTCCCCCTTCTATATATCCCCTCCCCCTGTATATTATATGGTGTGTACGTCACAGGATGGGGTATAATGTGTGTATCACCCCTCCCCCTCCTATATATATATCCCCTCCCCCTGTATATTATATGGTGTGTACGTCACAGGAGGGGGTATAATGTGTGTATCACCCCTCCCCCTCCTATATATATCCCCTCCCCCTGTATATTATATGGTGTGTACGTCACAGGAGGGGGTGTAATGTGTGTATCACCCCTCCCCCTCCTATATATCCCCTCCCCCTGTATATTATATGGTGTGTACGTCACAGGAGGGGGTGTAATGTGTGTATCACCCCTCCCCCCTCCTATATATCCCCTCCCCCTTCTATATATCCCCTCCCCCTGTATATTATATGGTGTGTACGTCACAGGATGGGGTATAATGTGTGTATCACCCCTCCCCCTCCTATATATATATCCCCTCCCCCTGTATATTATATGGTGTGTACGTCACAGGAGGGGGTGTAATGTGTGTATCACCCCTCCCCCCCTCCTATATATATCCCCTCCCCCCTGTATATTATATGGTGTGTACGTCACAGGATGGGGTATAATGTGTGTATCACCCCTCCCCCTCCTATATATATCCCCTCCCCCTGTATATTATATGGTGTGTACGTCACAGGAGGGGGTGTAATGTGTGTATCACCCCTCCCCCCTCCTATATATATCCCCTCCCCCTCCTATATATCCCCTCCCCCCTGTATATTATATGGTGTGTACGTCACAGGATGGGGTATAATGTGTGTATCACCCCTCCCCCCTCCTATATATATCCCCTCCCCCTTCTATATATCCCCTCCCCCTGTATATTATATGGTGTGTACGTCACAGGAGGGGGTGTAATGTGTGTATCACCCCTCCCCCCTCCTATATATCCCCTCCCCCTCCTATATATACATAGTTACATAAATCCCATATACACGCTCCCCCACACACAGTTGATCCAGAGGAGGGAAAACCCAGCAGAGCCGATCCAATTTCCTCCAGCAGGGGAAAAATTTCTTCCTGATCCCCTGAGAGACAATTGGATTTTCCCCGGATCACCTTTCCCTATAAATGTCACCCAGTTATATTATTACATTCAGGAAAGAATCCGGGACTTTCTTATAGCGATCTACTGATCTGCCAGATCCACCTCTGCAGGGAGTCCGTTCCACATTTTCACACCTCTTACTGTGAAGAAACCTTTCCGTATTTGGAGGTGAAATCTCTTTTCCTCTAGATGTAAAGAGCGCCCCCTTGTCCTCTGTGATGACTCAACACCAAGTTCATTATATGGACCCCTTATATATTATACATGGAGATCATATATCCCCCCCCCCCTTATGTATTTATATATGGAGATCATATCCCCCCTTATGTATTTATACATGGAGATCATATCCCCCCCTTATGTATTTATACATGGAGATCATATCCCCCCCCCCTTATGTATTTATACATGGAGATCATATCCCCCCTTATGTATTTATACATGGAGATCATATCCCCCCCCCTTATGTATTTATACATGGAGATCATATCCCCCCCCTTATGTATTTATACATGGAGATCATATCCCCCCCTTATGTATTTATATATGGAGATCATATCCCCCCTTATGTATTTATACATGGAGATCATATCCCCCCCTTATGTATTTATACATGGAGATCATATCCCCCCCCCCTTATGTATTTATACATGGAGATCATATCCCCCCCTTATGTATTTATACATGGAGATCATATCCCCCCCCCCCCCCTTATATATTATACATGGAGATCATATCCCCCCTTATGTATTTATACATGGAGATCATATCCCCCCCCCCTTATGTATTTATACATGGAGATCATATCCCCCCCTTATGTATTTATACATGGAGATCATATCCCCCCTTATGTATTTATACATGGAGATCATATCCCCCCTTATGTATTTATACATGGAGATCATATCCCCCCCGTATGTATTTATACATGGAGATCATATCCCCCCCTTATGTATTTATACATGGAGATCATATCCCCCCCTTATGTATTTATACATGGAGATCATATCCCTCCCCCTTATATATTATACATGGAGATCATATCCCCCCTTATGTATTTATACATGGAGATCATATCCCCCCCCCCTTATGTATTTATACATGGAGATCATATCCCCCCCTTATGTATTTATACATGGAGATCATATCCCCCCTTATGTATTTATACATGGAGATCATATCCCCCCCTTATGTATTTATACATGGAGATCATATCCCCCCGTATGTATTTATACATGGAGATCATATCCCCCCTTATGTATTTATACATGGAGATCATATCCCCCCGTATGTATTTATACATGGAGATCATATCCCCCCTTATGTATTTATACATGGAGATCATATCCCCCCTTATGTATTTATACATGGAGATCATATCCCCCCTTATGTATTTATACATGGAGATCATATCCCCCCCTTATGTATTTATACATGGAGATCATATCCCCCCGTATGTATTTATACATGGAGATCATATCCCCCCTTATGTATTTATACATGGAGATCATATCCCCCCGTATGTATTTATACATGGAGATCATATCCCCCCTTATGTATTTATACATGGAGATCATATCCCCCCGTATGTATTTATACATGGAGATCATATCCCCCCCTTATGTATTTATACATGGAGATCATATCCCCCCCTTATGTATTTATACATGGAGATCATATCCCTCCCCCTTATATATTATACATGGAGATCATATCCCCCCCTTATGTATTTATACATGGAGATCATATCCCCCCCTTATGTATTTATACATGGAGATCATATCCCCCCCCTTATGTATTTATACATGGAGATCATATCCCCCCCTTATATATTATACATGGAGATCATATCCCCCCCTTATATATTATACATGGAGATCATATCCCCCCCTTATGTATTTATACATGGAGATCATATCCCCCCCTTATGTATTTATACATGGAGATCATATCCCCCCTTATGTATTTATACATGGAGATCATATCCCCCCCTTATGTATTTATACATGGAGATCATATCCCCCCCTTATGTATTTATACATGGAGATCATATCCCTCCCCCTTATATATTATACATGGAGATCATATCCCCCCCTTATGTATTTATACATGGAGATCATATCCCCCCCTTATGTATTTATACATGGAGATCATATCCCCCCCTTATGTATTTATACATGGAGATCATATCCCCCCTTATGTATTTATACATGGAGATCATATCCCCCCCCCCCTTATGTATTTATACATGGAGATCATATCCCCCCCTTATGTATTTATACATGGAGATCATATCCCCCCCTTATGTATTTATACATGGAGATCATATCCCCCCCTTATATATTATACATGGAGATCATATCCCCCCCTTATGTATTTATACATGGAGATCATATCCCCCCCTTATGTATTTATACATGGAGATCATATCCCCCCCTTATGTATTTATACATGGAGATCATATCCCCCCCTTATATATTATACATGGAGATCATATCCCCCCTTATGTATTTATACATGGAGATCATATCCCCCCCCTTATATATTATACATGGAGATCATATCCCCCCTTATATATTATACATGGAGATCATATCCCCCCCCCCTTATGTATTTATACATGGAGATCATATCCCCCCCCCTTATGTATTTATACATGGAGATCATATCCCCCCCCCCTTATGTATTTATACATGGAGATCATATCCCCCCCCCCTTATGTATTTATACATGGAGATCATATCCCCCCCTTATGTATTTATACATGGAGATCATATCCCCCCCTTATGTATTTATACATGGAGATCATATCCCCCCCTTATGTATTTATACATGGAGATCATATCCCCCCCTTATGTATTTATACATGGAGATCATATCCCCCCCTTATGTATTTATACATGGAGATCATATCCCCCCCTTATGTATTTATACATGGAGATCATATCCCCCCCTTATGTATTTATACATGGAGATCATATCCCCCCCTTATGTATTTATACATGGAGATCATATCCCCCCCTTATGTATTTATACATGGAGATCATATCCCCCCCTTATGTATTTATACATGGAGATCATATCCCCCCTTATATATTATACATGGAGATCATATCCCCCCCTTATGTATTTATACATGGAGATCATATCCCCCCCCTTATATATTATACATGGAGATCATATCCCCCCTTATGTATTTATACATGGAGATCATATCCCCCCCTTATATATTATACATGGAGATCATATCCCCCCCTTATGTATTTATACATGGAGATCATATCCCCCCCTTATGTATTTATACATGGAGATCATATCCCCCCTTATATATTATACATGGAGATCATATCCCCCCCTTATGTATTTATACATGGAGATCATATCCCCCCCCTTATATATTATACATGGAGATCATATCCCCCCTTATGTATTTATACATGGAGATCATATCCCCCCTTATATATTATACATGGAGATCATATCCCCCCCTTATGTATTTATACATGGAGATCATATCCCCCCCTTATATATTATACATGGAGATCATATCCCCCCTTATGTATTTATACATGGAGATCATATCCCCCCTTATGTATTTATACATGGAGATCATATCCCCCCCTTATGTATTTATACATGGAGATCATATCCCCCCTTATGTATTTATACATGGAGATCATATCCCCCCTTATGTATTTATACATGGAGATCATATCCCCCCCCTTATGTATTTATACATGGAGATCATATCCCCCCCTTATGTATTTATACATGGAGATCATATCCCCCCCTTATGTATTTATACATGGAGATCATATCCCCCCTTATGTATTTATACATGGAGATCATATCCCCCCTTATGTATTTATACATGGAGATCATATCCCCCCCTTATGTATTTATACATGGAGATCATATCCCCCCCTTATGTATTTATACATGGAGATCATATCCCCCCCTTATGTATTTATACATGGAGATCATATCCCCCCCTTATGTATTTATACATGGAGATCATATCCCCCCTTATGTATTTATACATGGAGATCATATCCCCCCCTTATGTATTTATACATGGAGATCATATCCCCCCCTTATGTATTTATACATGGAGATCATATCCCCCCCTTATGTATTTATACATGGAGATCATATCCCCCCCTTATGTATTATACATGGAGATCATATCCCCCCGTGGAAGTCCTCTCAGACTCTCCTCTCTC